>JAUDYJ010000001.1:331708058-332308058 GCA_030761175.1 Masticophis lateralis
CCTTTCAGTTCTGGTAAGCAATCTTTTCATTAAGAAGGTGAGCTGTTTTTTAAAACAATAAAGCTCTGCTTTGGTAAAGTTTGAGTGATATAAAGTATTGTGGTCACAGGAATATTGTGTGAAAGTATCCCCTATGTGTTCTCAGAACAAATCAAATGATTGCATTCTTAGTTTAGTTTCATATAAATTAATATTGCAAGTAAAACAATTTTTAAGATTTGTTATCCTGAATTTCTTTCCAACTCTTATGATTTAGAGACTGGTTACGTAACTCACACTGAGCAGTGTTTTGTTTATAATTGATGAATATACTACAGAGATCACACTTAGCTGCTAAACCATCAGCTACTATTTACATGCCACAATGACTTAGTTTACCCAAAGCATTAAGCCCAGACCAAATCATATATGGCTTAACACAAAACATTAATTCAGTTACAATGTTTTTGTGTGTAGGGGTCCGTTTAGAAGATGATTCAGTATCAAGCAACTCAAACCAGCATTTTTTTTTAAAAAAAAGAAACTTTTGGAAATAAAGAGACATGGGATAAAAGTGTTTAAATTCCATTTGGGATATCAGCTTTTGATATATTGAAATTCTGTTTTGCCTCATGATTGTTTTTTGTCTTCTTCAGTGTTGAGATGTATTTTCCTAAGAATGACTCTTGGATAGGCTTAGCACCTCTGAGTGTTCCTCGCTATGAATTTGGAATCTGTGCCCTTGATCAGAAAATCTATGTAATAGGAGGAATTGCAACCCACATGTGTCAAGGCATCAATTATCGGAAGCATGAAAGCTCTGTGGAATGCTGGGACCCTGATACAAACACTTGGACATTAATTGAGAGTATGAATGAGAGCCGAAGTACTCTGGGCGTAACAGTTTTATCACGAGAAATCTATGCCTTGGGAGGT
Organism: Masticophis lateralis; assembly: GCA_030761175.1. Classification (NCBI taxonomy): domain Eukaryota; kingdom Metazoa; phylum Chordata; class Lepidosauria; order Squamata; family Colubridae; genus Masticophis; species Masticophis lateralis. The sequence goes on from JAUDYJ010000001.1 coordinate 331,708,974, forward strand.
TATGATGGGCAATCCTATCTGCAATCTGTGGAGAAGTATATCCCAAAGGTGAAGGAGTGGCAGCCTGTTGCACCAATGAACAAAACCAGGAGTTGCTTTGCTGCAGCTGTTTTAGATGGAATGATTTATGCCATTGGGGGCTATGGTCCAGCTCATATGAACAGGCAAGTGCATGTTTAAGCTTGGCAATTTATTATTGTTGTTGTTATTAAACATTTGTTGATTTGATTTGATCATATAATTAAATAGGCACCCTCTCATAGAAAGCAACTCTAGCTGGTATACAGCAGAACAATAATATGCAGAACCCTCTACCTTATTAATTATTCCAAGTTTAACAATGCCTTCATAATTCATGCTTTAGGTAATTTGTCTAACAAATTCCTTGGGATAGTTTATTAAAATTATACTTGTGGTTTGTTTTTTTCAAAACCTGGGGAGAAGAAATTACATATATTTGGTTAGGTCTTAAATCATACTGTGGTATTTATTGGTTATGTGCACACACATGTCAGAAACCAAGTGTCCTTCTAACTAAAAACTTCCTTTATGAGAGCAACTGATTGATGATGTAAGATTAATTATATGATATTCCAGCCTTGTACATAATTTCATTACTGTAGCCTGGGTTTGTATTCCTGAGATAACAGTACACTAAAATGCTAGCCACATTTTTTGCAAGTGTATTGTGTAAATGCGCTTGGGACCAGTTTACTGTTGAGTATGCTGTGTTAATCCAATTTTCTAAAGTGTTAGAGAAACAATAGTTAAATTAACTATGGTAAAAACATAATGTGAACACAGCCTGGTAATTTTCCCTATATGTCTGCTGTTTTAAATTAGAGAAAAATTTCCCCAGATTAAACACATACAAAATTAGAGTGCAACTTGCCAACTACAGTAGAGGTTTAAGTCATTTAACTCTAACCCAATTCATTCTGCAGACTTTTAATAGACAATCCTCATTAATAAAAAGTTAAATCTGAAGTTAAAATTGTTCTAAAACTTAATCAAAACTTGGTAATGTAAAGACCATCACAAACATGAAATAACATTGCTGCAGTATAATATTCAAGTATCTTTCCTATTGTGAAAAAATAACATCACAGTCACCTAATAGCATAAATTAATATGTGATTTGTATGTGATTAATACTAAGACAGCTTGAAAGTTCTTGAATGAAATGAAGGAGCCTCTGGAAGCTAATGTATTACCATAATTTATGGCCTGTTTGAAGAAGAAAGGTTTGTGTTTCCCAAATGCCAGGGTTTTTTTCCGCGGGGGTGGGGGGTTACCAGAATTATAAACAGACCATTGGCTGCATTTTTTTTAAAAAAAATCGGGATAGCATTAGCTTGTTGAGCTATTTTTGGGAGCAAGAGTGCCAAGATCTAAAGTAATAAGTCATATTATTTTAGAGAAGCAACTTAGAACTATGGAGAAATTTCTTGACAGAACAATTAACCAGTGAAACAACTTGCCTCTAGAAGTTGGGAATGCTCCAACATTGGAAGTTTTTAAGAAGAGATAAGACAATCATTTGTCTGAAATGGTATAAGGTTTCCTGCCTGAGCAGGGGACTTCCAGTGTCCCTTCCAACTCTGTTATTCTGTTCTGTTCTTCTTTTTCAAAGATCATAGGAAAAAAGGTAGTTCCTTTTCATTCCTTCTGGACTTTTATAGAAACCCAGTGGAAAGGCATTTAGAAAAATGCCCTATTTTTTTGCAGCTCACTTAAATTTTGCAGGGAGAAGAACAAAAGAGAGTTGTGGTGCATATGACTGCGCAGGTGTTTTTTTGGGAGGGGGAGAGGAGTTAATCTAGGAAATGAATTTATAGAATCCTATCCATGATGGACTGTCTGGCCAGGTGATGGATGTAGAGCAAAACCAGGCAGCCCTATTTGCTTGAGCTACATCAGATACAAAATTATCCTGCCTTTACACTGCTACAGGCAAATGTTTGAGTCTCTTTATTGTTCTACATTTACTAGCTTTTTACAGAATTTTTTAAGCTCTGTTTCACGCTTCGTTTGCTATATGTGGAAATGTCTGTGGTACAGGTAGTCCTTGACTTAATGACAATTGAGCCCAAAATTTCTGTTGCTAAGCGAGACTGTTGTTAAGTGAATTTTGTCCCATTTTATGACTTTTCTTGCCATGTTTGTTAAGTGAATCACTGCAGCTGTTAAGTTAGTAAGACGGTTGTTAAATGAATCTGGTTTCCTCATTGACTTTGCTTGTCAGAATGTCACAGGCGGTGATCACATGACACCAGGATACTGCAACCGTCATAAATATGAGTTAGTTGCTAAGCATCTGAATGTTGATCATGTGACCATGGAGATGTTGCAACTGTCATAAGTGTGAAAATTGATCATAAGCTACTTTTTTCAGTGCCATTGTAACTTCAAATGGTCACTAAATGAACTGTTAGATGTCAAGGACTACCTGTATTTTAATCAGCAAAAGGACACACAAGTCAGTCCCATTAAACTAGGGTTAGGGGTTTTTTTTTTTTTTTTGGTATTACTGTATTGTGGCTAGATGCCATGCTTCCCTTTATCTCCTCAATTGTATAATTGTCATACATCCATTGATTTAAAAAAATAGTTGCTTTGTTTTATACCTTAAAACATATTCTTTCTCTCCTTTTGGTCCCTGATTTCCATCTTGACTGTAGAGTTTTATGTGCTATCAAAATACCTTGACTATAACTTGTATTATAGACTATCTCAAGAGGCCATTGAAGTTGCATTCATGTGGGAATTGCAACTTGCTGGTTATCCCTCATGAAAGCAGCTATAATACTAACTTGCAGTAATCAGTAGAAACTCTGGTCATTAAATGCTGTTGTTTGTTTCTGCAGTGTGGAACGTTATGATCCCAACAAGGACTCCTGGGAAGCAGTTGCACCAATGGCAGACAAGAGAATAAACTTCGGTGTTGGGGTTATGTTGGGCTTCATTTTTGTAGTTGGAGGGCACAATGGTGTTTCTCACTTGTCCAGCATTGAGCGGTATGATCCACACCAAAACCAATGGACTGTTTGTCATCCGATGAAGGAACCTCGAACTGGTAAAAAACTTCTCAGTTTATTATCTAAACTGCTCCTGTTCAGTTGAATTTTGTTGTTCTTTTTTTCATGTCACTTTGGGAGCAATTAAGTCTTACTGTGCTACTTCTATGCAAATCGTGTTAAAATGCCTCAACGTGCTATTCAGTTGTCTTTTCCTTTAAAAACAACTCTTATCCTTGCTATGATAAACCAAAAAAAAACCCTGGAAAAAGGAAGAGAGAGAGATTTACTTGAACACCATTTTTATCATCAGTACTTTAAGACACAGGCAAACTGTTTACAACCAAAGACTGCATTTTTTTTTCTCTGAAAGCAAAAAGAATATGATTATATTAATAAAGATGGTGGCATAAAAAATTGGATCATTTAGGATTTCAGAGCACTTCTTAGCATAAAATAAATTAAACTTAGTTTTGTGGGAATGTGGTTAGACAGTGTGTCTATTCTAGAGTTAGATGTTTTGGTGATTAAGTAATAATATTGCTTAAGGTATTAATTTGATACCATTCTAGATTTTATAGCTGTTAATGAATCCAATTTAGCTGATTTTTTATTACTTTTCTAGTAACTTCTACCTTTACAGGATCCTGTCCCTGTAAGGCAATTACGTATTGGGGAACTACTCCATATTTTTGAATTTGCAAACATAACTTTTATGTGTGTAATGCAGAATCACCGTTATTTCCCTCCTGCTACTTTATTATTTGGCCCAGGTGTTAGGGTCGCAACAGATCTTGGCAAACTATAAAGCACAGTCTGTAAAAGTAGATCTTCCTCTGGAAATACCACATTCTCTCTTCCCTCTTCTCCTGGCCTTTCAGCTAACAGGCATGGTGCAGGCAAATTTTGCAGAGTCCAAGGGGACGCTGAGCTTATCAAGAAATAATTGCACAAGAGAAATGACCAGAGAAAGGATGATATCTGGAATAGATGGCTGTCCTTGTGAGGTCTCCTCTGATGTTCACAGCCAGCTAGCAGCCACTTACTCATGAGGCATACACTTTGGCAGAGACAGGACTTCCCTCTTTGTTCAGCCTGATATCCAGTTTAGTAGAAAAAGCTTCCAAGCTGAGTGAAAGCTTGTAGTTGATCAATTCACACACTTCTCAAGCATCAAGTACCATACCAAACAAATGTGACACACACAGGCCTCTCCCATGACCTCTGCTTCATTCAGTTCAACAATGCCAACATCCTTTTTCCGTTATCTTGAGATAGCATTCAAAAAAGAAAAGGAAAAAAGATAGAATCCCAGACTAACTAGAACATATACTCTCCCAAATCCCATCAGCATACATATGCAGTCTTCAGTTCCTCAGTAGCAACTAGGAAATCATGTGGAGGAATTTGTCAAGGATATAACAGACAAAATTGCTTGGATCTGTTCTCAATTGAAAACCAAGCATGGAGCAGATCCATTGCAGGGGTGTCAAACTGGCGGTATGCAGGCCAGATGCATCACATGCAGGCCACAACCACCCTAGCTCTGCAAAGGGAAAAAGTGTATGTCACGTGACACTGTGAGTTTGACACCCGTACATTAGAGACTCACCTGATTATCTGGGAGCAGTTTGATTCTGTTGGATCCGAGGAAGTGGACAGGGTCCTAAGAGCTGTTACTGTAACTGCTGGTTTATTAGATCCCTGATTCTAGAAAATATAGCTATTTCAATTCAAATATTCAAGGATAAATTGCTGCTTTCTTCCTCAGCCATAACTCTTTATGGCAGTAAAAGCATGACCTGGAGGCCAAGAATTTGTTCCAGAAAGCTTTTTCTGTCTAACCCATTTTCATAATATTGGAGTAATATTTGGCCATTTCTGTTCTGAGTTTCCTGTACTATTGTCTTTTGCTAGGCTCTATGATAGAGAAGGGCAGTGAAGAGATGAGTTGAAGGGAGAATTTTATAGGTGTTCCTCCCCTCCCTCAAGAAAACATCTGATCTTTGAACATTTTCTACCCTCCATATTACAGCATTTCTGATGATGATGATTAGATTTTTACTTGCCTTTTTTACATATATCTGAAGATGGTGAACATATGTAATATTCCTGCGCTACATCCCGGTTTCCTCATAACGACCACAAACTCTTTTAACACTTATTTAAATTGTGGGGTTTTGTTTTTAATTTCCATGTTTTTCCTATGAAAAGGACTTGGTTTTGTAATGTTAAATATATTTTCTTTTTTGTTCTCCAATAGGAGTTGGCGCAGCTGTAATTGATACGTATCTTTATGTAGTTGGTGGACACTCAGGGTCATCCTATCTTAATACCGTACAGAAATACGACCCTATATCTGATAACTGGCTGGACACTGCTGGTATGATGTACTGCCGTTGTAATTTTGGCTTGACTGCACTTTGAAGAACACATTTAAGGACGCAAGTAGCACTGAAGATGCCCGGCCTGTACAAAGCAGACGCTATATTTCTTCAAGATGGGAGAAAGGAGAAATGACTTAATTGTAATGCAAACAGGTGAACCCCAAATAAGAATTGGATATTGTTGATAGGAAAGAAATGGAAGGAGGGAATTTGGAACTGTCTTTCTAATGGGGATCCAAATTGCACACTGTTATTGATCTGAAATAATTTATCTTGATAAAAGAAGCACTGTGTTGCCTGCAATAGGCAAAAAAAACCCTCCCAAACTCAGAGTTTTGATCTTTATCTTCCTGTGACTGGCATAGGTAATATTGCTAAAGGGGTGGGATCATTTTGACTGTGTTGCACAATCTTACTAGATGTCTGTCTCCATATTTACATAGAGACCATGATTGCTTCACATTTTTATGAACAGTTAAAGGGCTGCCTTTTCCCTCCACCCATTACGCAGGTTTTGTAAATATCTGATACTGTAATTTGTTTATCTGCACTTAATACACCTCCTCCTTTCAAAGTGGAGGGATAATTTACTGGAGGATAAGAATGGATAGCTATTGTGAAGTTTCTGATTTTTAGCTCAATGCATTTAAAATTTTATTTTTATTTTTATTCTTATACTATTTGGACCTGTCTGTACATCTAAAAAGTAACCCTTCTTGCCCTTTATCTGAAGACCTACAGCTTTTAAGCTCATAGGAAAAGCCCATGTGGCTTGGGTTTTATTAAAATAATGCATAATGATATGCCAGCACCTTTGTAAATGTTCCAGAAAGAAATATCTTCCACCTTTCTGCATACATTTATGGCATATAGCCCACGAGTGACTACAAAGAATATACAACCAAATTTTCAGTGTGTACTGACTTTGACATGGTGCTAAACAATTAGATTGCTGAGATTGCTAGAAATATTAAGAGGAATTGATTGAATATGTATAGCATTGAATTTAAGGCAAATTTTTGACTAAAGTAATACCTTTTTTGTCATTGGTGATCTGCAAGATATGTAATGATACCTACTAAATTGAAATATAACTCTATTTTTCTTTTCTATTCCTGTGAAATTATCAAGCTTTTCTTATGCTAGACTTTCTTAGATGAGCATGCTTGGTGAACAGAAGCCTGAACAGATTAGAGAATGGAGGGAGTATTGGTTTCCTTAGAGATAGTTTGCCTACTTTAAAAAACGAATTAGGTAACAATACTGGGTATTTATCTCTGCATTCTTAGCAGCTCTCCCAGACATTGCTTTGAGATATCCTAGAACTCAGCAGACCTTTTTAGTAGTGATTGGATTGTTCTGTAATAGGACAATTCCTCTAATAAATTGAAATTTGGTCATCGATAGATCATTCTGAAACTCACTGTTAAGGTTCAAAGAGAACAAAGCATAACCTTATTTTTTAATATTGTTTAGCATAAATAACTGAAACTGTGTATGCAGTTTTCTCTTTCAGGTACTTTTCAATGTATATTTTTGTTTTGTTGAAAGAGTTGTACTTCAATTTACTCTTGTTTGCCTTTTCTCCCTTTGGAAGTACATTTCTTCTCATCTCCCTTTAGCATGATTTTTGGTAGTGTTCACAAACATGCAATAATAAGATGTGTGGCTGACCTGTATTTTGAGCCTTTTGTCTACACGAAAGGTGAGATTATGGACTAGTAACTTGTGCTCTGTAATAAGAATGGCAACTAACCAAGCTGCAAAAGCTCTTCTTCTTCCATGAGCTAATCAATGTTCTAATTAAAACCAGAGGAGCACACTTCTTAAACTACTTAACATCATTTTTCTACCAACACTTGAAGATGTTATCAAATCCTAAAACTCTTGTTTAGGTATTTGTGTAGTTAAGCAGAGTTTTGAAGTAACTAACTATGAAACAAGCAATTTGTAATATGCTAGTTGATACCTGTTATGCAGCAATAATAGCATAATACAACATGTACATTGATTTTTTTAATGCATGGAATTGTGTGCTTAGGACATTCTCATTCATTTCAGTGAAACACGTTTGAGAGATCTGGATTCTGAAGAAAGCATTCACGTGACAGTAGAAGCAGTTGCTTCTGGATGTAAAATTATATTGTTTTTTGTCTTAGGTCTTTCTTCAAGCTGCCTTTGAATTTAGAAAAAATATATTGATGCTTCGTAGTTGTTTGAGAAGTTGCTCACACAGTGAGAATCTGGGAATCAGAACAGCTCTAAAGAAGGAGAGAGAGGGAGAAGTGATCACAGAGTGGAAAATTCTAAAAAAAAATCCAATTGTAGCTGAAGGATTTAAGAAGTGTTTACCTGGTTATCTACCTTGTTCATGCATGTTTTGCAAAGCATCCACTCAAACTGCTTTGACTGGCAGATCTGAACATCAGAGTTAAGGACATTTTTTGCTTCTGTTTTTAAAAAAGCGCAGACGGTGACATTTGATATTCTTTGACACCCCTTTTGGGTGATGGCATGTACCCAGTAAGAAGTCAATTACTCTAAATATAGCACTTTTTGAATTATTAGTAATCTCCAGGCAATTTGAAGATAGCCCTTATTGTGCAGGTCAGCTAAGGACGTTGTTAATTTATTTGAGTCTATCTTGATATTTGCCCATAAGGAGATTTAGTTGATTGCTTTAGTTATGTAGACCATCTGTATTAACAACTTAAGGCACAAATAGCTATTTTAGTCACAATTAGATTAATTCACTAGTGCAGTAGATACTATCTCTGTAACAAATACAGGGAATAATACTATATTTAAATAAACTCATCAGTCACTTCTCTTTCACTGTTCACTGAACTACTCAAGTGTAGATAAATTGAACAACCAATTTTAACATTTGTAGGCTGCAATAAGCTGCTTATAGCTCAGCATTACAGAGAAAGCCTTTCCTAAAATAGTACCTACCTTAACATCCAGTTCCACAAAACCATTCAAGTGACTTACTTAATGATTAAGCAAAAGCACTTTAACATTTCCTGGCTGTTTATTTTTAGATTTTTCTTTTGTTTGGAAGAAAAATAACCCACAGCTTTGTACATAGGTAATATAGGGTAGCATTATATGCATATGTAATACAAGTTACAGTAATCCTCAACCTTACAACCATGCTTGGGATGGAATTTCCCATCACTAAGTGAGATGGTTGTTGACTGAGTTATGCCCAGTTTTATGATCTTTTTTGCTGTGGCTATTAAGCAAATCACTGCAGTCATTAATTGAAACTGGCTTGAATTGAAATTGTTTGTCAGAAGCTAGCTGGGAAGGTCTCAGAAGGTGACCATGTAACCTTGGGATGCTGCAGCTATTGTAAATGAATATGAGTTGCCAAGCACCCAAATTTTGAGCATGTGACCATGGAGACACTGCAACAGTCATAAATATGAGGAACGGTCATAAATCACTTTTTTTCATCCCAGTCATCACTTTGGTTACTAAATAAATGTAGTTAAGGACTACCTGTAATCTTGATTGAAAGCACAACTCCAGAACCAGACACTCTTTCCAGTGCCAGCATCTGTTGTTACAGAAGAATTTTTCTTCTCATAAAACACCTTTCCATTCATGATAAATGAATATTTATGAAAGAGGGAGAAGTTGGCACCTTGGCTGGGTCTTTTCTTCAGTCAAGAAATATTAAATGGTATAAAAGGGTTTCTGGAGATATGTCAGCTAGAGTGCAAGATTGGAGCCTCGCAGTGGTTAAATATTTTTGTTATGTGGCAAACCTAGGCAGTCTTCTCTTTATTTCTATTTGTTTTCTTCTGTTTTTTTCTTTTACCCCATCTACCAAGGTTCATTTGTTAATTCTTTCCATTCTATATGAGCTCACTCTCCTACTTGCCTTAAATCCCCTTTCATTCATGAAAGAACTGAGAAATAATTCCTTTTCTTTGCCTTACATGCTATTCTGTGTTTTCACTTCTGTGACCCAATTCTAAACCTTCATACACAGTAGCTTTTGGTAAGATTCTGACCTGCACAGAGGGATTTATTGTGGATGTTAGGAGACGGGCAGTGTTGTTTTATGTTGCGTTCTCCTACCAGCAGAGTTTCATGTTCTTTCTCTCTCTGCCAGCTTCCTTTACAAAGATGGTAGTTGAGTAGGAAGCCACCAGATAATTTTCTCCTTTGTTTGCTAAATGTGGTCATGTTCTGTTGTTATTGCTACAGTATTTCATTTCAATGTGCACTGTTTACTAAATAAATTTATGAAGATAAAAAAAGTTTGGTTGTAATTTTTTAAAATATCTAACTCAGGAGTCGGCAACCCACGGCTCTGGAGCCACATGTGGCTCTTTCATCCCTCTACTGCAGCTCCCTATCACCAGTTGGCTCCACAATTGATAGGGTTTTCGGTTAGGACAGGTAGAGGAAAAAAGATGCCGTGCTAGGAGGAGACTCTATGATGGGGGAACCGGACTTTCGGTCAGCTCCAGAATTTAACTTTGAAATATTAAATTTGGTGAGTATTTTTTTAAAATATTGGAATTAAACAGGCAAACAGACTTGTCAATTAAAATACTGCATCAAAGAAAACTGCTTCTTTCTGACTGATAGATTTAAACAGAAAAATAATGTATTTTGATGGAACAAACTGCAAGAATGGTTTTTACTTTTAAACAACATAGGCTTTAACTGAATTCTGTGCAGAAAGCAAGAGAATGTTTAGAAAAATTCAAAACACTGGAGACAATACAAACGTGTGTGACAGGATGAGTCTACACAAAAACCTTTACAAGTGCAACTGGAAAGTGAAAGGGAAGGTATTATAGGTATTGACTTTTCTAAATTCTTAGCCTCATCATGGAATTACAAATGCTTAATATGGAATGTAAATTAAGCACATATCCCTTAAGAGGAAAAAAAATCATTATTCAAAAAATTAAAATGATATAATTTGATAGAAAATAGGATATTACATTTTTGACTTATAAAAATTTGGGTGAATAATTTATCTCAGCAGGAACAAAAAATAATTTCTAGAAAAATAATTTTTAGGTACACGAAAATACAACCCAGAAGAGCAAGCCTTCTGGGAAAAAGCTTTCATTTTGTGCCAGAGGTGGTCCTCCACTTACAACCACAATTGAGCCCAAAATTTCTGTTGCTAAGCGAGATAGTTAAGTAAATTTTGTCCCAATTTACCACTTTCTTGCCAGAGTTAAGTGAATCATTGCAGTTGTTAAGTTAGTAACACAATAAACTGTTTAAGTTGTGGGCTATCTATTGCTCCATGATAAACTCTCCTACCTACTTAACATACTGTGTCTGAAGATCAACATTATTTAGATATTTTGGATGGAGTGCCCAATTAAATGTCTTTCAAATTAATTTCTTAGACTACTCCCTCGCACATAGTCTTCGCATAGCAACCACGTCTGGAATTAGCAATTCTCTTAGCAATTCAGTTGTTAAGAGAAATGGTCCCTAAGTCAAATGGTCTTTAGTTTTCCTTTGCTTTATATATCTGCAAAGGTCGTAAATGCCAGGCTTGGTTCCAAAATTACGTTTTGGTCACTATAACTGCGGACCGTCCATGAAGGAGGCAGTCACTAAGCAAGGACAACCTGTAGAGGGGTTTAGTTTACTTCAGTTCAAGTTCCTTGTTATCTTGCTTCCTTCAATTAATCCTTAAGACTGAAAGGGCGATGATGATGCAATATGAAGCAGAAAGCTGCGTCCCTTAACTTTTTTTAACCCTGTCCAAATACATTAGGTTGAATGTCACATATCTCAAGCCAGTATGAGTAGGAAATTCCTGTTAATTCAGAGCAAGGAGGTTTTTTTAAAGACTTGTGTTCTGTGGCACATTAGGATCCTTCAATCAAGGTCCCACTTACACGTAGGAGAAGGAATTTGGAAAAGGAATTCGGGAGGATTCTGAAATCACTTCATTTTCACTAGCCGTAACCAAGCAAGAAAAAAAAAGAAAGTGCCCCGTCTGTTGGAAGAAACATCCTTGTAGGTTCTGCTCCAAGTGGGGACAAAGACACTGGAGACATGGAGACTGCTTGGAAAGATGGTTTAATGGTGGACAGGATCACATGGCTTGAGTTCCTGAACAGAAAAGGGGCAGATACAGGGAGTTCTCGGGTTTTATGCTCTCTGTGGCTTTGAACTTCCTGGGGCCCAGAAAGAGTATTCTGATTGGTTCTCAGACTTCCAGGGGGTGGGGTCTTAGCTAGCCTTGCTGGCTGATGGTCACATGTGCTGAGTTTCTGCTGCTATTGTGTAGAGGGCTAATCCTATCTTGCTGGATATTTGGCAATTCCTACTATGGCTGTGCCTGAAGGAGATAGATCTTTGTTATGTAGAATAGACTGGCCCAGGCCTAAATGGCCTATTGACAAAGGGTGGGGGCAGGAAGATGGGAGCTATTTCAAAGTATGCTTATCCATTTCTCATCCAGGAAAATACGATATTCTGCCTTTTTAATATTTCCCAAAAATATTTCACTCTTCCAGGAGAGGGGTGGGTGCTAACTTCCTACAATCCCTACTCTTTTTTTTTCTTTTTTCCTTTTTTTTTTTTCAAAACGTGAGTTTTCAAACAAGTTCTTGGCAAACTAAAATTGATCAGATCAGGGAGACTTGGTAGGTGCTTTTAATTGTTCTAATGCAAAGGGGAAAACATTGATAGAGGCAGCAGAAAAGGATTCCTTCAGTGGCTCCTGAAAGCTTTCAACCATGAAGGTCTAGCAGCCAGGGGAAAGTTCTGGTAAAAATTTTACAGTATCCAATTTTCCATGCCAATTAATTTCAGATTTCAGATATCACTTTCTGTGAGCTTTCAGTCAGGTTTAAGCAAACACATGTCCCAATTTTTTTTCCTCACAGCCATGGTTTTCCTTTAAATTACAGGCTGCCCATTTCATGGGTTGGTTACTGAACCTGCCCTAGCTCTTACTTTAGTGCATCCAGGATTTGTGAGTCCAAATTGAGGTTAGCCAGTGTACAATCCAGGCTTTTTTCTTTTTCTTTTCTTTTCTTTTTTCTTTTTTTTCTTTTTTTTTTTGGTGTTACACCCAATGAGCCCTAGGACTTCTACTCATGAGACCACCAGTGCAATACATCTTTCTTTTACTGGGCAACTGGGCAGCATCATTTGTGAGTCACAGTCAGGGCTTGGGTTTGGATATCACTTTTCTGCTATCTCTTCAAGTGAGGGGATTGCCTGAGGGGGATTATCCCCTCCCCCATGGAATTAGCAGGGAGATATGACTACTTGGGCTTTTAGTGCCACAGAGCAAAAATCAACCTAGGAGAAGTTTTGGATAGAGGTAAGTGAAGGGAATAGTTTCAGTCTAATTCTGAATGGTGTGCCTCTCTGTGTATGCATGTATATGCAGCTACTTCTAAAATACAGGCAATACAAACATTTTGGACATATTTCTCCTCCCCACGAAACAGAAATCTAAAGTGTACATAACTTGCTGTGGCAACCACTCCCAAATACAATTCTTACAATAAACTGATTACAATATAAATGAGACAAGAAAGAAAACCTAACAATGAATTTCCACCCTCCCCAGTCTTTCCAGCTGTCTTCTGGGGATTGAAAAGAGTCTTTTAGTCTTTACTTGTCCATCTCAGGATCTTTTTTTTTTTTTTTTTTCCCCACGTTTGCTGGGGTTGCATGCTTGGTGGTAAGGCTGGTCACTCAGGCTTGGGAAGGTCTGCTCCACTCTGATTGCTGTGCTGACTTTCAGTGAAGACTGGATTCAAACTCAATTCCTGGTTCAAACAGATGGAAGGTCTCCTCTGGAGGCAGCATCTGGATCCATGTGCTCTGCTTCCACAGGTTGCAGAGTCCTCTGTGCAGGGCTGAATGCCATTAAGATAGGGTCCCCTCCCCCTTTCGTGGGTAATCTTTCCAGGAAAGGCATTGTAACAGGATTAGAGATGGGTGGGGGGTAGATAGCTTGCAGGCAGAGTTTGAGAAGAACCAACACAACATTATTGCAGTTACTAAACAGATAATGCAGTTTCAACAACAACCAAAAAAAAAAAGTTTCAACAAAATGGAGACACAACAGATAAGAAAAGAAACTGGATTCACATGCTTCAGGAAAGACATGAACAGGTAGAACCATTTAAACACATACAGTAAATGCAAGACTGACTTTTTTCTTGTAAATGAACTTAAAATGTTTCCTCATAAACTTGAGTTGTTACTTTAAGATACAGAGAGGGAAGGAGAGAGAAAAAAAACAGAAATAATATGAGAAGTCCTCTTTTAATCTGTATTTGTTGGCCAGACAAACACAGGGCAAAGGCTCCTTCTTTATTTTTCTCTCTCTCCCCCATTTTTCATTGCTTCAACTTTTTTTTTCTTTTCTAACAATTTAAAATTCTTGTCTCTAGAGATCAGATACATTTTACAGTTACAATTACCTCGAGGGTGCACAAAGACTTAGACACACACACATAAAACAAGGAAGACAAGAAGAAAACAGAACTCTGAGATTTACACACACACTGATCATTCCCGCCATAAATCTCAGTTAAATTAGGGAAGGCACAAATCTTAACAAACATACCACGTGGTTACATAGAAGACAGAGACAAACAAACAAACAAACAAAAACCCCAACATTCCTATTTATACATTTCCCTTTTCTTTTAAGTACCTTTATTTAGCCAAATTTGTCTCCCGGTGTTATCTTTTAGCCTAACCCATTACTACACAATTTCCTCAATTCACTTTTACTCATGCCAGCTAAGACTGGCACCCGCCTGGCGTCCCAGGCCATAATCAACTCTTCCAGGGGATTTTCCACTGCCCTTGAGCTACAGCTTCCCATGATCCTTGAAATGTAAGGCTCACTTTGGCTCAGCCGGGCGATTCTCCGTTTTTCAGAAAAAAAAAGGTTCTGAGAAGGACGCAGATTTCCTTTCGGGAAATCTGCCTGGGTTTTTCGAATCCAAAAAGGGGATCCGGGAGGACCTCACTGCCCCTACAGTTAGTACCAGTACCTCCCCGTGCACACGCACCTCGGGCTGCTTTTCCTTTGAACACCGGGACTCACTTTTCTACTTTTTATTACTCCCCCTTCACATGCTTGGCTTTCACTCGGCTTCCATTCCTTTAAAACACAAAGTTTCACATTTGGCTTCCCCCCCTTGCTTTCTCTATCCTACTGATCATGGCTCGGTGGAGCTAGCAGTAGGCAGAGGTGCGGCTAGAGGTCACTCAAAGAGGTGAAATCAGACTGTTTTCCAGGTGGAATCCCACACACACACTTCCTCCTTCCCTAACAGAAGGTCTTGTGCTCTGGCAAAACCCCCATGCTCTCCAGACTGTTAGTCTTTCTGCGGTTAGGAAATGCACAGAGAAAGCAAGATCCAGCTGTGATTGGGAGAAGGGCCCTAACACACATACATGCAAGCATACACAAATTTCCCATTCTTTTCCATGCTTTAAAATTAAAATTTAGAGGTACTCACCTTCTTTCCAAGCAGCCTTTGAGCTCAACACTCAAAACCCCTTTAAAACCTAGTTCCACATGGCCAAGGTCCATGAAAACATGCCCACAGACTCAATGGGTCTGCTGCTAGCAAGGGATGCTTACCTGGGCCTGGTCCATTGGTTAGGTTAGCTTGGAGTCCCACTGGCTCGCCAATTGTTGGAAGAAACATCCTTGTAGGTTCTGCTCCAAGTGGGGACAAAGACACTGGAGACATGGAGACTGCTTGGAAAGATGGTTTAATGGTGGACAGGATCACATGGCTTGAGTTCCTGAACAGAAAAGGGCAGATACAGGGAGTTCTCGGGTTTTATGCTCTCTGTGGCTTTGAACTTCCTGGGGCCCAGAAAGAGTATTCTGATTGGTTCTCAGACTTCCAGGGGGTGGGGTCTTAGCTAGCCTTGCTGGCTGATGGTCACATGTGCTGAGTTTCTGCTGCTATTGTGTAGAGGGCTAATCCTATCTTGCTGGATATTTGGCAATTCCTACTATGGCTGTGCCTGAAGGAGATAGATCTTTGTTATGTAGAATAGACTGGCCCAGGCCTAAATGGCCTATTGACAAAGGGTGGGGGCAGGAAGATGGGAGCTATTTCAAAGTATGCTTATCCATTTCTCATCCAGGAAAATACGATATTCTGCCTTTTTAATATTTCCCAAAAATATTTCACTCTTCCAGGAGAGGGGTGGGTGCTAACTTCCTACACGTCCATAGAGGAAGAAATCTCACGCCTTACGCATTTAAATAAACACAACAACAACAACACGGGAAATATTATTTCTAAAACATATCGTATTTTTATTATTCCTTTGAAAAGAAAAAAATAATAATAAATCGTCATAGCAGCTCCTGGTTCATTTTAATCCGTCTGGTGCCGGAGTTCCGTCGCCTTGAAAAGTCGGCGAACGAGCGACACCGAATCTGCCACGAAAGCCGCTCCAAAGCTGTGGGGAAGAAGCAGAAGTTAGAGAGGAGGCGGAGGGCGGGGCGAAAGGATCGAGGCGAGCCGTTGATTGGTTCGCTGTTCTCCAAATCAATCAAATCAAGGGCGGGGGAGGAAAGGACCCCCTCCGTAACCACGGGCAGCGGAAGCGAGGAAACGCCCGCACGCGCGCGCGCGCCTGGTCTCTCTATCTCTCTTCCTCTCTCTCTCTCTTTTCCCCGGGATGAACGGCCTCTTTTCCCGGCATCCTTTCTGATTAGCTTCCTGGCGCCCTGCCAAAGCGGAAGTCGTCCGAGATGATGGCGGCCGTTATTCCCCTCCGTGGCTCCTCAGCGAGATCTGCCTGGATAGCGCTCGCCTCGATGCTGCTGCTGCTCCTGCTGCTTATAGTGCCGGGACCCGCGTTGGCCGGCAGGAATCGAGTCAAAGTACTGACTGACGGAGCGTGGCAAGAACTGCTGCAGGGCGAGTGGATGGTGGAATTGTGAGTCGTGGTGGGCGGAGAAAAGCGGCTCTTTTTTCCCGGAAACGCCCGGGCAAATCGTAGGATGGGAAGTGGACCGCAAAGATCATCTACTCCAGCCCTCTAGAAAGGAGAACTCTGTATCTGCTCAGGGCTAACTCCGCTCCATCCTTCCCTTGTCTCCTTCGCCCCATTTCACTCGTCAGTCGGGAGAACAGTGGATGCCCCCTGACCTTCTTATCTCTTCCTTGGGGCTGGCTATTTAATGATTGAGAGCAGGCTTTGTCAATATAGGTTATTTTAGGATATATATTATTGACCCTTCACTTCACTCTCCGAATTCCTGGCCAGCTTGCATGTTGCTTGGGGAATTCTGGGAAGAGACTCCATGCATCTTAAAAGTAACCATAGTTGAAGGATGTGGGCCAAGGAGAATTTTGCACCCTAGATTTGGTAATCCCTAAAGAGTTGTTTTTTTTCAAGAAGTAACTAGACTTCCTGGTTTTTCTTTGAAGAGGTTTAGCTTCTCATCCAAGAAGCTTCTTCAGCTCCTTGATTTGGTAATTCTTTGGGGGAGGGGAGTTTCTGAATGACAGGAACTCTGCTGTTTCAAGCCAGTTACTGTTTTACAAAAGTGAAACCAGAAGCAATTTTTGGATGAAACAAAAAATGAGTAGGCTAAGACTGGTGTGCAAGTCACAGTCTCCATGTATTAAACCCCAAATGCCCTACTTTCCCCATGCTTTGTTTAGTTAGTACTATATCCCATTAGTCCATTTCCCATTTTTTCAGTATAGTACTGTGATGGCGAACCTATGGCACACATGCCATAGGTGGCACGCGGAGCCATATCTGTGGGCACGCGAGCATTGCCCTACCTCAGCCCTCAGCATGCATGTGTGTGCCGGCCAGCTGATTTTTGGGCCTTCTGGGCCCACTGGAAGTTGGGAAACAGGCCGTTTCCAGCCTCCGGAGGGCCTCTAGGGGGATGGGGAAGGCTGTTTTTGCCCTCCCCAGGCTCCAAGAAAGCCTCTGAAGCCTGAGGAGGGCGAAAAACAGGCCTACTGGGCCCACCGGTAACCTTTTGGCAGTATGTGCCAAAAGCAGGGAAGCGCAGTGGGGTCATGCGCATATCCACGGGGGGGCACTGGGGGGCATTGAATTATGGGTGTGGGCACACGAGGGTGCTACTCCCCCACGCTCCCCCTATTTTTGGCACACAACAGCAAAAAGGTTAGCCACCAGTGGCATAGTATATCATATTTTTCTCCTCAATTCAGCCACTGCCAATGTACTGATTTGTGCATCCAGTCTAGGCAATTAAGAGGAGTCCCTGCCTCCATCAGCATCACCGTATGTACTCCCCCCCCCCCCACTCCCAATGACTTGTGACTGTAGCAAAACAATTCATTTGTTCCATGCATGGATATAACATGAGTGTTTTGGTTTGACACAAATCTCCTAAAACTAGCTCTTTTGTGCTTGAAACAGTTAATGAATGGAATGTTATATACCTCTCTAGCACTTGGTTGTTGAGACACTCCATGAATATTCAAGAGCATTAACACCTCCTGTTACTGAATTATTGTAATTATTAAGGTTAATGAATTGCCATATGAAGAAACATAATGTAATAAAACAGTTCTGTGTGTTATAGAATCCAGTGAAGTTGATCAAGGTTTTATGACGGCAAGCTTCTTTATATTACAGAATTAGAACCTCAGTGGTTTGTTTATTCCAGAATATTACTCTGGTTGGAGATAGTTCTTGAAATTCTTGAGCAAAGAGGCTCTTAGCCATCACAACTATATATCCATTGAATAAGATATACCAAGGAACGAACTAAGAAGACTTTGCGTGCAGGGCATAGATTCTTCCCTTAAAATTCTGCCCCTTTTAGTCTTAAATATTTATTATATTGTAACCAGTATTGTTCTACTATCATAGATGCTTGGCACTACAGTTTTCATAAATCATATTAACAATATACCGTGTTTCCCTGAAAATAAGACCCTGTCGTATATTTTTTTTTAACCCCGAAATAAGTGTGTGGCCTTATTTTCAGGGAGGTCTTATTACTTTGGGGCGTGTGAAGCAAGATGGGGCTCTTCTTGCCACCTTACCTGATTTCTAGCTCTGTTTTTAAATATTTTCAGGGAGGACTTATTCTCAGGGTGGAGGCTTATTTTACCACATGCACTCAAAAGCCTGATTGGGCTTATTATCAGGGGATGTCTTATTTTTGGAGAAACAGGGTATAGCAAGTATGCACTCCAAGATGCCTGCAGTTTTTATTCTCAGTTATGGAACGAAAATGTTTTTTTTTTCCCCTCCTGTGTAACAATTGGTTATATAGCATTTATTTTTCAGTTATGCTCCTTGGTGTCCTGCCTGTCAGAATTTACAGCCAGAATGGGAAAGCTTTGCCGAATGGAGCGAGGATCTTGAAGTGAACATTGCCAAAGTGGATGTAACAGAGCAGCCAGGTAAGTTGTTGTTCCGATGTGAATTGAATAACGTAAAATATGTTTCATTGCTTTAGAATAAGTTACACACAGTTGGAAGGTTGGGGTGTGGTGACTCAGTGGCTTAATCATGTTAGAGATTTTCTCTGCTCAAGACCTAGCACTGTATGACGGGATAAATTCCCATCACTTAGCTTCTGTCCACCTTGCAGTTCAAAAGGATGTTCTATACGAGTAGATAAATAGGCACCACTTTGGTGGAGAGATGAGTTGAGGCAGTCAGTGCAGTCAGTCAGATTTCTACTGGCTCTGAACCTTCCAGGTTGCGACATCCATTTGTGAAGCAACTCCAGAGAATGTATGGGGGGGATGGGTGGGGGGGAATCAGCTGATGATTCAGAAAGAGCTGCTTATCTTTCTGGTGTGAAGCCAGCTCGCCCTCCTGTGGCGCACCATGGGAAGTGTGCAAGCGTGTACCTGATACAGCTGGTAAATGGGCAAACTACTACTCAGCATTAGCATTGTACTCTCCTAGTTAACGTCACAATGCCATATGCTAATAATAATAATAGTTGTAAGGTTTTTCTCCAACCTGAAATTTGCCTTCAATATTTTTATTTATTATTGATTTATTCAATCTATATGCCATTCATAGGCGCACAGTGACTCAGTAGTATGTAAATGCAAGTACAGTAGATAAATATATCTCATTTCAATGGGAAGGTAGGAGCATTCCATGCACCTTGGCATGACCATGGAAATGTCTTTGGACAACGCTGGCTTCCTGGACTAAGAAACAGAGATAAAGAGCACACACACACACACACACACACCTAGAGTTGGACTCCACTGCATAGGGGAAACCTTTAGCTTTATATGCTGCCCATCTTTCAACTGTAGGCAACTTACATTCAATGTACGCATGATGCAATGTGTATGTAGCCTCAGGCTTTTTCCATCAGATAGCTTCAACTGTGTTCTGAGGATCCTGATAATTCTTCAGAAACTTTTTGGGAATTTCTTAGAAGTAATTGAATGTTGGGAACTCTTTCAGGAATCAGATTGGACTACTAGCATGCCTGCACTAAGGGTAGATAAATTCTCCACTTTATCCCTTTGAGCCCTCTGCTTAGTTGACAAACTGATGAGGAAAGATTTTTGGAACAAAAGGCCTTTAATGAGATGTATAATTTAGTAGCAAGGGTTATAAGTGGAAAGCTTTGCATTCAAAATTATTCCTCTGTCATGAACTATGTAGCCTGGAGCAAATTACACGGAACTAGGCACTCCCAATTTTAGTTGTAATATAGAAACAATAACAACTGTTGGTTTGCTGAAACACCATGTGTACCGCTAATTGTTACAACTTTGAAAATAGCGAGATATGTTTGTGTTGGGAAAATTGAATAATGTAATAGCTTGGTAACAGAATATAGCACTTCAGTAGCTTGTTAGAAACTGAATGGGGTAACGGCTGATAACTTGTTTGAACAGTAAAAAAATAATTTCTTCATCTGGAAAGTTCTGACCAATTCCATTTTTGTCTGCCTGTTGAATTTTTCATAAAAAATAATATACTGATAACTAATAATAATATATAAGAAACAGATGGTTTTTAGTGATCGAGTTCTAGGTATAGCTGTTGGTAATATATTGTTTGTAGGATGCTGGGGATGGGATGGGGTAGTGCAGTCTTCAGTCACATTACTTATTGCCTCTGTCTCTTTGTAAAAAGTCATCTGCAATTGTATGCATAATTAAAATGAGGAAATTTAACTTGAGGAAAGTTAATGTATTTGTGACTGATTACCTTGAAATATATCTACCATAATGAACTCTTGACCCTCATTTTTCTCTCTGGATCTTTATATAGGACTAAGTGGAAGATTTGTCATAACAGCACTTCCCACCATTTACCAGTAAGTACTTTAAAACCGATTCAGTTGCTATAACTCGTGTGGTTTTTGCCTCAAAAGCAAAATAGGAAAATACTTCAGCATCTCATGTTTTTCTATTGTAATAATTTTAAACTTCAGTGAAAGTAGCTGTTTGGAGGATGATAAAAGACCTAGAATTTAAAATCAATTAAGGGAATGAAACTTAAAGTAATATTAGTTCTTGTCTACAGTGTTGCTAAGTAGACATTATGAGAATTTTAAGTGCTTGACATGGCTCTTATTTTGAACAGTTGTAAAGATGGAGAATTTAGACGGTACCAAGGTCCCCGAACTAAAAGTGACTTCATCAATTTTATCAGTGAGCAAGAATGGAAGTCTGTTGAGCCTATTTCTTCATGGCTTGGACCATCTTCATTTTTGTAAGTATCAGCAGAAATGTTTCTGTTCCCTAACAGGCTTGGGAAATAAATGCCAAAGTTTGAATTCTGACTTTAGATGAATCCAGTTAATTTACAGATCTTCACTGTAGTCATCAGCACTGATTTAGGCAAGTTACCTGGGAAGTTTTAATCCTGTCTGTCTCTCATTCATTCATTCTCTCTCATTCATTCTCTCTCTTATCCTCCCTCCCTCCCCTATCAAGTTTAATAATTTATGAAGCCAAGATCAAGTTAAGATCTAAACCAGTGATGGCGAACCTTTCAGACACAGAGTGCCCAAACTTGCATGCATTCGCATGCCCAAACTAAAAATTCAGTCATGCATGGATATGCGCATGACTGTATGGACATATGCAAATGTGCCCATGCACAGCAGAGACCCGAAAACCAGCTGATCAGCAGGAGATGGGACATCCCAACACCGGCAGCGCGGCAAGAGGTAACATCTTTTTCTTTCATGAGCTTCTGTTTCGTCGTTTGCAGGGAAACAGAAGCTCATGAAAGAAACACCTCAGAGATTTGATCTGGACCAACAGCGTGCGGGCCAGCAGAGAGGGTTCCGTGTGCCACAGGTTTGCCATCACTGATCTAAACTAATGATTTATGAAAACAGTTACGATCTCAACTGAGTAATTATTTCATATTTTCATTATTTTCCTGTAAGAAGCTTAGGGTAACCAAATAAGTCATAGTCGTTCCATTTTATTCTGCACTGGTCCACTACCTCATGTACTGGGCCCAGTTGTGAGCACCTCACTTTTAAAAAAAATAGAATAAGTTCAGAGAAAGAAAGCCAATGAATATGATCAAGGAACTAGAAATCCTTTGAAGAGGAGTTGGATGTGTTTAGGTTTGAAAGAAAAGAATATTTGAATGCTTTGCTAAGGTTAGAGTCCACTATGTCCAAGCCATATCCCCAGTGCATTAAGTAAGTAATTCTGTCAATAAAAGACGTGAATTTAACTAGGTTTTATCCAACCCATACTGTCTCTTACATTCCTATCCACAACTCACAAAAATGCTGTTTAATAGTCTGAGAATCCCGTCCAGTAAAACATCAAACTGACAGATCTTTCATTTCCTCAGTTCATCTTCCCCACCTTGTTTGAAGATAGGGCCATTTGCTCTCCTGCAGTCTTTTGGGATGAGGCCCTCACAATATTTCCAGGAATTCTGTAAATACCTTTGCCGTTCTTTGAATGCCCCAAAACTTAATTTCTCTGGCCTTGGAGATTTGAGTTCATTTACATGTTTCTCCTTGTATATCTGAGCTGCTTCACTTGTTGACTTATTTATCCCTTTCTCTTCACAACAGAGTTAGGATCTATTTCTTCTAACATTACCCCCAGCCCCCTTATGTTGTTATTTTGGGAAACTTTTGCAAGTTTCAAGCTCATCCTGTGATTACCATATTTTCCCCTTTGATTAGAGGCTTCTTCATACTTCTCCTATGCAGACCCTTTTTTTCTTTTGAGCATCGTAGAAAACTCTTTTTGCTTCTACATTGATTTTTTTAGATGTCTCCCACTTTTTCTTCCAATAGGAATCATTTACAATTGGGTTTCATTTATAGCTGGACATGGGAATTGATTCCGTTGCAGTCAGATGAAAATTGCTTGAGCAACCTTAATAGAACTTGAATGCTGAATCTCAAATGGGCTGCTTAGATCACTGAAATCCACTGAAAGTTCTTTAATTGTACGTTTTATTTTTTGCCTCTTTGGCTGTAGAATTATCCCTTATTTTAATTTTTTTCTCATGTTTCTTTGCAGGATGAGCAGCATGTCTGCCTTATTTCAGCTTTCCATGTGGATTAGGGTACGTGCCACATCTTCCTCTTAAATCAGAAGGGAGATTGGGTTTGAGTTTGTTTCTTTGTTTGTTTGTTTGTTTTAATTTGATTTATATGCCACCCTTCTCCGAAGACTCAGGGCAGCTTACAATGCGTTAAGCAATAGCCTTCATACTTTTGTATATTTATACAAAGTCAGCTTATTGCCCCCACAAACTGGGTCCTCAATTTACCTACCTTAGAAAGGATGGAAGGCTGAGTCAACCTCGAGCCTGGTGAGATTTGAACTTGCAGTAATTGCAGACAGCTGAATGTTAATTACGGTGCTTTAGTCTGCAGAGCTAAACCAGGCTCTGTTTGTTTGTTTGTTTGTTTGTTTGTATATATGGCTGCCCAACTCACTCATGGTGATTCCAGGCAGCTTACAGAGTTGGTGTCCAGCTAATTCTCAAAATTTGTTTTTTCTCCCTTTCAGCAATGTCACACTTATTTCACAGAAAACCTTGGTATACCAAACTGGGGATCCTATGCAATTTTTGCATTTGTAACTTTGTTTTCGGGGTTGCTGCTAGGCCTTGTAAGTAAACATGCCTCTTTGCGCTCAGAATTAAAAGGAGAAGATAAAGCTGAAATGTAGCACTGAAGAATGTTGGTTTTCTTTTCAGATCATGGTGTTTCTGGCCGATTGTGTGTGTCCCACTAAAAAACAAAGGCCATACCAGCATCCGCATCAGAGTAAGTATATTGCTGCATGTCAAGTGAATTTCTTTGGAGACAGGAAAAGGGAGCTTTAAGCATTGAGCCAATCTTGAAATTATCACCTTTGTGTGGTTGTATCTTTTGTCTTATTTTCCTGCATTAGTATGTTACCCAGAGCTTTTTCGAAAATTATAAAACATCTGACTAATTAAACTACCTGTTAATTAAATAATGGCACTTAACTATATTTCTTTTAGCCCTGCCCACTTTCAATAGTATCACTCAGTGGCCATTTGTACCTCTCTGCTGTTGTGACTCCAATCCCTGAGCCTGTCCTAACAGAGGGAGAGGACTCAGAAGGTGAAGGAGATGATTTGGCAAGGCCTCCTTCTCCAGGACCCTTCTCTCTGGCAATGCCTCAGGTTTCCTCCGAAGGCCAAGAGATATGCCAGGAGCAAGGCACTTCGGAGCAGCCGCAGATAGAGAGCGAGGGGGATGAGTTTTGGCTGGATCCCAGACAGCGTCAGAAGGATAAGCGCACACAGCAGAGAAAGAGACGTGGGCAGGCCAGAGATTGAGCTGAGTCACTGGACACACCCCACAAGGGATAAAAGAGGGTGTGTCGGCTATTCAAGCCTTGTGATGGTCAAATTGAAAAGCTTGGAAGTCATGTCGTGTTTCTAGAACCCTGTTAGAAGCGCTTTTTGGATTTCTTTGGACTAGACTTGGACAATTCTTTGCTTTGTGGAATCAATTTGGTATATCGGACTGAGGAGGAAAAATCTCCCTTAGTGAGTAAAATCTTTTGGCAGGCAGTTCATGGTTCGCTGCCAAGCCTGTTACCTTAAAGGAATTCCTGACTGTGTGATTCATTAACTCCTGGCTGTCTGTTTGTGTGTGTGTGTGCGATGGGGACAGAACATCTGCTCCATCCTAGATCTTATTCCTAAACCAGCACGAACAGAGGGAGGGAGGCTATCTTGTTTGCTTAAAAGGAGATAGAAATGCTATTGTGTCTGGTTGGATATCTTACATAATAGTGAAAGGATTTAGCAAGAGCCGCAAGCAGCAGATAAGGAGGGAATATTTCAGCCAAGTTTGATTAATATTAACTATTCATTTTCTGGTACTAGCAAAGTTATGCAACTTTAAACAGTTATTCTCTGAGGCCTAAAGCTCATATTCCTCACAAAATAGAATACAAAGTCAGAAGAAGTAATGAAATTCCCTTGGGTGGGACCCAATTAGAGAGCAAAATTTTTAGCAGGTGTCGGTCTTATAGTAAATTTCACCTCCAGGAAATCACAAGGGGGACTTTAGCAACCAGTTTGTTCCTGCCCCTTTTATGTAGGATTGACATGTTACCTAACTTTGTAAAATTCATGTCAGAATCTTATCCATGCAGTAGTTGGAATCCTGACTTGCTCCTCTGTTCATAGACAGGACTAAGAGGAAGTAATTTGTTTATTTCTTAGACTCAAATCCTACTTTTCCTCCATGAATTCAGTACTTGGGAATCTTAATTTTATCTATGCAGCAAATTGTAGGGATTATGTGGTACAAAAGAGATTGGCCCAAAATCACACAGTCCATAGTTTAGGATAAATTTGAAGCCTAATTATGTTCCAGCCACTTAACTGGAATGTAATACTTGTATTCGTGAAGCAAAAATCCCACACAAATTTTCTTTTTAAAATGATTGCTTCTAAACTTGGGCTCCTGATTTAGTTGGATTGTTACCTTTCACAGTCCTAACGTAAGTTTTGCTAATTGAATTTAATGATAATTGCAATCCAACCTTTTTGTTAAAAGCAGGCAGCATGATTTCTGGGAACTGAGATACTGTCAAAAGATATTTGACCAGAGTGGATAATAGTAGTCACTTTCATACCATACCTGCAGATTATTCATCCTGCTTCTTTACCATCTAAAGCAGGGGTGTCAAACTCGATTTCATTGAGGGCTGCATCAGGGTTGTGTTTGACCTCGGGGGGGGAGGGGGCGGGATGGCCATCGCCAGGGGGGGCGTGGCCAGCTTAAGGTCTCTTGTATCGAGGGTACCTGTGGTGGTCCAAGCGCTCTGCCAGTGAAAACAGGTTCCTGATCTCCATTTTTCGACTGCGATGGCCTCCTGTAACCCTCTGCCAGCAAAAACGGAGCCTGGGAAGGCCACACGAAGCCCTTGCAAGCTCCATTTTCACTGGCAGAGGCACCACAGGGTGATCCTTTGCTGTTCTGCTGTGGCTGCCCCAGCTCTCTGGAACCAGTTACCTCCTGAGGCCCAGACTATCCCCACCCTATTGGCCTTCCAAAAAGCGGTGAAGACCTGGCTTTTCCGTCAGGCCTGGGGCCGTTGATCTCGCTCTTGGAATCCAGCGAGATCCGGCCATGAATGGTGTGAATGAGTTTTAATGTTTTTAAATCTTAAATGTCTTTTATAATGATTTTAAATGTATTGTGAGCTACCCTGAATCTTCAGAGAGGGGCGGCATACAAATTGAATTAATAAATAAAATAAATAAATAAGTTTCCAGGGCAGCCTCCGGGCCAGATCTAAGCAAGCCAGACCCAGCCCTTGAGTTTGACACTAATTGGCAGTGCTGAATTTTCTTCTCTTTTTAGGAAAGCTACTAGAATCTGCTCAGCATTTGAAAAAAAAAAGTGAAGGACTTGACGGAGTCAATCTTGATGGTGGAATGGACCGCGGAGATCCATGGTACCCTGTTCCTCCAGCAAATCCAGTGAGGCAACGCGTCGCAAAACCAGCTTCTGAAGCAGAGCAATCATAGCTCTTGCCAGCAGGCTCATCTTCTGGAGAACCTGGATGGATGCCTGATGATCAAATCTGCAGGTGGGCAGGAGAGGTGGGGAAGTCCTCCTCTTCTACCTCCCAAGAGAACCAAGACTCAGAATCGTTTTGAGATGGTGAAAAATTGTTTCTGAATCTTTCATTGAGACAAGTTTAAAGCGTGGTGACGGAAATGCTTTTACCTGTCTCCCTGGAACAGGTCCGGGAGGTGCAAAAGGGTTAATTTGCCTACGGCACAGGGAATTCCAGAATTTGGATGAGTTACCAGTCTACAATGCCAGGACAAACATTGGGCCCAAAACCAGATGATCCCTTTTGATGAAGCCTTTCTCTCCATGTAGAAATAACCCAAGAGGAAAAATGCTTTCTTCTATTACTTGTTTGGATCCCAACTCAAGAGGTTACTTCTACAGTTGGCTTGCTTTTACAAGTGCAAAAATACAAAAATCCTTTTTTCGTTCTGACTAATAATAATAATTTTAAAAACCTAGCTAATTTTGAATACCCAGGAAGAGTTGAAGCCCAGATTTTTGAACAGCAGCTAATTCTCTCTAAAAAAAAAATTGGATCCCATGGCAAAGAGTTTTAGGGTTTTTTTTATTTTTTTGTTTTGTTTTTTGTTTCTGTTTTAAATTGTTATGTGAGGTTGTTATATGAGAGGCTATTGTTCAAAAGTGAAAGAGCCCAAGTGTCCCTTTTGCCTAGCTTGAATTCCATGCTGTTCCCCAATGTTGCTTGATTAGGTACATCAAGCTTCATATGCAACTATTTGGCAGGAAAAAGAAGTAATCATGTAAAGTTAGTTTAGTGATCTTATTCCTAATAGCTTTAGGAAGTTTATTAGTAAACTTTATTAGAAGTAATCCTGTATCTAGGGAAGGATGCTGCCATTGTTAGCATAGTTGTCAGTTTCTTTCCCTGGGGGGAACTTTTTGCTTAGATCTTTGAATAAAATCTCATTTTTATCAGTATTTCAGGATATGCAGATTCTTGCAGCAGCTTCCATCAGCATATCGCAAAGCCAAGAAATTCTGCCAGCTATCATTTTTCATCCGTTTCCTTTCCTTTTAGTTCTGTTTCCTAAGACACAAGATTCTCAGAAATTTTGTGGACATTACATTCTTTTTGTCCTACAAAAAGTCACTTTGTCAATATTTTTGCTTAATCAAAATTTGTCTTCAAGGAGGAAGACTCAGTGGCCACTTAACATAGCTGGCTAGTCTGCCTTAACCACCTATTATATTGACAAACTACAAGTTTATCTGATAAGTTTGAAAAGTTTTAACAAAATATGTTTAAGTTTGAAAAGCTTTAGAAAAACAGGATATTTCTTTGCAAAGGCAGTAGTATATGGCCTTAGCTGATAAGTAAAATACAGTTCAATTGGCTTATGAAGCAGGCTTAGAGCAATTTAGTTTTGTATAAAATATCTCTTTTTCGTCCACTTCTTAAAGCTTGCTTTATATGCTCATGAAAACTAGGAATTACTTGTCATTCTTTTCTGAACCTTACCCAAGTTTTGATGTACATAATGGGGAACCTACAGACCATAGCATTGCTTGTTTTTCCATTTCCATTTTCTGTATGGACAAAAAAAAATATTTCACGTTTTCTTCCAAAGATGTTAAAAGTCAGATGCTGGCCAGTAAGCAGCCACCTCTTCCTCTGCTTGCTCGTGGTTTTCCTGTTTCCTTAAAAGGTCTTAAAAGCCATTGGGAATCAGGTTCTTTGGCTCTATATAGGTGTGCTTGCCCCTACCACAGAGAATTGACTCAAGTTAATATTTCTTCCTCTCTACCCCCAGCTGTGCTATGAACCTTTAAGAATGTTTTGGAAAGGGTTCGTTTATATTGAAGAGCCGTGGTGGCGTAGTGGTTACAATGCAGTATTGCAGGCTAATTCTGCCGACTGCCAGTAGGTTGATCCTGACCACCTCAAGGTTGACTCAGCCTTCCATCCTTCCGAGGTTGGTAAAATGAGGACCCAGATTGTTGGGGGCACTATGCTGACTCTGTCAACCGCTTAGAGAGGGCTGTAAAGCACTGTGAAGCGGTATATAAGTGCTACTGCTATTGCTATTCAGCGCTGAGACAAGGATGTGCAAAGAGGTTGTTCTGTTGGTCGATTTGTCTTCCATTGAACCAGGATTGTGTTAACTGATTGAAACAAGCTTCTCAGGCATCTGTTCTTGTTTCAACAATGGCCACATGCTGACAACTGGGACTTCCATACTGAAGCCTTGAAATTAATGTATATTTGCTTTAACGTGATCTGTATGGAGAATCTGTAGGTGTCCTTGAAAGCAGTCTGGCTTAATTCTGTCCAGTCCAGTCTATGGGAAATTGCTGCGAACTTCCAGGGCTTTCTGCTAAGCATCTCATCTGCTGCTGTTGCTCCTAAGAGCTCCCTTGAATCAATCTGAAGCTAGTTTAAATTCTCTTAAAAATGGAGATACTTCTTCTCCCTGCAGGCAAACATCTGGATTTTATTGTTGAATTTCTCTAGCAATAATTTCTCTCTGGTCAGCACAACCTCCACTGAAAGAAAGCTTCAGGCAGAATAAGTTGTCACACAATGGGTGGGATAAAGTTCTAAGCCTACCTGTTCCTTGTTGTGCCCTCCTTTTGCAAAAAGTTGTCTTTTTACAGAGCAGGCAAAACACAAGCAATCTAAAGTCAAAAAGTTCTTTCTTACAGCTTGTTCAACATTTGTGGGCTGGCAGTTAAATAACCTTTAAAACAAATTCAGATACACAGGAGAGAAAGGGTGAGACAGGGGTCATGCTTGAGGACTATGCTGTGCTGAAGGAATTATTCTTCATTTGTTTAGTCTTTGAATAAGCCAGTTTAATTCTCCAAGGATGTAAAGCATGTTCAGTATTCAGCTGTTAAGCGGATGTGTTTATTATAATTGGTGTTTTTTGTCCCCTTAAGGAAACATTTCCAAGTAATAAAGTTATCTACATGTCTGGAATTTTATTTATTTGTAGCTTGAGTTGTTTTTTTAAGGGTCACTTTTAGTAACCTCAGTTGGATAGTTGAATGTAGTACCAAGTTTTCCTTTGACACAATTATGAAAAAACATCTCTTGAGGAATAATATGAATACTGAACTAATTCCCTAACACTCAAATAGTTGATTATTCTAGGATTTTTTTTCGTAGAATTAAAAAAAAAACACATTTATTTCAGTGCAGATGTCAAAAATAATTGAAAGGCACACAATGCATGTCTATTTGAAATACTTTACTTTCTAACTGAAACCTCATGAGAAAATATGGGAAACCAAAATTCAACTCTTTCTTCAGTTAGAAAATTTCTTGGTGCCTTTCCACAAACTCCCCCATTCCCAATTACCAGTATGTTTATTATGCAACTCTTGAAAGCAGTTGCATTCCTCCCCCCCCAAGATTATGCTGCAACTGCAGAAGAAAACTATGCACTGCATATTTTCTAAATTATTTCCAAAGTGATGCACGCCGTATTAATCATGTCAGTAATCATACAATTCCTCATTTGCAGTTTATGTTCTGCTTCAATTTCTGTCTTATTGATATTATACAATGCAGAATTTTTTTGCACTGACTTGGCCCCTTTTATTTCAAACGTCCCTCTGTTTATTTTTTTTATTCCTGTTTATGAAATGTTAGTGAATTGTCATGTAAGTGTGTATAAAACCACATACACTTACTATATGTAGACGCATACTGTATATATTTATGTATTGTGATTAGTTCCTAATTGGTTCAGAGTTGCTTCACAGAGTAGGTGCTATACACCACTTAGATTTAAACTAACCTAGTTTCCTGTATGAAGGAATTCATGGTAAACTGTTCTAAGATTTGGACTGTTAGTTCACCTAGAAATTCAACTTCTTCACTGTGAGTGAACATTTTTAACTAAGTCTATTTGAGGAGAGTTAAAATTCCCTATTAACATAACATATAAACATATACCTCTCCAATATTTTTCCCCCAAACCTCCAGAGTGAATCAGAATAGAGCTGGATGGGACCTTGAAGTCCAGCCCCCTGCTCAAGCAGGAGATCCTATACCATTTCAGATCCTATACCATTTCAGACAGGTGGCTGTCCAGTCTTTTCTTAAAAGCCTCCAGTGATGAAGCACCCACAACATCTGAAGGCAAGCTGTTCCACTGATCAATTGTCCTCACTGTTAGGAAATTTCTCCTCAATTCCAGGTTGCTTCTCCCCTGGATTAGTTTCCATCCATTATTTCTTGTTCTGGTGCTTTGGAAAATAAATTTACTCCCTCTTCTTTGTGGCAGCCTCTCAAATACTGGAATACTGCTATCATGTACCCCCTAATCCTTCTTTTCTCTGGACTGCAACTGTTCTTCATAAATCCTGCAACTGTTCTTCATAAATTTTAATCTCTAGGCCTTTAATCATCTTAGTTGCTCTTCTTTGCACTTTTTCTAAAGTCTCAACATCTTTTTTGTAATGTGTCCAAACCGGATGTAGTATTCCAGGAGTAGTCTTACTAAGGCTTTATAAAACAGTACTAATACTTCATGTGTTTTTGACTCTATAACTCTATTTATACAACCAAGGATTGTATTAGCTTTTTTGGCTGCCGCCGCACACTACTAGCTCATGTTTAAGTGATTGCCCACTAAGATTCCAAGGTCCCTTTCATAGTTACTGTTTTTGAGCCAGATTTCACCTAAACTGTACTTGTACCTTTGATTTTTCCTGCCCAAGTGTAAAATCTTGTTTTTCTCCACATTAAATTTCATTTTGTTGGATAGGGCTTGAAGACTTAACTACTGTATAGGTTCTGCTTCAAATCATGACCTAGATTATTAATTGTGTGAACCCAATCCATTGTAGCTGAGGAATCATGATTTATGGGGCAGAATAGAATGCTTATTCTCAGTCTCCATCCTGAATGCTATTGCGAGGCACATTAAGCATAGAGGCCAAGAAATTCATATTAATAAAATCTCCCACCCGATTTTCCTTGACCGGCCTGCTGATGAAAAGATGGGATATGATGGTAATGCAGCAGGTGGCAGCAAAGCTCCATTGCCAAACATAATCTACTCTGAGGGGAGATCTGCAAAAACACTTGAACAGGAATGCAAGCAGATCATTGGCATATAATGCCCAAAAGGTGACACAGCAGCTTTCCTAATGATCCTTGGGACAGGCAGGATAAACCACAAAGGTTTCCAATATGGCATCAAGAATGAAGATGAGGACTAAAAAAATATTCCTGATTATGCAAAAGGAAATAAAAGTCAGGCAAAGAGATCAACACGAGAGATGGGAAATGAGCATGTTCGTGATCTGAAGCCTGCGGACAGCATATCATCCAGACCTGATGCCCTGCTAGGAGTTTCCGCATCTGTATCTAGTCTGCTACTGGGAATAAAACCCTGCAAGAGTTGAATTTGTGTGTAATCCAGCGAACAGCTTATTTTCAGATCTGCCTTCCCGTCTTTTGTTTTGAAGCAAATCAGTTCTCCATCCAGAGTGTCAAACTCCCGCTGAGGAATGAATATCCACGGCTTACTTGCTTATTTGTTCATTTAATTCAATTAATATGCCCACCCATCTCAGCATGGTAGCTCTGGGAAGCTAACAATAGTTTTTTTAAAAAAAAACGACCATAAAAAATAAAATCCATAACTGACAGCCAAGATAAAAGAAAAACAAATTACAACAAATATAGCCATCTCACAGGCTCTGATTTGACAATCCAACTATGGCTTAGGGCCCGCCTTCTGCCACCAATAGCCTCCCACCGACCAACGCACTCCCACAGAGAGGGGCTTCTCAGGGTGCCGTCGGCAAAACAATGTAGGCTGCTGACCCCCAAGGAGAGAGCCTTCTCTGTGGGGGCATCCTCCCTCTGGAACGAACTACTTCCTGGGATATGTACGATTCCCGATCTCTGTACCTTTCGCCGGGCCCTTAAGACCCTGTTATTTCAACAGGCTGGTCTGGCTGATTAAAAATCTGGACGGGGTATTTTAAATATGGGTTTTTAATTGAGAAGGCCAAATTTGTTTAATTCTGTTTAAAATGGGTTTTAAATGTTGTATGGTTCATTGTTTTATTATGGCTGTACACCGCCCTGAGTCCATCTAATAAATACATCCAATCTAATAAATACAAATACAAATAGCAGGGGTGTCAAACTCAAGGCCCGGGGGCCAGATCCAGCTTGCTGGGTGCTTAGATCTGACCTCTGGGGCTGCCCTGGAAATAGTGAAGGACCAGTTTGCGGGGTCTCTGCCTGCGAAAATGGAGCTCATGAGGGCCGCACACACCCCTCCAAGCTCCATTTTCGCTGGCAGAGGGTTGCAAGTGGCTGTCGCAGCCGAAAATGGAGCTCAGGAGCCTGTTTTCGCTGGCAGAGTGCTTGGGCCACCACAGGTGCCACCCAACATAAGTGATGTCCACTTATGCCCACGCTGGCCACACACACACACCCCCGAGGTCAAACAACCAGGATGCGGCCCTCAATGAAATTGAGTTTGACATGCCTAAACTATAGTCGTGTTCTTCTGAAAGGCCGACGAGTTGGGCCCTTATGGGAAATGATGTTCTACAGGATAGGCACAATGACAAAAAGTCTTTCTTCATGGTCCGGCCAGATTGCATTTCTTAATTGACAAGCCGTGCAACATGCCTCTGCCTAGTGTAATGGGACAGGTAGAAACAAGGAGAGGTAGTCCCATATGTAACCCAGTCCTATGCCATGATGGGCTGTATGGATGAACATGAGTACCTTGCATTTTTCTCCAGTATTTGTTCCCAGTTGATTCCTTTTTGCTGTAGATCAAGCATCCTAAAAAGATTTCACTTATAACCGTTCATAATTAGTTCTTATTAATACTATTAGGTACTATTAGGTAGGAGTGGTGCAGTGGCCTAGAGGTGGAGCTTTCGCCTCACAATCAGGAGGCTGTGAGTTCAATCCTAGGTAAAGACAGATACTTCTCTCTGAATATATCTGAACATATCTGCTGAACAACACTCTGCATTGGTGACAGGAAGGGCATCCAGTCATTAAAACACTGCTAGCTCAATTCAGTTGCCCAAACTCCATCCCACAAGGCATTATGGGGTCGTTAAAAGATTATGATTAATATTATTAGGTGCTTGTTGGCCTGGAATCTGATTTATCCACCTTGTAAATATGGACCGCCAGTTGAGGTTTAAGTCATCTTCTAGATAGTAGCTTATACAGGTAGTCCTCAAGTTATGACCACAATGGAGCCCAAAATTTCTGTTCATTTGTTAAGCGAATTCTGCTCCACTTTATGATCTTTTTTGCCATAGCTGTTAAGTGAATCACTTGAGTTGATAAATTAGTAATCTAGTGGTTAAGCGAATCTGGCTTCCCCGTTGACTTTGCTTGTCAGAAGGTTGCAAAAGGTGATCACGTGACCTTTGGACACAGCAATGGTCATAAGTATGAGTCAGTGGCTGTGAAAACAATCACAAGTCACTTTTTTCAACACCGTTGTAACTTTAAACGGTCACTAAATGAACTGTTGTAAGTCAAAGACTACCTGTATAAAACAAAACACATTTTCTCCTTGATCAATTTTCAGGAAAGGAGCTGGATTTTACTGGTTTCGTGTATCTTATGACATATTCATCGACTCTACCTTCCTTTGGGACCTAGATGGGTCTGAATCTTCACTCAAATGTAACAATACCTGTTCAAGCAATAGCCATAGCACTTAGATTTATATACCGCTTCCCAGAGCTTTAAGCGGTTTTACAGAGTATATTGCCCCCAACAATCTGGGTCCTCATTTTGCCTACCTCGGAAGCATGGAAGGCTAAGTCAACCTTGGACCTGGTGAGATTTGAATTGCCAAATTGCAGGCAGTCAGTAGTCAGCAGAAATAGCCTGCAGTACTACACTCTAACCACTGCGCCACCTTAAAGCAGCTGAAAATCAAGTTTTACAATGACTTGGATGGATTGGCTAGAGCAATGCATCCAGTTTTTGGTGCAGTCATCCTGAAAAGAAAAACGAATGACAAATACTGCAATATTTGGCCATTCAGCTATTTTTCAGGGTAACCAGCACACCTTTTCATCTCAGCAGACAAATGATGGACTGGATACCTCTGACAATAAGTAGCTTTGGGATAAGTGAGTAGAACCAAAGGACATCGATTTTCACTGGCATCTGCCGATCTTTAAAGGAAGCAGGACCTGGACAGGCTTAGAGATATTGTTCTACTTTGATCCCAGCTTGATACTTGTTCTTGCTGCTGTTTTATTAATCTTATTATCTGATCATCTCTTTAGATGTGTGCATGGATGCAAGGAGGGAAGAAATGGTTATTCAAACAAGTATCTTGAGTTTTCTCTCAGCCCTTTGAGGTTGTCCTGATTAGGAAATAGAATAGAATTCTTTATTGGCCAAGTGTGATTAGACACGCAAGGAATTTGTTTCCGGTGCCTCTCAAAAGACTTAAAAAGACTAGAAGCTTTTTTGAGATTGGCTGTGGGAAGTCCTTAATTTATGACCAGTCGCTTAGTAACCATTTGAAGTTACAACAGACACCTCTCCCCCCAGGATACAGGTAGTCCTCGACTTACAACAGTTCATTTAGTGACCGTTCAAAGTTACAACAGCACGGGAAAAAGTGACTTATGATCATTTTTCACACTTACAACCTCTGCAGCATCCCCATGGTCACATGATTTACATTTGGATGCTTGACAACTGACTCACATTTATGACCATTGCAGAGCCCAGGGGGTCATGTCTATTCCCATGGTATAGGGCAGTGATGGCTAACCTTTTTGCTATCATGTGCCAGGAGGGGGGGGGGGCGGGAGAGGTTCGTGTGCGCGTGTGCCCACACCCATAATTCTATGCGCCCTGCCCTGTGCATGCATGCACAACCCCCTTTTCCCCCCCTCCTGGCACACGATGGTCCGATAGGCCCGTTTTTCTTTCTCACCTGGCTCCAGATCCTCTACGCACCTGGGGAGGGCAAAAACAGCCTTCCCCACCCCCCAGGCCCTCTGGAGACAGGAAGAAGCCTGTTTCCCTATTTCTGGTGGGCCTAGAAGGCCCAAAGATAAGCTGGCCGGTGCACGCATGTGCGCCAGAGCTGACCTGCGTGTCCACTGATATGGCTTATGCGTGCCACCTGTGGCACATATGCCATAGATTTGGCATCACGGGTATGAGGTTTCCTGCCTGAGTAGGGAGTTGGACTAGAAGACCTCCAAGGTCCCTTCCAACTTGTTCTGTTCTGTTCTGTTCTATTTAAAATAGAAATGAACATTCCTTTGAAAACTCATGATGCTGAGTTATTTTGATTATGTTTAGACACCAGGTTAAAATGAAGACGCAAGTTTATATGTTTGCATATCTGTAAAGTACTGCCAACAAGTCAGTGTTCCCTTTTCTGGCCAAAAATTGAGTTTCTCCCATCCTCTCTTCTGTGCTCTTAAATCTTTTAAATGTGAGTTTAATTGTCTTTTTCCTTCTCTCCTTCTTCTGCCTTCAATGAATTGGGGAGGAGCCACCCTGAACTTCTTCCGATAGACAGTTTTCAAGTGACAACTGTAATGCAGCTTGCCCGTTGTTGGTTGTAACTTATGACTCGTATCAAATGGGTTGATTTCATGACTGATCCAATTTTACAACCTTTCTGCGGCGGTTGTTAAGTGAACACCATGGGTGTTAAGTGAACCAGTCATTTGCTACGTGAGTGGTTTTGTCAAAAACCAGTGGTAGATGTTGGTTTCAGCAGAACATTTGTAAATTGTGGTCGTATGAGCATGGGACCCTGCAAGCTTCTGTAAATGTGCTAAAAGTGCATTCTTGTGATCATGGGGATGGGGAAGGTGACCGTCAGAACTTTGAATCCAGATTGTAAGTACCTGGTAGGAAGTAGGTTCATCAAAACTTCAAACAATGGCTAAGTGACCAGTCTTAAGTAAAGGACTGTAATACTATCTCCCAGGCATAAGGAATGTTTCTGCCCTTGGAATCTTCACTAATTATGTAAATTAATCATCCTGTGGTCAGCACAAACCTCAGGGATCGTGGTCTAGAATACAAACCTTTGGCATAGAAAGGCCAATTTCTGTGGATTATAACTCCTGGTAGCTAATAGAGCTACATCACAACAGAGGCAGAAGCTGATCTAGGAAAGTCTGCTATTCATAGTTCCACCTTTTTCTCCATTAGTGAATTACAGCATTCATTACAGGGTAATCAAACTCTGGAATTCACTACCATGAGACGTGATGCAGGCTACCAGCTTTGCTGGCTTCAAAAAAAATAAATAAATAAAAAATGGACCAATTCATGGAAATTATGAGAACCTATGGCTGTTTGCCCTTTCTGAACGTGACTGCCTCTGAAAGCCGTCTGCCAGGAAGTTGTATTCTGTACTCTTACATACAGCATTTTCATAACTTTGCTCAGTCGTTTCTGAAATGATTTAAACAAATCTGTCATTTGGCGCAACAATAGTTGGGAGATGCTAGAGGAAGTCTCTAGAGGAAAAACCTTATCCATTTTGTTGCCGATTAATCTTTCAAGGCCTAGCCAACAGCAGCGAGATGGGATGAATTGACATGTTTTAGCTCCATCTCTCACCATTCCTCCTCATTGGTGGATTTCCACAGCTACTACAATTTGGAACAGAAGTCTTTCAGCACAAGAATGAAGATCCCTCTCCTAGTTCTGATGCTCTGTAATACGATATAGACCATGTATTTGTAGTCTGGTGGCAAATTCACACAACCATAGCAACATTAGACTGAGTTCTGGTGTAAGTCATATTTCTGCTAGTTGTCTTCCCTCCTGCCCTGATATATCTGCTTCTCTCTGATGCATTTGGCAGACTACGCTGTCTTGTCTTCTCTGCTAAGGAAAAGAAGAAGGGGAAAAGACTGTAATGAACAGTATGTTTTTTTCCCCACCATACAAAGCTTCCAGAACTAATCTGTTCAGGTTTATAAAATTCTAGACAACCATTCCCTGTTGGATCAGCGTTTCAGAGATATTTCCTTTCCCAAATAGAGAAACAGAATAAGAGGAACAAAGTTGGAAGGAACCTTGGAGATCATCTAGTCCAATCCCCTGCTCCTGCAGGAGACCTATACTATTTCTGATAGATGGCTGTCCAGTCTCTTCTTAAAAGCCGTCATTGTTGGGGTACCCACAAGTTCTGAAGGCAATTTGTTCCACTGGTTTATTGTTCTCATTGTTAGGATTTTTCTCCTTAGTTTTAGGTTGGTTCTCTCCTTGATAAGTTTCCATCCAATGTTTCTTGTCCTGCTTTCAGATGCTTTGGTAAGTAAGTAAGGGTTGGTCTACTCTCCTGCCCCTTATATGGACTGTTGGAAGAAATATTCTTCTGCGTTCAGTTCCAAGTGGGGAAAAAGACACTGGATTCATGGAAATTGCTTGGAAAGAAGGTTTATTGATGAACAGGATCACATGCCTTGGAGATTTTGGATGAAAAAAAAGGGAAGAGATCCTGAGAGTCCCTGAGTTTTATGTCCTCTCTGGGCTTTTGATTTTGAGCTTGTATTCTGATTGGTTGTCAGACTCCCATGTAGCCATGCGGGGTAACTTTGAAGGTTGTCTGTGTCCCAGGCTTGGTTGAGCCTTGCTGGGTAATGATGTAATGAAGGGGCTTTGGGCAATTCCTATTATGGCTCTGCTTGAAGGAGATAGATCTTTGTTATGTAAAATAGACTGGCCCAGGCCTTAATGGCCCATTGACAAAGGTAGGAGGGGAGGCTGAGTTTCTGCCTCCTTTTAGGGGAAATATTCTGCCCTTTTAATATTTCCTAAAATATTTCATTTTCTAGGAGAGGGGTGGGTTTTAACTTCCTACAGGTCCCAGCTGAATAGTAAGGTATTATCTGCCCCAGTTGAATACATCACGTTTACCAGTTGAACTTCATCTCCTATCACCATCATCATCTGCAGTCAGGATTATAAGAATTCAAATCCAACATAACTGGAAGGACCCAGGACATGAGATATACATTCATAGCTTCCACAATGGCTATCTTTTGTTTTCATGCATAAGCGTGGACTTTCTCTGGAAGTGTGAAAATGATTGCAATTATTTTGGAGTAACTGTACAATCTCCCACGCGTGTGTGAGCCACCCTCGGATCCTGTGATTTGCTTGTTCGCAATCTCCCACAAAAGAGGGAGAGGAATTTGTGCGAGATACAGATTTAAAAAGGGCGATATTTTCATCTTGGAAGCAAGGGTTGCTTTTACTAGTTCATCAGGGAACACACAGAGAAGCGGCATTTAATTAATCTGAGATTAATTAAAACTTCGCAAAAACAATCACCTTCATTAAAACCAAGGTTTAAAACTTAAGGCGACTCGGGATACAAGTCAACATGTTGCAGTCTCTAAGGTACATAGGCAGCCTCTGACTAAAGATTCATGCTGAAACCTCTGTTCTTGGGAACAGATTATCAAGAAATCTGCAAACACCTAAGGCTATCACTGAGGAAAGGAAGCACTCACAACTTCTGAAGGCAAGGTATTCCACTGGTTAATTGTTCTCACTGTTAGTAAATTTCTCCTTAGTTCTAAGTTGCTTCTCTCCTTGATTAGTTTCCATCCATCTTTTCTTGTCTTGCCTTCTGGTGCTTTAAAAAATAGGTTTACCCCCTCCCACTTCTTTGTGGCAACCCCTCAAATTTTGGAATGTTGCTATCATAGTCCTTTTCACTAGACTAGACATACACAATTCCTGCAACCTATGTTTTCATATGTTTTTGCCTCCAGCTCCCTAAGCATCGTTCTGTACTCTTTCCAGAGTCTCCACATTTTTTTAATAATATGATGACCAAACTGGTTGCGGTATTTTAAGCGGGGTCTTAAAGTCAGACCGGTACTAGTACTTCACATGATCTTGATTCTATCCCTCTTTTAATGCAACCTAGCATTGCACTGGCTTTTTAAACTGCTGCTGCACGTTGCTGGTTCATATTTAAGTGATTGTCCACTAGGACAGAGTTCCCCAACCTTTCCGGCTTTGCGGATTGGTGTGAGGGAAGGGGGAGAAGGGATGGTTCCACATGAGCAGCCGGAAAGCATGTGCATCTTCATTTGTGTGAGCGGCACGCACAAGTACATGTGCCCTCTCATTGTTTGCATGTGGGGATGCACGTACGATCGCCGGCCATTTCCGCAGCCCAGTTGCAAACATCTCATAGCCCACTAGTAGGCCACGTCCCAGAGATTGGGGATTCCTGCACTAGGATTCCAAGTTCCCTCTCACAGTTATTGAGCCAGATTTCACCTAATCTGTATATGAACCTTTGGTTTTCTTGCCTAAGTGTAAAACCTTCCTTTTCTCTACATTGAATTTAATTTTGTCAGATAGAACCCAATGTTCAAATCTGTCAAGATCCACCTGGATTCTGTGCTTATCTTCTGGGGCTTGGGCTATTCCTGGCAATTTAGTGTCATCTGCAAAGTTGATGAGTTCCCATTCTATTCCCTCATCCCTCATCTAAATCTTTATGAAGATGTTGAAGAGCACTGAACCTAAGACAGAACCTCATGGCACAGGAGTGGGTTCTACTTACCTTAACTACTGGTTCATAATGGGGCTGCGCATTTGTTTTACTTGCGCACTCGCGTGCTCTTCTGTGCAAGCAGAAGTGCAGAAGTGTTTTCATGACATCAGGGTCAGTAGGGTCCCATCAGTTTTACTACCAGTTCTATAGAACCGGTGCAAACCGGGCGCACCCCACCACTGTCGTGGTATCCCACTGCATGCTCCCCTCTGTGTTGATATAGTTCCATTAAGGACTACACATTGAGTGTGGTTTGTCAACCAGTTACAAATCCATCTGGTAGTGATGCTGGCTATCTCACTTTTTTTTTAGCTTACAAAGAAGTAAGTAAGTCTATTTTGTCAAATGCCTTACTGAAATCCAAGTATATTAGAATCAGAATCAGAATAGAGCTGGAAGGGACCTTTGTGGTCTTCTAGTCCAGTCCTCTGCTCAAGTAGGGGACCCTATACCATTTCAGACAAGTTACTGTCTAGTCTCTTCTTAATTTTTTAAGAATTTAAATTATTTAGCAATAGCAATAGCACTTAGACTTATATACCACTTCATAGTGCTTTTATAGCCCTCTCTAAGCGGTTTTACAGAGTCAACATATTGCCCCCAACAATCTGGGTCCTCATTTTACCCACCTCGGAAGGATGGAAGGCTGAGTCAACCTTGAGCCTGGTGAGATTTGAACTGCTGAACTGCAGCTAGCAGTCAGCTGAAGTAGCCTGCAATACTGCACTCTAACCACTGCGCCACCTCGGCTCTTTTAATTTAATTTAAATTTTAAATTACGGCCACTGCATTTCACAGGTCCACTAATTTTGCCATTTTGTGTCAAAAAATGAAATAAGATTTGTTTTGCATGATCTGTTTTTGACAAACCCGTGTTGGGTTCTGGTTATAATTTTGCTTACTTCTAGATGTTCACAGATCTATTGCTTGATTATTTTTTCTGGGATCTTCCCAGGTATTGATGTTAGACTGATTGGTCTGCAGTTTCCTGAATCTGTTTTTGTTTTGTTTTTTGAAAATGGGAACCACATCAATTCTTTTACAGTTCTCTGGTAATTCCACAGTGCTCCAGGATCTTTGAAAGATATGGATAAGGTCGGGGCCAGCTCTATTAGTATGTCAAGATCTCAGGCAGCAAATGCATCCTCCAGTTTTTGCTATTTTGGACCTGTTGTAGTCTGCCGTATTGGATTTGAAAGTCACTACCTGCCATCAGTGTTGAAGTGAGATTTTAGTATCAGTCCAATCAGCTTGTGAGCTTGACTGAGGAGAGTGTGCTACATTTTCCTTCATTTTAAATTGCAAACTATCTGGATGTGACTCTGAATAAGCTTTTAATTGTTCACCTAAACACTACAAGCAAGTGGGGAATGATTGGATTCCCCCCACCTCCCCACCCCCATACCATTCTCTGCTAGGAAAAGAAGGTTAGAACTATAATGGGATTATATGCAGAATCTTCTAAAGCATTTGTTTCTATGTAAATGAAAATAGATTCAATGAGGCAATTCTACAGCTTCTTCTGACTCCGGTTCTCCATTGGCAATGAAACAGTTTATTTCATCTATAAGTTCATAGGAAGATTCTGATGACTGTAAGAGATTATCCTTTTTTGCCCAGGAGTCCCTCAACCCTGGAATTACCCCCTGGGCAGTATCAAGCACTGGGGAAATCAAAAGGCAGTTCAAATGGGTATAAAGGTTTATTGCAAGCTTAAGCTCTTTACAAGAATCTGAACTACAAATGGCCAAAGGGAATTGGTGGTAGATACATTAAGAGTCAATGGAATTTGAGGTGGGCTGGATTTAGATCTCTTGTAGGCATGAATGGACTCAAGACTGATGATACATTTGACCCCACCCTCGGGCTCAGCCTTGTCATCTCCTACAGGCACCAAGCATTTGTCTATGTGTTTGGAAGAAAGTAACCTCCACGTGAATTGGGCCAGAGGGTTGCCTGTACTTCTCACACTTCTTCAAAACTGCATCCAGTTTTGGTCACCATGATGTAAAAAAGATGTTGAGACTCTAGAAAGAGTGCAGAGAAGAGCAACAAAGATGGTTAGGGGACTGGAGGCTAAAACATATGAAGAACGGTTGCAGGAACTGGGTAGTTCGATGAATGGGTTGCAGTTTGATGAAGAGAAGGACTAGGGGAGACATGATAGCAGTGTTCCAATATCTCAGGGGTTGCCACAAAGAAGAAGGAGTCAAACTATTCTTCAAAGCACCTGAGGGTAGAACAAGAAGCAATGGGTGGAAACTAATCAAGGAGAGAAGCAATTTAGAACTAAGGAGAAATTTCCTGACAGTTAGAACAATTAATAAGTGGAACAACTTGCCTCCAGAAGTTGTGAATGCCCCAACACTGGAAATTTTTAAGAAAATGTTGGATAACCATTTGTCTGAAGTGGTGTAGGGTTTCCTGCCTGGGCAGGGGGCTGGACTAGAAGACCTCCAAGGTCCCTTCCAACTCTGCTATTCTATTCTATTCTATTCTATTCTATTCTATTCTATTCTATTCTATTCTATTCTATTCTATTCTATTCCTTTTAACATGGGACTTTATTCTCTCTCTCTCTCTCTCTCTCTCTCTCATTCTCCCTCTCCCTCTCCCCCCACCCCCCATAGCAGTTTTGTACTGCAGCAGGCATTATGGCTGATGTCATAAGTAAGGATAGGTAAACCGTCAATTCCAATTTCTGTCCACTGTGAAAATACATCAAGTTTGATTTGTCTGCTTTGAGTGAAATTTGCCTGTATTATGGTGCACAGCTCTCCAAAGATGGAGAGGATTATTGGTTTGGGTATAGGTTCTAAAATACAAAATTAGATTGTTTGTATCTGAATGCAAATCTAAATAAATTTCTCTCCCATCCCCATTCTTAGCCATAATTCATTTGGCCCTTTTCATACCCCTGCCTGATCAACCCATTGAAGCAATTCCTTTGACATGCAGCTAAACGAATGCATTCCCAGATATTCTTTTGAAAGCCTAATATTTCTTACTCCAAAAAACTTTGTAATATTTCCTTTGTCCTGACAGCAGCGAAGACATCTCTTCCTTTCAAGGCAAAAACAAAAAAGTTGTTTTGATGGTATCCTAGTAAACTGGCAATATATTTTTTTTCTGTTCGATTATCTTTTGAAAAAAAAATAAACAAACTGAGAGATGATTGTATTTACTGGCACTGCTAAGAGGCACAATAGTGAATCTCTCAAGCTTGATGTATTAAATGCTTCAAAAGTTACTTGAATGGTATAAAAAAAAAACTTAGTCCACAACACTAAAAGCATCAAGGCCACCTCCTTGCTCTCCAGAATTTACTCTAAACTTTTTATTGCAGTAAGCATGCACAATGTTTTAACTGTACTACAAGTCAAGGCACAAAAAAACCCCATTTTGCCTCATGTGGCACAAGAATCCCACAAGTGTCTCTCTGATGGTATAAAAATGTAGCAATAGCACTTAGACTTATATACCACTCCATAGTGCTTTACAGCGCTCGGAGAGATTTACAAATCTCAGCATATTTTCTCCAATTATCTGAGTTCTCATTTTACTGATCTCGGAAGGATGGAAGGATGGGTTAACCTTGAGCCAGTCAGGATTGAACTCTTAGCAGTAGGCAGAGTTTCGTGCAATACTGCATTCTAACCACTGAGCCACCACAATACATGTAATTGTAATCATTTAAGAATGAAGAATTTGTTGTTCTTGATACATAAAACCAAAAGCCTCATGCAGAAACTTGACTTACCTAAAAGTTGGACTAGCCCTGCACTGCAAACACATATTTTGTTTGCTTGCTTGCTTGCTTGCTTTATTAGATCTATGTGTTGCCCATCTCATCTAGAGGTGAGTTTGGGCAGTTTACAAACATAACTAGTGACCATGAAAAGGATAAAACAATAACAACAATAATAATTTATCATTAAAAATGGGGAGAGAATGGAATGCAAAATACACACAGAGAGGCGGGGGCCTTCTTTTAATCCGATAGCCCTCTCCAGAGTGATACTCCCCATTGGGGGCCCAAGCCAATTGGCAGGACAAGATTTTAGGCCCTTAAGGAAGATCAAGTGGGTAGGTGCAGGTCTTAACTCAGAGGAGTGGGGTACAATGTTCTACAGGGCAGTAGCCATGGCAAAAAAGGCCCTTCTCCTGAACCCGTTAGCCAAAATTCCTTGACTGACAAGGTTTGCAGCATGCCCTTTGTGTCAGCCCGGTGGTGTAGGTCAATCCCATTAGGGTGAGACAGTTCCTGCGATAACCTGTACCAGTTTGTACACTGCTAGTTTTTATAGCTCTATGCCTCAGTTATATAGGGCAGTACAAAGATAATCCAGAGCATAATACAGTGGTGGGATTAAAATTTTTTTACTACCGGTTCTGTGGGCGTGGCTTGATGTGCATGGCTTGGTGGGTGTAGCAGGGGAAGGATACTGTAAAATCTCCATT
Organism: Masticophis lateralis; assembly: GCA_030761175.1. NCBI lineage: Eukaryota > Metazoa > Chordata > Lepidosauria > Squamata > Colubridae > Masticophis > Masticophis lateralis. Next base: position 331,753,444 of record JAUDYJ010000001.1, read on the forward strand.
CCCTCCCCACTCCAGGGGAAGGTTACTGCAAAATCCCCATTTCCTCCTGATCAGCTGGGTTTTGGGAGGCAGAGAATATATGGGGGCAGGGTCAGTCAGAGGTGGTATTTACCAGTTCTCTGAACTACTCAAAATTTTTGCTACTGGTTTTCCAGAACTGATCAGAACCTGCTGAATATTACTTCTGGTATAATCTCAGATTGCCCAAGGAGCTGCTGATTCAGTTCTACAGAGGAATTATTGAGTCTGTCATCTGCACTTCTATAACTTGTTGGCTCTGCAACCCAACAAGACAGACACAGACTTCAGAGGATAATTAGAACTGCAGAAAAAACAATTGCTACCAACCTGCCTTCCATCGAGGACCTGTATACAGCACGAGTCAAAAAGAGGGCTGTGAAAATATATACAGACCCCTTACCTTCTGCACATAAATTGTTTCAACTTCTACCCTTAAAATGACGTTATACAGCAGTGATGGCTAACCTTTTTGCCATCGCGTGCCAAAAGCGGGGGAAGCGCAGTGGGGTCACACGCATGCGTGCCCACATCCATAATTCTATGCACCATGCCCCCCCCCCGTGCTCCCCTCGCTTTTGGCACATGATGGCACAGTGGGCCTGGTAGGACTGTTTTTTGCTCTCCCCAGGCTCCAGAGCCTTTCTAGGAGCCTGGGGAGGGCAAAAACGGCCTTCCCCACCCCCACAGAGGCCCTCCGGAGGCTGGAAACAGTGTATTTCCTAACTTTTGGTGGGCCCAGAAGGCCCGAAAATCAGCTGGCTGGCGCACGCATGCGTGCCGGAGCTGAGCTCGTGTGCCCACTGATATGGCACCGTGTGCCACCTGTGGCACCCATGCCATAGGTTCGGCATCACGGTTATAGAGCATTGCACACCAGAACAACTAGACACAAGGACAGTTTTTTTCCCACATGCTGTCACTCTGCTAAACAACTAATTCCCACAACACTGTCAAACTATTTATTAAGACTGTATTACGATTATTCTCATCCTTCCTATTACCTATCTCCTCCCACTTATGACTATAACCTTGTTGCTTGTAACTTTATGATTTATATTGTTTATTTAGTTCGATTACTTATTTAATATCCTACGACTATCACTAAGTATTGTATTTTTTAACTCTTGATGAATGTATTTTTATGTACACTGAGAGCCTATGCACTGAAGACAAATTCCTTGTGTGTCCAATCACACTTGGCCAATAAAGAATTCCTATTCTATCCTATTCTATCCTATTCTATCCTATTCTATCCTATCCTATCCTATCCTATCCTATCCTATCCTATCCTATCCTATCCTATCCTATCCTATCCTATTCTATTCTATTCTATTCTATTCTATTCCTCAGATCAAGAATAAGTAGTCACCTTTCATGGCGGGCATATGGGGCTGACTTGATTTTCTTTTGGCTTAAGTAACAAAGAGCCAATGAAGGTCAAAGTTTATGAAGAGTTGGAGAATCACCCAAGTTACCGTAGCTTAGTTTTTGGGGAGGAAAATAGGGGGGAAAAATCTGCCTACCAGGTATTCATAAGCATCCTTAGTCTGGTCAGCTTCAGCACATTAGTTTACTGGGTTTTTATCCCATGCTTGGGGACAAAAAACAGCTTCTAAGGCACAGCTGAGAGGAGCAGCAATGAGAAAAGCAGGCAAAGCACAGGGAGATCGCTTCACTCGGCTAGCACCTAGTTAGGGCTGAAAAAAAGCTTCTAAAGAACATCTGAGAGTCTGAGCAAGCTTCACTCGCTAGTGCCTCGCTAAAGCACAGCGGAGAGTTGAGGGAGCAGGCAAAGCTGGGAAGATCACTTCACTCTCTAGCACCTCGTTAGGGCTGGAAAAAAGCTTCGAAAAAGCTACATTCAGAGTATAAGATGACCCAAATTTTCAGCCTCTTTTGGGGGGGGGGGAGAGGAATGATGCGTTTTAAACTCCGAAAAATACGGTAGCCAGAAAATTCAAAGAATACAAGAGAAGAGCAAGGATGGGGTCCCCAGTTTGTGGTACAGTTCAAAGAACTGGTCATAGAAGCACCCATAGGATTCATTCTCATGTCCCAATAACCACAGCGGAAACATGTTCCAGTAACCATTTTTAAATGACATGTCCACTTGATGCTCACTAGGAACCATTTAAAATTGATTTTAGCTGTTCCCTCTTCTCTCAACACAATGTTTGTTTTGGGCATGATCTAATATACTTAATTGACAGCGTCCTTACAATATGCTCAAGGTCTGGGGTGTGCACAACTCCTAATGATACCTCTTCAATCACTGGGTACTGTCCCAACGGTGCTTTTTCAAGAGGCACCTGGACTTTCTTTTTTCTTTTAAAGATGTTTTGCTTCTCATCCAAGAAGCTTCTTCAGCTCTGACAGTATGGTGGGGAATTGAAGGATTTATATTCCTTGTGGACAACTGGTCATTTGCATCTTTTAGAGGGTCATTGAAGCACTTGGAGGTTTATCTGTGTCCTGAGGGTCACCTGAGTATTGCTCCTGGTTCCTGTAGTCTGCAATTTTTTTCTTCTGGAAATCCATTCCTAGTCCCACACCATTCAAAGGGTGTTCATCCCAAATTGTATAGCTAAAAGTCTGTAGAGATTCTCAGTCATGACCTGGATGACTGGGAATCTCTACAGACTCACCAGATACTGCTTTCTATGGTCAGTTTGAAATAGGAAACAGAGAGGAAGCAATAATTGCAGTGAATGTGAAGTTGGAGACGAGAAATCAGCATTGATGGGCTGATGTTCTTTGTGCTCAGCTATTGGCTTATCCAGCTGAGCAGTCATTGGATGTAGCAGTGTCCACAGACTAGAACAAAGGGAGTGTTGTGGCATTGCAATGCAAACCTTGTCTCTTTATCTATGTTGCTACAGTACATGCATCCCCCAAAAGGGGCGGAACTTGCAGTGTGATGACACAAAGCTGCTTTCATCGTTCTGACAAAAGCAGAATAATCCCATGAATGTCACTTGGATGGAGGCCCTCTGTGTGAGCTGCAGACTCTCAGGCATATGGATGAAACCAGTGTAAAAGCATCAGTGATTCGCAAAGCAATAGAGATGAAAAGCAGATTGGATGCAAAACACTTTGGGAACTCTTTGGAGATCAAATGTGCTGTGTAGCGCACACTTCCTTGTAGCAGCTCCACAGGGCCTCATCAGAAACAGGACTGTCCTATTAATTGCTTCCAGATGTGGCACATATAAACAATCAGGTAAGATGTGGAAGAGAAACCTGGACTGCTGTAAAACAGAAGGTACCTTCAAGGAATTTAATTAACCCAAGGAAATTATCACTTGTCTCTGTTGCTCTGCAAAGTGCTTAAGAATGTATCAATAAAACTACTCAAAAAGGGGACCCTTCTGGCTTTTCTAAGATGGTGGATCTAAAATGAGGGAACAACTCAGTATAAGCCCCAGATGTCAGCCCTGAAGCCATTTTCTCCTGGCCCTTTCAGTGCTGCCACAGCAGAAATGAGTCGAGCTGTGGGAACAGGAGGGGGAAGGTAGAGATAGCTGAGGGATTGTAGCCAAAGTAAAATTCTTTCCCCTGAGAACCAAAAACTTTCCCACCAGGTGCAAGGACTTGGGAACTGAGACCAAGGGACCCTTGGACTCTGACCTGATTGGACCAGAGGTGGTATTCAACTGGTGCGGACTGGTTCACTTGAACTGGTAGCAGAAATCGTGGGTAGGCGCATGCATGGAAGGTGTGCGAGCAAGCAAAGGACATGCACGGAAGGACATGCGCATGTGTGTGCATTCACATTTGTGAACCAGTAGGGAAAGTAAGTGAATACCACCCCTGCATTGGACCATGTGATGGATTGCATGGGCAGGGGAAAAGAAAACTTTACTTTTAACTAGGGGGGAAACTCAAGGAGGGTTTAGAGTCGGGTTTCCCCAGATATGCCAATATGACATGCCTAATAAATCTATACTTTGAGGAATATGGCTGCCTTGGAGCTTTGAGTCCGTTGGGTGTGTTACTTGGAACCCTGACTCCAGATATGAGTATCCACACAAACTAATCCTCTTAAACAATGGGCCATACAATATGCCCCTCTATACAATAACACTTATTGACAGCATCATATAACAAGACTTTCAGATTTCTTGTTATTAAACTATTAGTTGCTTTTTAGGAAAGAAACATCATTTTGCATTTTGCTTGAAAACAGAATTGGGTACAGCTGATCCAAACCTGTCCATGTTGCCAATAAGTTGTTTGCTTCTGTTTCTTGTACTAATTCATTTTCAAGTTGTTTCAAAGTGGATGGGAAGGGGTGATCTGGGCAGTGGTGGGATTCAAGTAATTTAACAACCAGTTCTCTGCCCTAATGATTTCTTCCAACAACCAGTTTGCCAAACTGCTCAGAAAGTTAACAACTGGTTCTCCCAAAGTGGTGCGAACTGGCTGAATCCCACCACTGGTTCTGGGTCATTTGATACCCACTTCAACAGATCATTATACCTCAGGTATCCTTAGGCTGCTGAAAGACTCCAGTTTGAGATTTGATTTGATGACAATTTCATCAACTGTTTCAATCAAAATGAGTTTTGGTTCATGGTTGCCAATTTGGGTGGAATCATCCAATTCATCTGACGTGATCGGTAAAAATTTTTCATCTGATCAATCTCATGCATTTTCTTAAATTAATCACTGAATTCGGTCCTTCTGACTGTATGCATGATAGAGTACAACACCCTGAGCTCTACAGCCAGTGAAAAGGACAACTTTTGATTATTACCATTTGTTTATTTGTTTGTTTAATTCAAATTTGTATTTAAACACACATAAGGTGTGAAATGGCAACTCCATAAATAAAAGGGAGAATGATATCCAGGTCATTGATTCTTTTCATTCCATCTCACTTCCTCTATGTTATTCTGTCACAAACAATTCCAAGTCTGAAAGTTACATTATCAGCTCATTCACTTGCAACGCAAAATCAGCCCCAGGGAGTGCAACTGTGGTGGAATGTGGCCTGGATTACCAGAAGGGAGGGGCTGCAATCCAGAGGGCAAAGAGACAGTGAAGCATGGAAAGTTTGATTGGGAGGAAGAAAGTCAAGAAGGCTCCTCCATATTGATTCCCTGAATATTGCTATAGTGATGTAAATAGTTGCTTTGGTTTAGCAAAATTCCTGTCTGTGGGTGAGGAATAATAAAAGTAACTGCTCAAAAGTAACACCTAAGACCTTTCTTGGTTCTTAGGGCCTGAGTATCTTGTGAAACTACAGCAACTATTTGCATCATTATAGCTATACCTAGAAGGCCAAGAGCCAAAAAAATTGAGGTGCTGGAGAAGACTCCTGCAAGTCCCTTGGACTGCAAGGTGATCAAACAGGTCAGTCCTAGAGAAGATCAACCCTGACTGCTCTTTAGAAGGCCAGATCCTGAAGATGAAATTCAAATACTTTGGCCACCTAATGAGAAGGAAGGACTTACTGGAGAAGAGCCTAATGCTGGGAAAGATGGAGGGCAAAAGAAGAAGCAGTCTGTGTGAGTTTAAATGGATTCTGTGGGATGGTAGAGGATAGGAAGACCTGGAGGAACGTTGTCCATGGGATTGCAATGGGTTGGACACAACTTCACGACTAACAACAACAGGTATACCCTGGGAATCTCTAGGGATGAGCCTTCTTAAGTCTTTTTCTCCAACCAAACTTTCCATGCTTTGCTGCCTTCTTGCTCTCTGAAATGCAGCACCCTCCCTCCTGGGAATCCAGACTACATTTCACCCCAGCAACAAAATAGGAAAATTCTCATGATGGTCGCTGCACAAGCTCTTCCTTTACTTATATTGCAGGCAGGATTTGGCTAGTAATGTCACTGTCCATGATCAGACATTGTGCAAGTTAATTTGATTCCTTGCTAATGCTGATAAAGACCAATCCAGGCAGACTGGTTTCTGTGAAAATTGTCCATTCCGTTTGGCATCTGATCGCAAGAAAAATAATCTTTTTCAAGGTGAGGGCACTCCCTGGTTGGATTTTTTTCCCCTTGGAATTATATTATGCAATTGATTTCATTGGCTGTGGTGTGGAGGAACAGAGAAGAAGCCAAAAGAGAATTCAGAGGGAAGTGCAGTACAGTGATGTGCGAGGGGAGGAATGAGCAAAGCGAAACATAAATCCTGCTGTAGTATCGGGTGGAGAGCTGGGACTGTGAGGTTAGATTACACTTGATATGCACATTTGTATGCATTTCAAACCACATTATTCATAGAGGTCCCAGTGGCAGAAGCTTGAGGGATTCCTTCTTGCTTCTCTTTCTTTGGGCACTTTCACAGGTATCCCTGGGAAACTGAGAAGTCAATGGCAAACTCTGCCTTTCTGTGATACAGAAGGCAGATGGATCTGCATCAAGCTGAGCACGATTAACAGCCATTACAGGAAAGGACTGGCAAAGGGAATCTATATTTAATATTACAGCAGCAAGAATTATATATGCACAACACTGAAAAATGAGGAAACGCCCACAGAGGATGATGTAATTTAAAAAAGATTTAGATTGTGCAGAAATGGATAGATTGGCATTAACAGTAAAAGAAAAAGAAGGTACTGTGTATTTTTGAACATGGGATTTGTTTTATAAATGGTTGGACAATACAGGTAGAAATTAGGGGTGGGAAAAGTATTATTGTATAAAATAAATTGATCCAGACAATACGCTGTTCACTATGCACTTATATATGTAATGTGAAAATATATCAATAAAATGTTTAAAAAAAAGAAAGAAAGGAAAGGAAAGGGCTGGAAATCATCGTCCAGATTAGAAGCTGATTCGGCAGCTTTGGAGGCAACCTGAGTCTGCAATTGGAAGGGAGCTTGGCTGTTAAAGAGCAGCATGCTAATTTCCATTGAACACGCAGAACACTTAGGATAAACTCTGACCCACTTTCAGCCTATCCATTATTCATTGGGTGCCCTTTGAAACAAACCACTTTCAATATGTTCTTCCACGTCCCTCCCTGGAAAGGCAGAGTAAAAAAATGTCAGTGAAACCTCCTAGGCAGCTCTGCAAGCAGGATGGTTGCTTGCTGCATCAGTAGCTCAACAGGGCTTAGCTGGAGGAGAATTAGGTCGATGCTGCTGCTGGTGGGGGATCCCATTATCAGGAAGATAATGTTGCTGCTCTGCTGTTATAGGCAGAGGTGGTATTCTGCAGGTTCACACCAGTTTGGGCGAACCGGTAGCAGTGATCACCCACCCACCCGCCCCAGCTCCAAGTCGTGCTATTTAGGCACGTTTTTGAGGCTGGGCCAGTGGTAGGATGCTCCCAGTTCTGTCCAGTTCTTGCGAACCAGTAGTAAAAGTGGCGGGAGGCTCCGCCCAACCGCCCAGACATCATAATGGTCGATCTGCTCATGCACAGAAGCACACGTGCGTGAGCGAAGCAAGTGCTTATGTGTGTTCCCGTTGTGAACCGGTAGTAAAGGTAAGTAGAACCCACCCCAGGGCTGGGCGCATATGCTGAAGGTGTGCAAGCGAGCAAAGTGCATACATGGAAGCATGGGCGCATGCGCAAAGCGAGTGTGTGCGCTCACGGCGAACCGGTGGTAAAGGTAAGTTAAACCCACCCCGGTTACAGGTAGTCCTCGACTTAACGACCACAAATGAGCTCAAAATATCCAATGCTACACAAGACAGTTGTTAAGTGAGTTTTGTTCCATTTTACAACTTTTCTTGCCAGCAATGTTAAAGGAACCACTTCAGTTGTGACGTTAGTAACACTGTTGTTAAGTGAATCTGGCTTCCCCATTGCCTTTTCTTGTCAGAAGGTTGCAAAAGGTGATCACATGATCATCCCCGGGACACTGCAACTGTCATAAATACATGCCAGTTGCCAAGCGGCTGAATTTCGATCATGTGACCGCAGGGATGCTGCAATGGTCATAAGTGTGTCAAAGAATCATAAGCCACTTTTCTCAGGGCTGCTGTAACTTCAAACGGTCACTAAACAAAAATGGTTGTAAGTCAACGACTACTTGGACTTCCATCTTCACTGGTTTGACTGCATTGCGTATATGTTGGCTGTACTTCTGTCATCTTTCCTTTGGCAATCAGTTCAGATTCAGAGTACTTGCAAGGCAGCAGAGTTTCTCAGGTTTCAAAAACAAGCCAGGAGGCAGTGAGAGACATTGGTTAATAGAATAACAGAATAAGAGAATTGGAAGGGATCTTGGAGGTCTCTTCTAATCCAAGAGCCCCCAGCCCCCAGCCCATGGGTAGAGTTTTGCTCACAGAAGCTACATTAGAAAAACCAGCCAGTCAGATCTTTACCAGAAATGCACTATAGGTAATCTTTGCTTAACAACCAGTTACTTATTAGAAGTTATCATGGATGTTCACAGAAAATGAACCATTTTTTAAGTTCTGAGAATCACAATAACCCTGCTGTTACATGATCACATTTGCAGTGCTTGGCAAGTGGTACACTTGCAGTGGTGAAATGTAAAATTTGTTACTACCGGTTCTGTGGGCATGGCTTGGGGGTGTGTGATAATATGACTGAGTGGGCGTGGCCAACTTTTTTTTTTTTTTTTAACTTTTAAAACCATTTTTTCTACAACCTCTTTGGCTGAGGAGGTTGTTAAAAAATGCTTTTAAAGCCTCTGACATCCCAACTGACTTGCCTGATTGGCAGAGGCTTTTTTTCCTTTTAAAAACATTTTTTTCTATAACCTCTTCGGCCGAAGAGGTTGTAGAAAAAATGCTTTTAAAATAAAATTTTTTAAAAAGCCTCTGATCATTGTGCGGCTCAGCTGGGCAATGGGGGGAGGGGGCAGGGATTTTTGCTACCAGTTCTCTGAACCACCTGCCTCCATTGCTACTAGAACATCAGCTACTGGATCGGGCGATCTGGTCCGAACCGGGAGCATTTCTCCCCTGGTTTACAGCCATTTGTACTGTCCTGCAGTCATTTGTACTGTCCTGCAGTCACGTGACTGTGATCTCTGACATTTTTTGCTGGTTTCTGTCATTTACATTCCGGTTGCTGGCAAAAATAAATGTCCATTGGGGAAAATGGACCACCACATTCATGTAGCAACTCCTGCAAAATAGGTCATAAAATCAGTCATGGTTACTTGGTGATTTGCTTAACTACAACTTACAACCATAATTTGGGGCTCAATTACAGTTGTAAGTCAAGGACTACTTATAGCAGGGGTGAAATCCAACAGGTTCTAACAGGTTCTGGAGAACTGGTAGTGGAAATTTTGAGTAGTTTTGCTGGCCCCAGAGTGGGGTGGGAATAGATATTTTACAGTATCCTTCCTCTGCCATGCCCACCAAGCCACACCCAGAGAACTGGTAGGGAAAAAATTTGGATTTCACCCCTGACCTGTAGCAATTCTGACTGGTTCTTCTGTGGGTTCCTATCCTTTTCAGCGTGTCAATCACCACACTAACTGGACATTCTTGCAACAAGGCAACATCAGCTAAGGACGGTTAGGAACAAGAATACATTACTTTGCAGGACAAATCAAAGGATTCACAGTGTGAGACAGGGATTCTTTCATTTCAAAAGAAGGACAGAAAATCAGCTGGCCTTCTTTCTGTTTCATACAAACATGCAGCAGTTTCAGACTCTCGGGTTCTAAGAATGCTCAAAAAGTACCAGATTCCTTTTTGCAAAACAAGGTTTGAAAATATATTGACTGCTTGGTTTGAAACTTGGAATACTGGATCCAGTTTTGGTCACCACAACGTAAAACAGATGTTGAGACTCTAGAAAAAGTGCAGAGAAGAGCAACAAAGATGATTAGGGGACTGGAAGCTAAAACATATGACGAACAGTTGCAGGAACTGGGTATGTCTAGTTTAATGAAGAGACGGACTAGGGGAGACATGATAGCAGTGTTCCAATATCTCAGGGGCTGCCACAAAGAAGAAGGAGTCAAGCTATTCTCCAAAGCACCTGAGGGTAGAACAAGAAGCAATGGGTGGAAACTAATCAAGGAGAGAAGCAACTTAGAACTAAGGAGAAATTTCCTCACAGGACAATTAACCCATGGAACAACTTGACTCCAGAAGTTGTGAATGCTCCAACACTGGAAGTTTTTAAGAAGAGATTGGACAACCATTTGTCTGAAATAGTATAGGATTTCCTTCCTGAACAGGGGGTTGGACTAGAAGACCTTCAAGGTTCCTTCCAACTTTTCTATTCTATTCTATTCTATTCTATTCTATTCTATTCTACTCTACTCTACTCTACTCTACTCTACTCTACTCTACTCTACTCTACTCTATTCTAATTCATTTTATATAGAAAATAAAACCACCACCAAGTTCTATAAAAATAGGAGAATTACTCCTTTCCTTCTCTCTCTCTCTTTTTCTTTAAAGATAGTTCTGCAAAACTCTACGGACTTTTACTCCTGAATCAGGAGTAGAAGATAAGTTGCATTCTGCATGGATTGTTCTGATGAAAGGTTCAGATGTAAGAATCTGTTTAGAAAATCAAGTGAGCTAGGGGGAAAGATTCTGCTTTCAAGTCTTCTTGACTTTCTCTTCCTCATCCCAACCTACCTCACAGAGTTCCTGGTGTGTGTGTGTGTGTGTGTGTTGGGGAGAGGACAGGAGATGCTGCATAGATATCCTGGGAACTCTGGACAGGAACAGCTTGCAATGAATCAGGTTTTCATACATCCCAGTTGAATAGAGAAAGCTGATTGAAAGACAGAAGCCCTGTTCTCTTTTAATGAGCTGGCAATGTAAACCATGATCATGATCACAAACCAGGCTGCAATGAGATTGGTGTCACTTGGGTATTTGCTGGCTTCTTCCACAGCTGAGTAAACAGAAAGAAGCATATTAGCAAGTGCACAACAGTATGGAAGCCAGCTGTACCTGCCAATGTTTGAAAAAACCCAACAGTGGGAGATGTCAGCTTGTTTTCTTTTTCCTCCTAGTTTTGAATTCTCTGTGCTCTTTCCATGCTGTTTGAGCAGTGATGAAAAGAAACAGGAAAACAGGAGAGATTATATGTTCAGATTGTATGACTAACAAGCAAAATCTTAGAATACAATATTTGTAGCTTAAATTGTGGGGTCCTTGGTGCTCTTTGAGCTCGGTGGTTTTCTTGCAGATGTTTCATTACCAAACTATGTAATGTCAGCAATGCTGGTAGGGAGTGGGGTTTGCTCTCATTTTATCTACTTTTAATTGCATACTTTTATATACTATAACTGCACAACATGTGGACAGGCCAAATTATAGTTTCAACTGGGAAATTCTGAGCATCCTAGACTGAGCCAAGTCCAAAAATACTAGAGAATTCCTGTAAATCTGGCACACAAATCAACCATCAACAGGAACATAGACATAAATGACATCTACATACCATTCAAAAGAGACAATAGCCCAATCAAGAAACTGTCAAACAAGCTAACAATAAACAACAGCTCAATCAAGGAGCCATAAGACCGTTCCCACCAACAAAGACAGGGCAAGCCACTAGAAGATAAATTGAGAGTATAACCCACTCCCAACTAGCACTGAAGAGGTAATCTAGTTTGGTAATGAAATATCTACAAGAAAATCATCAAGCTCAGAGAGCACCAAGGATCTCGCTGACTAATTCTTTTAAGAAGAATCTTCCTGTCATATTGTAAATTAGAAAAGTAAATGAATTTGTTGCTAAATATAAAACTATTCATTCTCTGTAAATTCTGGAAACCAGGAGATAGATGGATGAATGGATGGATGGATGGATGGATAGGTGGATAGATGGATAGATAGATGGCTGGATGAATAGATGGATGGATGGATGGATGGATGGATGGATGGATGGATGGATGGATGGATAAATAGATGGATGGATGAATAGATGGCTGGATGGTTGGTTGGATGGATGGATGGATGGATGGACAGATGGATAGATATCTCACCTGCCAAGTCTGGCTGTAGAGTCATCAAAACAGGGGGGTTCCCAGGTGGATGATGGAATAACAGTGGAAGGGTATGCCAAGAGTATGTAATTTCAAGAGAGTCACCCAAGGTATAAAGATCATTCCAGTTGCCCAGTTAAAGCAAGTAGCCACCTATATTGGACCGTAGCAATATAGGAAGATGCTGCCGCAGATGATCACTTTACTATTTATTTTATTGATTTGTCAAGCAGGAATAAGATAACAGATATAAGTATAAAAATGATTATGAACACAGGAAATTGATATGAATAAATGGGGACAGTAGGACAGGGACAGTAGGCACGTTGGTACGCTTATGCAAGCCCCTTACGGACCTCTTAGGAATGGGGTGAGGTCAACAGTAGACAGTCTAAGGGTAAAGTTTTGAGGGTTTGGGGATGAAACCACAGAATCAGGTCATGCATTCCAGGCATTGACCACTCTGTTGCTGAAGTCATATTTTCTGCAATCGAGTTTGGAGCAGTTTACCTTAAGTTTGTATTTATTATCTGCTCTATTTTTGCGGTTGAAGCTGAAGAAGTCATTGACAGGTTGGATATTGTAGCAGATAATTTTGTGTACTATGCTTAGGTCAGACTGAAGGCAGCATAGTTCTAAGTTGTGTAAGCCCAAAATTTCAAACCTGATGGCATAAGGTATTCTGTTGTGAGCAGAGGAGTGGAGGACTCTTCTCGTGAAATATCTCTGGACTCACTCAATTGTATTAATGTCCGATATGTCTGATATGTCTGATACTAGTAATAGCAAAGGCACTGTTTCATACTGTGTGGGAAAAATCATCCCAAGAAAACTGCACAAGTAAAAAATATAAAGCAATTGAGAATACAATGCCAGAGGTATTCAGGTTAAATTGGCATTCAATCCCAGAAACAAAGAAATGGTTTGATCATTCTTATCAGGACTGTACAAACCCTCTTCTCCCTTCTGTGTTGCCTGGCTTGACTCAACCCACAATACAGGTAGCACTCAATAACTGTAACTGAGCTAGGAATTATGGTTGCAAGTCATAGTTGTTGTTAAGGGATCACCAAGTCACTGTGCCTGATTTTACTTTTGTGTGTGTGTGTGGTGGTCCTTAAACAACGCTGCCATCAATTGTGTGGCAGGAGAACATTTTGCTCTTTATTCTGCTACAAAACAGAAGGACACAGCACTACTTTAATTCCACAATAGAGAAATGGGGAATGAAATAGTTTGAAGCATATCAGTTCAGGCTGGATACTAACAAAACGTTGTTGTTTGTGATACATGTAAAATTCTTTTCTCACCAAATTCTCTCTCTCTCTCTTTTTAAAGTTTTTAAGTTGATTCTTTTGACCCCAGACGTGTTTGTCACAATGTTTCCCAGAGAAACCAAACACATTGATGCTCCTGGGATATTAAAAAAAACACACACATACACACAGATACAGTCTGATAGTTAGCTCATTGGTTCATGTAGACTAGACTCGCTGACCCAAAATGACATCAAATCTTTAAGGTTTCTGGAGAAAATAAATTGGTGGTGGGGTGGGGAAAAGGAAAGGCTCCGGTTGTTTCTTTCACCAAGCTGCTAGAACACCCTGTTTCCACATTCTTCCTTTTCAAATGACACCTTCCATCTATAAGACCAGTATTAATATTTTTAGCAGGTCTTTCGTATCTGCTAAAGACTGCCCATGTTTTCATCTTCAATTTTCTAAGGTGTCTTGCTAGAGGGTGTGTTTCCTCACCCCTTTCCTCCTCTCAGTTTCTTCATGCTTTCATGAGTTGGTATGATATATTTCCACCTAGAACTGAGTAAATGCACTCATTTTTCATTCTATTCTACTTCCCATCTTCCTCCATTGAAGGCCATTTCTCTGAAATGGTTCATGCCCATTCCAGCCTAAATCTGTCAGCGAGCAGATAAGAAAATGTGAACCTAGGAAATGTTCTACACAGCTGTTCTCCTATTTGAACTAGGCTTTTGACTCTACTCTGTGCATAAAGTTGGGTTGTGTAGAGTACTGGAAAGGATTCTGAAACAGTGCTTCACCACTGGTAAAGATGCAGTTGTTTTGAAGAATATTGATGAGGATCACTTTTGAACCTCTTCTCTAAACCTTTTTTTTAAAAAAAAAAACCTTAATCCAGGGGTGTCAAACTGGTGGCCCGCAGGCCGGATGCATCACATGCAGACCACGCCCAACCCAGCTCCACAAAGGCAAAAAAATGTCACAATACGTCACATGACATCACGTGACGCAGTCGAGTTTGACACCCATGACTTAATCACTAGGGAAGGCACATCCCTAATCTAGACTGAGCATAATGATACTGAGCCACAGTTCCATATATTGCTGAAATTTCACTTAAAAAAGAGGAAGCTTGAAAAATGAATGAGCGTGATGGATTTCACGGTTAAATCTCAGATGCATGACTTAAAGATATTGATTACTGATTACAAATCCTGTTTCAAAAGGAAAGAAAATGGATGGAGATAATGTGATAGTCAATGCACATTTCCTTAGCTACCTACTTATTTGCCTGAATATTATTTTTATGACATTAATTTGTTTGGGATAATATGATATTGTTTGCATGGTTTTTTTTAAAAAAATATTAACTCTGTATCTGCCACTTTTTTCTCTCCCTCTTCTTAAATTTACTGAAAAATCAAAATCTATACCCTTAAAATTTTTTCTCTGTAGCTTATTTAAAAAAAATCATAACTTCAATACAGTGGACAACCATTTAAATATGAGCCAGCAGTGTGCAGCAGCTGCCAAAAAAGCCAACAGAGTTCTAGGCTGCGTAAACAGGGGGATAGAATCAAGATCATGTGAAGTGTTAATACCACTTTATAATGCCTTGGTAAGGCAACACGTGAAATACTGCATTCAATTTTGGTCACCATGATGTAAAAAAAAATGTGGAGACTCTAGGAAGAGCAACAAAGTTGATTAGGGGACTGGAGGCTAAAACATATGAAGAACGGTTGCAGGAAAAAATGTGGAGACTCTAGGAAGAGCAACAAAGTTGATTAGGGGACTGGAGGCTAAAACATATGAAGAACGGTTGCAGGGTATGTCTAGTTTAATGGAAAGAAGGACTAGCAATAGGCAACATTTGATAAAAAGGCTTTGCTTTGAATCTGTTGTTCTATATTGATTTTGAATCAGCAAAATCAATATAGAACAACAGAGTTGGAAGGGACCTTGGAGGTCTTCTAGTCCAGCCCTCTGCCCAGGCAGGAAATCCTACACCACTTCAGACAAATGGTTATCCAACGTCTTCTCAAAAACTTCCAGTGTTGGAACATTTAAAACTTCTGGAGGCAAGTTGTTCCACTGATTAATTGTTCTAATTGTCAGGAAATTTCTCCTTAGTTCTAGTTGCTTCTCTTCTTGATTAGTTTCCACCCATTGCTTCTTGTTCTACCCTCAAGTGGGTATAGGTAAGATTATTGTGTACATCTTGAACTGTTAACGAGAGAGAGGGTCTTTCTCCAAAAAAATGTTGGGAAAGAATGCAGGTGGCCATTTTGTGTCCAAATGGAATAAGGGAGGGATTGGGTAGCATTGGAATAGAGTTTCTCTAGTTTCTATGGCAACCAATCTAAATGAATGCTTCATTGCAAAAATGGATGTTCAAATTCAGAGATAAACACAAACATTAAAGAAACTAACCAGAAATCCTCTATCTTTATAAAAAAAGTTAGGAAATGAAAGCAAAAACAAGGAACTAGGATGTTCTGATAAACAAGCTAACTATTTTTGAAAGTACCAGGGACAACAGCATGTGGGGAGGAGAAATTTCCAAAAAGTGAAAATGATGGCCCCAGAGTACGTGCTATGTATGTAAAAAAAGAACTAGAGTTTTAATTCCATGGTTGTCATTTTCTTCGCTCTTTGACATCTCCCCCACTCCTAGTGATACTGAAAATCAAAATTGTTGGAGTAACATATGTTCTCTGCTTTGCCAAATCACAAGCTTTGTTTAATATTCCAAGCAGGGAAGTGGAGGAAAGTTCATTTATTTTGCATTTTCAAACCAAAATAAGAGGTGAAACCTAGTTTTCATTTGAAATTCACAGCTCTCTCAATTTTGCAATGCCATTAGTCACTGATTTCTAAAAAGTTGATTAGGGAAATATCTGTACAAAAATGCATATATTCATGGAAATAATCATGTATTACATGAGGGAAAGTTTCAGGCAAAAATTGTATATCATACATCCCTGGAAAAAGAAAGGTCATGAAAATGCATGCATACCGGTATTTTACAATTCACATTTTTCTTTTTTCTTTCTTTTTTTAAAGCAAGCCTGACAACCAGAACCTTATAAAAATTTATAAAAATGAGTAATTGGAAAACAAAAATGGACAAATTTGCAGCAATAAAAAACTGTTGCCCATTTCTGGTTTTAAGAACTTTCCTTGAATAAATCTGCTTTTTTCTTTTTAGTGTTATGTTACTTTGCCTAGATTCATCTCATCTTGCTATCGTCTGTTTTAATTGTTGGGGAATTTAATGTTTTATTAGATGCTTTATAGCCACCCAGAAAGTGTTTATTTTATTTTTTTCAAAATCTAAGGTTCTTTGTTCAAAGCCTCAGATTAATATTTTTGATCTCCCTATTTTTGTAATTTATTTGTCATTTGACTTTTTTTCTTCTTGCCATCCATCCATATCCCAGTGTGTCCCACTCAATCTACTTTACAATGTAATTGTGGTACTCCAATCTCTGCTGTTTGTGTCTGTCTCACACTATTAATTTGCAACATCCCTGTCTTAAATTTTTCTAACTGGAGAGAAAGAAACTCATCCAATGCCATTCTGCAATTCTGCCATTCCTTTCCACTTGCAAAACTTTTTCTTCAGTGTTTTCTTTCTTTTCGGAAAGAAAAGTTGCCTTCCTAGTTCTCAAACTAGCAAAGTATCTATTGACAGAATGCCTACAAAGGAAGGGTCCACAGATTCAGACGTAGATCGTATCCTACTCTGTATTTTTCTGGAACATGTTCCCATGTCTGTTTTGTGAACCAAAACTCAAACTGAGAGATTGAGTCAGGAATGACTGTTGACCCCTAGGGCACAGACAAATGTTTTCAAGCAAGCTTTTGTTGCAAGAAAATGAGAAAATACCTTTTAGAAAGAAAACTGGGGGAAAGGGACATAGTACTTAAAAGTCAAAGTGCCTTGGTGAGAATGCTACAAAGTTGAGAAGCACCTTGAAGCTGGAGGAGACTTTTACCTATTTCAAAATGGCTCTGAGTCAACTTATTATTTTCTGTTCCATTCAAAAGAAAAAAAGTTTAAATTGCTGCATAGTCTCTTTTCAGAAACATTGCCCTTTGTAAAAGTAGCATTCTTCCCACCCACACCTTTAATTTAAAGAATACTTTAAATTAAAGTGACCTCTGCATAACTATATTATTGATATGTCATATACCTCTCTTTAATTTGTGCCAAAGTATAAATTGTATGGGGCACAGTATTGAACAAAGTGATACAACGTTAGATGACGCTTTTGTTTTACTGTTTCTTTGCTCAATACCTTATTCTGCAGCAAGAAAAGTTGGCCAGTGCTCTATGTCTATGGAGATTGTCAATCATCCAGGTCATGGTTGTCCCAAAGGTGCTTTCTGACTGACTGAAGAACTGAAGAAGCTTTTTTTGATGAGAAGTGAAATGTCTTCAAGGAAAAACAAAGAAAATCCAATTGCCTTTTGGAAAAAAAAAACATCTCTGGGATGGCCAGCACTGTACTTCACTGATAGGCACCACTGCAGTTGCCTTCATATCTTCTAGGGTTTTTTTTCAGATGGAATCCACAGGAAAAAAAGGAACATTTCCCAGAGGATAGTATTACGGACTCTATTATAAGTTCCAGTAGTAAAACTATTTTTTAAAATCATTTTCAAAGTCCTTTTGCTGGGAAGTAGGGATCCATTACATTCTGATGAACATGCAAGATGATTTGCATACCAGATTGAATACGTTCAATTTATTTTTATCTTTGCAAAGCAGATTTCTTCTCTGACAGATTTATGTCTGAAATTTTAATAAAACACCTGAACATAAATTAATTGAGAATTTTAGGAGCAAAGAGGGGGTTTACTTATTTTTCAAGGTGATCGAGACTGTTGGTTCTCCCCCTTTCCTCTTTAGCAAAATCACCCCATGCAGTCACAGCAGTGGGACTTTTCCACAGAGATTACATCCACTACACAATATTTTATGGAATAATGTCTGAGCACATCATATTTCTTTTCATAAGGAAGAATTAGTGCTAGCCAAGCGTTGGCCCTTCTAGCATTTATCCCACCACGAGTCCACCAGAAATCATCAACATAATTTGTTCCTACTAAATCCAAGGTAATAATTTTAATCTCTTACAGAGACAGCCAGAGTATAATGTAATGATTAAGATTTCAGATGAAGACTGGAGAGACCCAAGTTCAAATCCCAGTTCAACCAATGAAGCTGATTGAGTGGTTTTGGGTCAGTCTCTCAGTTCAGCCTCAAAATTTTGTCATGTAAGGAAAATTGAGAAGTGAATACCACTTCAAATTCCTGGAAGAAGGGTAGGATACAAATCTAATAAGTATATTTATTTATAAAATTTATTGGCCGCTCATTTTACCAGAGTGCAATTTTTGTGTATCTATATGTTTTATAATAAATACAGTAGAGGCATACACAAAAGCTGACACTGTAGACCTGCCATATCAAGGCACTTAGCTACTTTGAAGATGTAGCTTTGTAATCAGTGGACTTTCCTTCCTTGTTATCTTTCTAGGAAAATTAAAAGGGAAAACTAAAGAGGCCAAAATGAAATTAATCTCCCAAGGGGTCTATAAGGCATAGTCATCTATGTTTGGATTCTGTGTGCCATGACTGGCTTTTATTGATCATTAAGATATAATGCTCAGAGTAGCTATTTCATATAATTTCAAATAGCCACACAACTTTGTTGGCTGAGTCCATTTGGACAGTCAAATTCTGGCAATTGAGTGTAAAGGCAATGAAATGTTACAAAATTGAATGAAGAGCAATGTGAATCAGTTCTGGATTGCATAGTGCCTAAGTCATAAAATATGTTATAGCTACAATGTAGTTCAATGTTGGCAGATCGCTTACTTTCCAGATATGCTGGTCCTGAAAATCTGTCTGGTGTAGATGTGGTCTACAAAACCAGCAATCCAACACACATGGAGGGCATCAGGTTGAGAAGGGCTGAATTAAGTGACTCATGTTACAGAGTAATATTAAATTGTTTCCAACTCTTTTTTTAATAAACCAAAAATGATTCTTTTTTAAGTATGATTCTCACTGAGTTCTGCATAGTAAGATTTATTGAAATGAAAGGGACAGAATTACAAGAACCCCAACAGCTGAAATATTCCCAATTTTTGAAAATATTTTAACTAATATATCCCCAAGTACATTAGAGCATAGAACATTTATTTTTGTAAAGGTTTCCTGTGATGCACTGAACAGGTAGCCTTTCACTTATTACAAAGAAACTTATAGCTCCCTGTTTTCATAATAGCCTCTTGAATTTTTATCAGTGTAAGAACTAACTATTATACAAGTAGGTTATAAAAAGAATTATTTTGGTTTGTTGTCCTCTATTACTCAGTAATGTCCTGCTTTTGTATTTGGAACCAATTAGAAAGAGGCAGCCTGAAATAAAATATGAGTATTGGATGCAGAGATTCTATATCTCTGCAGTTTAAAAAGTTGCACTTGTCCATTGTCTGTAAAAAATCGGCCCCTGAGCCCCCTTGCCTGGGTCTTTAATCAGATATATTAATCAAAGATCTCAAGAATACAAGTGGTCTCCCAAGCCTCAGGTATTGTACCTGGGTTCTTTCCAAAGTTTGCCACAGAATACTAATTTTTAAGAAGATGGAAGGAGAACAAAATTTAAATTCATGAGGAATAATCATGTAAACTCTATTTAATTTAATTTAAATATAATTAGAGTCATGGTGGAGAAATCAGAGGTAGGTTTCAGCAGGCTCTGACCAGTTCTGGAGAATCAGTAGTAGAAATTTTGAGCAGTTCGGAGAAGCGGGAGTAAAATTTCTGACTGGCCCCGCCCCCATCTGTTCTTTGCCTCCCGAGTCCCAGCTGATCAGGAGGAAATGGGGATTTTGCAGTAACCTTCCTCTGGAGTGGGGTGACAATGGAGATTTTACAGTATCCTTCCCCTGCCACGCTCACCAAGCCACAGCCACCAAGCCACGCCCACAGAACTGGTAGTAAAAAAATTTGAAACCCACCACTGTGCACAATGGTTAAAATGCAGTACTGCAGGCTAACTCACTGCTCACTCCAGGAGTTCGATTCTGAGCGGCTCAAGGTTGACTCAGTCTTCCATTCTTCCGAGGTGGGTAAAATGAGGACCCAGATTGTTGGGGGCAATATGCTGATTCTATAAACCGCTTAGAGAGGGCTGTAAAGCACTATGAAACGATATATAAGTCTAAGTGCTATTGCTATTAAATATACTTAAATATAATATGTTTAAAGGCTGTTGGGGGGCGGAAGTTCAGTCTTTAGCAACTATTCAAACACCGATTATTCAAGACAGCCATTAAATCATCCCAAATTGTATACACTTAAATAATTCAGGATAGATGAAGCAATACTTTGATCAAGACATCTGTTGACAAGAAACGTTTACAAAAAAGTAAAACTTTAGGGGGAAAAAAACCCTGATTCAGCATAGACACAAGAACAGTTTCTTCCACGATGCCATCACTCTGCTAAACACCTAATTCCCACAACGCTATCTTATGCCTGCGAATATCTAACCAGGTAGTAGAACTGTATTACTATTATCCTTCTCATCTTTCCTATTATCCACTCCTACTGGTATCTTACGTCTATCACTTTGTTGGTTGTATCTTATAATTTATGATTTATCACTTTGTTACTTTTATGTATACTGAGAGCTTATGGACCAGAGCAGTGGTGCTCTGGTTTGCTGTGCGTGTGCATGTGCGGTGCATACCAAATGTGTGCTTTGTGTGCATGTGCACCGCAGGTGCTACTGTGCAGTACTGAAAAAGAAGGCTTAAGAAGCCTTTCCTAAGGTAAGTAGAACAGTGAGGAGGGGGAGAACATGTGATTTAGATTCTCCAAAAGCAGGATTTCCTTCTTTCTAGCAAATATAAATCGTGCAGCACAGCTGATCATTGGAAATACCAGTTCGTCTGAACAGGTAGCATATTTTTTTACTATCAGTTTGCCTGAACTGGTAGCTTTTGTTATTACCAGTTCGCCCGAACCGGTCTGAGCCGGTAGCATTTCACCCCTGCACCAGAGATAAATTCCTTCTTGAAGAATATTATATTCTTCTACTCATAATCAGGTGAGGATGGTAGGAATCTGACACAGACAACAGTTGCAAGAATTCAGTCTTGATTAGCTGGTAGTAGATCTCCAGGGCTCCAGGCGAAGCACGAAATGTGGCACTCATGTTATTAGCCAAGGTAAAAGAAACCCAAACCTTCCTGTTTGAGAGGAACTCATTTTTATGCCTTGCATATCCCTTCTAACCTTGCTTTCCAAAATCAAGGTTGATGCGTCCCATGCCAAATTAAATCAAAGAAGTATGCAATAATGAAAAGGGTAGCATTCCATGAAAATCACCACTTTCAGTTAAAGGAGCGATGGCTTGTTAAATATGCAGAAATTACAATGTCAGTGTAACTTTGCAAATATGGTTCCCTTCCCCCTCTTCCTTTCTTCTCCTGAGTGCTTCAAAATTGCCTTGGAAAGAAAATACAGTTTGGAGGGCTTTCCTTCACAGTGTGTTACCCCCTCTCATAGTCTGCCGGATGAATTTAGCCCTGTTAAGTAGTACGTTGGACAAAGCATGGCTTCTGAGATAATGGAATAGCAAGAACATAAATACATTCCCAAATATAAGAATATAAGTACATTTTTGGAATAAATTTGTTTCCTTAATCTTTTTTTCCCCCTCTGCAGTTTTAGCTGTGAAAATAAAAAAATTAAAAAAAAAGAAGAAGAGCTGGTTAGTTGAAAAGCTGTAAATGTCTTAGGGCTGGTTAGTCTTTATAGAAATAGAGAAAATTTATTTCATGGAAATAAGGAAATTGTGGTTTAGAAATAAATGTTGGGACTTTAAAAATACTCACTAAAATTAGTCTGGGCATCATTTTGAGCTGTGTGTACCTGCCAGTCTTATTTTTGTTTCACCCTAGAAAGATGAATAGCACAAACATTATTGTGGGTTATTTTTAATCTTAAAATGGGTGCATTCTTAAAGGTCCATCTCATCCTGGGCATCCTTTTTTTGAACTATTACCATCTGGCAGATGGTACAGGATAATAAAAACAAGGACAAATAGGCTTAAAAAATAACTTCTATCCCAGAACAGTAACTATACTGAATTCTACTGTATAGTGCTGCGATGGTACGTGGAGCCATATCTGTGGGCATGCAAGTGTTGCCCTAGCTCACCTGCAGTGCGCATGTGCACGCCGGCGAGCTGATTTTTGGGCCTTCTGGGCCCACTGGAAGTTTGGAAATAGGTCATTTCCAGCCTCCAAAGGGGGTATGGGGAAGGCTGTTTTCACCCTTCCCAGGCTCCAAGAAAGCCTCTGGAGCCTGGGGAAAGTGAAAAACAGGCCTACTGGGCCCACTGTGCCATCACGTGCCAAATGGGGGAGTGCTGGAGGGGGTTGCGTGTGCATGCATAGGGGGTGGGGCGCATTGAATTATGGGTGTGGGCATGCACACATGCGACACCCCCATACTGCCCCCACTTTTGGCACGTGACAGCAAAAAGGTTAGCTATCACTGGTATAGCAATATTAATGCAACATCAGGGGTTTTCAGTTCAATTGTATAGAATGTGAAGGATGTGTGTTTGTGTTTTAGTTTTATAGTTATAATGTACACTGAGGTGAAATTTAATTCGTTGTACAAGGTGCAATGACAATAAAGTAAACTAACTAACTAACATTAGGCTTCCATTGCTGTTAAAGGAGCTAGTTTGTTTAATCCTCATCCTTTAATGTTACCACTATATCACCAACGTCCCCTGTGGCCTCAGAGGAAAGGATGAGTGTAAAAATGGCAACCTCTGCTAAAAAAAAGAGGTTCCCCTCCTCCTTCTAAAACTAGACTTCAGAAACTGAAGTCTAAAGCATAATATTCAGCTAGGAAGAACTTTCATTTCCTATAAAGTTCCGTTTACAGAACCAAACTTGGAATAGAAACCCCCGATCTGTACGAAGAGGTTGTAGAAAAATAATGCTTTTAAAAGTAAAAAAAAAAAAAAAGTTGGCCTTGCCCACCCAATCACATTACACCTCCCCTACCAAGCCATGCCCACAGAACCGGTAGTAACAAATTTTACATTTCACCCCTGATCCTACCCCTTTCTGCCCTTCTGGTAAGTAAAAATGTAAACCTGAAATAATGACATTATTGTTATATTGCTGTCTCCTGGCTATACAGCATGTAGAGATCAGATTGGAGATATCAGTTCTTTATTCTGAATATGTGGGGCTGCCCAGATATAGAGATGCCCAGATATACAGCAGCTGACAAATGGATTAAAATTGCAAAAAAAAAAAAAAAAAAAAAAACCATCCCCAGAGACCACAAGATGGCACTGATTTGCTATACTTCCACCAGGTTCTGAGTTTCACTGGAATCAAATAATTTATCAGGGAATATATACATATATATATTCACCGCCCTGAGTCCGGAAGGAGAAGGGCCGTATAGAAATTTAATTAATAAATAAATAAATAAAATAAATATAATCTGAAGAGTTTTAAATGAAAGGAATTATCCTCATGCACAACCTGGTATATTTTATTTTATTTTATTCATATATATGAAATTTAGGGACTACCTCTCTCACGCACACTCTGTGCATAAAAAACTGAAGTGTATACGATCACTGAGCTTGGGCCATGGTATAAAGAACAGAAGTGTCCACAGTACAAATAAATAAATAAATTTTAACATACCTTCTGTCTATAACATTTACCCATTTAAAGGGAATTTGGATCCCAACACAAAGTCTCATTACTTCCCTGCAACTTCCTTGCCCCACAGGCAGGGGTGAAATCCAACAGGTTCTGACAGGTTCTGGAGAACCGATAGCGGAAATTTTGAGCAGTTTGGAGAACCAGCAAATTCCAGCAGAGTGGGGTGGGAATGGAGATTTTGCAATATCATTCCCCCAGGAGTGGGGAGGGAATGGGGATTTTGCAGTGTCCTTCCCCTGGAGTGGGGAGGGAATGGGGATTTTGCAGTATCCTTCCCCTGCAGTATCCTTCCCCTGGAGTGGGCCACGATCGCGTATAATCTGCTAGAACAGTGCAAATCAACTGTCTAGCAGTTTGAAAACTTTCCCCTCGGGAAAAGAGGAGGAGATGAGCAGCCAGGCAAGGGTAGAGCTCCCCTAGACCCCCAGGAGCAATTCTGGGGCTCAAAGGGTGAGAGCTCCCCAGCAGCCTGACAGAACTCCGCATCCGGGACTCTTCTGCTGCAGCAGAACAAAACACTGCAACCATCCCTGAAAACAATGCTTGAATATACATCTGAATAAGAAGCTGGCAGAGCAAAGACAGGAGTGATTATAACTGCAAGTACAAACTTTAACTCTGATGCAGTATTACTTCCTTCTGTGAAGATTGAGGGGAATAAAAGGGTAAGGAAGATGGCGCCTGAAAGTTAAAGGGTGTGGCTAAGTGAAAGTTAAGAGGAAAGTGTCTGTTAAGTGCCTGTCGTTAGCTTTGTTCTAATCAATTGATTCAATTTTAAAAGAACAAAGAGCTCAAGTTTAAAGAAAATAGCATTGGTTTACTAACAAACTATAAAATTTAACAAATTTGGAGATTAAATGGACTTTTTGGACTTATTACTTTGACTGCTGGAGAGTGTAATTTGAATATTTGGAAATGGTTTTAAAGCAAACAAAAATAGGTGCTCCTAAGAGCGCTGAAAGTTCACCAGCTCAGCCTTCCAAATTGCAGTCTTTCTTACCCCCAGCGGATACACAAACACTGACACTTGAAGCCCTCCAAGGTGCTTTAAAGGCACAGGCCTCTGTTTTGCAAGAAAAAAATTGCAACTGCTTTTAAAGATGTGTCTGATGAAATGTCTGAAATTAAGGACTTAATCCAAACCCGCAATCAACAAATAAGAGAGGATATTGTGGATGCATTTAAGGGCTTGCTTGGTTATGTAACATCGCTGGAGGATAGGGTGGAAGAAGTTAATCAGTCTAATGTTAATTTGGAAAACAAAGTTGATGAGGCTCAAATTAAGATGGAAAAGACAGAGGCAGAAGTTACAATGACACAATACAGAGCGATGGAATTTGCTTTGAGAATAAGAGGCCTGAAAGAAAATAACCAAGAAAATTTGAAAGAGATTTTTGCAGAAGCTTTTACTCAGTTAATTGGTGAACCAAAGGCAGAATATGATTGGCAGATTGACAAAATTTACAGTGTTAACTCATGGATTGCTAGACAGAGACAACTACCAAGAGATATTGTAATCTACTTTGTTACCAGGAAGACAAGAAATGGAATATTACAAGCGTCTTATAAAAACAAGCTACAGGTGGCAGGACAGGAGGTGGCAGTACTGAAGGAAATTCCCTCTAAAATGTTGCGATCCAGAAAGGACTATGCATTCCTAGTTGATGAATTTAGAAATCATCAGATACAGTACAGATGGGAGGTTCCAGCCAGATTGGTGGTGAATTACTCAGGAGAAAGATATTGTCTTAACTCAGTTTGGAAGGCAAGAGATTTTTACAGTTATGCACTAAAGCCTGGATACCTACCATCTCTAGGAGCCAGAAGGAAAGAAGCAGGGGAGGTTAGAAAGGAAGCTACCTAGGCACAAGCCCAAGGAGGTGTTTTGAGTACACAAGAAGATTTAATTCAACTTTCGGGTGCTGTTCAAGCCTTGGACTTATTTGAGGAGACAGAAGGAGTTATGGAACAAAGACAAACTTGAGCGGCAACTAAACGCAAAGAACAAGAATTAAAGAGGCAACAAACTCAGATAATAACCCAAGAAACTATAAATACAAATACAGAAGCTGTGGGGGGAGCCAGACCGAAGAAGAAATTCCAGCAAGACTTCCAGGCTGTGCTTCAAAAGCTTCAAGGGGCTAAAGATGACTATTAAATTTTTAACCTGGAATGTTAATGGTTTAAATTCACCACAAAAAAGGAAAAAAATATTTCACTATTTGAAACAATTTAAAAATGATGTAATTTGTTTGCAAGAAACACATATTAGAACAAACGACCAAAAATATTTGATAAATGCAAGATTGGGAACACATTTTGTGGCATCTGCCCCGGAGAAGAAAAATGGCATAGTTATATATTTAAGGAAAGACTTAAAGGCTAAATTAATTGAAGCAGATCCTCAAGGAAGATATATTACAATTGAACTATTAATAGAAGGAAATAAATACTTTTAACAGGAGTATATGCTCCCAATCAACAATAAGAAAAATTTTACAAGTTGCTGCATACTAAATAAAACACAATGGGATTACAGATTGTGCATATTATTGGGTGATTGGAATGGAGTATTGGATACTAAGAAAGACAAGAAGGGACTTTTGCAAAATACTCAAACACATGCAAGACTGCCTAAATCTTTTTTTGACATGATGGATGATATGGAGCTGAGAGATATCTGGCGTGAACGGAATGTTAAAGAGCAAGATTTTACATTTTTTTCCGATAGGCATCAATCCTTTTCTAGAATTGATTTTATATTAATTACGAATGATTTTCTTTCCAGAGTGAAGAAGACAAAGATATGCCCGAGAACTCTAACAGATCATAATCCGGTGTGGATGGAACTGGAATATGGAGAGGGGTCTAGGAGGTCTTGGAGGTTAAATAAAAAATTATTTAGATATGAGGGAAATGTGACAGAATGTAAAAAACTATTGAAAGAATATTTTGTTTTAAATGTGCACAAGGGAACACCCATGGAAATGGTTTGGGATGCAAGTAAAGCATATATAACTTTTGAGTTTTATATATATATCATAACTGTTGAGCCAAACTGGCATAATTATTTATATTCACATTCTATATGTATGTCATTTTAACTGTTCACCGCCCTGAGTCCTTCGGGAGAAGGGCGGTATAGAAATTGAATAAATAAAATAAATATATGAGAGGTGTTCTAATAAATTTGAATAATACACACAGACGTAGACAGGGGGAAAACGAAGGCAATTAGAAGAGGAAATAAAAAAGAAAGAGCAGGCGCTAATATCTAACCCAGATGATAAGAAGATAAAAGAAGCAATTACTTTACTGCAAGGGCAATTTAATATGTTGATATCAGACCAGGTAGCAACTAATTTGCTATATGCTAAACACAACACTTTCTGCAATGCAAATAAACCAGGGAGATGGTTAGCATACATGTTAAGGAAAAAACAAAAGTCTTGTACCATAGAGAAAATAGAGTATAAAGGGAAAGAAGTGTATCAACAGAATATGATCAAAAAGGCCTTCTTAGAATTTTATATGAGACTATATGCTGGTGATACAATATGAGACATAGATATAGATAGATATTTGGAGAAGGAGAATATTCCTATACTTACAGATGAACAAAGGGAAAGATTGAATCAACCGATAACCACGGAGGAAATTCTCCTGGTAATTAAGCAGTTAAAAGTTGGTAAAGCCCCTGGCACAGATGGATTGACAACGGCTTATTATAAAAATTTCCAACTAGAAATGGTAGAACCTCTTAGGGAATTACTTATTAAAATACAACTTGGAGGACAGATCCCACCATCTTGGAGAACAGCTTTCATTTCTTTGATTCCAAAAGAAGATCAAGATCATAGTCAGCCAAAAAACTATAGGCCTATATTATTACTTAATACAGACTATAAGATCTTTGCTAAAATATTAACAAACAGGTTAATGTCAGTTATGCAACAAGTGATTCACAATGACCAATCTGGTTTTATACATGGGAGACAAATGAAAAGTAATGTAAGACAAATTGTTAATATACTGGAGTATTTGGGGAAGAATAACCAAGTCCCTGCAATGCTTATATTCTTGGATGCGGAGAAAGCATTTGATCGAGTAAATTGGCAATTTTTAATTAAAATAATACAAAAGATGCAGTTTGGAGAGTATTTTACACAATCTATTAATGCAATATATCAGAAAGAAACAGCACAAATTATAGTTAATGGTAGTTTAATAGAATCTTTTAAAATTGAAAAAGGAACAAGACAGGGGTGTTCCCTGTCTCCATTATTGTTTATTTTAACTCTGGAATTATTGCTGAATAGAATACGTGATGTACAGGGAATTAAGATTAGGATCATGAATATAGATTACGAGCATTTGCAGATGACTTGGTTGTAACTTTAACCCAACCAGGGAAATCAGCTATAGGTTTAATGGACATAATTAATCAATATGGTAATCAAGTATCTGGGTTTAAAATAAATCTAGGGAAAACAAAGATGATAGTTAAAAATATGACTACAGATCAAAAAGAAGAACTAGAAAGAGTAACAGGAAGTGAGATAGTAAAAAAGGTTAAATATTTAGGAAGTCTATATCACAACATCAAATGGGAAATTATATAAGTATAATTATGAACCATTATGGCATAAAATACAGACAGAGATGGATAAATGGAAAAAATTACAAGTGTCTTTGTTGGGAGGGATAGCAGTAGTAAAAATGAATGTTTTGCCTAAGTTTTTATTTCTATTTTAAATGATACCAATACTCAAAAAAGATGCAAATTTGGAAGAATGGCAGAAAGGTATTAACAACTTTGTTTGGGCAGGGAAGAGACCGAGAATAAAACTTAAAATAATGCAAGATTTACGTGAAAGAGGAGGTCTGAAAATGCCCAATTTAAAATTATACTATGAAGCAGTTGTTTTATCAACAATTAGTAATTGGATTAACTTAACAGAGAATAGAATACTGAATATTGAGGGATATGATTTGGTATATGGGTGACATGCTTATTTAGTATATGATAAGAAGGTGGATAGGATCTTTAAAAGCCATATATTAAGGAATGCTCTATTACGTGTCTGGAAAAAATATCAATATAAATTAAATGACAAGATACCTATGTGGGTAGTACCCAGACACGCGATAGAGAACATAAGTATAGAACAAAAACAGGATGTAATTACATATAAAGAGCTTCTTGACATAGAAAGAAGTGTATTTCAGTTAAAGCCTTTGAATGTATTAAGAGAGGAAAGGGTAATTCAAACCTGGTTTCAGTATGGACAGTTAAAGGCTAGATGGAAAAAAAGACCAGAAAATTGGTATCACACAAAATGAGGAAAATTTGGTAAAACAAATTAGGGATCAGAGTCAATTGCATATAAAAAGGTTGCATAATATATTGATAGAAATAGATTCGGAAACAGAGTTAGTTAAAGATTGTATGATAAAATGGGCACAAAACTTTGAGAAACCAATAATGATGGAAACATGGGAAAAGATCTGGGTAAGAAATGTAAAATTTACGCAAGCTCAAAATTTGAGAGAGAACTTTTATAAAATGTTTTATAGATGGCATTTAGATCCCAAAAAGCTAGCTTGTATGTATCCGAATCTACAATCCAAATGTTGGAGATGTGATTGTGTTGACACTACGTATTATCATGTATGGTGGACTTGTAAAAAAGTTAAAGCATTTTGGATAAAAATATGGTGGATTATTCAAAATATCCTTAAAAAGAGGATAAAGTTTACTCCACAGTTGTTCTTGTTAGGTATAATTACAGATTGTACAGTTATAGAGACTAATTTGATTCTGAACTTAATAACGGCAGCAAGATTGTTGGTGGCACAGTATTGGAAGAAGGAAGATTTGCCTACTATTCAAGAATGGATGTTAAAAATAGTAAATTTAGCAGAGATAGCCAAAATCTCAGCATATTTGAAGGACCATTCGAATGAGAAATATATGTTGGAATGGAGAAAATGGCTTGACTACATTTAAAACAAAGATCGAACTAAGAAATTTCAGTTAGCTTGTGAATGAACAAAGAAATGTTATAATTTACCTAAATTTAGTTTAATAAAAGGGGAGTTAAAGTAGAAGAGGGAGATAGGAGGCTATAGTTAGTTAGCTTATGTCAGCATACGATTGTTAAATGCTATACCCTGTATTTTGCTCTGGGAAGTTGGAGGGAAGGAGGGTTGGAGGGGCGAAGGTTGAGGGGGGGGAGGAGGGGGGGAAGGGGAAATATTTGTAAAATTTATTAAAACTTTTCAATAAAAAAAGAAAGAAAGTATGAAAACAAGATTTTAGGGCTGCACAGACTGCAGGTGAATTTCAGGTAGAATTTTCTTCCTGAAAGAAGGATAATAACACAGTTCAGAAATGGTGGACCTGAAGCTGGAGCATACCACACTCTTATTTTTTTCCAGCAGCCTCCTCCCCCACAAACACTTTTCTTCCAGGAGTCATTTAAAAACTCAGCACATCAGGACAGTCATAACAAATATACTTATGTCCATTAACAATTGCCAAGAGCGTAGCAGAGGAATAGGGCAGATCTATCAATTACCTGGGTGGAAAGCAAACCTGCTTTCTGTGATAACAGCCTTCTCCTTTAGTCTGTCACCGGGGACAGCAAAAACATCTCTTCTCCTGAAAAGGTTTAACCTGCTTTCCCCCACTGGTAGAAAGCTGCCTGTAGGCCTCCAGGGATGCTGCTATTGTGAAAGCTGTTGCAAAGAGCTTGCTGGAGATGGAAGAAAATGGTTTTTTGGAGCTCGCAGTGGAGTCAGACAGTGAGGAGGCTGGGGAGGAACATGGGCCAGTCCTGGAGTCTGGGGAAGGCCCGGATGAGGGCTTTGCATTGGAGGCAGAGATGGGGCCAGGGCCATCTGGGAATGATAGGCGGAGCCCCCAGACTCGGACAGCAGAGAGGCAGAGGTACAGGAGGAACCTGTTCCTAGTGCATGCATACGCAGACCTGCCAGAAGGCAAGAGCAGCTAAAACAAAAGGGACAACTCGGGAGTAAGGCCAGGAGATGATTGGCCCCTTCCATAAGGATTAAAAGAGAAACAAAGGCACTTGGGGCCTTTTGCATGAAAACAACATTGCTAACTCTGTTTCCAGTTGGCATCTCTTGTTTGTTTCTGAACTTTGTGGGGTTTTGTCAAGTAAGGCCTTTGGCAGGGTGTCAAAGAAGATAAAGGTTGGTGAGTATCCCAAAGGACTTCTTTCGAAGGACTTGTTTTGCAACTAATTGAGACTCACCTATTGATGTAGTCCTCATTGTCAGCAAAATTTGGACCTTCATATCCACATATCGGGTGTTCTCCACAAACCCTATTCAAGTGGTACAGATGGGTGTATAACTGATAAAGAGTGAGCAGTGACTTCCCCCTCTAGATCATGAAGGTTATGTCATTGAAGACCTGTACAGCAAGATTGGTATAGCACAATTGTCAGGCCTGGAAGCCATCTTTTTTGTTGGATCTTCAGGCCTGCCACATTTACTACTATGGGAAACTGGGAGGGGGGTACGGAGCATGGGTGATATATAGTCATAATAACATTCCTTTCTCAGAAAGGCAAGCCTAACTTGCCCTGCACCTGGAGGGTTGGAACTGGGAGGCATCTCCAGTAGGCATGGTGTTTGGATTGGACCATGTGATGGGCATGTGGGTGCTGGGCAGGGACTTGAACTTTCCTTTGGGTAGGGAAAACCTGGAAGCTTTCAAATTCGGGTTTTCCCAGATATGCCAATATGACATCTCTAATAAAATGAAATTTTGAGGAAACTCAAGCCTCGGAGTGTTCTTTCGTTAGGGGTGTTACTTGGAACCCTGACACAATTGTCTACAGCAGAGACTCTTTGCAGAGGACAATCCACTATCAGTTAGTGTCAGGGTTCCAACAGATGCCCTAATTAAATAGAGAGTCTCAAGCCAAGCTTCAAAAGAAATCCAGTTATTTATTAAGAGCTTCATGCCAGCAGGGACCAGGTGGAGCCAACTCTGACCTTAGTTAATCTGTGCTTTGTCTCTGACCCTATTTTCCCCTCCCCCCAATATGTGTCACTGGTCATGAAGCAATTTCACGGGTTGTAAAAGTCATTTCCTTCTGACCACTATGAGTTTCTATGTAGACAACCTCGGTGTATCGGTTGGAATGTGCCTTGTTTTGACTGAGATACCAGCTCTTTGATGCAGCTGCGAAGTTCCCTTTCTCATCCCCCTTGCCTATGGCAACTCAAGAGCAGGTCAGGGATGCTTTGCGAGTTGACATTTAGCACATGCCTGTGTGTGTTTGTGTGTAGGGGCGTGATAGCCTAGTGGTGAAGATATTTGCCTCCCAATTGGAAGGTTGAAATTCAATCCTAGGTGGCAGCAGATGATTCTCTCCTAGGGCACAAAGAAAAAAAAATAGGTTGTGAACTACATATGGCATCAGGAAGTGCATCCAGCCAGTAAACTCTCAGCTCCAACCAGTCAATCTGATCCTACTCCAAATTAAGGGATTACAGAGTGTAAAAAGGGACATTTATCTATATCTATAACTATATCTATATCTATATCTATATCTATATCTATATCTATCTATCTATCTATCTATCTATCTATCTATCTATCTATCTATCTATCTATCTATCTATCTATCTATCTCTAATGTAGGCACTGGCCATCTCACTGAATGACTCTTCTTTATTTTAAAAATAATGCCTCTGTTCATTCTCAATTTCTCCACTCTCCTATCATTAGAATTGATTTCTCGTGTTGGAGAGGCCAGTCACCCCAGACATGTTTATTGAGCTGAAGTCATCAAAATTACCCATTTCCTTGGCTTTATCTGTTCATCAAGAGACGTGGAATAAAGATGGAAGTGTTGAGTCTTCTCAACTGTGCCAAATATAGGAGAAAGAAAGCAGCATGGCCAGTCATTGGCTGCATTCGGGAAACATGCCAAACATACCACACTAAGTCACAAAACAAAACAAGACGCAAAATTATCAGATTTTGCACTACTATGGATAACTGACATAGTTGGGCTTATTATATGAATGCAATCATTCAATATATTACAGTTGAATATATTTTTCCCTATATAGTTGCTGCTTTTTAAAACTATTCCTACCACAAGTAGACCTCAATTTATGATTGGTTGTTTAGTGACCATTCAAAGAAACAACAGCCTTAGAAAGGGTGCTTTAAGGCCTGTAAAAAAATTCTGACCATCACAAAACATTGTGTCTATCACCTTCTGTTACATGATCATGGTCTGGGTACATGGCAATCTGTTCACACTTATGATCAGTTGCCAACAGGGGTGGGTTCCACTTACCTTTACTACCAGTTTGCAGTGGGAGTGCACAAGCTTGTGTGCATGCCCAGATCAACCCTGGTGACGTTGTGGCGGGTGGGCGGAGCCTCCTGCCAGTTTTACTATTGGTTCTATAGAACTGGACCGAACCGGGAGCAACCCACCACTGGTTGCTAAGTACCTCACAATCATGTGATCATCATATGCAACCTGCTCTGCTGGCTTCCCCAGAAAATCAATGGGGAAGCCAACAGGGAATGTTACAAGCTGCTGTCCCCTGCTAAAAGGACTCCTTCTTATCTCTGGAGGCCGACTGAAAGAGTTGCCTACCAAGGAAGCTGAATTTCTTCAGTGGGGAAGAGAATCCACTCCTCTCGATGCTTTGAGCTCTATTTCTGCACCCTGCCAAAGGAGTTCTCTTCTGATTATGGAGGACATATTACATTCTTCCACCAGGTTCAGAGATGGAGTTCAGATCCTGAAGACATGAGCTCCATTCCCTCACCCTGCTTAAGGCAGTCCCTTCCATGCATGGAGGAGAACTGGCATCTTTTGGCTGGCAGCTCTTTCCAGCCCCTAGAAACAAGAAGGAACTGAAATCCAAGCAGAGACTAGAGAGACAGTATAATTTAAGGAGCATGGGATGCCTCAGAGGCATAAAGGAGGCCCTGGGACGTCCAGTGGAAGTCATGAGTGAATGTCTCTCTCAAAATTCTCCTTGGATATCAGCAGGGAGGGTTTTCAGCTCCTGAACAGAGCCTCTCAAGGTCTCTCCCTTCCCCAAGGCATTTCTTGTCCTCATCTGAGACTGTTTCCTTAACAACCTGTATGATCATTTAACAACTGCAACCAGGAGTCCTGAGATTGCAGTTGGTGAGTGAAGCAGTCAAATAGGCAATCAGGTGAGATAGCAACTAAAGTAAATATTTTATTGATGTGAACACTAGGGCTTAATGCCCCTATCAATCATGAAGTTCCCGACATAGTCATCGACCTGTAACAGGCCTATTCTGCAACTAAGAATAGAGTCATTTCTAAGTCACAGCTAAGAGTGGAGTAATCTCTAGGTACATGTTTTAAACTCCTATGAGAGAAAAATGGAGATTCATTAAAAATTCACCCTCTGTTCACCATTTAATAGAACTGTGGTGCAAGCTAAACCTTGAAACTAGAATAAGCTTTGCTAGGCTAAAAAGCAAAGCTGGGAGAATACTTTGTAACAGCAAGTGCTAGGTTGGGTCTACACATTGTGGTTATAACCTGTATGAGTTAGTGGATTTGTGTGATAAACTCAGGCAACTATGCTTTATTCAGCAAGCCATGGTTAAGTTTGATGTGAAAATAAAGTCAGTGTGTGTGTGTGTGTGTGTGTGTGTATCAGGGGTGAAATGCGATGGGTGGTTCGGAGAACTGGTAGCAAAAATCCCTGCCCCCCCGCCATGCCACAAGCTATGCCCACAGAACCGGTAGTAACAAATTTTATGTTTCACCACTGATGTATGTGTGTGTGTGTGTGTGTGTGTG
The DNA here is from genome assembly GCA_030761175.1 of Masticophis lateralis. Lineage (NCBI taxonomy): Eukaryota > Metazoa > Chordata > Lepidosauria > Squamata > Colubridae > Masticophis > Masticophis lateralis. Next base: position 331,788,270 of record JAUDYJ010000001.1, read on the forward strand.
TGTGTGTGTGTATACACCTACATACAAAGCACCTACATACAAACACCCACGAAAACCTCAGAAAACAAATACACACACACACACACACACACACACACACACACACACACACACTTGGTTATTCGGGTCTTCTCCCATGTAAAATTGGAAGTGTCTTGGCAACGTTTCAACGAAGTCTCATTCGTCATCTTCAGGCTGGTGTTTTCAGCTTTGTGCTTCTATGAGCAATGTGAGATTGCAGCTGTTTCTTCCTTTTAACTGCTGGTGGGTGTGTAAACTGATTGGGTGGGAGCTTGGCTGTGTTCTGATTGGGTGGAGGTGTGTTTTGATTGGTAGGGGGCTTGGCTGTGCTCTGATTGGATGGGGGGTTGGCTGTGCTCTGATTGGCTGGGGGGGTGTTCTGTTTGGGTGGGAGCTTGGTTGTGCTCAGGTTAGCTCAAACACCCACGAAAACCTCAGAAAACAATATATTTTTGTTCTCTTTTCTATCGAAAATTAATATTTTATTCACATTTCACAGGCAATCCAAACAATCCAAACTGCTTCCCACCGTCCTGTTCGCTCACATAGGGCCGCTCTCCTCAGGATCCCGACGGCAAGCCAATGTCATCTAGCGGTGCCCAGGGGTAAGGCATTCTCTGTGGGTGCTCCCACCCTCTGGAATGAATTACTTACCGAGCTCTGGACGGCTCCTGATCTCTGCTCCTTCCGTCGGGAGCTGAAGACTTGGCTGTTCAAGCAAATAGGCTGACTCTGATTCTGGGTTTATTATTTATCATTAATTAGTTATTTGATTTAAAATACGATTTTATTGTACATGTTTCTTAACTTGTGTTCGCCGCCCTGAGTCCTTCGGGAGAAGGGCGGCATATAAATACATGTAATAAATAAATAAATAAATGTAATGCTTGCTTTGGATGAAGCCAAACTATGAATCTATGAACCCAGCTCTGTTCTTAACTGAGAATGACCCAGACAAACCCTGGCAGCTGAGAGGTTACATCTTGTTCTTGGCTGGAGATCTTTACATCACATTCTCTGTTTTCTTATTCTACCTCAAGCAGACATTTTTGTGTGAGATCATTACCTAATGCATAGGAGGGGAAAACACCTCTCTATTTTAATTTCAGAAAATGTTTCTTGCCTTTTCCCTAGACAGCTTAGCTCTAGCTCAAGATAACAAAACAATGAACATATTGCTTCTTCTTCATTTCATGCAATTTTGAGCATTGTCAAGAAATCCAATCATTTTCCTTTCACACCCTGCTATTCCCACATCGCTAAGGAAAGAACTGTGTGCCTGGCAGAGCAAAATCTCTGGAGGACTTTTTTTCTCCTAGAAAAGACAACAACTGCCAGAGTTTTCCAAAGAAACTGCAGCAAAAGTCTGATTGTGTTGGGATAGCCAATGTGTGGAGGTTTACGTTCATGCAGGAGAGATCCATGCAAGAGCAGTGGTGGCGCAGTGGTTAGAATGCAGTATTGCAGGCTAATTCTGTTGACTGCCAGCAGTTTGATTCTCACCGGCTCAAAGTTTACTCAGCCTTCTATCCTTTTGAGGTCAGTTACATGAGGACCCAGATAGTTAGAGGCAATATGCTGACTCTGTAAACCACTTAGAGAGGGCTGTAAAGCACTGTGAAGAGATATATAAGTCTAAGTCCTACCCATAACATTTGAAGAGGGAATAGAGTAGATTACTATTTGTCCTTTTTCAGAATTCCATAGCTTAAAATTGATTGCAAGTTCAGGGGTCATGAAAGGGAAGCTAAGTGGGTTGTAAGTATTTGGTTGAGCAGATCTAGGAGAAAGTCAAGCTGTGGTAAGAACACAACAATAAAATTCTAGCCCCATTATTTCTCTCCCCCCCACACACACACTCTCTTGTGAAGCCCAAAAACTGGGGAGGGAGTCAGAATGAAAGAGGGAAGAAAACAAAGCTGCTAGCAGGAGACTTAGAGGGAGAAATAGTCTCTGGGAGGAAGACTTAAAAGGAAATCTGACATTGTGTGAACACCTGGAATGTGTTATAAATACTTGCTGTAAATTGCCTTACTGTAAATATGTTTTTTAAAATATCATGAAAGCCTCCACTGACTTGTTTTCTGTGTCAATTGCCATCCTTGCCAGAACACAACACATCTCCAGTTTAAAAAGAGGCTCACTATCACTGATAGCGTGATAGTGTGACACACTATCATGACCATGGCCCCCAGCATAGAGCAGATGAATGTAAATTCTATATCTGGAATAGGGGTTTTCTTATGTATTGTTGGGAAGCACCCAAACGGTTACAAACTTTGCCTCTAGACTTTTTAAAAAAGCTAATTAAATGTACACAACTGTCAGAATTTCATAACTCCTTATATGGGGGTGAGGGAAGAATGGAGGAAAGACTTATGAATGGTGTGGTATGCTTTTCTGAAGGTAGCTGAGAAAGGCATGCAATCCCAGTGACTGCTTTCTTCTCATTATGTAATTGGCAATTTGTATCCTGACTATGATGAAGTAATTCTTTTGGAAACTGAGTATGTACATCAGATTCTGACCAGTTCTGGAGAATCGGTAGCAGAAATTTTGAGTAGTTCAGAGAACCGGTAAATACTGGCCCTGCCCCCATCTGCCTACTGAGTCCCAGCTGATCGGGAGGAAATGGGAAGTTTGCAGGAACCTTCCCCTGGAGTGGGGTGGGAATGGAGATTTTGCAGTATCCTTCCCCTGCCACGCCTACCAAGCCACACCCACCAAGCCATGCCACGCCCACAGAACCAGAAGTAAAAAAAGTTGAATCCCACCACTGATATACATACAATACATACAAGTATATAAATACAATATTTTGGTCATCATGACATAAAAAAGATGTTGAGATTCTAGAAGGAGTGCAGAGAAGAGCAACAAAGATTATTAGGATTCTAAAGCATACAATGAATGGTTGCAGGAATTGGGTATGTCTAGTCTAACAAAGAGAAGGACAATGTGTGACATGATAGGAATCTTCCAATATTTGAGGACCTGTCACAGAGAAGAGGGGGTCAACTATTCTCCAAAGCACATGAGGGCAGGACAAGGAGTAATGAATGGAAGCTTATCAAAGGCAGATCCAACCTAGAGTTAAGGAGAAATTTTCTGTCAGTGAGAACAATTAATCAGTGGAACAGCTTGCCTTCAGAAGTTGTTGATACTCGATCACTGGAGGTCTTAAGAAGGGTCATTCTTAATAGTATAGATTATTCTGCTCGAGCAGGGGTTGGACTAGAACAGGGGTCTGCAACCTTAAACACTCAAAGAGCCATTTGGACCCGTTTACCACAGAAAAGAAAACACCAGGAGCCACAAATCCCTTCCCGTGCTTGACTATTTCTTGAGCGGCCACAAAACTAGCGTATGTAGTTGAATTAAACATTCTGTTTTCTTCTGAAATTTTTCTTTTCTTGGATGTATCCATGTTTGGCTTACCAGGGGTTGAAAAGCTCAATAAATCACATGCTGGTGGGTGTCGCACATTGGCGGTTGTGACACATATTTTGAGTGACAGGGAGCTGCAGCAGAGGGGTGAAGGAGCCACATGTGGCTCCAGAGCTGCAGGTTGCTGATCCCTGGACTAGAAGTTCTCCAAGGATTCTTCCAAATCAGAGGTAGTATTCACTTACCTTTGCTACCAGTTCGCAAATGTGAGCGCGTGGAATGCGCAGAGCATCAAAAATGTCAACAAATGGGACGAGATGACATCTGGGTGGGTGGGCGGAGCCTCCCGCAGCCGCCACTACCGGTTCTCCCAAACCGGATAGAACCGGCTGAGTACCACCACTGTTCCAAATGTGTTATTCTATATTCTGTATTCTAATCACACGTGGTAACTGAGGCTAACTGGCTAAAAAGATATAAGCCTTAGAAAAATGGTACTTGAATAAACATTGATTTAAAAAATCCAGTTTTTTATCACAGTTCAAACCAATTTCATGTGTATATAAAGTCAGATTATATATATATATTGGTATGTTTATTATCTTAACATAAAATCAATCTTATAGGCTTATTTCTTTGAATGCTGCTATTACTAAGTATAATTTTCTTTCTGGAGGCTATGGTGAGTTGAGTTGTGCCATTTCGTACTGCAGGAGAAAAGGCTTTCATGATGAAATATTTCTCAACTCTCTTGAAATTATCTGTGAGATATTATTTTTCCATATGTAGCTCACTATAACCCAGATCAATGGAAAACACATCTGTGATATTTTATTTTTATTTTTATTTTTGCCAGGCATGTATTTTATGACACATACAAGTGTAAACATAATTATAAATACATGAAAAGGATATGAATAAAAGAAAACATTAGGACGGGGCGGCAGGCACGCTGGTGCGCTTATGCACGCCCCTTACAGACCTCTTAAGAATGGGGTGAGGTCTACAGTAGACAGTCTAAGGTTAAAGTTTTGGGGGTTTGGGGAAGAAATCACAGAGTCAGGTAGTGCATTCCAGGCGCTGACAACTTTGTTACTGAAGTCATATTTTCTGCAGTCTAGTTTGGAGTGGTTTACCATGAGTTTGTATCTATTGTGTGCTCCTGTATTGTTTTGGTTAAAGCTGAAATATTCATTGGCTGGTAGGAGATTGCAGCAGATGATTTTATGTTCTATGCTTAGATCAGACCGAAGATGGCAAAGTTCTAAATTGTCTAAGCCCCAAATTTCGAGTCTGGTGGCATAAGGTATTTTGTTGTGAACAGAGGAGTGGAGGTTATAGGTTATCTTTTGCATACTGTTTCTTGAAAGACCACTTTGGTACTTGAGGGGCTGTCACAGAAATGAGGGGTTGACTTAATTTCAAAGTATCTGAGGGCAAGACAAGAAGCAACTGGGGGGGGGGGTGGCGGTGGCGGCAGGAGGAGAGGGGAAGCTTGTTAAAGAGAGATCCTATCTGGAACTAAAGATAATTTTTCTGATAGTGAGAGCAGTTAATCAATGGAACAGCTTGCCTCCAGAACATCACTGGAAGTTTTCAAGAAAAGATAGGACATTCATTTGTCTGGCAAAGGGATTGGACTAGAAAATCTCCAGTATCCCTTCCAGCCTTCCAGCCCTATGAATCTGTGATTCTAGAATTTTTCTGTCCTATCTTTTTTGACTCAAAGAATCTCCCAGGATCTGGTTCAATCAAGGTGACTTAGAAGAATTAAAAATCTACCATACAGTGTCTTGATACAATCAGCAAGCTTTCTCAAAGAAATACAGAGAACATTGTTTATAGATTTAATTAAATGCTGCATATGAAAGTTTCATTTTTGTTTATTTGAGATATTTATAACCTGCCTTTCCTCTAAAGGTTCAAGGCAGTTTCCACAGGGTTCCCCATTCATTTTATCCACACAATGTGATCGGTATGAGATGGGTGAGAATGACTGGTTCAAATTTATCTAGTCAATTTTCTTGATGGAGGGTGAACTTGAACTTTCAGCCATTGTCCAATACTTTAACCATGACACCAGACTGGCTCTCAAAACTTGCTAATCTGATTTGTGTCCAGGACCCTGCTAATGTGTTCACATAAATATATTTAGCTTTAAATATTTTATCATGCTGAGCCATCAAATATTCATGAGGCAATCCAAAATGGGAACGAACACAGAGGAGCCTTTTTCTGTCAGAACTTTGCAGGCAATTAGAGGAAAGAGGAAAAGCAAGAAGAGGACAATCATATCAATCTTTATCTCCAGCCAGCTGGTAGGACTCCATTTTCAGCAACAACTTGTCCCTGGTCACAAATTAAATATAATGCTTCCCAACAATTGTGACTTTAATGCTATTCTCTGCTGTGTGGCATGTTTAAGGACATTTTTATTTATTGAACAATTAAATGGATGCAGTAAATAGCAGGGCTCATCCTTTGAATACCAGACTACCAGTGCTCCAAGAGACAAGTAGAACTATTAAATATGATGAACATTCTACATGATTCTGAAGTCTGTGATCTTTGGGTCTCAGCTGGAAGATGACATTGTCATAGGGGACTGAAGGCTAAAACATATAAAGAATGGTTGCAGAAACTTGGTATGTCTCGTTTAATGAAAAGAAAGACTAGAGATAACATGATAGCAGTGATCCCATATTTGAGGGGCTGCCACAAAGAAGAGAGGTCCTATTCTCCAAAGCAGCCAAAGGTAGAAAAGAAGCAATGAGTGGAAACTAATTGAGGAGAGAAGCAACCTAGAACTAAGGAGAAATTTCCTGACAATGCAAACGATTAACTAGTGGAAAGGCTTGCCTCCCGAATTTTTGGGTGCTCCATCACTAGAGGCTTTTAAGAAGTGATTGGACAACAAATAGTCTGAAATGGTATAGGGCTGTGATGGCGAACCTGGGTGCCACAGGTGGCACGCGGAGCCATATTGGTGGGCACGCGAGTGTTGCCCTAGCTCAGCTCCAGTGCGCATGCATGCACTGGCCAACTAATTTTTAGGCCTTCCAGTCCCACTGGAAGTTGGGAAACTGGCTGTTTCCGGCCTCCGGAAGGCCTCCAGGAGGCTGTTTTTGCCCTCCCCAAGCTCCTAGAAAGCCTCTGGAGCCTGGGGAGGGGGAAAAACGGGTCTACCAGGCTCACCGTGCCATCACATGCCAAAAGCAGGGGGAAGTGTGGCCGGGTCATGTGTGCATGTGCGAGAGGGTGGAGCGGATTGAATTATGGATGTGGGCACCCGCACCCGCGATCCCCCCCCATTCCCCGCACTTTTGGCATGCGACAGCAAAAAGGTTAGCCATCACTGGTGTAGGGTTTCCTGCTTGGGCAAGGGATTGGACTAGAAGACTTCCAAGGTCCCTTCTGAATAACTCTGTTATTCTGTTACTCCGTTATTCCAAGATTCACTGTAAATTGGCCAAGTGGGGCCATGTTATTCAGCCCAAGTTATTGGTCCATTTCACAATTCTATTGGGATTACAACCCCCACTGTCACTGTGTTAAGTGTTTGCCAGCTGAGCTTCCATTCTGAGATTTACCGTAGCCTGGCCAGAGAACTTTCCTTATCTGTAGCAACTGAGATAAGACTGGTCTTGTGAGACATTGGACTATTGCGCATGTCTACATTCTTTCTTTTCTAGCTTCCTGATTTTCCTTTGTCCAGTAAAGATGTAGTTATCTAGTTTTGTTTTTATAATAAAATGTGTCTTAGAATACGTTCGGGTTTTTTTTCTTTGAGAGTATACACCATGGAAAACAAGATCCATTCACCTTTAATTAATTACAGTTTCCCCAGGGGGGGCGGGGAACGAGGCTGATTCATGCTTCAACACCCACATTCTGCCATTCCAGCATTTTGGGAACACTATAATCCCAACATATCCGGAAAGCATCAGAGTGAGAAGACAAGTTCCCTAGATATTAATCCTTAAGGCAATAAATTCTGTTCTTTATTTTAGTCCTTTCTTTCCCCATTCTCAAGATTCAAAACTAGGAGATATTTTGAGTAGTGGAGTTAAAGATGGAGAAAGATAGTTTGTATCTGCATTCTTCAATATTCTCTTCTATAATTCCATGGTGATGCAGGGGCTTGGCTTGACACCACTGATTTCTGAGCTGCTTTGGTATAATGGTTAGGGTATTGGTTTAAGACTCGGATAGCCCCAGTTCAAGTCCATAAGTCATGAAAACTGATACAATTTAAATAATAATACTCACTCCAGGAGTTTGATTCTCACTGGCTCCAGGTTGGTTCAGCCTTCCATCCTTCTGAGGTTGGTAAAATGAGGACCCAGGTTGTTGGGGGTAATATGCTGACTTTGTAAACCGCTTAGAGAGGGCTGTAAAGCACTGTGAAGTGTTATATAATTCTAAATGCTATTGCTATTGAAATAATGTACAAAATGCATAATAGAGCAGCTAAAATACATCTGTAAATCACAGCTGCATACAGGACTGTATGTGTGTGTATATATATATATATATATATATATATATATATATATATATATATATATATATATATATGTTTGGAGCATGAGCACAAAAAGATATGAAACATTTAGTATGACTCTTTAAAATGCCCCAAGACCAAAACAGAATATTGACAGAGTCACAAAAGTGAGAAATGGAGATAAACTGAAAAGGGTTTATTTTTTAGAAATGAGAAACTAGAAGAAACTGAAATATTCTTACTGGCCAACCCTTTTAGAGGGAGAAAGTGCTAACAAATCTCCCATAACTAGTCCTTCCCAATAATTCCTCTGCTTATTTCTGATGGGGATGTCCAGTTGCTTTAAAACAGAAGAATAGGGCTTGTGAATTTAAAAAAAAAAAAGTACTTGGGACAGCATTCAGTTTATTTTATCACTACTTGGCTAAGGAATTTTTTTTCATAATTACTTCACCATAAAATCTCAATTCATTTACGTGTTAAGTTAGATTTAGCTATATTTCTCTTCCTCTTCTACTAGCTCATATTTTAAAACTATTTAGCTTACTAGTTCCAAATCCTTTCCCAGAGGCATTTCTCTCCTCCCCACCCCATAAAACAATAAAGCAGCAATACTCTGATATGACAGATGATTTTCTCTTTTTGTATATCAGTTGTGACATGCATAAAATGGCAGAACCTGTGTTGCAATTGCATAACACTGCTTTTGTCATTTTAAAGTGCTGGATATTTTGGATATCTTCGTCCTTTTCTAAGCTTTGCAGAATTGTGCTTGTCATCCAACAGAATGGCATGAAGGTTAGATCCGTCCGTCCATCCATCTATCCATCCATCCATTTGTATATCCATCCATCCATCCATCCATCCATCCATCCATCCATCCATCCATCCATTTATCCATTTGTATATCCATCCATCCTTCCATCCATTCATCCATTTGCCTTAAAGGTAAAGGTAAAGGTTCCCCTCGCACATATGTGTTAGTCATTCCCGACTCTAGGGAGTGGTGCTCATCTCCGCTTCAAAGCTGAAGAGCCAGCATGACTGAAGACATCTCCATGGTCACATGGCTTGGATGACTAAACGCCAAAGGTGCACAGAACGCTATTACCTTCCCACCAAAGGTGGTTTCTATTTTTCTATTTGCATTTTTTACGTGCTTTTGAACTGCTAGGTTGGCAGAAGCTGGGACAAGTAATGGGAGCTCACCCCATTACACAGCATTAAGGATTTGAACTGATGAATTGCTGACCTTTTGATCGACAAGCTCAGCATCTTAGCCACTGAGCCACCATATCCCATTTGCCTTATATACATCCAAAAGAGTGACTTTGACTCTCACCAAGGTAGTCTGGTGATTGCCAAAGTCACTGTCTTGGATGAAATTCAGAACATCCAGAAATACATGAGTAAGATGGCATCCAAAAATGAACTTCTGAGAGAATGTCTATGGCAGAGTAGACATAGGAAGAAGATCAAGCAGAGGAAGTACCATGGCAAGATAAGACCCTGCATGAGATAAACCACTGAAAGATAGCTGAGGTGGCTGACACTGGAAAATCATCTCAATGGCTGGAAAGGGCTGGACTAAAAAGACAACATTGAGGCACTGATCATAACTGAGGCACTGATCATAGTCTGCTGAGCCTGGTAGCTCAGCAGACTAAAAGCATTGTGTTTAACACCAGCTGTCTGCAATTACTGTAAGTTCGAATCTCACCAGGCTCAAGGTTGACTCAGCCTTCCATCCTTTCTAAGGTAGGTAAATTGAGGACCCAGTTTGTGGGGGCAATAAGCTGACTTTGTATAAATATAAAGTATGAAGGCTATTACTTAATGGATTATAAGCCGCCCTGAGTCTCCGGAGAAGGGCGGCATATAAATCATTTTTTTTAAAAAAATAACGGCACAAGAACAGGCACTAAGAATTGGATCAATTGAAGAGCAGAAGTCTACCACACTAGGCAGAACCCAAGTGCAAACTACGCAACGAGGTCTCAGATATAATCCAACACAGAGTGATAGAATGTAAGATGGGCTGAAACACCAAACACAGAATGCCACAACCAAGTAGCTGGCACTGTATACAGAAACACAACATATATAAGCTAGACCCTCCTAACTCCACTTGAGAGATTCTATAGAAGGTCATGAAGAATAACAGTGCTATGTTCCTGTGGGACTTCCAGGTCCAGATGAACAGCCAAGGTTCTCACCAATAAACTTGTTATTGTGGTAGTAGACAAGGTCCACAAGACAGCTGTGGTGATGTAGTTGTGGTTGTAGATGTTATATCGTTGACAGCAACATCAGGAAGAAATGTGAGAAATGTGGATGTACAGGGGCCTACTGGAGGAACTAGACAGTATGTGAAACATAAAGGTCAAAATTGTGATCTTGATGATTGAAGCACTTGGGACAATGACTTCTAAGATGGAAGAATGACTCCAACAGATCCCAGGAACAATATCAGATCTCTCTGTACAGAAGACTGCAGTGCTAGGAATAGCTAAATTATTGTGCAGAACCTCCAAACTCCAAGGCCTCTGGAAGAGGATCTGAATTGAGAGAAGACATATATATCCCATAGGGATAAGAAGGGAATTTTTACAGACATACTGCACCCTCCACCCCGAGAGAGAGAGCCTTTTTGTCCAAGAACTCAGACTGACTTACATGGGGAACTCTGTCCTTTGAGGGGGTCAGGCTGAGGATGACAGGTCCAAACTCAACCAGTCAATTCCAGAGTTAATGGGTGGATTTGAATCAATGTCTTTTCAGGCCTTGGCCAATAATTTAGCCAATAGATCATCCCGGTTCCACATTTTCACCCATCAATTTTGTCAAGCAAAATTACTATTGAAAAAAAAATCCATTAATTCAGACAGTAAAACCTGCCAACATTGTGACATCCTGGGGAATTTCTACAGATTTCATTTCTCTGCCTTTTGAATGAAAAAGCAAGGTGTTGGATTAGGCAAAACTTGTTCTTGCCATCCCAAGGTATCCCTTATTTTTTAAATTCAAAACCTTTTAGCTTGATGGAGAATTAACCACATTATGAATGAAGGAGGGATGGGAGAAAACAATCATATTGCCATAAAGTAGCAGTTCTCAAACATTTTGGTCTTAGGAGCCTTTTACAATTTTTGAAAATTATTGAGGACCCCGAAAAGCTTTGGTTTACATGGTTTACACTATTGATACATACTGTATTAGAAAGAAAAACTGATAAACTGATAAAATGTTAAAATATTTGCTTAGTTGACTTGGTGGACCTTCTGAAAGGGGTCCCCAGATCACATTTTGAGAACTGCTTCCATAAGGCAGCCTGTCCTTCTGACACTATGGATGCTCCTTTTCTTAAACTGTTCTCTATTTACTTAAGTCAAGGAGAATTTCACTTGCTAAATTGCTGTGTCTAAATTTCTGCTCTTTATACCATCAGATATAAGGCTGGAGTTTAGGTTGAAGCCCTTTGTGACAAACACCAATTTTCAATACCATTCAGTAAGGGATACAATTTTCATTTGTTCATTATCATTGAAAGGATGCACTGCTCCCCCCCCCCCTCCATAAAGCAAAATTAATTAAAACAAAAGAAAGAAGCAGATCATAACCATTCAGAAGGCAAACTCTGTACAGCAGGGGTCTCCAACCTTGGCAACTTTAAGCCTGGCGGACTTCAATTCCCAGAATTCCCCAGCCAGCAAAGCTTGAAGTTGAAGTCTGCCAGCCTTAAAGTTGCCAAGGCTGGAGACCCCTGATGGATAGTAATAAAACATCCTACAGAGGCTCAACCATTCTCCCTTCCCCAAGATCTGGGAGAAGAACAGGTTTTCATTGACTTTCTCAACGTTCTCAATGTGAGACCTCTGTAGATCTCTTTCAAGAACACACAACTTTTAAAATGGTAGTGATAATAGAGCCACTTTTTCCTCAATCCAGTCTATCTCCCAGGCAAGTGGCCATCAGGCCCATGCATTAAGACAGCCCTGTAAAGGAGGCCTCTTCCATGGAGCTCCACATCATTTTGATGGAGCAGGCACTGGAAATACTTTGGCTGGATTGGCCCTGGTAGAATAAAAGCTGTTATTAGTTGTAACCAATCGTTGTTAGCTTTAAACGGCACCAACTGGCTCGCTCTGCTGCCGTTCTTCACTTTAGATTGGAATAAAGATATGATCTTTTTTCCAGGGTTGTTTTTATTGTGAAAAAGCCCCTGTGATAAAATTCATGAGAATTTAATTGGACTCCTCCCATTCTCCATTTTTTTAAAAAAAAAAAAAACCCAGGAGTTCCTGCTTCTGCTCAGTTATGTTTCTATCTTATCCTGGTAGTGGGAAATAGTTGAAAAAAATTGGGCAGCCCAAACTGTTCATATGTCACAATGCACAGAATATCAGACTTCTACTCCAAGCATCCTCAGCTCTGACATTTCTCCTTGTTCTATAACTTGCTAGACCGAGAAAAAAAAAACCCATGAAGGGAAAAGCACTTATGGATTGCAAACTATCCTGTACCGTATGACCTTGACTCTCCCTGTTGAAGCTGCCCCGTCTCTCTGAAGGATTCACACAATGCAGGAATTGATGCTTGGTTGATGGCTTTACCTGTGTGAACCCAGTTAAGTGTAGCATATTCAAGAAGCCAAGGTTAAACAAAGCAGAGCGATATGAATCCGGCCCTCGAGCTTTCTTTACTATTGTTCAGCTTCGCCTTTCAAGATCAGGAGGGTTAAAAAAATTACTGCAGAGCTGGGAAAAAATGTCACAAAGTATGTATGCCGTACAATTAAAAGCAAGTACTTTCTTATGTTGGTAGAAATAAAAAAATATGCCTGAGCTCACATTAAGCTATATGTCTCTCTGCCCCCATGATTTCTTAACTAAGTCATATTTTTGTGTTGAATTAGTATTTACCGACAGAGAAAATAAAGGGAGACTAGTATAGATCTATTTCAAGGTATTTAGCTTTCATCAGCTAGCAGAAGCTGCATCCCATATTTGGTAGACCAGGTTGCCCTGATAGACTGGTCACACCAGAAAAAAACACTTAACTAGATCATAATTATCTGGGGCAATCTGGGATCATACATGGTAAACTGTAAAACATGATTTACAAAAAGGTCTGGGTTCAAATAACCCATGCAAATCTATGATCAATCCAGCCTCATTATGGATGAATCAGGGGTGAAATCCAGCAGGTCCTGACAGGTTCTGGAGAACCGGTAGCGGACATTTTGAGCAGTTTGGAGAACTGGCAAATGCCACCTCTGGCTGGCCCCAGAGTGGGGTGGGAATGGAGATTTTGTAATATCCTTCCACCAGGAGTGGGGAGGGAATGGGGATTGGGCAATATCCTTCCTCTGCCACGCCCACCAAGCCACGCCCATCAAGCCACACCACACCTACCAAGCCATGCCCACAGAATTGGTAGTAAAAAAAATTGGATTTCACCACTGGGTTGAATCCACCTGATGTTGGGAGATTGTTGGGTTTTTTCCTTAGCAGGGAAACAAAAGAAGGAAGTGATGGGGTTATGTGCCTAAAATGACTCATTCCATGAGTAAAGAAGGTAGGGTGAGGGTTTTTTTTCACTTGTAATACTAGAATCTGGGATCATATAATGGAACTGAATGGCAAGAGACACAGGATAGTTATAAGGAAACATTTCAGCATAACATTTATGGAGTTTGATTTATCAAGGTCAGGTTTCATGTGTGTGGAAATACTGTTTTATTTTCTTGAACGAATCTGGAAAAAAAAAACCTTCTCCCCATTATGGTTGGCATGTGTCTTTTTCAATCTCAGGTCCTCTACAAGAAGCCTGGGAGTTTGAGGGTTCTGCATAGAATCTTAACTGTTCCTAGCACTGTAATCTTCTGGACAGAAAGCTCTGATGTTGTTCTTAGGATCTGTTGGAGCCACTCTCCCAGCTCAGGAGTCACAGCCCAGAGTGCTCCTACCAGGGGTGAAATGCTCCCCGTTCGGAACTGATCACCCGATCTGGTAGCAATGGAGGCGGGTGGTTCGGAGAACCGGTAGCAAAAATCCCTCCCCCCTCCACCATGCCCAGCTGAGCTGCACAATCATCAGAGGCTTTTTTCTTACTTTTAAAAGCATTTTTTCTACAACCTCTTCAAGTATGTGTGTATGTATGTATGTGTGTATGTATGTATATATATATATATATATATATATATATATATATATATATATATATATATATATATATATATATATATATATATAAAGGCTCTGATGATCGTGCAGCTCAGCTGGGATCGTGCAGCTCAGCTGGGATCGTCAAAGGCTTTTAAAAGAATTTTTTTCTACAACCTCTTCAGAAAAAAAGCCTTTTTTTCTTTTAAATGCCTCTGATGATCCAAGCTGAGTTGCCTGATCGTCAGAGGCATTTAAAAGCCTCTGCCGATCAGGCAACTCAGCTGGGATCGTCAGAGCCTTTTGAACGCATTTTATCTACAACCTCTTCGCCGAAGAGGTTGTAGAAAAAATAGTTTTAAAAGTAACAACAACAAAAATTGGCCACACCTACCCAGTCACATCCCCCCCACCAAGCCATGCCCACAGAACCGGTAGTAACAAATTTTAGATTTCACCACTGGCTCCTACCCTTATTGGGACCACTTTGGCCTTTACTTTCCACATCCTCTCTAGTTCCTTTTTCAGGCCCTGGCATTTCTCTAGCTTCTCCTTCTTCCTGATATTGCTATCATTCAGCCTTGTTACATTTATTACCACTCTTATCTTCTGGTCCTTGGCTACTACCAGAATGTCTGGTTGATTGGCCAGTACCTGCCTGTCTGCCTAAATCTGGAAGCCCCACAGGATTTAGTCCTGGTATTCTCTGTGACTTTCAATGGAATGTCCCATCTGGACTTGTGATGGTCCCATCTGGACTTGTGACACAAGAAGACCAGGTGGCAGTGTGCATGCATGCATGAAGACCAGCTGGCTGGTGCTCTGGAACATGGAAGAGTAACGGATGACATCTCGTGTGCCCGGAGAGATGGCTTTGCGTGCCACTTCTGGCACGCATGCCATAGGTTCGCCATCACAGGTCTAGCTCATACACTGTGCAGATGGTCCTGTATACAATTCATGATGTATGTCTTGCTTATCTTCAGTCACATATACTGTATACCCAACATGGAAGTGTATAGAGAAAACAATTGTTTAGAAAATCTTAAACTCTGATACGCTGCTAATTGAAAAGTTTTCCTATTTCCCATGGATTTCAGGAAGAGACCTGGAAAAGCAGAATTATGATCTTCCTAGGGGCAGAATGAGGAATTAAGGCTGGATGAAGTCTATGGATTAGTGATTTCCCATACCAAATCCACGATTTGTCACTGTTTCAAGTATCGCCTCTCTTTGTTGTTCTCAAGGCAATAATTTTGTATGCAGTGGAATTTGGCTTGGTTTCCATCTAGCTCTTCTTGTAACAAAGCTAAGTGTGTGTTTTTTTTTTAAAAAGAACAGCATCTATTTGTCATGCTTACAAGCAAGAGGAAATGAGAATTTATTCAGGTCAGGCCAAGTAGCACCAGCAAGCTTTCTTTCCAAGAAGCAGGGATGGACTACAGAAATGATGTACAATGTCAGAGCCCCTTTATTTACAGATCCTCCAGTTCCCTCTGCTCATGTTTGCTGAAATTGATACGCTGTGTTCTGTCATTTTGAGGCAGGACGCGCATGAGAATTGTTGCATAAATCTGAAAATTCACTTTAAAGTGGTTTGAAAAATAGCTCAGATCTCAAAACTCAGGAAAAACGCTCCACCTATTGCAATCCTCAGCTAACTCCCAAATGTTGAATAAGGCCTCTGGCCAGCAAACTTGCTTCTCTCCACTTCCCCCAAGAGAGAACATCACAACGTTATATCACAGTGCGAAAGGGTAGATTGACAATCATTCTGGCTTCATCATGAATCACAAACTCAGCAGAAATCAGCTACAACCATGCAAAATAAATATAAACCATTCAAAGCTGAAACCACGGCATAGCCCAAATTCCACCCCCCCCCCATTCCCAGTCCTCTGTTTGGCTTATACATTTGTCTTCCCCTTCTCACCTGACCCTTCAGAATTCATCTCTAGCAAAGTTTCCCACAGCCAAGAGGACAGGCGATAGAAGCCAGCCATATGAATACTGTAGAAGAGAGAAGGTGTTCGTTTCTTTTTTCTGCTGTTTAATTACCTTTACCAGTATTGATTTCTAGCATTCTTAATTGACAGCTTGCATACTGAACTGTTCATGTTGCATCTGCTCTTAATACTTTACAATACCTGTCAAATAATTTTAAATGAAATGTACTAGCTTTAAGATTAGATATGATAGGACTAAGTGGATGAAGAATTAACACTCCTAAAAAGATCTGCAATATTCTGCCTTTCTTTGCTGCGAATTCCATAAGGTTGAGGAACAAGCGGAAGAACCACATCAAGATAATGGTCAGATAAAAGAAATCTGAGTCTAGGCCAAAACTGTAACCTGAGAAAGCAGCTCAGACAAACCATCCCTAGTTCTTATGAAGATAAAAGAGGGAGAGGGAAGCACATTCAGACTTAACAAGATTCTGTTCTTATAGCCCTGTGATGGCAAACCTACGCACGCGTACCAGAGGTGGCACATAAGGCCCTCTCTGTGGGCATGCATGCCGTTGCCAATTGCTCTTCTGGTTTCTGGTACACGCATGCATGCCAGCCACCTGGTCTTCACATGTGCCGGAGTCCCGGAAACCTGAAGTCCAGCTGGCCGGTGCATATGTGTGCGCTGGCCACCTGGTCTTCGGGTTTCTGGTGCTCTGGCATGCGTGAAGACCAGCTGGCCAGCATGCATGCATGCACAGGAAACCAGAAGACAAGGTCAGCGGGTCTTTGAGTTTCCGGGGCTCCAGCACACACACACGCATGTGTGCACATGCTTGTTCCAGTTTGGGCACTAGCTGCCATCACAAAAAGGTTTGCCATCACTGCTATAGCCTTATAATAAAAATAGTATTTTTGAGGTCTTTTGTGCTCTCTGAGCTTGGTTGTTTGTTTGCGGGCATTTCATTACCCCAATAGGTAACTTCCTCAGTGCACTGAGGATGTTACTAGTTCGATAATGAAATGACTGTAAGGAAACAGCCAAACTCAAAGAGCACAAAGAACCCCACAGTTCAACCCTAGCTGCACATATTTTCTTCTAAAAATAGTAACATTCCTGACTTTGGTTTCGTAGTCTAGTCTACCTTGAATGGTTGAAAAAGCATTCCTATATTCCTTCAGTGCTTCCCTCCAAGTTTGACGAAGACCAAACAGATGTGCATGTGTGCCGGGCAATTGCTTTCTGTGGCTTGGTACCACTGTGTGGCTTGGTACCATAGTGGAAAAAAACAACAATGACCCACACACACCCCAAATGGAAATAAGGCAGCAGGGCAGTGATGTCGTCAAAGATACCAAGATCAAAATAATTGCTGCTCTGTATGCACTTCAGGTACTTTCATTCACACAGGTACACCAGGTATTGTACTGCTAAAACGCTTCTCTTCTTTGATATATAAATGCATCACTCCAGAATTTGACAGTCTTTTTTTTTTTCTGTGTAGAAATCACTTGTAGCAGTTTACAAAATAAAAGTATGTCCAAATGCAGGGCAGCAGTTTGAGAATAGTAATGAAATAAAGCCTAAGTATGTTCTGTAGCCTTTTGCATTCCATCAGGCTCAGCTCCTTTCAGCTGGCGCACAGGCTTTGCTGCCCTCTCTTCATTTATATGCATCTCAGCATTCCTTTATGCTTGGCTTGCTATTGAACTAATAAGCCAGACTCCATCTCCACTAAGAAATTAGCTTTGCTGACGAGTGAAATATATCAATCTCTTATAGGCAATTCCAGCCGCAGCTGGTCTACAAATAACATTCGGCTCCTCCGACTGGACTGAAGTTTATAACCTAAAAACTTGAGGCTCCGAATTGCTTCTTGCTTATTTGTTTTGCAGAAATCCTCTCTTCTGCGAGAAGAAAATCCAAGTGGCATGATCAAAAGAGACAATTCAGATTGTTTTCAACTAATCCGATAGTTGTTTGTGCGCTTTGCATGCATGTATATATGTATATACACCAGAATATTTGATATTTTTAGTTTTACCATTCCCTCACACTGCCCCACTTTCTAAAGCTTTCTCATACTGTGCTCATTTACTTCCTCATATTTTTATTCATCCATTTTTCCGCAGAGAGCTTTGATGTATCTTGGGACACCCCTGGCTAATGTCAACCCTGAAGCTGATCTGGCCGAAGCCATCTTGGAGCTTCAGTGCTGCCACCCTGGAGTTGAGAGATAGGAAGGGGGAATTAGAGATAGCTGGGGTTGTGTCGTCAAAATAAAATAGTTTCTCTTGGGAACGAAGGTCGTTTTCACACCTGGTGAGAGGAAGGAGTAGTGATGTCACTGGACCAGCAGATGCTGCCTTGATTGGACCCTGTGGCTGATTGTTTGAAATTGAAAGAAAAACTTTTACTTTTAATTAGGTGGAAAACCATGGGACTTTTCAGAGTCGGTTTTCACCAGATTTGTGCCAATATAATATTTCCAATAAAGCTATTCTTTGAGGAATCTACTTGCCCTGGAGTGTTGCTTGAAATGGATTTATTATTTGGAACCCTGACAGCTAACTCTTGGTCATCCAAATATTGCAGAACCATAATACACAGCCAGCATGGTCAAAAATGACAGATATTGTGTCAGAAGTGTCAAATGCATCACGTGCAGGCCACGCCCATCCCAGCTCCATGAATGGGAAAAACATCACGATATGTCACATGATGGCAATGTGATGTGGCAGGTTGACACCTGTGCTGTAAATTGTCAGTTTTCCTATCCCTGCCTCATATAAGACACATAGACTTTACTTTTGCACCAATAACAGTCCCTGACAAAATACAAGAGTCCGGAGCAGGGGTGTCAAACTCAAGGCCCACAGGCCAGATTCGGCCTGTAGGGTGCTTAAATCTGGCCTGTGGGGCTGGCCTGGAAATAGCAAAGGACTGGCCCATGGTGCCTCTGGCAGCCAAAATGGGATGGAGGGGCCATGAGCTCCCCCATCCCATTTTGGCTGCCAGAGTGCTGCAAGAAGCCATGCAGGCCAAAAATGGGGTGCGGGAGGGTGCACGTCAGTGGTGGGTTCCTCCTGCTTCCTCCTGGTTCCTCCCGGGTCCGCCGAGCCGGTAGCGATGACAATATGACATCACCAAACTGGTTCTGCTCCCCCGCCCCCGCCCTCCTGTGTTATTCTTACCTTTTATTTGGCCCACCCCCAACCTATTGCTGCCTCCTGAATCCCAGCTGATCGGCTAGAAGGAAAAAAACTGTTTAAACTCTTGCCGCCGGCTTCAAAGGACCGCCCTGCAGCTGATCAGTGTTAAAAGGCAGTGTGGTGGTAGACTGGTGCCTCCAAAAACAAATGAGTAGACCGGTGCCTGCAAAAATAAATGGGTAGACTGGTACAGCTCTGTAAGCAGTTAAAAGCCTGGTAGACCAGTACTTCTGCTAAATCCTAAAGAATTGTCACATGACTATCAAGCCACACCCACAAAATAAGCCACGCCCACAGAACCAGTAGTAAAAAAATTTAGAACCCACCCCTGGTGCAGATGGTCCCCTTGTGCCCTGTTTGGGCTGGCAGGGTGCTGCAGGAGCATCCGTCCTGCCTCTCCCATCCACCCCGGCTGGCCCACAGAGAAGAACTACAATGCTGATCTGGCCCTCGAAGAAATCCAGCCTGACACCCCTGGTCCAGAGTGTAGCCAATATACTGTACATAGGAAGGAGCTGTGTAGTTCTTCTCCCTCAGAATCATAATGGCAGGAACCAGATTACTAGAGGTTGCTCCAAGTAATCTGCAGATTTCTGTAGGTATGGCTCCCTCTATCCTTCTATAATAGAAAGAAAACAATAAAACTTTTCCTTTAGCCTCTTCCATTCAACAGGAAACCCAGAAATAATATCAGCCCTACACAGAAAGAAATTTCTAAAAAGAACAAGAGGAGCAAGAAATAGGAAACTATGTTAGAAGGACAAAAAGAGGTCAGGAAGGGTTACTATTACTATTCTAATAAAGTAAATGACTTCCGTACAATTGGAAGTTGGACTTTTGGTTACACCACCGGTGTTATATAACCTGCCATCAGACTGCCTGGCTTCCTTGCAGGTTTAAAGGGTAGCATTAAAGCTTGACATTGATAGAAGTTGTCAGGAAGCATCTCTTTACTTAGAATTTAAATCTCCAGTGTCAGAGAAGTGCGTTCTAGGATACGAAAAAGAACTTGAAGATGGCACTGCCATATCTTTATGTTACTTCGTTTGACAAATCCCGAAACATGAGTAAAATGCCAGATAACTGAGGAAAGACAAATACTGTCCCTGTTTCCAGAAAAAGGAAAACCCAGAAAACGATAAAATCATCAGCTTGATGTGGATATCTGGAAAACTCCAGAACAGATCATGAGACACTACTGTGTAATGATTAGAAAACCATCTGATGTTAGAAATCAGTATTGATTTGTAAGAAAAAAAAATGTTTTATCTCATTCTTTTGAGCAGATAATAATTTCAGTAGTTTTCATAATGCTGAAAATAATAATTTAAAAAAACCCTTCCTTTTTAAAGGTAAAGGTTCCCCTCACACATATGTGCTAGTTGTTCCCAACTCTAGGGGGCAGTGCTCATCTTAGTTTCAAAGCTGAAGAGCCAGCGCTATCTGAAGACGTCTCCTTGGTAATTTGGCCAGCCAAAGGTGCACGGAACGCAGTTACCTTCCCACCAAAGGTGGAGGCCATTTTCATCCTTTCAGAGGCTCGAGGAAAGAATCTGGAACCTGGGACCTCCATGGTGCAGGAGGCCAAGTAGGCCACACCCACCATGGCCATGCCCACCCAGCACCTGAGCAGAGAACCAGTTGCTAAAATTTTTGACTCCCACCCCTGGAGGTACTCACCTAGAATTAAATGAATTGTAGCAGGAAAACTGGATACTAATGCTAGATGTACAGCAGGAAAAATTACCGTTTTGATGAAATGTCATGTCCTTGAGGAGTATTCTTAACACTGGAGAACCTGGCTATGCATCTCAGCCTTAAAGAGAAGAATGAAGTTGCTCAGGGATCTGGGAATGTCTATCTAGAGAAGAGCAGCCTGATATGGTGGACTCTTCAAATACTTGAAAAAGTATCTCACACAATAGAATAGGCTACCATCCAGAGGTATGGGACTCTCCTTTTCACCAAATGTGAAATATTGAAGTTGCATATTGAAGTGGCTCCATTCTTTTTAATACTTGTTCTTGATCCAATATTTATTTCTTTTAACTTTATGCTTTTCATAATTTTAAAGCTTTTGGTAACATTGTTTTGTAAATATTGGTAGGGTTTTTTTTTTTTTGAGATTTTTTGGTGTGCCACCCAGAGTTTGTTTCTGAGATGGGTGACTATATAAGTATGACAAAGAAATAAGTTCATGGAGGCTAACAAGAATCTGTCAAGAATTATTGCAATTTTGGATTCCTACATGAAACTGAAAATTGACAGCCTAAAGTAGTCCTTTCCAATTCTAAAATGTTATGATCCTTATAATATGTTTGACTATTTTGATATTCAGACCTCTTTACTCTTATGAGAACTTTAATCCCGTTTTCTATTTGCTAAGTAAATTCAAGTTTATATGGCCTTTTTCTTCGACAGAAATCTCAGTACCAAAATAGCTGGAAAAGTTAATTTCCTAGATGTTACTAGTCAAATATTGATTTTATTTCAACGTGAATACATGCACAAACATGATTATTCCATTTAAGATGTTTCCTGAGAATTGGAAAATTGAACTGTAGAGGGGAGATACAGATTCACCCTCTATCCCTTACACTGCCATCAACTGTGGTTGAATGAAAAGATCTGAAGACAGTCTATAACAGTGATGGCTAAATTTTTTTCCAGATCGAGTGCCCAAAGCATGCACAAACCCCCAAAATGCAATGTGTGCACCCCTCTGTGCAGTGCCCCACCCCCTGCACATGTGCATGTGCCCCGCCCCTTTGCATGCACATGTGGCTCCCCACACGTGCCCCCCCCTTCCCCACCTGCTGCATGCACAGCAGAGACACAACAATCATCTGGCTGGCAGGAGGCATGAGCGCATGTGTGGTGGAGCTGAACTGGAGCAATGACTTGCATGCCCACAGAGAGGGTGCTGCAAGCCACCTGTGGCACGTGTGCCATAGGATTGCTATCACGGGTCTATAACTAACTTTAGATAAAAGCCATAGCAGTTCTCTTGCAACTGAAAATCCTATTTGAACTGATTCTTTCCTCATCACATGGTAAGGCACAATTATATCCATGTCTCTCTCCTACGGGAAGAATTAAAATTGAGAGATAGGCTGATCATCCAAAAAGGACCCTAGAAAATGTGACCAAACTAAAGCTTATTGCCAATAATCAGCAGGATACAGCAACTACTTGATTGGAGATCCATAACAGAATAGCAATAGCCATAGCACTTAGACTTATATACCGCTTCTCGGTGCTTTACAGCCCTCTCTAAGGGATTTTACAGAGTCAGCCTATTGCCCCCAACAATCTGGGTCCTCATTTTACCCACTTCAGAAGGATGGAAGGCTGAGTCAACCTTGAGCCTGGTGAGATTTGAACTGCCAAATTACAGGCAGCCGGCAATCAGCAGAAGTAGCCTGCAGTACTGCACTTTAACTACTGCACCATTGTGACTCATGCATGCATGCATGCATACATGCATACATACATACCAGCGGTGAAATCCAGCCGGATCTATCCGGCTCGTGCAAACTGGTAGCGCCGGTGGCGGGATGCTCCGCCCACCTGCTGGGACATCATTACGTCCCATTTTTGACCCTCTGTGCATGCAGAGGGCTCCCACGCACTCCCGTTTGCAAACCGGTAGCGAAGGTAAGTAGATTTCACCACCGATACATACATACGTACACCTATGCAAAAGTCAGTTTCGGTAAGGCGTTTGAGAGTAGAATGGTGACATACAATAGGGACTGCTTTTCTATTTCATTACATGAAAAATGAAAATAAAGTTTTTTTTAAGTGTGACGTTTTGCCCCTGACAACCTTGAGCCTGATGAGATTCAAACTGCCAGATTGCAGTCAGCAGAAGTAGCTTGCAATACTGCATTCTAACCACTGTGCCACCAACTGCAGCTTTCCTATTCCTGCTACATCTGCTTCTGATACCCTTGGTTTCTAGCAAAGAGTTAGAATATCTTGTTGCTACCATCTAGTACACAGGCATTAAAATTGATTGCATCACGTGATGTATTGTGATGTAACAAGATGCTTTTTGCCTTTGTGGAGTTGGGGTAGGGGCATCCGGCCCATGGGCCATCACTTTGACAGGCCTGATCTAGTAGTTTTCAGGTTTTTTTGTAGCCTAGAACTAATAACTTGGGGGGGGGGGGTGTCTTCTGGTGGTGTTGATAACGATAGATGGTGAGGCTAAGGAAGAACAACCATCACAACATCCAGCCCTAAACATACTAGGTCAGCACAGAAATGTCACACACGTGCCATTGGGGCCACACTCCAAAAAAGCCGAACTTCTCGGTTCTAAAGTGCATGCACTCCCAACAATCAGCTGGCCGGCGTGCATGCTCAGGCTGGTTTTTGGAATTGCTGTATGTGCGAAGGGATCACGCTCTGCAAAAGCCAAACATCTAGGTTCTGGTGCACATGCGCACACCAAAAATCAGCTGGCCAGCATGTATGCGCACACCAGTTTTTGGCACTGCTGCGCACATGAAGAACAGCTGATCATTGCATGCGCATGCATGCCAGAAACCTGGAAGACAAAGGCCACGTGTGCCGGGTGACATGGCTTCACGTGTCACTTTGGTCACATGTGCCATAGATTCACCATCGCGGGACTAGGTAAACCTATTCTCAGAGTTTGGGAGCTATGAACGCAGACTGGAAAGTAGTATCCATATAAAACACTTAACTTGGTTACTGAATTAACACATTTCTGCGTTTATATAACATTGGATCATAAATGAATAAAATAGGCTGGCTTTGGCCAATATGCTAATCCATAAAACACCTAATCAGTGTAATGGTAGCCAGGCTTCTGTAAATGTATCCACTAAGTCTTTAAGGAACTGATTAAGACCGCTGTATTTACACACAGGCAAACACACATATCCCCATGGACTGAAGATTCCAGAAATCATCATCATCATCATCATCATCATCATCATCATCATTGTGTGTTGTCCCGATTATAGTTGGAGCCCTTGGAGCAATACCCAAAGGGCTACCCCGCTATTTAGAAATTCTAAATTTATCGGACTTGAACATTTTGACTCTACAAAAACCCATCTTACTTGGAACAGCTTACATCCTCCGATGATAACCTAACAGTTCCTAGGTCCTTGGTTAGGACTCGAGCTGCTGAGCTATTAACCAGCCTCAAAGCCTGTGAATCTCACTACAGATTAACCAATAACAATAATAATATAGTGCCAATAATAATAGGAACCTTGGGCGCAATTCCAAAACGTCTGCAACATCTACTTCAATGCCATCAGCACTGACAAGAATCACCATCAGTCAATTACAAAAGGCAGCTTCGCTGGTAGTAGCCTACATCCTGCAACGATACTTTTTAACACCATCAAGCAACATCGGTCTTCTCCAGCTCCATTGGGAAATACTCCATAGGTGGATAAAATGCCAAATCCAGTCTAAACATCTGGCTAACTGTGAAACCAACAACAATAATAATGAATTTATCTTCAGCCCAACTTGCAGTGAGTTGGGAAGTACGGAAGATAAATTCTTCCCTTAACTATGCTAATGGACAAAGAGCAGGAAATGTGCTGTAACTTTGAAGGACAGAAAACCAATTTCTATTCTTAGTTCATCTCAGGACTGCTCCAGGTGACTGCACTAAAGTACTACTGACCACTCCTTAAGCCAATGAAAAGATATGCCAGGATAATTTTGCTGTCTGCACTGCTGATCCTGATTTGGCAACAAAATAGTGGTGAAGACTGATGTCCTTATGTGACTATTGAATGATTATTGAGAGCCAGGTTAAAAAAAGGGATTTTTCTAACTTTGTCTCTGCAGATCTTGCTTATTGCAAGAGTGGCAAATATCTGTAGCTCGGATATAGGATGAGGGTGAAGGTTCGTTCTCCAAGCTTGTGGGTTGGTTTCCGAACATTTCGTTACCAGACTAAGCAGGGGTGAAATCCAGCAGGTTCTAACTGGTTCTGCAGAACCGGTAGTGGAAATTTTGAGTAGTTCAGAGAACCAGCAAATACCACCTCTGGCTGGCCCCAGAGTGGGGTGGGAATGGAGATTTTGCAGTATCCTTCCCCTACCACGCCCACCAAGCCATGCCCACAGAACTGGTAGTAAACAAATTTGGATTTCACCACTGAGACTAGGTAACATTTTTAGCGGAGTTTAGGGGGTGTCCGTGTTCTGTTTATAGAAGAACTGTTTACTCCGCAAGGAATTCCATCAACAATTGACCTACAACTAGTTTAAGAACCCCTCAGAATCCAAATCAACCACACAGCTAACCAGAGACAGCACTGACCTCCAACCAACCCATGCAACCCCCACCCACTGGCAGTTCACCTCCCAATGACCCTGATTTGATATAATCTCTTTATCACAAGACCCATCACAAGGTCCACTGATGATTCACAACTGACCCATCACAAGACAGTTACCTGACACACCCACACTTGAAGCTCTTATAAACAGAAGAACACTGACACCCCCTAAACTCTGCTGAAGATGATACCTAGCCTGGTAATTAAACATTTGGAAACCAACCACAAGCTCAGAGAACAAACCTTCACCCTCATATAGCTTATTATCAGGAAAGCTACTACAAACTGCTGTTCAAAAAAATAAGGTGTATGTAAGCAGGAGCCTAGAACAAGTTGCAGATTACTGTCCTTCTGAATATAGGTTTAAGACTTTCTTGAAGTACTGGTCCTTGACTTACAACAGTTCATTTAGTGACTGAAGTTACAATGGCACTGAAAGACATATCTTATGACCATTTTCACATGTATGACCATTGCAGCATTTCCATGGTTACATGATCAAAATTCAGATGCTTGGCCACTGACTCATATTTATGATAGTTTCAGTGTCCTGGGGTCTGTTGTGGCCCATAAGTGACTTGTACGGCTGGTGGCTGATTTGGACAGCGAGGAGGCTGGTGTGGTGCTGCGCCAGCAGCCTGTGCAGCTGGCACCCAAGTCAGACAATGAAGCTGGAGAAGATGTGGTGCCAGAGGCAGGGATTCAGCCAGGGCCTTCAGAACCTCCAGAAGCTCCCTTAAGTAAAGAGGACAAAGAGAAGGAGCCTCTACTCGATGCATGGGCACGCAGAGCTGCCAAAAGGCAGGAGTGGCTCCTCAGGAGGAGGTCTCCTCGAGAGTAAGGCTTGGGGCTAACTGGCCACTCCCTTAGCCTATTTAAGGAGGAACGCCAACTGAAGCAAATTGCAGAGAACAACTGTTCACTCTCCTTTGTGCCTTGATCTTAGTTCTTTGCAAATTGCTTCTTGGCTTTCTGCCAACCATAGTAAGATTAAGATTATTTATTCTTTGGCTTCTTGCAGACTGTTAAGAAAATTAATGAACAGCCTTTGTTTGTAGAAAAAAAAAGGAAACTGATTTTATTTTAGTAAGCTAAGGTTTGTACAGACTTTGTGTGTGCTGCATTCTTTGGAGTCCGTAGCTGGGGCAGAACGGGGTCATGCGATCAGCTTTTGCAACCTTCTGACAAGCAAAGTCAATGGGGAAGCCAGATTCACTTAACAACTATGTTACTAACTTAACAACTGCAGTGATTCCCTTAACAAATGTGGCAAGAAAGATCATAAAAATTGGACAAAACTAACTTAACAAATGTCTCAGCAACAGAAATTTTGGGTTCAGTTGTGGTTGTAAGTCAAGGACTACCTATAGCAGGGGTGTCAAACTTATGTCGTCACTTTGTTGTCATGTGATGTATCGTGACTTCCCCCTTCATTAAAATGGGGGTGGGCGTGGCCAGTGCATGATGCGTCCGGACTGCAGGGCCACGAGTTGGACACCCTTGACCTATAATGTGAAATCCATACCATAATATAGCCAACCTGATGTCATTGTCAGGGTTCCAAGTAACACCCCTAACGAAAGAAGACTCCGAGGCTAGAAGTTCCTCAAAGTTCCATTTTATTAGAGATGTCATATTGGCACATCTGGGAAAACCCGAATCTCAAAGCTTCCAGGCTTTCCCCACCCAAAGGAAATTCCAAGTCTCTGCCCCGCACCCACATGTTCATCACATGGTCCAATCAATGCACCATCCCAACTGGAGATGCCTCCCAGTTCAAGCCATCCAGGGCAAGATGTCCTTGACTTTCTGAGAAAGGAATGTTATTATCACTATATATCACCATGGCTCCATACAATCCCCCCTCCCAGGTTCCCACAGTAATAAATGTGGCACGCCTGAAGATCCAACGAAAAAGATGGCTTCCAGGCCTGACAGTCACAGGCGCAAATGAGAGATATGGGTTGAAACAGAAGGTAACAGTGATAAGCAAACTTCACCTTTGACTAGTGCTGCAAAGGAAAAGCACTGGTGGTAATGAGTGATCCAGGATTCTGTTTTGAACCCGTGGCTAGATCGTCTGCGATGGAGAACTTGCAGTTGTGACTGATTCATGCATAGAGGGACATCATAGCTCTTAGTACTTCCAAAGTCAGAAGAGAGTATGCAAAAAAAAAAAGGACCATCCTCTAAATCAGCAGTTGCTCAAAGTTAACAGAACTGGCAACACTCAGGAGGCTGAAGCAGCATTTATTTTCTGTTTTGAAATAACCTTGCAACAAAGATAAGGAGATTTGTTTCTTATTTCTTAGGTGTGCACAACAAGGTAAGCCAGGAGATACATTGCAATAATGTCACACATTTCTACTGTAGCAGGCATGTGAGACAAGGTGGCAAGATGCTGGAGACTATCTGTAAATAAATCCTGTACTAAACCATAAGCCATGCTTTACAAAACAGACTACCGTATTTTTCGGAGTATAAAATGCAACTTTTTCCCCCCAAAAAGAGGGTGAAAATCTGGGTGCATCTTATACTCCAAATGTAACCCCACCCAGCTTCAGAGGCTTTTTTTCTGAAACTGTTTCGGAGGCTTTCAGAGGCAGGAAAAAGTTTTTTTTGAAACCGAGTTTCAGAAGTTTCAGAGGCAGGAAAAAAAAAAAAATCAAGGCATAGAGCTCACAACCAAGGAACCTGTTGCTAAAATTCACCTCTGGGAACAGCTGATTGGGGGTATTCTGGGAGGCTGATCCACCTGCCAATCAGCTTTTTTCTTATTTTCCTCCCCAAAAACTAAGGTGCATCTTATACTCTGAAAAATACGGTATATAAGTTTGGCTACCGTGAACATCTCCATGTGTTGCTGAATCTTTTGTTCCTATTGTTCATTTCAATACTTTGCCCAAGTTACCATAAAAGGTAACTCCAATACAGGGACAGTCCCATTTCCTAGGTCCACTTCATCCACCTAAGCCTGTGTTTCTCAACCTTAGCAACTCTAAGATGTGTGGATTTCAACTCCCAGAATTTCCCTGCCAGTATAATGGCTGGAGAATTCTGGGAGTTGAACTCCACACATCTTAGAGTTGCCAAGGTTGAGAAACACCAACCTAACAGCTCCTTATTCTGAATCAAATCTGTGCTGTTGAAGAAACATCCTTCTGGGTTCTGCTCCAAGTGGGGAAAAAGACACTGGAAACATGGAGACTGCTTGGAAAGATGGTTTAATGGTGGACAGGATCACATGGTTTGAGTTCCTGAACAGAAAAAGGGCAGATACAGAGAGTTTTTGGGTTTTATGGTCTCTCTGGCTTTGAACTTCCGGGGGCCCAGAAAGAGTATCCTGATTGGTTATCAGACTTCCAGGGGGTGGGGGTCTTAGCTAGCCTTGCTGGCTGATGGTCACATGTGCTTCTCAGGTCACATGCTTCCCAGGTCACATGTGGTGAGTTTCTGCTGCTATTGTGTAGAGGGCTAATCCTATCTTTGTTGGATCTTTGGCAATTCCTACTATGGCTCTGCCTGAAGGAGGTAGACCTTTGTTATGTAGAATAGACTGGCCCAGGCCTTAATGGCCCATTGACAAAGGGTGGGGGCAGGAAGATGGGAGCTGCTTCAAAACATGCTTATCCATTTCTCATCCAGGGAAATATAATATTCTGCCTTTTTTAATATTTCCTAAAAATATTTCATTCTTTTAGGACAGGAGTGGGTGCTAACCTCCTACACTATGTTAATACTCTAAATCAGGGGTATCAAACTCAATTTCATCAGGGTTGTGTTTGATCTTGGGGGGAGGGGTGGGCATGATCAGCTTGATGTCATTCATGTTGGAGGTGACTGTGGTGGCTCCCAAACTCAGTTTTCAGCTGCGACAGCCTCCTGAAACCCTCTGTCAGCAAAAATGGAGCTTGGGAGGGCCGCACAATACAAAGCTCCATTTTTGCTGGCAGAGACACTGCGGGCCAGTCCTTTGCTGTTTCCAGGGCATCCCCATGGGCCAGATCTAAGCACCCTGTGGGATGGATCTGGCCCCCTGAGTCTTGAGTTTGACACCCCTGCTCTAAGTGTATCAGATAGATCATTGTTTCTCAGCCTTGCCAACTTGGTGTGGACTTCAACTCACAACATTTTCTAGCCAGGATATATTGGCTGTGGAATTCTGGCAGTTGAAGTCCACACATCTTAAAGTTGTCAGAGTTGAGAAAGATCAGTTTAGATTGATCTTCCCTAGAATGACACTGTGTCAGCTGAAAGCTCCTACAATCCTTAGCCAATTGTGGATTGTGGGAATTGAAATCTCCCAATATCAAAAGGCCCTAGCATTAGAGAAGATTGCTTTCAAAGGGCTGGATAAACAACCCTGCTGAATCTCTCCTATTTTTCAGCAAAGAGGTTCTTCTCCTTTAGCTACAGAACATGCTTTAGCATTCGCCTCAGGCTCAACACAGCACCTTCCCATTATTGGCTACCCCAGAGAGCTGGGTTTCATTTCTTCTGACAGCTTCTTGTCAGGCAGTGACTTTTGGTTGTCACTTGATGTGGATGATTAATATGAAAACAGCCTCCTTTCTTAGTTTTCCACATTCTAGGACTGTCGGCACCAGATCAAGTAGCAGCTTCATTTGGGAGATCAAATGCATGCATAAAACAAAGAAAAAATAATGAACTATTTCCAATCCTAATTATTTTTGCATTCCCTGGCAGCCAGGAAATGGATTTTGCAGGAATCCATGGAATTTTGCAGCCACTCTCCTTTTGCTGATGGGCTTGTGAATTTCTTTTGTGCTACATCAGAGATAATGAAAAAAATGTGCATATTTTATTGCATATGTTGAACATAATTGGCTTAATGTACTTAGAAACTGGCAAATACCAGTAGAGAGAGATGTCACGTTTACTCCAAGTGTTGCATGTTCCTAGTTATTGTTTTTCTTCAGGATTCTTTGGTATATCTACCAGCCATAGAAATGGCTGTTTTCATTGCTTATTTTTTACTCTAAACCTTTGTCATTAAGAATGTAAGTATATGGTTGTCATATAGATTAAGAAAAGAGGCAGAATCTAGAAAGATTGAATTTTTACAGGATTCTATGGGAAATTTGGTAGGTACCACAGAGCAAAAAGCAAAGGTGGCCCAAGATTTTTATACCTCCCTATATAGCCAGGAAATTTATCCAGAAGATAAACTAAAGAGCTATCTCCAGAATCTACAATTGGAGATGATTCCGGATCACTGTAAAGAAATTTTAAATGCAGAAATCACAGTTGGGGAAATAGCAGTAGCTATAAAGAAACAAGCTAATGGCAAAACTCCGGGACCAGATGGGATTCCTAGTGAATTTTATAAAGGAGTCTTTGACTCACTTAGTTTGTATATTAAAGATTTATTTAATGAGGTTTTACTACACTCTAAAATACCCCGGTCCTGGACGGAAGCCTATATTTCCCTAATTCCAAAACCCGGAACAGACAAAACTCTGATTCAGAACTATAGACCAATCTCGCTCCTGAATGTGGACTATAAGATTTTTGCGACAATACTAGCTGAGAGACTCCAGGTGTTCCTGTCCCAATTTATCCACCAAGACCAGAATGGTTTCTTACCTCATAGGCATCTAAGAGATAACGTAAGGGTGGTATTGAATGCCTTAGAATATTATGAGACACACTCTGATAAACCAATGGTAATGATCTTTTTGGATGCCCAGAAGGCTTTTGACAGAGTCAGCTGGAATTTTATAACACAACAATTGGAAGTGATGGGCTTTGGGCCTCAATTTACAAGAGCAATACAAGCCATTTATTCTAAACAGTCAGCAAGGTTACTGCTTAATGGATCAGTATCAGATGAGATACAGATTTATAAAGGTACCAGACAAGGATGCCCTCTTTCACCGCTGCTATTTATTTTAACACTTGAACCACTTCTTAAGACGATTAGACAGGATTCGGAAATTAAGGGCTTAAAAGTTAAAGGGGAAGAATATAAACTCCAAGCATTTGCCGACGATTTGGTTTTCATATTAGAAGATCCCCTTATTACGGGACCAAAATTACTTACCAAATTAGATGAATATGGGGAGGTAGCGGGGTTAAAAATTAATAAAGATAAAACCAAAATGTTAACTAAAAATTTGTCAGGTGCCCAAAAGGAACAGATCCAAAATATTATGGGGATTAACTGTGTCAAAAAACTTAAATATTTAGGTATTTGGCTTACAAACAGATGTTCTTCTATTAAAGAACTCAATTATTCTAAATTATTAACAGACACAGCAAATGATGTGGAGAGATGGCCGTGCATTCAGATCTCATTTTTGGGTAGAATTGCCGCGATAAAAGCCCATGTTTTACCGAAATGGATCTTTTTATTTCAAACAGCCCCTGCAAGATTAGAAAAACTTTTTTTTAGGAAATTAGACCAAATTCTAAGTAAATTTATTTGGCAGAGTAAAAAGCCCCGTATAAAGAGAAAAATGTTGCAAGAGCACAAAACAAGAGGTGGCTTGGGGCTCCCAATGTGGGAGCTTTATTACCTAGCCTCATCCCTGGTTTGGATAAAAGATTGGGTGATTCTCTCAAGAAAGCGTATTTTAACAATTGAAGGATACGATTTGCAGCAGGGATGGCATTCTTTTTTGTGGTCTCAAAAAGACAAAAAATTCAAATACTTTACAAATCATTATATTAGAGGAATTTTAATAAGGGTCTGGGAAATGGTGAAGAAGCAAGTTTACACACAGATTCCTAAATGGGTGTCTCCGTTAGAGGCAGTGACCCTTCCAACTGTGCACAACACAAAGAGGAACTGGGTTTATGGTGACTTGTTGGATGAAATCGGGAGACTTAGACCTAGAGCGGATCTCCAAACTAGAGGATTAGACATAGATTGGTGGTCCTATGCGAAAATTCAAACTAGATTCGCTAGGGATAAACAGGAACCTGGTATTTCCCTTCATTTACAAACTTTTGACAAGCTTCTCCTAGGTGACCAAAGGAAATTTATCTCTAACGTTTACAACTTTCTCTTATCCAATTTTATGGCGGAGGAGATTGTAAAGGACTCGATGATTGCCTGGGGGAGAAATATAGGAACAACAATTCAGCTTGATGCATGGCAAAATGTATGGAACAAAACTATGAAATTGACCCTTTCTTCCCCTTTCAAAGAAAACTTCTATAAAATGATCTACCGTTGGTATCTCCCCCCCCACCAGAATTGCTAAGATGTCCCCAGGGTCCTCTGATAGATGTTGGAAATGTGGGTCGGCCAAGGGTACTTTCTTCCACCAGTGGTGGACCTGTCCGTCAACTAGACGCTATTGGAGGAAAATAAAACAGTGGCTGTTTGAAATAACAGGTGTGAGCTTTCCCCTTTATCCAGACCTCTACTTGCTTGGAATAAGACCAGACTATATTGATAACAAAGATTGGTATATATTTGTCCATGTCTCAACAGCGGCGAGAATGGCATTTGCCCAACTGTGGAAAGATGTAGATACGCCTCCTGATCATCTGATAATAAACAAGATTCTCTGATGTGCTGAGATGGATAGATTAACGTATATTTTAAAAGACAAGAAAGATTCAATATATAATAGAAGTTGGGACAAATGCTTTGTCTGGCTCAAAAGAAGGTTAAACCTAGGAATGGGGTGATAAGATCGTCTATTTAGATTAATTAGATATTTATTAGGCTATATGATTTCTTAAAATTTCGACAGAAACAGGCTAATTCTTTCGTAGATAGTTAGTAGAAATTGACTCTATTGAAATGTTTGGTTTGGATGATACTAGTTATTATTAATTGGAGAGTGAGCTTAACTCTCGGTTAGTCATGTTTGTCATTTCGTTTTAGTCTTGTGTTTATGTGTTTCTACATTTCACCATTTATATTGTTTTTCAATGTTTACTTTGTGTTAATTTTAATGTAAATATTTAATAAAGATTTATTTAAAAAAAAAAAGAATGTAAAAATAGTCTTATTACTGGATGGGCCCAAATAACCCTTTAGAACAGTGGTCTCCAACCTTGGCAACGTTAAGACTTGTGGACTTTAACTCCCAGCTTCACTGAGCCAGCTTCACAGAGACCCTTCCAACTCTGTTATTCTATTCTATTCTATTCTATTCTATTCTATTCTATTCTATTCTATTCTATTCTATTCTATTCTATTCTATTCTATTCTATTCTATTCTTAAAGTTGCAAAGGTTGGGGATCCCTACTTTAGAACAATAAGTTATTTTTCTTAATAAGTGTCCAAGATGGCCTCCACTGACTCCCTCCTATTCCTATTGTCCAACAACTGGCATTCAGAAGTTAATCATTTGTCTGATTCCCATTACAGTCAGCTATACCAATGGTCATAGGTTGAACTGTACCCAGTTTAAACAGTATTTCTTGTTCCTATCTCTGAATCTTGCTATTAATTTTATAGTTGGGCATAAATGGCCGTTTGAAACCATCCACCACATCTGAGAGCGGAGAAACTGTATGAATGAGTTTTCTGTGTTTCAAGGACTGTCCCATTCCTTTCCTTGGGATTGAATGAATGAAGTATGGGAAGCCAGGAAGGCTTCGGATCAGAGTAGAGTTAAGAAGGTTGTGATCTGTCCCCCCCCCCTTCAGAGACCCACAAAAACACAGCCAGCCGAGGGTTAAGAATCACTTGGCACACTCCGCAGTTCTTATCTCAACCTTGGCAGCGATATGCACACCGTCTGCCAAGGACTTTATTGGTTTACACAAACAAGAAAATCACCTATGTAGCTTTGCCGTTCATCCAGCTTCCAAGACTACGAGGTTGCTCCGTTTGTTTAGCTTTGTTTGTCACGAACTTCGTGACCCACCGTACTGTCTTATATAGATATGTTTCTGGGTGTGGTCCAGTGAGTCATTGATCCTGTGACTCCAATCCAATGACTCAGGATTTCCTCATATGCTGCAGCTGCAGTACCCTTTTCTCTCGCCTTCTTTGGCGTGCGTCCAGGAATGACGTCTCTCCCTCACTCTCATCTGAGACACCTGTTTCCCCACTACTTGGCTCTCTTTCAGTTGGCACCTGAGCCGGTGCCAGAGGGGGAGGGCTGGGAGATCTGGCTGGCTCCTCTTCCTCCTGCTCAGAGCTGCCTTCCTCCAAAGGGATAGGCTCAGAGGACGGGGCCACAACAGGTTGGTACCCTGGGGAGAAGAATATATAAGAAAAGGGAGAATGTTCACATGCACCCAGATACAGCCTTGGCCAACACATTTTAATATATTTATAAAATGTATAGATCACTTCAACCTGAAAAAAACAACAACAACAACTAATCGGTATACCCAGAAGCAACAATAGCAATATATCAATGCAGTAGCAGCCACCATAAATAAGAAATATATCTTAGAAAGAGGAAAACATTAAACATAACAATCATTGGTAACGAAATGCAGGTATACCACAATCCACTGAAGAGAATGTCTCTGAAATTTTCTTATCTGAAAGACATTCAAAAGCAAATCCCTTTCATCATATGTAATGATGAGTAGCAGTAAAAAAATATATATATAGAAGAATATTTTCTACCCTGTACTGATTATTTATTTGGCATCTCGCTCTTCCATCTATTGAGGGCTCAAGGCAACATTCAGTTCAGGATAAAACACAATAAACATAAAAGTCATGCAGTCATAATTTTAAGATATAAACAAAGCCCAGATCATTTATTGCATTAAAATTAGAAAACTTTCTTCACATCGTGAAAAGAATAGCAGAATGCTGTTGTGGTTTTGGAAGCCAATCTAAAGCAGAATAAAAAAGAAGCTACTCTGATCCTCCCTTGGAGTAGGCAATTTCACAATGATGGGGCTGTCACAGGAATGGCTGTGTGAGTGTCCACAGACCTAATTTTGCTATATGGTAGGCCAAATAAAAGGGCAACGATGATTTCAGGTTGGGATAGTCTTTTTCAGATCAGTTAGGATAATATGAGAAGAGGCTGTCTTTAATTTCAGAAGAGGCTGTCCTAGACCATATGCCAGTGATGGCTAACCTTTTTGCTGTCATGTGCCAAAAGCAGAGACAGAGCGGGGAGATCGTGTGTATATGTGTCCACACCCATAATTCAATGCTCACCCGTGCCCTGCTCTCCTGCGCACATGCGTGTGCTCCCCCTGCGCTCCCCCGCTTTTGGCACATGATGGCACAGTGGGCCCGTTTTTCACTCTCCCCAGGCTCCAGAGGCTTTCTAGGAGCCTGGGGAGGGCAAAAATGGCCTTCCTCAACCCACATGGAGGCCCTCCGGAGGCTGGAAGCAGCCCATTTCCCAAGGCCCAAAAATCAATTGGCCGGTGGGCACATGTGTGCTGGAGCTGAGCTAGGGCAACACTCGTGTGCCCTCAGATATGGCTCCACGTACCACCTGTGGCACCCGTGCCATAGGTTCGCCATCACAGCCATATGCCATGTCAATACCAGGGCAAAGATTGGCAGCTGTAAAATTCTGATTCTCATTATGCTCTACATGCAACACAGATACACACACACACACACACACCAGTGGTGGGATTCAATTTTTTATTACTACTGGTTCTGTGGGCGTGGCTTGGTGGGCATGGCAGGGAAAGGTTACTCTAAAATCTCCATTCCCTCCCCACCCCAGAGGAAAGTTACTGCAAAATCCCCATTTCCTCCTGATCAGCTGGGACTTGGGAGGTAGAGAATAGATAGGGCGGTGCCAGTCAGAGGTGGTATTTACTGGTTCTCCAAACTACTCAAAATTTCCTCTACCAGTTCTCCAGAACTGGTCAGAACCTGCTGAATACCATCTCTGACACACACCTTACCAGACGTTTGGCTTGGTTCCTCAATACTCACAATAGCTAGCAATTAATCTCTGAGATTTTACAACGGTTCAGGTTAATTAGAGAGGGATAACTGGGACTATAACAAGGTTATAGATACACACTGGAATCCCTGAATTACAAAATGGTGCCCTCGGTTAAAGGGCTTTGTAGAATCAGCACTTAGATTTAGATTATTGGAAAGCTGATGCAGCTGTTTGAAAAGCAACATTCCATGATGTATGAAATGTAAATCGGACAGTGGCATCAGATATCTTTCCTTACAAACTTATGGGCAATCTTGACTTTGGAAAAAGGTTAATCTCTGAGCTGGTACCTGTTAGTCATTCCAGATTGACAGTCAAAGTCTAATACATCAGCAGGACATTATCTTGCAGCAACTTCTTATCAGGTGTCAAAGACCAAGTCCACACACGAAAGTTCAATTAAGTTGATTTAGTTCTAAAAGGAAGATGAACAGGAATCTTCTCAACTAATAATCAGCACCTAGTTAGAGATAGATGAGTCAACAGCACCAGGGGTGGGTTCTAAAATTTTTCACTACCGGTTCTGTGGGCATGGCTTATTTTGTGAATCTGGCTTGGAGGTCATATGACTGAGTAGGCGTGGCTAGCTGGTCATGTGACCGGGTGACCATGGCTATGTGTATTGGAACTACTCAGAGGGCTGAAAAAAGTCATTTCTGACAGGTCCTTGCACTTTTGACTGGTCCTCACACTTATGACCATTCTCACATTTATGCCTGTGCAGCATTCTTAACAACCATGTCACTCATTTCACAACTGCTTCTCTTCACCATGGTGATAAGATAGGGCAAAAACCGTAAAATGTGAGGACAGTTGTAAGTTGAAGGACTGGTCAAAAGTGCGAGGACCAATCAAAAATAACTTTTTCAGCCCTCTGAGTAGTCCATATGCATAAAAAGATACAGCAATAGAGAGGGATGAAGGAAGGGAAGGGAAATTAGAGTAGGAGTGAGGGTAAGAGAGGGAGGAAGACAGGAGGAGAAGGAGAAAGGAAGAGGAAATAAGGAGGAGAAGAAGAGGGGGGGAGGAGAAAGTAAGAAGGAAAGAAAAGAGAGAGGTGGTAGGTTTGAGAAGAAAGATTGCTGTACAATAAAAAAGATGAAAGGGAAGAAAGCCAACCCCAAACACATATAAA
The DNA here is from genome assembly GCA_030761175.1 of Masticophis lateralis. Classification (NCBI taxonomy): domain Eukaryota; kingdom Metazoa; phylum Chordata; class Lepidosauria; order Squamata; family Colubridae; genus Masticophis; species Masticophis lateralis. The sequence goes on from JAUDYJ010000001.1 coordinate 331,825,855, forward strand.
GATATTAAGATAAAGAATGAATTGTTAAACTTTAAAGAATAAAAGAGAACAAATAAGAATAAATAGCAATAATTAGAAACACACATACAAACATACAATGTATTTTCTTTGAACAGAGTATTTGGCCGGTTCACAAATTTAAACAATGTTCAGTCATTTCAATTAAATTTACAATTTCTATATTTCCTTTTTGCCAGATTTATTCCTCATCTATTTTTTTTAAAAAACCAATATTACCCTTCATCTTCATCTCTAATCTTAATCAAATTCAATTTTTCCCTTCTATTCTATATTATACCTCTTCCCATTGTCATCTGTTTTTATATCCATCCTCACATTGGTTAATGATGTAATTATGTAATACAGTTGTTTAATACAAATTCAACATTTTAATCTAAATCAATTAGTTATATAACTATTTTTTTGTATATTAATCAATATGAATTGATTGGATGAATATTCCAATTATTTCCATACAATCCCATTTCTTACAAATCAATTAATTATATTTACCAATAATAATAAACCAAATAATTTCCCCGATATATTTCTCCAAACCACAACTTAACCATTTCTGCTTTCAATACAATATACAATTAATGTATCTCAATTATTACAATTCCCTAGTTAAATAGAGCTTTTTTTCTTTTGTGTTTTAAAATCTTGAACTCTCCTCTTTTGCCCTAAATTTCCCATTGTTTGCAGTTTTGCACCTACCTTTTTTGGTGAGGAAAAAGAAAAAGAAATCTCTCTCTGCCTCATTTTGTCACATTGCAGCAAAGACCCTGCTTTACTTTCAGTTTTGTTTTTTCAGCCTAGCTAGGGGGAAAAAAAATCTGCTCCAGCACTCTGCAGCTAGCAACAGAGCCCTGCGGAAAACAGCTGAGAGCAAATCAGTTGAGAGTTGGGAGGCCGATCTAATCAACTTGTGCTAATTAACCTATGCTGAAGCTGAAAGGGGCTGTTTTTTCTATTTTTGCAGCCATTGGTCTACTCATTTGTTTTCTTTTAACACTGATCAGCTGTAGGGCGGCCCTTTGAAGCCCCGCAACAAGAGTTTAAACAGGTTTTTTCCCTCTAGCCATCAGCTGGGAATCAGGAAGCAGCAATAGATTGGGAGTGGGCGGGATAAGCGAATGGCGACTGGGCTGGGAACCGGTTTGGGGATGTGGCCAGCCAATCTTATTACCGGTTCTCTGAACTATTAATTTTTTTTATTACCAGTTCTTGTGAACCGGTGCGAACCGGGAGCAACCCACCACTGAACAGCACTCACGATAGGTTGGACTTAGTTTGCTTACGGCTTTGTAGGGATTCTAGTCTGAATCCCCTTTTCACTCCACCCCAGGGTTCTACCATTCCTTCTTCTACAGTTCTATCTTTGTATGCATCACACTAAACTGCTAAATATTTATTTACTAAACAAATGTATGTCATCACCCAATTCACACACAAATGATTCTGGGTGGCTTAGCACATTAAAAATTAAGTTTCAGCCCTTCCCAGTTTTCTTATTCCTTGCTGTTTAAACTAAAGTGCTATTACTGGGGAAAATAGGTATCCAGAAACGTCTTCTCACTACTGCCTCCTCTTTGCTCTTTGCAGCAAACTTTAAATTATCTGTCTCCAGTCATTTGCAGCATCTTTCAGCTGAGATAAATAAAAAGAAAGATAAGGCCATTGGTTGATTGCACTGGACTTTATTCACACCAGGCTGATGATGAGAACTTTTCCCTCTTTTAGAATAAGTTACCATTTTGTGGCAGGTTATCCGTTAGAGGTCTTGAACTTTGTTTCAGCTGTGATTGAGAAACTTAACAATTGAGCTTCGACTGGTTTCCCATTACACTAGTCTGTCAGATCCTCCTGTCCAGGATCAAGAGTCCAGTAATCCCTGAAGAGAGTTTAATGAACCACAGGTCACTCTAGTTCAACATAAGCCCCTGGTATTGCCATTTCTGCTTGGCCATGTATCCTTCACATTATCTGTGAATTCAGACTCTTGATCCTCGGTAGTTTTTCAGCCATGCAGAAATCTGAAGCTTTAGAAAGGGCCAAAAACAACTGAAACCTTGAATCAGCAACAAGCGGGGAACTGAACTAGGGTAACACCTGGACTTGCTAGTCATTTCTCACATGGAGTTTGCTACAAAAGAATTTAAGACAATAGCTCTCTTGCCAATAAACTCTGGAATCCTGAAAGTGAGATCTGTTTGTGTTTCTTCTACTTTTTATGATTAGCTGATATTTAGCTGATGTCCTTGGTATCAACGGTCAGATCAAGACATAGTCTAAGGGATGATTGGATCATTTAATCAATGATCATCTAATCATTTAAAAGGCAAGCAGAGTCCTGGGATTTATCCTCATGTCCCACTTACCATGGCATGTCTCAGTTGTTTTACTCTTTAAATGTCTTTTTTCCTCTTCTCCCAATCCAATTTTTCCTCTTTTTCCAATCCAATGCCTAGTTGACAATTTGGTTGATACCATGGTCAGGTCTCAGACCCAGTGAATATTTAAGTTTTCTGCAGGTGCACCCTTATATCAGCTCTGGGCATTGTCTTCTATACAGTATACAATTTGGTTTAAACTGCAGTCAAATGATATACCTGGTTTGCTCATAGTAGACTTGTAAGCAGCCAGTATGTACGCAGGCTGATGGGATGTAGGAACACGAGATGAAGGGCGAAGTTCCTTGCCTATCCATTTGTATTCAAAACCATCTAGTTAGGATTTTTATTTTTAAACATGGTAAAATCATTTTCCCCAAGACATCACCATTTTTGTATCAACCCTACCCCATAACTCTGCCTAGTGGTTGGGTGTTGTACTTCCTTCCCATTTTGAATCTCTGTGAAAAGTACAGAAATGAAGCAGTGGATGTTGGAAAATTGTTAGCCGGGTTAGAAAGAGGGGTCAAGTGGAAAATTAGTCTTGAGTCTTTGCACAGCTACAAGAGGCCTAAGCCTGACCTCCAACCTCCCAAGAGCCACAAAACCTTATCTACTTGTTCCCAGGGGAAGGAACAGTCTGGAGAGATTCTTGTAGTGTAGGTAGACATCAATAAAGTTGCTGATTTAAGCTATTCACATTTATATGATTAAGCTAAAGAGACTGTGTGTGTGTGTGTGTGTGTTTGTGTGTGTGTGTGTGTGTGTGTGAGAGAGAGAGAGAGAGAGAGTTTAAGATTTTACTTGAGAGAAGATTTACTGAACTCCAAGTTATGATCCTAAACTTGGAATCCCTTAGTCCTTTTTCTTCAGAAAGCTATCAAAACAGATGGCTTGCACCTGTGGAGTTCTCATTCAAAGTGTGGGCTCAACATCTCTATACAATTACGCTGGGATACACACAAGAAGGAGCAGAAGTCGATCTGTATGTTGATCAAGATAGAGAGCAATAATCCTGTGTCAAATAACATGGATATGCAAGCTTATTTATATTTACTTCTGAGTAAACATGACTAGGATCAATGTAATCACGGATTGGGAAAAATGCTAAGTGTGCTTAGTTTGTTTAACTGTTGGAAGTATATACTGAGATTATACCGATTCAACCATTTGTTAATCTTTCAGAGACTCAGTAAAACTGCCTGAAACTGTCAGTATCTTGCACAAAGATACTGGATAGCTCAACAGACTAAATGCCTGTTATTAACATTCAGCTGTCTGCAATTATTGCAAGTTTGAATCTCACCAGGCTCAAGGTTGACTCGGCCTTCCATCCTTTCTAAGGTAGGTAAATTGAGGACCCAGTTTGTGGGGGCAATAAGCTGACTTTGTATAAAATATACAAAAGTATGAAGGCTATTGCTTAATGCATTGTAGGCCACCCTGAGTCTCCGGAGAAGGGCGGCATCTAAATCTAATTTAAAAAAAAAAATAAAAAAGAAGAAGAAGAAGCAGAAGTAATTTTTAATAATAAGAAACAGAAGGAAGAGAGGGGGAAGAGCCTGAGATTTTGTTTAACACAGGACCATGGGTTTCCCCCGACAGAAAGACAATTTTAAAAATTAATAATAATAAATTCATTTGATTGGATGCTCAGATAGGAGAAGGGTCTAAAACAGGAGAGAATGTCACAAAGTCCCCAGCCCCATTTTGGAAAATGATTGCTGGCTGTTTTTCTTGCTAGCCGAGGACTCTGGGTAGGAAAGGAAAGGAAAGGAAAGTGACCTACCAATTGCTAGTGGTGAGTGACCTGCACTAAATATGTAAGGACAACCCAATGCCTTGTTGAAGCATAGTAAAGTTTGGCCATGGAGGAAATGGAATTCATGTCAACAAACATCTCTGCAGATTGAAAAATGGAAGGATTACACACTGTAGAAACCATGAGAAAGCGGCCCAAATCATTTGCAGCTACTAACCATTGTGATCCAAGGCACTGACTGTCTGAAAGCTATGGAAGATGATTCCTCTGTGCAGAGAAGAAATAGGTTTTTCTAGATGTGATTTACTTTGCTGGAGCTAAATGTACTTTTGTGATTTATGATCCCCCTCCCCCAATAACTTTTCCATTAATGTCAGATCTTGGCTGATGAACGCAACCGGCCAGAGGCATGACTTTGAATGCATTTCTAAAGTCCCAAAGCCAAAGGTGGTTGCATCAGTAATTGAGTAGAAAGCTTCCTTTAGATTTCTATAAAGTGGTTGATTGAAGAACTGTGTATCCTGAGAAGCCATCAGAAGAATGAGAGCTGATGGTTTCATCTGTCATATTTTTGCACGAGTGGCTTTGCCAATAAATATTCATAGAATCTTCTTTTTTTTTTAAAAAAACAAACATAAAATAGTGTTCTCCTTTCTTTTTCGATCCACTTCCAGCACAGAAAGAGATAGGCAATCCATGTTATGTTAACACTTGCATTGAGAGCTACAAAATATTCCATGGTCATCTTCCCAGAGCACCAGTAAAATGAGTGGAGCCAATGTTTTCTGCCTATTCTGAGGGGACAAGATGGGGGGTGGGTGAGATTAGGGAGCAAATAGATGCCTTGAACTTAAAGTATCCCAGATCTGTAGGGATGCCCAAAATTGCATTTTGTGTTGCAGTTGAGTGTTGTATTTCTTTAAAAGCTGGAGGCTACCAGCTTCAGGAAGAATAATGTATGCTTTCTTGTATAGTCGTAACAAAAGAGAGATTTTTTTTAAAAAAGCATCTTATCTTCCTTTCCTCAGCTATGTTAAATGATAATCACCCACATTTGCCAAAGTGTATTTAGTCAATCTTTAATTACTGTTCTCTGTGGCTGAGACTTCCCGAAAAAGAGCAGAAGGTAGCCATTATTTGTCTTTATCCAATATGATAGAGTTTAATCTCATGGGCATTGACATTTGCCCTTCTACAAGATAGTTCCGCTGAATTTGGCTGCTAATCATTTACTGGAGGATGCAGCTACATTTTGAGTCTTAAAGGTTAATGCTTTCTCGACAGGGTTATGCAAAAAATAATAATAATAATTTTTTTTCTTATTGCCAGCTTCTTTTTTAAAGCCTTTCTTCCTTAGTTATTTGCAGCATTACTAGAAGGGCTACTCCAATGTTATCCTCTGTCTTTACAATGCTGGCTTACCCTCTAGCCATGGCCTATGTCAGGGGTATCAATTTCATTGAGGGTCACAACAGAGTTGTGTTTGACTTTGGGTGGGCCAGGGTGGGCATGGCCAGCTCAATGTCACTTGTGTTGGGGGCACCTGTGGTGGCCCAAGCAGTCTGCCAGCAAAAACAAGTTCCGTTTTCAGTTGTAGCAGCCTCCTGTTGTGGTTTGCCAGCAGTCTGTGGAGCTGGCAGCGGAGTCGGACAGCGATGAGGCTGAGGAAGAACATGGGCCAGTCCTGGAGGCTGGGGAAGGCCCAGATGAGGGCTCTGCATTGGAGGAAGAGATGGGGCCAGAGCCATCAGGGAGTGATGTATGAACTCTGGAGCCTCCAGAGGCTGACAGTAGAGAGGCAGAGGAACAGTAGGAACCTGTTCCTAGTGCATGTATGAGAAGAGCTGCCAGAAGGGAGGAGCAGCTAAAGCAAAGAGGACGACTCAGGAGTAGGACCAAGAGATAATTGGCCCCTCCCATAAGGCTTAAAAGACCAGCAACAGCTCTTGGGCTCTCTGTCAGAAAACAACATTAATAGTATTGCAGCACTTATCTCTTGTCAGTGTCTTCTGCTTTTGAACTTTTGCCAAGAGAAGCCTTTGGCAGTTTGCCTAATTATACCAAGGTTGGTGATTAGACTGAAGAATTTGTGTTATGAAGAGTTTGTTTTAATTTAGTTTGGACTACACTGAGAATGAGTTAATTCTCAGCTGTTCTAATAAAGTCTGTTTGTTTTGGAACTGTTTGCATCGATGACTACCTGCTTGGGCCTGGGTCAAACCAGTGGTGGGATTCAAGTAATTTAACAATCAGTTCTCTGCCCTAATGATTTCTTCCAACAACCAGTTTGCCAAACTGTTCAGAGAGTTAACAACCAGTTCCCCCAAAGTGGTGTGAACTAGCTGAATCCCACCACTGGTCACAACACCTCCTTCAACTCTCTGCCAGAAAAAAGAGCTCTGTTTTTGCTGGCAGAGTCACTGTGGGCCGGTCTTTTGCTGTTTCCAGAGTGGACCCGCGGACAAGATCTAAGCACCCCATGGGCTGGATCCAGCCACTGGGTCTTGAGTTTGATACACCTGGCCTATGTGGATTGATTTTTCTGACTTCTATTTTGCAGAACATCACAACTAAAAAAGTCAGGCAATGCATCGTTATGCCAGTAGCAATTTTTATCTCTACAGCAGGTCTCGATTTATTTATGCGGAAAGGCTCTCTAACTTCTCATTTCATTTTCAGCTATTGTTATGCTAAGTTTGACTTTCTACCTTGTAGTTATTATCATTGTGTTTCCTTTTGTAAATCCCTTGTCTCCTTTCCATGCCAGGCTTTGTATCAGTTTCAGGATTCTAGTTCTCGTATTTAGAAATTGCTGCCTCTTTGCCCTTGATCGGACCCCATCCTCCCTTTTATTCCTTTGAGAGATAGGCACAGTTAACCTAGAGATTTATGAGAGACAACACGGTGACTTTCAAATATCTGAAGAGCTGTCACAGAAAAGGCAAAGCAGCATTTTCCCCCACTGCTCAGTGTGAGAATTAGCATGAGAAACATGGATAGAAATTACAGGGAAGCCAAATTTGGCAGAACATCAGAAAGTACCTTCTTAAGAGCGAGAGAGCCATTCAACACTGGACTAGCTGCTGCTGGAGGTATTGAATTCTTTTCACAGGAAAAGAATGATGAAGGAGAGGGTTTTCTTCTCAATAAGGCATCCATTTCTGAGGGTAGTTCTGTACCTCCCTAATTTTGTCTGAATTCAAATTAGAAGCTTGGGAGTTCCCTGTGGGGTAGAATATCTGAGGGGTTTCAAGCAGGGGTGAAATCTAGTAGGTTCTGACAGGTTCTGGAGAACCAGTAGCGGAAATTTTGAGTAGTTCAGAAAACAGGCAAATAGCACCTCTGGCTGGCCCCAGAGTGGGGTAGGACTGGAGATTTTGCAATATCCTTCCCCTGCTATGCCTACCAAGCCATGCCCACTAAGCCAAACCATGCCCACCAAACCACACCATGCCCACCAAGCCATGCCCACAGAACCTGTAGTAATAAAATTTGGATTTCACCACTGGTTTCAAGGGAAGGTGAATAGAAGTTAGTTACATTGGAAGACATTTTGAGGAGAGTACTGTATGTTCTTTAGATGCCTTCACATTTTAACATGAACAATCTTTACCTACCTGAGGTGATTAACATAGTAACGGAGTTAGAAGGGACCTTGGAGGTCTTCTAGTCCAACCTCCTGGTCAAGCAGGAAACCCTATACCAGTCTGATCAAATGTCTACAGTCTAGGTTATGGTTGTCCCAAAGGTGCTTTTTCCAAAAGGCAACTGGACTTCCTTGGTTTTTCCCCATTTAAAAACCTTTTGCTTCTCATCCAAGAAGCTTCTTCAGCTATAACTGACTGGTAGGGAATGGAAGGATTTATATTCTTTGCAGTCATTTGGTTGTTCATACTATGAGAGTTGGTTGTTAGCCCTCTGAGAGTCATTGAGGTCACTTGGGTTTTATCTGTATCCTTAGTGACAACTAAATCAGAATGCAAATAGGTGTGGAACCTTCTTGGGATTGCTGGAAGGACTGCATTATAAACAGGAGATAGGTGGTGTCATATCCTTCCCCCTTTGTTGAGAGAGGGTTGCTCAATTTTGACATATATGGCCTCTTTGATGACTCTTTCAAACCAATGGTCTTCTCTGTCTAGAATGTGAATTTTGCTATCTTCAAAAAGGTGACCTTTGTCTTTCAGATGCAGAAGGATTGCTGAATCTTGTCCTGACTAATTTGTTCTCCTGCGTTGTCCCATGCATTTGTGAAGTGGTTGTTTTGTTTCCCCCACGTACAACTTTGCACATGTCTCATTTCATTGCAGTGCATATACAACATTGCTCTGTTTGTATCTGGGTATTACCCTTGCATTGGACAAACTTCTGCCTTAATGTATTCTTGAGTTTAACATGTGCATGTATGTTCGATTAGAAAAACTCAGAAGGATTTTCAACCAACACAGCATACGTGCACACTTTAAACCAAGAAATACATTAAAAATGCATGCTAAGTTGCATGATTTTGTGCATGATATGTACAATCTGGAGCTCCTCCTGGATTCACAACCTCTGCTCAAGGACCAGTGACAGTCATGCCTAGAAGGGTCCTTGCACAACTTTGTACTATGTGTCAATTGAGCCTGTTCCTGGATTGAGTCACTCACAGTTGTCACTCACAGTTACTCATGCTCTAGACAGCACCCAGTTGGACTATTGCAATATGCTCTACATGGGGCTATCCTTGAAAAGTATCTGCTGGGACAAAATGCAGCTGTGCAGATAGTTATGTGTGTTCCTTATAGAGCTGCATTGGTTGCCAGTTAGTTTCTGGGTCTAGTTCAGGGTGCTGGTTTTGACATTTAAATGGCATTGAACTGGGTTATTAGAAGGACTGCCACCCTCTAGTTAGATCTTCCCATCCCTCCAGATCTAGTAGAGAGAGTATGCTGTGGGTCCTATCACTTAGGGAGCTATGTTTGGTCACGTTGCATCATCATTTCTGATTTTCTGAAGGTCCTTCAAGCCCTGGTTGTGCCATCAATCCAGGGAATCCCAGGGAACTGGTAAACTACTGAAGTGGCTCCATTATTTCTGACAACCTTTCACTCATTGTTTATCTTCTTAGCTGTATAAAACGTGTTTTTATACAATATTATTTAAAATAACAATAACAACAACAACAACAACAATAATGGAACATAAAGTGGAAAAAGTTATAGAAAATGAGAAGTTGACAATCTTCTGGGACTTTCGAATACAGACGGCTCATCACTTGGAACACAACACACCAAATATTACAGTTGTTGAAAACCAAAATGTACAATTTATTGATGTTGCGGTACCAGGAGATGCCAGAGTCGAAGAAAAAGAACTGGAAAAAATCATGAAATATTATGACCTGGCCATCGAAACTACACGGCTATGGATGAAACATACAATAGTGATACCCCTTGTCATCGGAGCACTTGGTGCCATGTCCAAGAATTTTATAAGATACATCAACAAATTGCAGCTTCCTGCAATAACACCAGCGGAACTGCAAAAAACTGTGCTGCTTGGAACATCGTACATCTTAAGAAGGTACTTGGACTCTGGCAGCAACCCGTATCAACCATTAGCACCAGTCAATGGTATTTGAGATGCATTTTTTAATGTTCAGTTGAATGAGTTTCATGTTTAATGAATAAAGTAAATAAAGATAATAGTAATAGTAATAGTAATAATAATAATAATAATAATAATAATAATAATAATAATAATAATAATAATAGTAATATTCAGACTGATAGTCACAAAACAACCCAGGCTTAACAATTGCTGATTACAAAGACAAAAACATCTTGATATAGGAACTGGTAATACCTGGAATAGAATAGACGAGAAAGAACTCGAGAAGCTAACAAAATACCTGCAAATATGCCCTGCAAATAGAATGACTGGGGCAAAAACAAGCAAAAGTAGTCTCAATAGTAATAGGTGCCTTGGATGTAACCCCGACACAACTGAAGCATCACTTGAGCACCATTGGCATTGACAAATTCACTATCATTCAGTTGCAAAAGGCAGCTTTTACTCAGAGCAGCTTACATCCTGTGACAATACCATTAATACCATCCAACATCAACATCTGCCTATTCCACCTCTTTTGGAAGGATTCGACAGGTGGATAAAAATGCCAAATCAATCTGAACATCTGGCTGACTGTGCATTGAACCATAATAATGGTTGTTCTTTATGATTGATTGATTGATTGATTTATATTCTTCTTAATCTCCCACTTCCCGCATTGAGGGGCTTTGGGCAGGAGTTAAGCATTTTAAGTATGTTGGCCATTTTGAGTTATTTATAAAAACTGTAAAGATGGTAAATAAAAAAATTGTACTCTATGCCACTTAGAATCGCTTGATTTGTGAGATGGGCAGCTATGTAAATTTGAAACATAAATAAAAGAAATATTGCTGTCCAAAAACCATGATTTAAAGTGCTCCCCTCTCCAAATGTATCTTCTGGATTCCAGCAGCAAAGGAGGTAGTCTTGACTATAGATAGCCAAACAGGATATCACTATCCAGTGCATGAAAGAGCCACCAATCCAGTGAGGAACTGGCAAATGTTCTTGCTGAGAAGCCCTCTCATTGAGGCATTAAAACTCTTGTCAGAGACTTCCGGTGGCGCCTTCCTCGTTGGCGGCGGGCTTTCCCATGCCCGCCAGCTTCTCGGCGCGTTAGAGCCGCCGCTCAGCAGGCAGGCGGCTCGAAAAACCTGCTCCTTAATGGGAGGAGCAGGAAGAGCTTCTGGGGGTGAGGTTGAGCCCCCTGAGTTGCCCCAGGAATTTTTCCTTTGTCCTGGGGGAGGCTCAGAGGGATGGCTCCCTCCCTACCCCCAGGGTATGCTCTGCGCCAAGAGGGTCCTCCGCTAATTACTTAATTAGCGGAGCCAGACGCTGGGAGCAACACCACAATTGAATTGATAATTGGAGCAAGCTGGAAAAGAGAGAAGATAAGTTAAAGCAAGTATGGATTTTTCTCTACTGATTTTTTGGAGGAGGAAGGAGGGGAAGGGGGAAGGAGAGGAAGAAAAGTGAAAGTCTTTTAAGATGGCGACTGGCTCTGCTTGAAAGAAAAGTGAGAGCGGAAATGGAATCTAGAGTTCAGTCCTGAAAGACTTTGAAAGAAATATTTTGTCACAGAAAAAGAATTTAAAGGAACAAAGGCTGATTTAAATAGATTTCTTCTGTTTTTTTCCCCTTTTTTTTCTCTATTGAAGTAAGAAGGAATTTTTTTTGGTCCTTTTTAAAAGCAAAGATGCCTAAACTTAAAGGAAGGGGGGGGCTCCCCCTTGAGTCAGATGAATAAAGTTGAAATGTCTCATTTACAGAGACTTACAGAGCTGGATCTAAAAGAGTTAATTACAAGGTCCTTAGAGAGTGTGGTAGATAAGATAAAAGGATCACAGAAGGATCTTAAGGAGCTGGTTTCTGGGAAATATGACCAACTAAGTCAAACTATTGCTCAAGTAGCTTCAGATCTTTCAACTGCAGTGGCTGCAATGGGGAAGAAAGTGACTGAGATTAGTAGTAAATTTGAATCCCAGATACAAGAATTACAAGGGAAGCTTCTGGAAGCAGAGGCCAAAAATCAGAACATTCAGAATGATGTTATTATGCTTCAAATTAAGGCTATGGAATCTGCAATTAGACTAAGAGGGATAAAAGAAAACAACAGAGAAAACTTAAGAATAACTTGTACAAAGGCCTTTGCAGAATTATTAAAGCTACAAGATGAACTAATTTTGGGTTCTATAGAGAAAGTTTACAGAGTTAATTCACGTCTGGCTAAACAAAGGAATCTGCCTAGAGATGTCGTTGTTTATTTCACTAATAAAAGACTGAGAGATGATATTTTACAAAAGTCTTATTCTGAGAGAGTGCAGGTAGCAGGTACACAAATCAGTATTTTTAAAGAGCTACCATCGAAGGTTTTAAAGGACAGAATAGATTTTGATTTTTTGGTCAAGGAACTGAAGAGAAGTAATATCCCATTTAGATGGGATTTTCCAGTTGGTATAATTTTTAGATACCATGGTGTGAGACATTGTCTGAATACTATTGAAAAAGCAGAATATTTTTACCAAAATATTTTTAAGGGAGCACCGAAATATCTCAAGAATAAAAAATCAAAAACAGAGTCTACAAAATGTGAACAGAAAGAAGAAAATCAAAGTGTGTTAAAAGTAAAAGGAGAATTTGGTGGTTGTCCAGAGGATTTTACTATGGATTTTTCTGATGAGAAAATTGAACACCTCAGTGACCTTGGAGGGGGATCACAGGACCTTGAACTGCTGGAGGAAGATTCAAAAAACAAAGTTTTACTTCAAGATGACCAGCAGCAGAGGTCCAGTACTTTTCAAGACATGGGGGGTGATGCTAATCGACAGGAACTAGAAGTTAATGAAGAAATCCGACTGGAAACCACAGATGATAAATTTAAAGAGCATCGTGAACCGTTTGATACTGAATCAGAAAGCATTGAAAGATTTGGAAAAAATGGATTATAAAAATTCTTTTAAGATGTATAACAATTTGTTAAAAGTTTATTCTGAGTTGGATTAACATTAAACTTATATATTAAAATGGATTATAAAATTTTTTTACTATGAAGTTTATCCTGGATTGGACATGATATCCTGAGTGTTGATAGATTGCTGCAAAATTAGCAGCGATCACTGGTTACCCAATTATATATTTTTTGTGGAACTCATCTTCTAGGAGAAGACTATGAAATTGAAAATATTTTATAACCCGAAGGATTGAATTGCAAAGGGTGGCAGGATTTGAAAGAATTTTAAAGGAACATCTGGGAATGCAGCTCTTAGTTGGTTTTTTTTTCTCTTTTTTTTTCTTCAAGGCTTGAATGTTAAAGCTGCAAAAGCCTATTTTTAGGTACAGTATAAGTTAGCTTAAATGAATCTTCCTAGAGGTGTGAATACCTTCGTGGTTGGATATTATTTATATAAAGTCACTCGGGGGGTTGTGTGGAGAAATGTTTTACTTTGCTGATGGGGGCAGCGGCAAGATGAAGATTATTGAAGCAGGATTTATGTGAGGAAATATGTTTGACTTCAATCAAGTTGAAGAGAAGATTAAAATTTGGATTATAGAGACTGAGAAATGAATTAAACAAAAGATAATTTTCTTTATGATATAACTGTATGATTATAATTATATATGCATATATATTTCTTATGTTTTATGTCTTTGGGGGGTTTTTTTAGTTAAAGGGTGTAGTTGGGATAGAATTACAATGCTTATTAATGGTTTTTTTTACTATAATACTGTTTGTCTTAGAAATATATTAATGTCTGTTTTTTTTTTACTTTTTTTTCTTCCTTTCCTTCTTTCTCTTTCTCTTCCTCTTTCGAAATTTGTTTAATTTAGAATTTGAATATTTAATAATCTTTTTCTCTTGTTCTAAACTTTGTTTTTTTTTAAACCTGTAGCGGAAGTCAGGGGGGGATGGGGAGGGAAGGGGTTGGGGTTGAGGGAGGATGGGAGGGGTTGGGGAGGGGGGATTGGGGAGGGGGGGTGAAAATGAAAAAAAAAATTTGTATTGTAAAACTTTTTCAATTAAAAAAAAAAACTCTTGTCAGATACTAGATGCCACTGACAAGTCAAATCCTGCCAACCTGATTATGAAGCCAGTTTGCTCTCGTGATTAAGGCACCAGGTTAGAAACCGAAGACTATGAGTTCAAGTCCCTCCTTAGGTATGAAAGCCATTTGAATGACTTTGGGACAATTACCAAGAGATTGTGAGTTTTAGTCCCAATTTAGGGAGGAAAGTTGGTTGGGTGATTTTGGGTCAGTTTCTCTCTTTCTCTCTCTCTTTCAGCCATTTACCTCATGGAAAAATTTTGGGAGAAATGGTATAAAAATAATAAGTGCATTGGCCGTTTCAAATTATTTATAAAAATAATAAAGATGGAAAGTAAAAAAAAAAAGCTTCTAAGAATGAATGCACACCAATTGAGTAAAATAAAATAAGAGTACTTGTTGTATCAGACTTCTATTTTCCAGACAGGTGTTGGACAAATAGGAGAGACTGTCCTATTGTGTAACAGATGTCAGTTGTGCAGCTTTATCAGTAATGCACAATAAATACTTGGGAGGAGAGAATGACACTTGGATATGCAAAACCAGGAGATGCTCACAAAAGGATTGCCCAGGATTACAGACACCTTCTGTTAAGAGCATCTGGTGAATCTGGGAGCTTTTCCTAAAACTTGGCTCAAATTAACTCAGTAATACTTTGGATTTTCTGAAAACAGCTCAGACTTTCTCAGTTATCGTCATTGGCCTCCCTACCAGCAAATCCTTATCCCTTTTCTTCAGTGGTGAAATCCAATTTTTTTTTACTACCGGTTCTGTGGGCGTGGCTGTGGCTTGGTGGGCGTGGCAGGGGAAGGATACTGCAAAATCCCCATTCCCTCCCCACTCCTGGGAGAAGGGTATTGCAAAATCTTCATTCCCACCCCACTCTGGGGCCAACCAGAGGTGGTATTTGCCAGTTCTCCGAACTACTCAAAATTTCCGCTACCAGTTCTCCAGAAGCCGTCAGAACCTGCTGGATTTCACCCCTGCTTTTCTTCCGGAAAGAGATGTGAAAAACGATTACTGAAAGTCTTCTCCATATTATCCATACATTCTGGCCAACTTCTTGCTAAACTTTGGAGAATCCAGGAAGATGTTGCTCTTCTTGTGCCTTCACTTTATTCTTCATGGGCATCCATTATTCAGTTTATTGAAGTGCTGCTGTTTTTCCAAGACTGAATAGCAATTCGATGGATTGTGGGAACTGGCTGTGGGTAAAGTCCAACAGTAGGGGAATTAATTATCCCAATTCTTTTAAAACAATCTAATAGAGTCTTCCAGATCCTTTTAAATAGCTTCTTAAATTCTAACATATAATGTCAGGAAGGAAGGGAGAGAGGAAGTGAGAGAGAGAGAAAGGAAGAAAGGGAGAGGGAATGAAAAAGCAAGAGAGAGGAAGGGAGGGAGGGAGAGAGAGAGAAAGGAAGAGAGAAAGAGAAAGGAAAGAAGGAAGAGAGAAAGAGAGAGAGAATGAGGAAGGAAGGAAAAAAGAACATTCTGGTCCATCTTCTCTAATGATATTATCACATCAACATTGCACCATTATGGTTCCTGCTGTTCTCCAGATGTTGTTAAATGCAGTTCCCAGAAGCCCCACCCAACATGTCTAATAGTTAGGCAATTTACAATACATCTCCAAAATACAACTGTCCATAGTACCTATCCATAAAACAAATGTACTGATTGTAAGCATACTGAATTCCCCCAAATTGTATTTGATATGACAACATTGGTAATCAAATCAGGTTGTCACAACAGCCATGGAAGGACAGTGGAAAAGAAAACTCCTGGAGAGCATTCAACTGATATCAAAAATATACTCTCTCTAAATGAGATAGCAGATATATTCCAGGCCTTGCAGAAGAGAAAGTGATGGTTTTATATAGGTGCATGAACAAACAGAATTATCCAGGAGCCAAGAGGAACTAAGGCACCAGAGGTAAATTGGTAGCCAGGCAGCAAGGTAGCAGCCACTGAATCTGTACTGGGGTTAGCTGAAGCTTGACCAGGTGTTGTTTCATAAGTAGAGGTTAAGTTTGAAGCAAAGGAACAAAAAGGTTCAAACTGATCAGTAAATGGATTTTAACTGAGATTTTTCTAGTCAGGGTTTCCAAAGTGTCTCCATTAAGAAGACAGAGGAGAGAAACCAAAGCTCGCTCTTTCTTTTTATAGGACCTTTTATACTAGATGAGTTTTTGGCTCCTTTAAATTTGCTAGAGTCACTCAATTGCTGTTGGTGTAACTGGGCTGGAAAACCTTTCAGGGTTTGTTAAGCCAAACTAACTGCTTGCAAGAACAAGCTTGTTGTTTTGAGTGTGTATTGATTCTTGCACATTAAAGAACAAATTCACAAACACGATTTTGCTGGTGAGCAATAAGCAATTTTTATATTGGCTTTGGATTACTAAAGCCCAACGTTTCATCTTCTACCGTGTGTGAATATTTTCTCTCCTCACTTAGCAAAGGATTTTCACAGCAATGGTCTACCTAGTTCCCTCAAGTGGAGATTTATTTATTTATCTTAAGATAACTGACACATGTGAAATGTAAGGATGTTAAGTGCAATGTTATTTCCAGAAACAAAAATGTTGCTTAACAGTAGATCAGGCTCCTTCCAAAATATTCAGCATGATTTCTTTGCTGAGATGGTTTTCAACCATATCAGCTGTCTATCATAAACCACTTATAGCAATGGCACTTAGACTTATATAAGTCTATATAAGATGGTGCTTTTACAGCCATCTCTAAGTAGTTTTACAGAGTCAGCATATTGGCCCCAACAATCTGGGTCCTCATTTTACGCACCTTGGAAAGATGGAAGGTTGAGTCAACCTTGACCCAGTAAGTCTGAAACTGCCAAATTGCTAGCAGTTGGCAGAATTAGCCTGCAGTGCTGCATTTAACCAGTGCGCCACCATGGCTCATAATATGAGAGAATTCATAGGGAATGCTGAAACCAGAATGAACACAACTTCTTTTTTCTTTCTCAGAAGATATAAAATAGGTATTTTCATTGCTCTTGCCTAATGCAATCTGTGGTGATATTTAAGAAATCACTTGATATTGTTAGCCTGAGTGGCCCTATGAAAATGTTGTGAAAGCTTTCAGAGACCTCATAAAAATCATCTGGAAAGCAAATGAGAGAGAGAGAGAGGGAGGGAAGGAGAGGGAGAAAGAGAGAGGGAGAAAGAGAGAGGGAGGAGAGGAAGAGGGTGAGAGAGGGAGAGGGAGAGGGAGAGAGAGGGGGGAAATAGCAAAATAACAAAGTTGAGTTTTATTAAAGAATAAGCACAAGAGAGGGAGAGGGAGAGGGGGAGAGAGGGAGAGGGAGAGGAAGAGAGAAGGGGGAAATAGCAAAATAACAAAGTTGAGTTTTATTAAAGAATAAGCATAGGGGAGGGAGAGGGGGAAGGGGAGAGGGGGAGAGGGAGAGTTAGAGGGGTAAAATAGCAAAATAACAAAGTTGAGTTTTATTAAAGAATAAGCACAGGCTGTTAAGTATGTCAAAATCTTTGCTTGGTGATAGATGGGGTGTCCTAAATGGAGAGCTGTTTAGCAAAAGTAATGAAAATGGATAGCTATGGGTCCCTCACTAATTGGGAAAGATTGTTTTGTGACAGCCAACGTTAGTTTCCACATTGTGAGCTGAGAGCTAGAAAAACCATGGCCAGAGCATTGTTGTTTATTAAAGGGAAAGGTTCAGATCACAAAAGCCGGTTATGGGTACATGGGTTTGATGGATTTTCAAAGTGGTGGGCCAGTAAAAAAATATCCATCTATCCCCAGGATAGATATTGATTGATAGAAAGAAGTCATTGCCTGGGGAGAAATTATTTAGAAAGCTCTGCATATTTGGCTGACATTGTCAAGAAAAATGCTTATATTTGGAGAACTATATCCCATACCATACATAGCAAAGATGCACAAGTGCACAGTGTACCCAACATGCGAGCCAAAAAATGTCAATAGGTGTTGTCTATCCTTGGGTGCAGTTCACAGAATATTGGTCCTAAATTACGAGAAGGCAGCTGTTGCTTGAAAATTAAAAAAAACATCATAATGAGAAAAGCAACTGGGCAGAGAAAATAATAATTGAGGAAAGGAGGAAGGTCCAGTGGTGAAATCCATTTTTTTTTTACTACTGGTTCTGTGGGTGTGGCTTGATGGGCATGGTGTGGCTTGGTGGGCGTGGCAGGGGAAGGATACTGCAAAATCTCCATTCCCACCCCATTCCTGGGGGAAAGATATTGCAAAATCTCCATTCCCACCCCACTCTGGGGCCAGCCAGAGGTGGTATTTACTGGTTCTCTGAACTACTCAAAATTTCTGCTACCAGTTTTCCAGAACCTCTCAAAACCTGCTGGATTTCAGCCCTAGGTGGAAAAGCGTGATGGGTACTTTAATTTGGATTCCTATGTTAGCAGACAATCAAACTCGATGCCTTTATTTATATATCTGGTTAGGTTTGCATTCTGTTTTTTCTTCAGATCAGGGCAGGGAAAGTTTCATTGCCAATGAACATTATACTTGGGTTAGGGATAGAGTTAGGATTAGGTCTCCTTGGAGTCAGGGCCAAAACTGATATTAGTATAAATTTCTAAGAGTTTCTCTGAGGAAAACAATGATTAAAGCTTTTTCTTTTGACTTGATTTGGGAAACAGTAAAGTGTGTGTGTATGTGCGCGTGCGCGCAATGGCTCAGTGGTTAAAAACAGAGGTGGGTTTCACATAATTTCACCACCGGTTCACCATGCACCGAAAATGTGAGCGCATGCGTGGCTTGCACTCATGCACGTGGCTTAGACATGACGAAATAGGATGGCACAGCTCTGAGGTGGGAGGACAGGGCGGGGCAGGGCCATCTGAATGGCACCACTACCGGTTTGCCCAAACCCGTCTGAACCAGCTGAATACCACCACTGGTTAAAAATGAGCTTGTCAGAGAGTTAACAGCCTGGGTTCCAGACCCAAGCACCACACGATGGGATGAGTTCCCATGCTTGCCTCTCTCCTGCCCACCTAGTAGCTGCAAAGCATGCAAATGCAAATAGATAAAGAGATTTCAATTCGGTGGAAAGATAACAGCGTTCTTCTGTGAACCTTTGATGTAGTCATACTGGCTACATGACTACAGAAAGTTAAGCTAAGAAAGTTAAGCTAAGAAATGCCGCCGCCCCCCCCCCCCCCCCGACTGGTCAAGAAAAGCTTTAACTTTACCTTTAAAATACATGGGAAACCCCATGGCCACTGAAAATGAAATGAAGGTTAGGGTTAGGTATAAGGATAGGGATAGCGATAGGGTTAGGGATAGGACTACTTAGAGTCTTGCTAGTGGCTTTTATTTTTCCTTATAGTAAAGGTAAAGGTTCCCCTCGCACATATGTACTAGTCGTTCCCGAGTCTAGGGGGCAGTGCTCATCTCTGTTTCAAAGCCAAAGAGCCAGTGTTGTCCAAAGACATCTCTATGGTCATGTGGCCAGCATGATTCCAAAGAAGCACAGAACACTGTTACCTTCCCACCAAAGGTGGTCCCTATTTTTCTACTTGCATTTTTTACATGCTTTCAAACTGCTAGGTTGGCAGAAGCTGGGACAAGTAACAGGAGCTCACCCAGTTACGCGGCACTAGGGATTCAAACCACTGAACTGCCGACCTTTTGATTGACAAGCTCAGCCTCTTAGCCTCTGAGCCACTGCTCATATGACTTGCTAAAATAAAAAGGAGATGTCTAGAAGGAGAAAGCATTGAAATATCAACCTACATTGGGGACAGCCACTTTCTGGAGAAAAAGATTCAGCATTTTTCTGCGCCACATCTTAGACATTGGACCAAGAAGCACAAAGGACTTATACTACCTTTTTTCCTAAAAAGGATTTATACAGTATATCAAGGTAGGTGAACATAAGCTTCAAGCTTAGTCACCTCTGGCGGGCAACATTAGAATAGAAGAACAATGTACTGAAAAGCTTTGTTGTCATGGGCAAAACTTCACACTTAAAAAAACCTTTATTTTCATGTTTTGTGTAAAGAAATAGAAAAGCAGTCCCCATTGTATGTCACCATTCGACTCCTAGACCCCTTGCCAAAACTGACTTTTGCATAGGTGTATGTATGTATGTATGTATGTATGTATCAGTGGTGAAATGTATTTACCTTCGCTACCAGTTCGCAAACGGGAGTGCGCGGGAGCCTTCTGCATGCACAGAGGGTCAAAAATGGGACATAATGATATCCCAACGGGTGGGCAGAGTCTCCCATTACTGGCATTACCAGTTCACATGAGCCAGATAGATCCGTCCGGATTTCATCACTGGTATGTATGTATGCATGCATGAGCCACAGTGGTTAGAGTGCAGTACTGCAGGCTACTTCTGCTGACTGCCAGCTGCCTGTAATTTGGCAGTTCAAATCTCACCAGGCTCAAGGTTGACTCAGCCTTCTATCCTTCCGAAGTAGGTAAAATGAGGACCCAAATTGTTGGGGGCAATATGCTGATGCTGTAAAACTGCTTAGAGAGGGCTGTAAAGCACTTTAAAATGGTATATAAGTCTAAGTGCTGTGGCTATGTGTGTGTGCAGATCCCAACCCTATGTTTCCATGCTCAAAAAGCCAGCTCCCTTGTCCTAAATTCTTTGGGTATCTTCCCTTCATTGCTTTGAATGCAATAAACCTGTATAATTTCTTTAAATTTATGCAGAACTTTGCACACTGTTGATTTTTGGTTTTTCGCTTAGTGGGAACCAAAACTGTATCTGAAATGTTTGCTGTTGAACATCACTAGTTGTTTTCTCTATTTTGGTGGGGTGGTGGTGGTCCTTTTTAACATCTAAAAATGAAATAATTTTGACAGCCTCTGGAGAGTAATATTTTAGGCAATGCCAATAAAAAGCTAAATCTCAGCTCCTGGGTTACCATGGTAATAGAAGTGGGCCGGAGTGACTCTTTCCCCCCACACCTCCTGTATACTTCTTTGCATGAAGGAACGTTTGTCTGTGTGAAATATAAATGCACTGTTGCTAAAGCACTTTTTTTTCCCAGGCAGATATGAACGTCAGAGTCCTAAGACCTCCTATGAACATGAAGAATGAACACTGAGTTGACACTGAGGCTCATAGATGTCCAGGTTTCATTGTGAAGAGGGAAAACTATCTGAAGTGAGAGTTTTCAAGTGACCCTTCTGAAGTCTCCTGCATTATTAATTTATATCCTCCACATTACTAATTTATTTTCAAATTTCTCCCAGTTGCAGATCTTGCCAAACAGAAGATCTGTATTATTCTTATTCTGTTTGTACTTCTGTTTTGCACTTGGGTCTTGTCTCCTAAAATCAGCCAATTTCTTTGCGGGGAGTAACCTAAATGTACATATGATATAATGATGCTTCACCTGGATCTGTTAAGAGATCCAACTTCAAATCCCTGCTCATTTGAGTGTGCGGTAGAGAATAGATCCATTTTGCTTAACTGTCCACTTTGGGAAAGAGCTTGCAGGCTAACAAATTGTTGTTCTGGTTTTTAATTAAAAAAATCTCTTAAATGATTTACTAGAACAAGCTGGGGGTGGTGGAGATTGATTTTATAAGTCAGAGGAGTCTTCCATTTTTCTTATAAAAGGTCTAAAAAGATCAACATGCTTATAGCAACATTGCACTTTTGCAAGTAGGGAAATTTAAATCCCAGTGTATGGCCAGTTCCAAAAGTACTGGAAAGAGAGCATAATAAAGTTTACAGGGTATGTGCAACTTCTTGTTACTCTCACCATATTTTTTTTTCTAGGAGAAGATATACATTAGACAGACGGAAAGGAAAGAAGGGCAGAAACAGGCTCCAACTCAACCCCTCCAAGACTGAGTGGCTGTGGATTCCGGCATCTCCTGATCTAGCTACCCTGTCACTTATGATGGGAGGGGAGTTGTTGACTCCCTCTGAAAGGGCTCGCAATCTTGGCGTCCTCCTTGATTCATGGCTGTCTTTGGTGGATCATCTAACGGCCGTGACAAGGGGGGCTTTTGCACAGGTCCACCTAGTGCGCCAGTTGGGCCTTTCCTAGACAGAGATGCCCTTCGCATAGTCACTCAAGCTCTCATTGTCTCTCGGTTGGATTTGTTGTGGCTCCGTTGCCTAAGCCTGTGTCATCGTCAGGAGAGGACTCCGAGAGTGAAAGGGAGGAATTGGCAAGACCTCCCTCTCCAGGACCCTCTTCTCTGGCAATGCCCCTGGAGGACACCAAAGGGCAAGAGATAGGCCCAGAGCCAAGCACATCCCTGCAGCCACAGGTGGACAGCGACGAGGGAGATAAGTGCTGGCTGGATCCTCACCAGTGACGCAGGGAGAAACGTGCCCAACAGAAGGCAAGGCGTGCTCGTGATTAGCTGACTCACTGGACTACACCCCACAGGCTATAAAAGAGAGTGAGTTCAGTCTGCACCTTTGTGATGGACAAAAACAGATATTCTTGCATTCCAGCTTCAGATCTTCCTGCATCTCAGTTTCTTATTTCTGGACATTTTGTGGTGTGTATTTTCCTGTTACGTTAATAAAGGTTTTGGCACGCAGCTGCTGGGATTGCTGCCAAGCTTCTTATCAGACTACTTGGTTGCCTGCCAGCTCATTTAACCTCTGACTGTCCGAGTGGGTGTATTCCTGGGAGCGGGGACAGAACAGGATTATTGCAATGCCTTCTACATGGGGCTGCCCTTGGAGTGCAACCGAGGCTCCAGCTGGTTCAGAATGCAGCCACACGGGTTGTTACGGGAGCTTCCCGTTACTCCTGGGCAACACCTCTCCTGCACGAGCTGCACTGGCTGCCGGTGGCCTTCCGGATCCACTTCAAGGTGCTGATACTCACCTATAAAGCCCTGCATGGCATGGGCCCAAGGTACTTGCAGGACCACCTTCTACTGGTCTCCCACCACTCTGTGCGCTCTCATAGAATTGCCCTCCTCCAGGAGCTGTCGGCCAGACAATGCTGGCTGGCAACCCCCAGCATGAGGGCGTTCTCTGTGGTCGCACCGACCCTCTGGAATGGGTTACCCACCAAGCTCCGGACGGCTCCCGATCTCCGCACTTTCCATGCTGGCCTGAAGACATGGCTTTTTTCCCAAATTCCCTGACCGATTATGGGTTTTTTTTAACTTCGGGAATTTTAAATTGGACTGTATTTTAGAATTTTATTGTCGTGGTTTTTACTATGTGAGCCACCCCGAGTCCCACAGGAGAAGGGCAGCATATAAATTTTAATAATAAATAAATAATAAATAAATAAATGAAGGGAAGGGAAGGGAAGGGAAGGGAAGGGAAGGTGTGATGACTCCCCCGGACACTTCCCCAGATATCTCTCCAGATGTCAACTCACAGGAGGATGAACCACTTCCAGGCACATCTAGAGGGGATTTGTTCAATGTCTCTAAGTAGCCGTCTGAGAGGGATTTTGTTGAAGCACCGCTACAGCAGGGCAACCCTAAGGCTTCAGGTGGGGAAAGCATGCAGCTGCAGCCAGTCAGTGATGTAGAAGAGGAAAGATCTGCGTCTGATCCAAGAATATGTAGGGCAGAGAAAAGGCAGGAGCAGAGAAAGTCAGACAGATTACTCATGCCTCTTGATGGGCTGCATGAGAAGCTGGCTAATTTAGCTCAGCAGACAGATGGAGGTGATGCTAGGAACAATGTGTTTTTTCCCTTGCTCTGTGTTCTTGCCTTGAACTTTGGATTGTGTCTCTTCAGTTGTTGCCTTTGTCTTGTCTTGCCTTTGTCTTGGAACTTGCCTTTGCCTTGGCAACTTGCTTTAGCCTAGTAGATTGGATTAGCCTTGAGAGCTAGGGTTGGTTTCATTGAGTAGCCTGTGGAATTCATTGGAGTTAAACTGGTGCCGGCACCTGGAATTGCTGGGGAATACAATTCAGGCTTGGAAGCCTTAATGAAAACTCTTTACAGCCATGTGTGTGTGTGTGAGTTTGAGAGCACAGCAAGAAAAGCATAGTGTAATCATCAGAGTGAGGTGTTTTGGGAGGGGGGAGCTTGGCCAGAAGGATGTTTTGGAAAAGGGCCAATGCTAATCAGAAGAAAACATTTTGTATATTGATCGTTCTGCCCTGCATGTCACACAGTAGGAGGGGAGGAAGGAGAGAGATAGAGAAGAGTTTAAACCATTAAAAGCGCCATTTGAAATGGGAAACTTGGGGAAAAGAACAGGATGTTAGCTGACTATTGTCTCAAATGCTGGCACTGTGAGAAAGATAAGAACCAGCAAAAATTCAGTCTGCAAAAGAAATTTCCTGCTGTGCGGAGCTGTAGCTAACTGAATTTTAGAAAAGGCAGGCAGAGGTGGCATTGCTCATCTGCTGAAGGCCAAACCTTTAGTTCTCCAAGTGCCGTAAATTAACAATAAGGTAAAAGTAAAGGTTCCCCTTGCACATAGGTGCTAGTCGTTCCCGACTCTAGGGGGCGTTGCTCATCTCTGTTTCAAAGCCGAAGAGCCAGCGCTGTCTGAAGATGTCTCCGTGGTCATGTGGAATGCCAAAGGTGCATGGAGTGCTGTTACCTTTCCACCGAAGGTGGTCCCTATTTTTCTACTTGCATTTTTTTACGTGATTTCGAACTGTTAGGTTAGCAGAAGCTGGGTCAAGTAACGGGAGCTCACCCCATTACACAGCACTAGGGATTCGAACTGCTGAACTGCCAACCTTTCGATCGACAAGTTCAGCGTCTTAGCCACTGAGCCACCATATCCCTTAAAATTAACAATATAACAATAATAACAATAACATTGGATGATTGGATTTTAAAAAACGGGCCTGTAATTTATATACGTTTCTATACCTACCTTTACATGTTTATTACAATTAATCTGTAAATTCAAGTACTTGTGCAATCTGGATGACCATATCTGGGCTGCAAAAAACTATTGGTAGATGGCAGCAAAGGGATAAAAAGCCCTCTCAAGACCTATTTGCTGCTTCCTAGTACATACTTGGAATTTTATAGTCCAGATATGGTAACTGTAGTTGAAATGAATAATGTGGGTGCTTACATGCTGTTCCTGGTTTTTTTTTTTAATTAGATTTATATGCCACCCTTCTCCAAAGACTCAGAGTGGCTTACAATGCGTTAAGCAATAGCCTTCATACTTTTGTATATTTATACAAACTCAGCTTATTGCCCCCACAAACTGGGTCCTCAATTTACTTACCTTAGAAAGGATGGAAGGCTGAGTCAACCTTGAGCCTGGTGTTCTTGTGCAGGTTGGTAGAGACTAGGCCAGTGATGGCTAACCTTTTTGCCATCGCGTGCCAAAAGTAGGGGGAGCATGGTGGGGTCATGCGCATGTATGCCCACATCCATAATTCTATGCGCCCCACCCCCCTGTGCTCCCCCCGCTTTTGGCACGTGATGGCACGGTGGGCACAGTAGGCCCGTTTTTTTTTGCTCTTCCCAGGCTCCAGAGACTTTCTAGGAGCCTGGAGAGGGCAAAAACAGCCTCCCCCACACCCCCCAGACACCATCAGGAAGCTGGAAACAGTGTGTTTCCTGACTTCTGGTGGGCCCAGAAGCCCCAAAAATCAGCTGGCTGGTGCACGCATGCGTGCAGGAGCTAAGCTCGCGTGCCAACTGATATGGCTCCGCATGCCACCTGTGGCACCCGTGCCAGAGGTTCGCCATCACAGGACTAGGTCCTGGTAAATGGGACAGTTTTGTGATATTGTTTCCTGATTGCTTATTTGTAACCTATGACTATCATTAAGTGTTGTACCTTATGATTCTTGATTAATGTATCTTTTCTTTTATGTATACTGAGAGTGACTTTTTATTGCCAAGTGTGACTGGATACACCAAGACAAATTCCTTGTGTGTCCAGTCACACTTGGCCAATAAAAATTCTATTCTATTCTATTCTATTCTATTCTATTCTATTCTATTCTATTCTATTCTATTCTATTCTATTCTATTCTATTCTTGGGAGGTTTTCATGGCAAAATTGAAATGCTTGTGATGGTTGACTGTTAGAAGTATCACTCAAACTACAATAATACAGAATACTTTTTCCCAATTAATATTTATATTCCAATTTATATAACTTATATTCCAGAAGGAGGAAGAAATGGACGAGAGAAGGATTTGGCAGGTTATAAGTAGAAGAAGATGTGAAGGAAGCTTGAAATCTAAGCCATAAAAAAGATGTATGTATGTATATATGTACATACGTACATATCCTGTCTTTATAATTTTGACAAATAACCCAAGGTAGTCTTTTTCAGAGAGCCAGTTTGTCTAATGGTTAAGGCACCAGGCTAGAAAGTGGAAGATTGTGAATTCTAATCCCACTTTACCCATGAAAAACATTTATTTTATTTATTTAAACCCCATGGGTTGTAGTGTTGTGTTGTGTAGTATAGTGTTGTGATGCAAGCACAAAAGGGGTGAGACTTTGGATAGATGGACCCATTCGATGGTTCCTGCAGTGAAATAGGAAAGGCTACGGTTGGTAGCATCTGGAGACATGATACAATACTCCAGTCATTTGAATTGTCTCAAGGTATGCACTAAGAGGATATCCTAACAAAGTTAACTTCAATTGTAATACAATAATTTGTTTACAATCCGTCTTGTAATATTGCATAGATTTCAGTTCTTATTTATAACCATATGTTAAAATGTTTAAAAAGTGATTGTGCCATTTTGCTTCCTCCTTATGGACCAACAAACCATATTATCCCAGATCAATCTATCTCTATACTGTTGAAATAGATCTATGATAAAGAAGTAAATAAGAAAAAAAGATTAAAAGAATTTCAAAATTAGGACGAGATTTGGTAATGGCAATAAAGCCAACAGATCCTTTAGAAAGATACCTTGGTTAGTACGATTAAGCATTTTTGAAAGCACAAGGAGAGGAAAATAGGAAAATGAACTCAATGACAGAGAGTATGTAATATTGGTCACCCCAAATATCAATAGGTTCCATGCGCAATAGTTTGGTGCTTACTTAGTTCAATCCTCTACCAGGCATCTTTGCTGTTAAGTTGTCCTTTATATAATTTAGTCTCTATTCAGTCACTAAACAAAAGAACTTGTGCTGACTGTACCTCAGATCATAAACCCCTTGCAAATTTACAACTTAAAACTATAAAAGACAGATACCATCATCAAAAAAATAAAGTATGATCTCAGCAACATTCCTTTGAATTAGCAATAAAGATAAAGAATAGATTTAATTGATTAGATTTGATAAATGGACTGTCTAAAAATTTTTTTGATGGAAATGTATGAATTCATTAGAGCAAAATGCAATATTCTCAAATGCAAAAAGCAAAAGAAGGCAAGATACAGGACTAGAAGAAATAGAAATTGGAATTAAAATTACTGGAAAAAAGATCAAGAAATAATACATTCATATTTCCATTTTGACGGCTGGAAGGAAGGATGGATGGACAGATAGACAGACGGATGGATGGAAATAAGGAAGTAAGGCTTAAAGAGTCTGTGTTGAAAGAGAAAGAAGAGAATGCAAAGATTAGTTTATTACTCTTCTTTTGTTCAAATAATCAAAATTGATTATTGTTCTGTCTTCACAACACGTTACCCTGTGTGTAGCTTGACATGCAGCTAAACCCTCCTATCCTTTAATCAGCCAGACCATAAACGTAAATCTTGACACTTTATTAAAGAACAGGAATTCTTTCAATGGTGATGAAACAGCAATGCTATGTATGAGATATAAATTTTGTCTTTAGAAGAACATATGTCACAGACTAAATTGGATTCCTCAAGATCAAGGGTGTCAAACTCAAGGTCCACGGGCTGTATCTGGCCAATGGGGTGCTTAGATCTGGCCTGCGGGCCTGCCCTGGACACAATGAAGAACCTACCTGTGGTGTCTCTGCCAGCAAAAACAGAACTTGGGAGGGCCGTGTGTGGCCTTCCTGTACTCCGTTTTTGGCCATGATGGCTTCCTGCAACTTCTTCCAGTGAAAACAGAGCTTGGAGAGTCTGTGCACGGCCCACCAGGCTCCATTTTTGTGCTGCCTCCCTGGCAGTGGTGAAATTCTGCCGGTTCTGGCCAGCTCACGTGAGCCGGTAGCACCAGTGATGCGTGGTTCGGCAAACTGGTAGCAATGAAAGCATGAGACTCCGCCCACCCTCCTGGATTTTGTAATTTCCTGGTTGCAAAGCCTTCTGCGCATGTGCAGAGAGTCAAAAATCAGTTGTGACGATGGCGTGCGTGCACTTCCAAACCGGTAGGGAAGGTAAGTAGATTTCACCCTTCTCCCTGGGCTCTGTTTTCCCTGGCAGAGGGCGACAGGAGGCTGTCATGGCCAAAAATGGAGCCTCAATGAGTGACATCAAGATGGCCACACACCACATGGCCATGCCCATCCCCCCAGGGCCTCCTGAGGTCAAACACAACCCTGATGTGGCCCTCAATGAAATAGAGTTTGACACCCCTACTCTAGATGTTTCTGTTACTTCAGATCATTAGAAAATGGTATCTGGCTTCGCAGGATGTATGGTACTCAAAAATACTACCAAAACCAGCGTTCTAAACAATGAAAGGTTTGTTCCCAGCCATTAGATGGTGCTTGTTACATGCCAGAGAACAACAGCAGTATATGCATACCTATAAGCTGAAGGCATAACAAAGGTCATGTCAATAAGCAATGTCAGCTTCAAAATGACAATTGGAGAAGCTAAAGTAATAACAGAATATACCATCTTTAACTAAAATTTTCACAGGGTTATGGTGACCATAACTGAGATAAAGAGACATCTGCTGCTTGGGAGGAAAACTGTGAGAAGTGGAAGCAAAGTACTCAACTGCAGAGTCGTCATACCTGACAGCAAAAGTAATAGGATTTGTGAAAGAGACTGCTTGATGCAACCTATCCTGACTGCCTGGATAGGACATTTAAAAGAATTGCTCAAGTTCCTGTCTTGGTGGAAAGTGATATTATGGAATCCCAGATATGCATCTGCCTCCCTTATTAAGAAATGACTTAAAACATTTCTTTTTATACAGATTTTTGGTATTGGGAGTCCATCATGTATTGTGCTGTTGGGTTGCTTATATTATTGCACACTGCTCAGAATCTTGGGATTGGTGATATATAAAATTTTCAGTCAATCAGTCAGTCAGTCAATGTAGCTGAACTTCAGAAAGGCTGAATAAACAAAAGTTGATGTTTTTATGTGCTAGAGAATTTTTTTCCGGAATACCTCAGACGGAAGAACAAATAATTCAGTACCAGAGGAAATAAAACCTTATTGGAAGCATTAATAATAAACTTAAAACATAAATATTTTGGATACATGATGAGATAGCAAGAGTCACCAGAGAAGACCTTGATGTTTAGATGTTGAAGGCAATAAAAAGGGGGTCAACAGACCACAAGGGGCTTAGATACTATTGTTGATGGCAGTTGCATAAGCTTATAAGATTTAAAACAAAAAAGTCTCTAACAGATAATCCTGGTGAAAAGATGCCCACCAGGTAAGTTCATGAGTGAGAAACAATTAAGAAAAACAACAGTCAGCCATACTGGCTGGAGATTTTATAAATTGCATTCTCAACATTCTGGAAGATAGCAAGGTGAAGAGCCATCTTACAGGGGAGATGGGTGTCATTAAAATTAAATCAATAAAAAAGAAAAAAAGAAAGAAAGAAAGAAAGAAAGAAAGAAAGAAAGAAAGAAAGAAAGAAAGAAAAAAAAATCGTTAGAATTCCAAAAGAGACTATGATGTAGCAGATGACCAGGCTGAACTCGAGGGAGCAGTCAAACACATCATAAATCACGAGTCCCTGCGCACCTGCAAGAAATCTAAGTCCAGCCCACTTTGAATGCCTTCTTAATTCCCGCTCATTCCCTTGACCATTAGTAGCTCAGATTCTTGTAGAGAGCTTAAACTTGGAATAAATCATTATACTCATTTAAATTGCTTGAATGTCCTGATTTCCCCTGGCACTTGACATGTACATCTTTATTGGAAAGAATAAACATTATTAAAATAAATCAAGTAGTAAGTAAGAATGAAATTTGGGGCTTCTATAAAACTGTGTCCCTAATGTCAAATATGTCCTGGGTCCAACAATAGATATAGATTCCTGTGATAAGGATCACAACTTCAAATACAGTACTGAGCTCTTCTGGAGTTTGGATTGGAACACCAAATACTTTTACCTTTATTATTTGTCCTTATCCCACTGCATGCTTATTAAGTTTAGAATAAAAGAGCTGCTGATACAGTTCTACAGAGGAATTATTGAGTCTGTCATCTGCACCTCTATAACTGTGTGGTTTGGTTCTGCAACCCAACAAGACAGACACAGACTTCAGAGGATAATTAGAACTGCAGAAAAAACAATTGCTAGCAACCTGTCTTCCATTGAGGATCTGTATACCCCTCACATCCTGGACATAAACT
This sequence comes from Masticophis lateralis, assembly GCA_030761175.1. Lineage (NCBI taxonomy): Eukaryota > Metazoa > Chordata > Lepidosauria > Squamata > Colubridae > Masticophis > Masticophis lateralis. The sequence continues at coordinate 331,856,055 of JAUDYJ010000001.1, forward strand.
GTTTCAACTCCTACCCTCAAAATGATGCTATAGAGCACTGCACACCAGAACAACTAGACACAAGAACAGTTTTCCCCCCGAACACTATCACTCTGCTAAACAAATAATTCCCTCAACGCTGTCAAACTATTTACTAAGTCTGCACTATTAATCTTCTCATCATTCCTATCACCCATCTCCTTCCACTAATGACTGTATGACTGTAACTTTGTTGCTAGTATCAAGTTATATTGACTGTTTCCTATACGATTTGATTGCTTATTTGTACCCTATGACTATCATTAAGTGTTGTACCTTATGATTCTTGATGAACGTATCTTTTCTTTTATGTACACTGAGAGCATATGCACCAAGACAAATTCCTTGTGTGTCCAATCGCACTTGGTCAATAAAATTCTATTCTATTTAGTTCCACTGAATTCCCTAAGGCTTTCTTCCATTTTTAAACATTTTGTTGTTAATATTGTTGCAGAAGGGATTGCCTGTTTAATTTTCATTTCAAAAATTAATGGCTAAATGGGAACATGGCATTGTTGGAGATGATCTGGACTGGAATTTGAGGGATGCTTTCCACATTTTAGAATAGTTGGGAGCTTCTTAAACCTCTGTAGAATCTTTAGCACACTTGTTTTTTGTTTTTTTTTGGTTTTGTTTTGTTTTGTTGGGATTGCTTGTTTCACATAATTGGAAAATTGTGTTTCTGAATTTCAACAGCTGGATTACTCTGGGAAGAAAAACAATACAGGTAAAAGAAAGATTTGTGGGGGGTTGCCTAGAATATGAAGGTTACATACTTGTGCTTTCAAAGTATCATGCAATGTATAACGAAAGTGGCCCAAACTATAGTATATACAAAGTAAGGAGGATAAATAGTTCAAACATTTCTTTCTGGTCACCAAGTTTATACTAACCTTTTCAACTTTTTTTCAGATAAGCAGTTCCTTGTCAATCAACCATGTTCTCTAGCTGATGAAAACGCATTTTAATTATAGCCTTTCATAGAGATGCATAGGAGGAAGCCAGCTGGAAATATTTAAGTATTATTAGCATCAGTGGTGAGAATTGTGATTAAAATAATTGTGAGACCCCCTTCCTCCTCCCCATCCTCTCAACTCAGGGTCTGATGAGCAGGAATCACTGAAGAACACAAAATCAAATTATTGGAAGAAAACGATGGAAATAATAATACTGTTTTGGATGCAAAAGTTTAATGGGTTTTGAAGGAAGGTATGTGTTTTGCTGATATGACAATATCAATCAGTCTAATTAGATCTGGATTGCATAATTGCATTCAATTTGCATGAACAATGCAGTTCTTGCTAAAGAAAGCCAATTTGGAAATAAAAGCTAGAAACTCTTCTTTTGTCTTAAAAAAACACAAAAAGAATTGGAGGATATTTTCAGTGATTGGCATCTGTTTATTAACTGAATCCTGCTGAATGGCAAGAGATGTGACATCCCTATTTATTTATTTATTTATTTATTTATTTATTTATTTATTTATTTGGTTCAATTTATATGCCGCCCTTCTCCGGAGACTCAGGGCGGCTTACAATGTGTTAAGCAATAGCCTTCATACTTTTGTATATATCTGCTTAGTAGGGCTTTTGCCCCCCCCCCAAAGTGGTGTTCTTTTTTATACAAAGTCAGTTTATTGCCCCCACAATCCGGGTCCTCATTTTACATACCTCGAAAGGATGGAAGGCTGAGTCAACCTTGAGCCTGTTGAGATTCGAACTTGCAGTAATTGCAGGCAGCTGGTGCTAGTTAACAGCACTTTAGTCTGCTGCGCCACCAAGGTTCTGGTGATTTTTACCAGAGTAAAGGTTAATTTTACCCTTTAGTAAACTGCCAATAGTGACCATTCAAAGTTACAACGGCACTGAAAAAAGCGACGTAGAACCGTTTTTCACATGGCCATTGCAGCAGCATCCCCATGGTCGTGTGATCAAAATTTGGCAACTGGTTCATGTTTATGATGGTTGCAGTGGTGATCCTTTTTGCAACCTTCTGACAAACCAAGTCAATGGGGAAGCCAGATTCATTAACAACTGTGTTACTAACTTAACAGCTTCAGAGATTCATTTAACAACTATGGCAAGAAAGGTTGTAAAATGGGGCAAAACTCACTTAACAAATGTCTCACTTATCAACAGACTGTCAGGGTTCCAAATAATAGCCCCATAGAAAGCAGAATTCTGAGGCAGGCAAATTCCTCAAAGAACAGTTTTATTGGAGATATCATATTGGCCCAAACTAGTGAAAACAAACTCTGAAAGTTCCCACGGTTTTCACCTGATTAAAAAATGAAGGTTCCCCCTTTCCCCAAACAATCACATTGTCCAATCAAGGCACTGGCCGGTTGCCTAGTTACTGACTCCTCCAGTCTCTAGCCACCTGTTGGAATGTCCTTGGTTCCCACAGGAAACCATTTTGTTTTGGCTACAAAACCCTCCATCTAACTATGTTCCCCCTCCCTCTCCCTTCTTTGCATTGTGGCAATCCCGAAGCCTCCAAAATGCCCCCGCCAAGTTCACCTCAGAGTTGACACAAACATTCTGGGCTTAAGTTTGGTTGTAAGTCAAGGACTACCTGTAACAATAAATGATAAAAACCCATCAATATAAAAAAGCTATAATGGTAGCTAATATCCAATATCTGGACTTGACTAGCTCTGACGCTCATTGCACACAGCTACAATTTGAAGTTCAAGTAAGTGCCTTCTTCGTGTTCTATAGGATCTGGATATTGAATGTCTGTTATCTTTTTTAATTGCCCTAAAGAAATCAAGGTAGAGTTATGCCAAATGCCAATAAGCAATGCAGATAAAAGAGATTCTGCCTTTCTCCCTACCTAAGCATTCAAGGCAGCCTATTTGACATTTTGTTACTTGGCAATGCATTGGCCATCTCAGCTCAACGCATTAACCCTTGCTAAGGAAAATAGAGAACTGGGGGTGGGGAGGTGTTTTGGGATGGGGGGATGTTACCATCTGTGTTTTGTTGGCGGTTGCTTTCTTCATTTATTTTTCATTATGGGCATTTTACTTGTTGTTTGATTTGGTTTTTGTTTTGTTGATATCTACCAGAGGCCCTGGGAGAATAGGTAGTATATTAAACAAAGAAAACAAAACCACCAGTAACAGAACTCTTTTCTCCTGGGCTTGAATAAAACAGATGGAGGATTTTACCGGGAATAATTCTAGCCATGTAGAAGGCCAGGGGGAAGGAAAGTCACTTAATTAAGGAGTAGAAGACATTGTTTAGACTAGTTCAGGTAGAGGAAAGCGGTGGCAATATATACTGTACAGATCCGTGATGACAAACCTATGGCATGGGTGCCACAGGTGGCACCTGGAGTCATATTGATGAGCACGCAAGTGTTGCCCTAGCTTAGCTCCAGCGCACATGCGCACACTGGCCAACTGATTTTCAGGCCTTCCGCTTCCACCGGAAGTTGGGAAACTGGCTGTTTCCAGCCTCTGGAAGACCTCCAGGGGGATGGAGAAGGCCGTTTTTTGACCTCCCCAGGCTCCTAGAAGGCCTCTGGAGCCTGGGGAGGAAGGAAAACGGGCTTACCGGGCCCACCGTGCCATCACATGCCAAAAGCAGGGGGAAGTGGGGGAGGGGGTCACATGCGCATACGCAGGAGGGTGGGGTGCATTGAATTATGGATGTGGGCATACGTACCCGTGACCTCCCACACAACCCCCGCTTTTGGCACGCAACAGCAAAAAGGTTCGCCATCACTGGTATAGATCATATGGAAGCAATCTGTGCCTGCAAAATTCAGAATAGTTTTCACTTACCCGGTGTCCCCTGGTTCAGACCGGTTTGCAAGAACCAGTAGTAAAACTGGTGGGAGGCCCCGCCTACCACCCCGGATGTCATCATCAGTGATCTGTGCATGCGCAGAAGCTTCTGCGCATGCAATCCCATTGCAAACCAGTAGTAAAGGTAAGTAGAACCCATCCCTGACTACAGCCATAGGCTCTTTATACACTCTCATGCAACACTGTGATGCAAATGCAAAAAAGGTTGAACATACATCAGGATGTGACACACACTTTCTCAGTTTGGCATCATTGGAGTTAGCAACAGATATCTTTGACTACATTTCTCATTATCTATAGTCAGAATGGGCACAAAGTTGAGGAAAGTTACTCTTGTTCAGGAATGTAGAGGGGTTTTTTCCCCCTATGCTGAGGACTGTAGAGTCGGTGAACCTTGTGATCTTGGAGACAAGATGGCATTATAGATAAATAATATATATAAATCAGGGGTTGGCTGCTGGGGGTTCGCAGGAATTTGGGAGAACCTCTAGCTAAGATTCTATGCAGTTCGGAGAACCCTCAAATCCCACTCCTGGCTGGACCCACCCACCCCATTCTTCCCCTCCCAGGAGTCCTCACAGCAGGGGTGAAATGCAGTAGGTTCTGACAGGTTCTGGAGAACTGGTAGCAGAAATTTTGAGCAGTTCGGAGAACTGGTAGCAGAAATTTTGAGTAGTTCAGAGAACTGGCAAATACCACCTCTGGCTGGTTCCAGAGTAGGGTGGGAATGGAAATTTTACAATATCCTTCCCCGAGGAGTGGGGTGGGAATGGAGATTTTGCAGTATCCTTCCCCTGCCATGCCTACCAAGCCATGCCCACCAAGCCACGCCCCCAGAACTGGTAGTAAAATATTTTGGATTTCACCACTGCCTCACATTGCCTGTTTTGGATGCAGATAAGTGCAGGGCATGTGTGGAGGCTCGAGGAGGGTGAAAAATGGGCCTGTTTCTTGCCTCCAGAGGGCCTCTGGAGCCTGGGGAGGCTGTTTTCGCCCTCCTGGAGGCACAAGGAAAGCCTCCGAAGCCTGGGGAGGGCAAAAAACACCACCACCACCCCCCCGCTGTGGTGCAGGAGGCCGACTAGGCCAAGCCCACCACAGCCACGGCCACCCAGCAACCGGGCAGAGAACCCCTTGCTAAAATGTTTGAAGCCCACCCCTGATATAAACTCCTCCTCTTCCTCTTCCTCCTTATCAACCTCATCTTATGTCGTTGCCAATCTGAACTGGATCAGTGATTGCTGGAGTTTTTCTTATCCCTGAAACTTTTCTCTTTTTCCTTTTTCAAAAGAGTAAAATCATTCCAATTAGAACTGAGGGTGTGTGTCTCCTCTTTTCTCTCATTGCTGGCTCTTTTTTTTCTTTTTCTTTTTACAATAATCAGACCATTCAGTGCTGGGATATTCTGATTCTTCTGTGAGAGGTGATCAAAATAAACAGCAGAAATGCAAGTCTTGAGAGCTGCTTTCAAGTTTAAAAGTCACCGCAAGCATTAGAGGACCTCAGGCTCTGAAGTCCAAAGGGAAGCTGCACATTATCCATTCTTTATCGGTTGCATTTGAAGCATGCCCCATTAGCAATAGCAACAGCACTTAGACTTATACACCACTTCACATGCTTTACAATATTCTCTAAGCGGTTTATAGTGTCAGCATATTGCCCCCAGCAATCTGGGTCCTCATTTTACTGACCTTGGAAGGATGAAAGGCTGAGTCAACCTTGAGCTGGTGAGAATTGAACTCCCAACGGTGGGCAGAGTTAGTGTGCAATACTGCATTCTAACCACTGTGCCACCACCACCCCTTCATTTTGACCTGGGGCAAACTCTGTGTGCAGCAAAATTCCTACAGAGCTCTTGTTTATGTCAGTATAAATATCCCTGTTGTATAACTCTGTTTCTTTGTTCCTATGTTTAACTGGGAAGCACAAAAAAAAAACCCGAGGTAGGCAATATTATTGTTGAAGCAAAAAGGGCTTATGTGATGGATCATCAGGCCCTGAGATGATTGGTTGGGTGTTTTTTTAGGATGAGGGTGGGCAAAGAGAGATCAAATTATCTGCAGTCACTTTCATTCAGACAGCAAGAAAATGAATGAATGATTAATAAAGCAAGTTCTGTAATTTTCCCTGTTCTTTGATGAGTGACCTAGATTTTGATTAATGAGCTGAATTATCCATTCTTTACTATCTGGGAGCTACAGAATTTGGATACATTTGTGTTTTGCTGTTTAATCCCCCAAATAGGTTAATCTTTGTGTGGCTGCGCAGATATATATTCTTCAAAACAAACAAACCGAGGATGTTTACTGGAAGATGTCAGACATTTGTGTCTCTGAATATATGCAAATAAGCTTTCTGAAAAAGGATTACCCATGGCCAAAGAAGGAGAAGAAAATGAGCAACAAAATAAGGACAATTCCATTTTTTTTGGTGGGTAGGAGCGTGTTGAGAGGAAGAGGATTTATACCCACGTAAATCCATGAATTCCAGTATCCTTCTAGGTTATAAAAGCACATTAGGATCAGCTCTCTTAACATAATGATCATTTTAAATTAAACATACAGAACAAAAGCTTATGTGGTTGTTGTCCCCCTCCCTTTTTTTTTCATTTTCTGAAGATGAATCTTCAGGTAATCATTGACAGTGTTTCCACATTGTGATTATTGAATAAGACACCGTAGCTAGTTTCATACAAGATGCTAAACCATAAAAAGTAGCTTATAAAAAACCAGATCCTAAACCTAAGAGGCTATATAACTAGTCCAGAGATTCTCAGTGTGATGCTATGATCTCCTTACACAAACACAACCAAAGCACAATTTTACTTAATCATACTTACTCTTTGCTAAGCAAGCTAGGATTTCCAGTCTTGAGACTACTTCGGAAGCCAATATATTGTTGCTGATTCATCATTGGCATTCTTCAGTCTCAAGAGACTATGGTATCGTGCTCTGGAAAGAGGTCCTAAAACAGCATCTAGTGTGATTAAAAAGGCCAATTCGAGAGTGGCAATCCTTTCCACACTGAGGGCAGATACATTCTGCTCCCTGCCCAGCCCCCAGATTTTGCTGGTTCTGGGACTGCCTCTTTGCCTCAGTCTGCTGAATAAGTGTCTCTTTGAATTGAAGAAGGCCATGCTGCGTCTTTAGCCTCCAAGCTGAATGATCAGAGGTCAAGGTTTCCCAATTGTTAATGTCCATTCCCAGGGCCTTTAGGTTCCTCTTGCAGATATCCTTATATCACAGCTGTGGTCTCATCTGTTGCTCACATCTCAACAATTTGGAGCAGTGGTGGGTTGCCCCTGGTTCGCACCGGTTCTATAGAACCATTAGTAAAACCGGCGGGAGGCTCCCCCCACTGACCCTGATGTCATCAAAACACTTCTGAGCATGCTCAGAAGCTTCTGTGCTTGCACAGAAGAGTGCGCGCGTGGCCCCGCTGCGAACCAGTAGTAAAGGTAAGTAGAACCCATCCCTGATTTGGAGGTACACGCATGTACTGATACACAAGCAGAAATCAAAGCAATCAGGAGAGGGAGAGGGAGAGGGAGAGAGAGACACAGAGAGATATGAACTCTTTGCTGCCATCTAGTGAAGATTAGGTGGGTTGATTCTGTAGAGTGATGGTAGAGATTTTTTCAGCCATTGAAAACTTTCAAATTTCAGTCAGCCACCAATTCCTATCTTAACAGTATCACATAATACAGCTAGATGGCAGCAGGACAATATGTTCCATGACTCTTAGTAATGGTCTCCATAATTTGAAGACATCTATCTTCTTTCTTTTGCTTTTTTCAACTTTTGCAACCATACCTGAGCAAAGAAATGATTGCTTTTCCTCATTTATTCTGAACTACTTTTAGTCACAGCAAGTTAGAGCACATAGACTCATCTGGAAAAAGAACAGCAGAATTGAACCTGGTTAGTACATGAATGATAAACTTCTAAGAAATCTTAGGAATGTAAACCAGAGTGGAAAATTGAAACAAACAAACAAACAAACAAACAAACAACAACAACAAAACAAATTGCAGGAAGACAGTGGTAATCCACTTTTATAAGGTTAATGAGAAAACAACATAAATTTTCTCCTGTTATCACCAGAAATCAAATTTGTTTCAAGGAAGAGTTTATTTTATTACAAAAAAAAAAAAAAATCTTTGCAGATTTTTTTTCTGAAAGCTTATTCAAATATATCAAAAACTATAATAGCTTACAGAGCATTGGGGTACTATTAAATTGCCTCTGAATATTGCATCTACTTTCACTTTCAGTTCAATGTTAGTTTTACATTTGAGATGAATAACATTAAAATCTTGATTTCTGTGAAGATTGATGCTACGGGTTCAGTGGTGGGTTGCTACAGGTTCGTCTCAGATCAGGCAAACTAGTAGCGGCGGCAGTGGGAGGCTCTGCCCATCCGCACAGAAGTGTCACGCTTGTGTGAGCATGAACATGCCCACGAACGAATCTGTAGTGACTGGTTTTGAAACCCACCCCTTTGTTGTTTTCTTCAGACATTCACTTGAGGCTGCCCATTGATACAGATAATTATTATAAATGTGATGATTGATGCTGGGAAAATCTTTCTAGTTCTGTAGTTCTGAAATGTAAAGGTGCTTTCAGACAGATAGTCCCTTCTAGTATTTCAAAAACATTGCTTAGCTATTTTAATTGTTCCAAATAATCTTGCATACCCCTCTACCTCATAAATACCCAACATATAATTTTATGAATGAGACAGAGCAATTGCTTGATAAAATCCTTATTTAGGGTCATCCTAAGATTTTGCTGCTGGAAATATTGTTGGTGTATCCTGAAGCAATGTCTCTTAAAATATGACAAAAGGTCAGTTGTGATTGTCTGTAATGGCACAGAAAGGCAGTAAGTAATCTGAACTGGACTGGAGAAAAGAAGACAGAGAATAGAATGGAATGGAATGGAATGGAATAGAACAGAATAGACCTTGGAAGCAGGGGAGGGTTCTAAATTTTTTTTACTACTGGTTCTGTGGATGTGGCTTATTTTGTGGGCATGGCTTGATGGTCATGTGACAATTATTTAAGATTTAGCAGAGGTACTGGTCTACCAGGCTTTTAACTGCTTGCAGAGCTGTACCGATCTACCCATTCATTTTTTGCAGGCACTGATCTACTTATGTATTTTTGCAGGCACTGGTCTACTCATTTGTTTTCTTTTAACACTGATCAGCTGTAGGGCGGCCCTTTGAAGCCTCGCAGCAAGAGTTTAAACAGTTTTTTCCCTCTAGCCATCAGCTGGGACTCAGGAGGCAGCAATAGATTGGGGGTGGGGCCAAATAAAAGGTAAGAATAACTTGCGGGGTGGGGGGCATGGGGGCTGGGGCTGGGGCTGGGGAGGGTAGGGGGGCAGAACCGGTTCGGTGATGTTATATTGTCACCGCTACCGGCTCGGGAGAACCGGGCCGAACTAGGAGGAACCCACCACTGCTTGGAAGGGACTTTGGAGGTCTTCTAGTCCAACCTCCTGCTGAGGCAGGAAACCCTATACCATTTCAGACATTTCAGAGAGAAAATCATGGTGCAAAAATCATTTGTAGGTGAACTATAAATGGATTGAAAAAATTCCAAATAATTAGTAGATAGCAGAATGAAAGAAGAAAACATGTCAAAAAGAAATTACTATGTGGTTCAATGACTATAGAAAGACCATTGCATGTCTTGTCCATACCAAGTTGTGGAATGTTCTTAGGAAAAATGGGAAACCCACAACCTCTCCTTGCCCTCATGGAAAACCTACCAGGAATACCAGCTTTTGTAACAGCTTTGTTCCCTATGCCATCCGTCTGGTAAATTTGCAAGATTTGTTTCTCTCACCATGTACATGTATACATCCAAACTAAACTAAATTGTGTTGTTTCTCCATGTCATATAATATATGTGGGTATATGCATAATTTTGTATTTATGTCAGTCCTGGAGGCCATCTTTTTCTTTGAATCTTCAGGGCTGCCACACCTAGTGCTGTGGGAAACTGGGAGGGGGGATTGTATGGAGTAGAGGAGATATCTAGCCATAATAACATTCCTTTCTCTGAGAGTCAAGGACATTTGGGCCTGCACCTGCAGTGGTGTGACTGGGATGAATCTTAAGTTGGGACGGTGCATTGATTGGACCATGTGGTGGACATGTGGGTGCAGGGGAAGGGACTTGGACTTTCTTTTGGGTGGGGAAAACCTAGTAGCTTTCAAATTCAGGTTTCTCCAGATGTGCCAATATGACATCCCTAATACAATGGAACTTTGAGGGATTTCTATCCTCAGAGTCTTTTTTCATTGAGGGTGTTACTTGGAACCCTGACATACATGCATACATACATACATTTGTTTGTTTGTTTGTTTATTTAGTTTGTTTTATTTATTTATTGAATTTTACTGCCACCTATTTGCACATGGCGACTCAAGGCGGCTTACAAAATATAAAACCCCATATAAAACCAATAAAAGAAGAGTCATATAATAAATTAATATACTAAAATCACCTCCCACCCCCACCCCCCCACCCCAGCGAGAGCACCTTACACGAGCCATTTAATGGCCTCCATCCCGCTCTGGGTTCCCGAGGCCCTCTGGCAGAACCAGGTCTTCTGGCGCCTTTCGGAAGAGTGCTAGAGTGGGGGAGCCATTCTAATATCTGGGGGGATGATGTTCCAGAGAGAGGGAGCCACCACGGAGAAGGCCCTTCTTCTGGGTCCTACTAGTTGTATATCCCTAGGGGATGGGATCCACATCATTCCTTGCCTCCCTGCTCTGGTGGCTCAGGAAGATGTGACTGGCATGAGACGGTCCCTCAGATAATCTGATATGTATTGTATATTAGAGGTGGAGACCCTTTGAGAGCTGTATGCAATGAAATTTCATTTTAATGCATTATTATACATTCAAAGTGCCAATAAAGTTATTCTAAGTCTACCTATTAATAAAACAGAAACTCACAGTCTAGATAGAAGATGGTGAACCAGACTGCTTTCAGGTTGCAAATGACTGTATACCTGCTCCTTATTTATTCAACCTATAAGCTGAATATATATTGAGGGAGGCTGCAAGAGAAGAAAATGAATGTGGTTTTAAAACTGGAGAAAGAAACATCAATTAACATCCACTATACGGATGACACTACTCCAATAGCTGAAAATGCAAATGGTCTGCAAGCTTTAGTAGTGAATGTCAAAGAACACAGTGGAAAAAAGAATAAGCCTATAAATAAAAAAATACAAAGAAAACCAAAGAAAATGGCAACTGGTATAGTTGCCTTAGAATGGACAATGAAAACATTGGTTGATATTTCTACCTTTTAGAATCAATTGTCAACAGTAAAGGAATTCTAATCCTAACCCTAATCCTACAACAATAAGATTTCTCATAAGAATCTGATGGAATCTGTTAATGATGTGGAAATATCTCTTATTCTTAGCATGTATATACATGGAAATAAACTGTATATGACAGAAATAACAATAGCAATAGCACTTAGACTTATATACCACTTTACAGTGCTTTACAGCCCTCTCTAAGTGGTTTACAGAGTCAGCATATTGCCCCCAACAATTTGGGTCCTCATTTTATCCACCTTGGAAGGATGTAAGGCTGAGTCAACCTTGAGCCTGGTGAGATTTGAACTGCCAAATTGCAGGGAGCCCAGTGGTGAGTTCTACTTACCTTTACTACCGGTTTGCAATGGGAACACGTGTTGCGCAAATACTGCTGAAGAAGCTTCTCCGCATGCGCAATCACCAATGATGACATCTTGCATGGTGGGCGGTTGGCAGGGCCTCCCACAGGTTTTACTACCAGTTCTTGCAAACAATTCGAACCAGGGGCAACCCGCCACTGAGGCAGCCAGCAGTCAGCAGAAATAGTCTGCCATACTGCATTCTAATCACTGTTCCAACATGGCTCAGTACTATAAACCACCTTCAATCTCTTTCCACAGAAAACCTGAGGTAAGGTTGTCATCATGGAAACTTCTCAGTGCTCAGATGTGGGGGTCTTGCACTTTACATTTTCAGTCTGCTTCTGCACAGTTGGAGATATTTATAATATTTTCCAAGTCCCTTACAGTTGCTCAGTCTTTTTTTTTAAAATATCTCTCTGTCTGCCCACTGATTGAATCTCTTTTATTTGTATTACATCTGTAATCCCCCCATGACTTTCTTGAACAACTGTCATATGTAATTTATCATTTTCATATTATAAAATTGGGCATCCAGATTGGTAACATTGCTTTCATTTATGCCATGTGAAATATATATACACTATTTGAATGAAGCACAGATAGTGCTATGATGAATGGATTCTAATCTTTGTTTTATTTAAACTTAGCAACTCAGTCATCTCAGTCACCTACCTTTCCATCAGGCCCTCTTTGAGCTGTCCTGTAGATAAATGTGGAAGACATGCATACAAAACCTTCTGATAGCTAATCATATTTTCCTATACCATATAATTTTTGTCACTTAAGCAAAAAAAAAAAAATAGTATTATTTCACTAGGTGTCACTGTTTGCTATAAAGCCAGAAAGGTAAATGTTTTCTCATAGGACCAACATATTCTTGCTCAGAAACTGGAGGAAAAATCCTGCCTTTTGCATGATTCCATTCAGAGAGAATATTTATTCAAAACTAAAATCAGGACCTACTATCAAACACAGGTAACCTAGCCAAATCCCAATAAGATTATTGGATAGCCACTGAATGTTTCTTTCTGTATGTCTCTTGTCTGTTACTTGCCAGAGACCTGAAATTATCATCTTACTGAGATGTTCATATTAATGAGAATAATCTTTGCACGAGTCTTTTCTAAGATGGTTTCCTGCAGATATGCTTGGCCAAATTAGCTGGGAACGTTGGGATTTATAGTGCCAATATATCTCAAAGGTGTCAAAAGAAAGAGGGTTGAATTACGCACGTAGCATTCTTTTCAGAAAAGATGCATTTATCTGCTTCTACCTTTTATTGTACATAAATAAACAAATTTAAAAAGTGGAACTAGGTCATTCATGGTATACATAATATACCATAATATACCATTATTAACATATAGTATAATATGTTCTGTTCTTGCATGGACCCTGTTTTGGAGTCACAAAAAGCATCTATATAGCATCTAAACTGAACTGAAGCTATAGTTCAGCTTATTTAAAATGAATCTTGAAAATAGGGGCACACTTCGCCATCATTTGAAGTATGAAATCCATAAAATCAGCAGCCTTAAATCTATCATGCACTTAACTGCTGAAAAAATAAGGAAACCTTTTTATTCTCAAGATAGAGTAGGACATTAGACCCTAACTTTGTTTATGACATAGCTTCATAAAGTTGGCTTCAGGTGCTTTGGAAAATAGGTTGACCCACCCTCTCATCTTTGTGGCAGCCCTTAGATATTGGAACATGGCCATCATGTCACCCCTAGTCCTTCTTTTCATTAAACTAGACATACTCAAGTAGAGCTGAGTTAGGACAAAGAAAGTAGCATATCCATGACTGAGCCAAATCTGGCATATACTGTTATCTTTTGAATGATCAGACCTGGGAAAGTTTTGTAGCAACAGTATGGAAGTCAGATCCCATAATCTTCTTTTAGGATGTTTTTTTTTTAACTTCTCAGTTTAATCAGTGGCTAGAAGATCTCCTGATGGTTTCTCTTGTAAGTATGAACCATCTTGGACTCAGCTTAGCTTCTATGACTAAACAATTTCTTTTTTGCGTGACCAGTTGATCTGGAAATCTCCAGTTTTAAAGCCTTATGACTCTCTCAATTTGATTCATCTGCTGTTCTTTTGTTTTAGTTATGAAATGTATTTTATTATATCTTACAATCTGCTTGAACACTTTAACTGGAAAGATAAGATGCAAATATTGTCATAAACAGGTAAATATATTTAGCTCCAGTATGAAAAAAATATTTTCCCTTATCTGTTTTCTATCAGGAATGGAGTCTGCAGGAAAAAATGAGAATAGTAAAACAAAAAATGCCTCATTTCATTATTGTATTCCCTTAGAAATGTGACTATTTTTACTCATGTTTTTGTCTCTAAAATACCATGTGATTTTCATCTAAGAATTAATGGACCACAGTAATGCTTTTCCATTTAATTGTCTGCTTTGGGGGATAGATTTCTGAAACTGCAAAGTTTCCTTCCTAATTTTAATTAAAAATCTGTAGATCCCCTCATGGGGGCAGACAGAGGTTCCATTTACTTAATAAATTTTGCAAGATGGCTGAGATGGTTTCCATCTTTATTATTTAAAACATTTTAAAAGTTGGCATGTTTATTCCAGTGCTGTTTTTTTTTTAAAAAAATATTGGTATGTTCCTGGTACTTCCTGGATTGCCATGTGATCATAGGGATTGTAGTGTAAACAAGTGGTCTGAACCCAATAGGCTACAGATATCCAAACTCTCCAGCTGAATATTAAATGCCAAAACAAATACATTATTCATCCTGCAATTCCTTTGTAGATCCCCATGCCACAGCAGTGCCAGCTGATGTAGTGTCTATATAACATTCCCCTGTACAATATTCCAGTGTTACAGAGCTTTCTAAGAAGCACAGTTGAAGAAGTCCCTCAAGCATGTTGGTTCTGTGGTTAAGTGCTTGTTTTTTTTTCAAAGAAAAAAGAAAGATTCTTGTCAACCTTGTAGAGCTTAGAAAATGCAATCTATGTTTGCCTTTACTGGGGGGGGGGGTTGTCTGGGGAAAGACAGTTTCTAGATGGATTCAAATTTTTGCTGCCTTTTACCCTATTATGAATCCATCATGATCCCCTCCTCCCCTCCTTGTGAAGTTATGAAATTTCACCTACTTTCCCAAAAAGAGCCATACGGAATTCCTTTTGATCCATACTTTTTTTTTCTTAGCAACCCAATTGCTCTTTTGGAAAAAGTTGATTAAATTAATTGGGGACATCATCAGTAGTGAGATTCAAAAATTTTTTACTACTGGTTTTGTGGCCGTGGTTTTGTGGGCATGACAGGGGAAAGATACTGTAAAATCTCCATTCCGTCCCCACTCCAGGGGAAGGTTACTGGAAAATCCCCATTTCCTCCTGATCAGCTGGGACTTGGGAGGTAGAGAATAGATGGGGGCAGGGCAGTGGTGGGATTCAGCCTGTTCACACCACTTCGGGAGAACCGGTTGTTAACTTTCTGAGCAGTTTGGCAAGCTGGTTGTTGGACGAAATCATTAGGGCAGAGAACCAGTTGTTAAATTACTTGAATCCCACCACTGAGGCAGGGCCAGTCAGAAGTAGTATTTACCAGTTCTCTGAACTATGCTATCAGTTCTCCAGGATTGGTCAGAACCTGCTGAATACCACCTCTGGAGACCATGCTTTAGAGGATAGGGGATATATATTGAAAGAGAAAGAGGAGACCATTATTTTGGTGAAGTTTGAGGGCCAGAAAGACTTGGTTGCAGGCCTCATGACCATAGTTTGCCTCTTCATGATGTAGATGGTAACTTTCTCTGATTCACAAACGATATCTCAACCTGGTCCCTTTTGTATTTGTAATTATTCTCAAGAATTATTGCATAGGAATGAAGGAACGCAGGAAAAGAAGACATGGGAAGACCATCTACAAAAAGAAGGTGCTTATCTATGAAGGACATAGAGGAGGAAAATGTTGGTAGACATATATTATAATGTTGTCAAAGGTACCAGGATAGGAGTTGAAGGGGTGACAAAAGAAGAACAGCGAGGAGGAATTGCTTGTCACATAAAAAGCCATTCCTCATCCTTTAACAGAACCTTTGATACCCAGAGCACAGATTGTGCTTTGTAAAGTCATTTTTCCATTGGAAGGTGTGATGCTGTATAACAGCTAACCTGAGGAGACTAATGCGGTGCACTGATGCAAGAAGGCCTTGGCACAAAAGCACCAAGCTGTTCCTTTTTAACTGCCTCAAATAAGTTTTTTTATTCCTGACATTTGCTACAAGACCATTGTATTTTATTCATTTGTTATTCATGGCAAGAAATAAAAAAAATGATTCCAGAGAGAGTTTTTTACAAGGAGCACAGTCAACATTCCAAAGAAATTGCTTTCTTGAATGGCCTCAGGAGACTTAAAGAAATGATACTTCTTCTTAACGTGAAAAGTTTATAGGGCTATATGGTTGACGTACAACCAGGAAACTTAACCTAGGATTCTTGATTTCATGTGAGTAGCAGCAGGTCTCTAAAACCAGAGAAAGGGACAGATAGAAGTAGGAGGAATTTGGAAACTCAGATGCCTTTTAATATTTGTGTTTGCTTATTTACGTAATTAATTGATTTATATCTGCTTTTATTATTTTTATCAATAACTCAAGGTGGTGAATATACCTAACATTCCTTCCTTCTTCTATTTTCTCCATAATAATAACTTGGTTAAAGTGTTTGGGCTCAGAGAAAGTGATTGACCCCAAATCACTCAACTGGCTTTCAGGTCTGAGGTAGGACTAGAACTCACAGTCTCCTGATGATTGGCTCAAAATCATTCAGACAGCTTTCTAATCCCTAAGGCAGGACTAGAACTCAGAGTTTCCTGGTTTCTTGTCTGCTGCCTTAATCACTAAATCAACCTGGTTCTCTTATCTCTTTATCATATAAATACATAACTCAAGTCACAGTATAATGTGGAACAGAAGCTAGTATTTATTTATTTATTTATATTTATATTTATATTTATATTTATATTTATATTTATATTTATATTTATATTTATATTTATATTTATATTTATATTTATATTTATATTTATATACCGCCCTTCTCCCAGGGGACTCAGGGCGGTGTACAGCCAAGTAAAAACATAGAGTACAAACATTAAAATACGATTAAAAAGATATATGTAAATTTGGCCCCATAATTAAAAAACAATAACAAACCAATTAAAACATTTCAAAGTGTCAAGCCAGCCCGGCTTGCTGAAAAAAGAGAGTTTTAAGGGCACGGCGGAAGATACTGAGGTCTTGGATTCTCCTTATCTCTGGGGGCAGTTGGTTCCAGAGGGTAGGTGCCCCCATAGAGAAGGACCTCCCCCTGGGGGTCAGCAGCCTACATTATTTGGCTGATGGCACCCTGAGGAGGCCCTCTCTGTGGGAGCACACGGGTCGGTGGGAGGTCATTGGTAGCAGCAGGCGGTCTCAAAGATAACTAGGTTTCTGCTGTCATTTCTGGGTGTTTCTTTTTCCAAACATAGTCCAGTGTTTCTTAAACTTGGCTGCTTTAAGATGTGTGATACCTCCAACTCCCAGAATTTCCCATCCTGAATGCGGAAACAGTATTTCTTAACCTTGGCCACTTTACGATGTGTGGATTTCAACTGCCAGAATTCCCAGCAAGGTGCTTCCAAGAGCACCTGGAAGGAACACAATGGCTAGACTCAGATTAAAGAACTTCAGGAAGCATTATGAGGCAGCTGTAAAAATATTGCATTAAAATTCATTAAGTGGTTTGGGCCAGTGGTGAAATCTTTTTTTTTTACTGCTGGTTCTGTGGGAGTGGCTTGGTTGGCTTGGTGGGCATGGTGTGGCTTGGTGGGCATGACAGGAGAAGGATACTGCAAAATCTCCATTCCCAACCCACCCTGGGGCCAGCCAGAGGTGGTATTTGCCAGTTCTCCCAACTACTCAAAATTTCCACTACCGATTCTCCAGAACTTGTCAGAACCTGCTGGATTTCACCCCTGTCTTGGACCATCGTCTAGTCATAGCATGAACACTTGTATAGATGAGCAAGAGAGTAAGTTTGAAATTAAGAATTTTGGTAAACTGTTTACCAAAGCACTACCTGTACAATAGTCTTTAAGAAAGAGTTAAAGTGTTGTATCGGAGATATTGCATGCACAGAAATGTTATTCTTTTTGCAGGATGAACTTGTTTTACTGGGGCTAACCCCAATCTCAGTATATCCTCATCTCTTTTCTGTAGGGGAGTCTATTAATTGCATTCCTCTCAAAGCCATTATCAGGTTGATCATTGTAGTTCCACAAGCTCTTCTTTCTAGATGGGATCCTGTTTTGCTGCTTTGGTAATTAAGGATGGTAGCTGGGGATTTTACTGGGGAACCAAGAAGAACCTGAAGGTCTAAGTGTCTATGGAATTCTCAGTCATCCAGGTCATGGTTGTCCCAAAGGAGCTTTTTCAAGAGGCAACTGGATTCTCTGGTTTTCTTTGAAGACATTTTGCTTCTCATCCAAGAAGCTTCTTTAGCTCTGACTGGATGGTGGGGAATGGAAACTGAGCAATGTGATATATGCAGTACAATGCAGTGAGCCATGTGCAGATCTGTACGTTGGGGAAATAGAACAACCACTTCATAAATGCATGGTACAACAAAGGAGAACAAACACATCAAGGATTAGATTCAGCAGTCCATCTGCATTTAAAACAAAGGCCACTCTTTTGAAGACAGCAAAGTCCACATTTTGGACACTGAGGACCGCTGGTTTGAAAGAGGAGTCAAAAAAGCCATCTATGTCAAAACTGAACAGCCCTCTCTCAACAGAGGGGGAGGGATACAACCTCATCTATCTCCAGTCTACAACATAGTCCTTTCAACAGTTCCAGGAAGGCTCCACACCCATTTGAACCACTCAGGTGACCCGGATGACACAGATAAACCTCTAGGTAGCCTTAACAATGCAAATGACAAGCTATCTGAAAGAAGTATAAATCCTTCCATTTTCCACCATCCACTCAGCGCTGAAGAAGCTTCTTGGATGAGAAACAAAACATCTTCAAAGAAAAACCAGAAAGTCCAGTTGCCTCTTGAAAAAGCATCTTTGGGACTGAAGGCAGTGGTGAAATCCAATTTTTTTTTCTACCGGTTCTGTGGGCATGGCTTGGTGGGTGTGGCAGGGGAAGGATACTGCAAAATCCCTATTCCCTCCTCACTCCGGGGGAAAGAATATTGCAAAATCTCCACTCCCACCCCACTCTGAGGCCAGCCAGAGGTGGTATTTTCCGGTTCTCCGAACTACTCAAAATTTCCGATGCTGGTTCTCTGGAACCTATCAGAACCTGCTGGATTTCACCCCTGACTGAAGGCCTAATTAAAGCTAATGTGTTTTAATCCATTTTCAACTTCCTGCAAGAATTGGTTTTCCAAGATTCTTCCTAAAATAGCCAATCTAAGTAGGTCAGGATTTTTTCTTCAAAACTGGCTGAAACCTCACAAAGGAAGAACTGCTGTTTCAGATTGGGAACAACTGTCAGAGGGAACAAAGATTTGACAAGTGAAAACTCCTTGCCATGCAAGCACCAATTAGATAGCCACAGGGGAAGCCCACCTGATATGCTTGGAATAAGGTGGCTGAATTTGGTTTGAAATGCAAAGAGAGACTGAAATGTCACCGTGACTTATAATGGGATAAAAAAAAAAATCTGTGCTTGGCAGTTTTTGTGACTGATCATGTTGGTAGCACTGTTAATGTCTCAAAGATTCAAGATACCTTTCTCCAACTTAATATTCTTCAAGTGCATCTGGGTTAAGTCCCCTACCCATCATGCTAGTTTCTTGTGGGGTAAGTAATTTTTTCTGCAAAGCATAGAAAAGGAGCAAGAAATAATAAGCCAAAGAAGTTAAAGGCACGAGATAAGAACAAAAAGGAAGAAACAGTTAAATTTAGATCTTCTCAATGCATTCATAGTTCTGTTCCATACATTTCCATTTTTCCAAACTGTTCTTGTTTCTACCATGTCCTTCTATGTAAGTTGTCCTTTGCTATTTAAAAATCTCACTTCTTTCTTTTTTTTTTTGGACCTCCTCCAACTACAACTGTCTTGGACTTCCCCTTTCTCTCAGCCCATTCATATTACATTTGTTTCTGCAATTCAGTCCTTCTCACGCTACATTCAAACCACTTAAACATATTTCTTTCATATTTATCACATACTTTTGGCTTGGGTCCATGTTCATTCATTCTTGAGCCGATCTTGTTTTGCTTTACCTCAAGCACACAAACACACACTTCTTAAAGAACTTGTTTCCTATGCATTCAAATATCTTTTTTTCCCCTCTTGATGTACACAGCACCCAATATCATAAAACAAGATGAGCATATACAGTAAGTATCCTGCTACAGTCATTTTGGCTTCATTCAATTTACATTAATTACTCACAACAGACCATATACTATCCAGTATCTTTTTTTTTACCAGCCTATGTATATGTTATAATGCCTCCATCCATCCCATATCCTGCACATATTCTGGCACCAAGCATGAATTTATCTACCTATTCTATTTTTTCACCATTTGTGAATAATTCACCAGAGCAGGAAGGCAAGGGATGTTGCAGGTGAATTCTATCAGGGAAATGCACCTAATGGAACCCAGGAGAAGGGTCTATCTTATGGTGGCTCTTCTTCTTCAGTATAATTCCTCAGAGACAAGATTGGCTGCCACCTTAATATTTTGCCAAAAGGCCATGAAGACATAGCTTGGGGGCCCCAGATTAATACAGAGCCTAATGGCTGGTATGATTGTGCTTCCTGTTGCTGCGGGACTGGAAATGGAGGGGTTGGGTGGGTTATATTGTGGAATATTAATGATGTAAGCCACCTGGAATCATCATATGTAAATTGGGCAGCCATATAAATGTGTTTAATAAATAAATAAACAACTAACCAACTAATTAACTAAATAAATAAATACATTTGCAGTCATTCAGTTTTCACTCTTGGACATAACTAATCTTTGATAGTTCATAATGTATTTAGTGATATGATCAAATTATAGATCCTTGATCTTCAATACATTGATTTTCAGAGCCTCACCAAGTCACCTGAAAGCAATGGGGGTCCCAGGCATCATTTGCATACAAAAGTAAGTGTGCATTCACATTCCCGAATAACCCACCTCTGAGCTTGTCGATCGAAAGGTCGGCAGTTCAGCGGTTTGAATCCCTAGTGCCGTGTAACAGAGTGAGCTCCCGTTACTTATCCCAGCTTCTGCCAACCTGCAGTTTGAAAGCAAGTAAAAAATGCAAGTAGAAGAATAGGGACCATCTTTGGTGGGAAGGTAACAGTGTTCTGTGTGCCTTCAGCATTTAGTCATGTCGGACACATGACCACAGAGATGTCTTCGGACAGCATTGGCTCTTTGGCTTTGAAACGGAGATGAGCACCTCCCCCTAGAGTCAGGAACAACTAGCACATATGTGCGAGAGGAACCTTTACCTTTACCTTTAACCTCATTGTAACTCTATATACATATATTGTATTGCAAGTAGACATCATACATTCTTTGCTTGCATCTCCAGGGTGCAGGCCCGTGGCTTGCATATCTTTGTTGATAATGTCTTGCCATCTCTGTTTTGGCCACCCGTGAGGTCACTGGCCATTGAATTCTAGTTGGTAGGCAGTCTTGGCAATGGTGGAAAGTGCTGCTCTCAGGACATGTCCACACCAATGGAGCCAGCCTTCTCTCATCTTCTCTATAATTGGTGCCACACAAAAATGTTGTTGAATGGTGTCATTTGTGATGTGGTCAAGAAGGGAGATGCCCAATATCCAATGGAGCATTCACATTTCCATGGCATGGAGATAGCTTTCGGTCCCTGTTGTTGCTGTCCAGAATTCAGTGCCATACAGTGCAACTGGGTGAATGGTTATCTTGTAAATCTTAGATTTAAGACGGGTTGGCATTTGTCTGTCACATAACACACCAGTAAATTCTCGCCATCTTATCCAGGCTGCTTTCACTCTTGCTCAGACCTTGCCATTGATTTTGCCATTGCCTTGGAGGTGGCATCCCAGAACTCCATTGTCCATACCTATTCACATGATTATGTATGCTTCCAATAAATACAAGTGCAACCACATTTCTCACATTCATTTCACAACGACCTGCTGAAAAGCAGAAATTCACATACCACCTGCCCAGTATAAAGTCAGATTATCCTTCCCAAATCTCCTCTTGTTCCGTTTCAGTCAGAATTCTGCCAACTGCATTCTTAGAAATACTCAATAATTTAATTCTCTGCTATCCTTTCTTGCTGCCTTTCCCTTTGTACAGGAGAACAATGGCTACATTTCCCCAATCCCAGACACAGATGCAGTTTTCATACCCGTATTAAACAAGTCATGTTGTCACTGTATAGACAAACTACATCTATATTTTAACATTTCTGTAATTATCTGTATACAACTGCAGCCTTAGCATTTTGCAATATTTCACAGCACGTATGACTTATTTTCATCATTTTTGTTTCAGTTCTACTCTTTGATATATCACAAACACTCTCATACAGATTTCTAAAATACTTTTTTTGTTTTTTAGCATTCTGTCTCTTTGTTTTTAGCCCAAATAATTTAACCGATTCTCTTTTTCATTCTGTTTACTCTGCTGGAGACTTCTTATTTAGCCTTCCTTGCTAACTTCCAAAACAGATTGTTATTTCCATCTAAAATACTCTGCATTTCTCTGCCCCTTTTATTCTTAATCATTCCTTGTTCTCTGTGACTATATTCTTTGCAACTATTACATGTACTTAATACTATTCTTTTATTCTAGCATTTTGCAGCAATAATTGATATATTTATTTATTTTTGTCACCCACAGCCTCTTTTACTTTATCTTTTTCCCAAGCAACCCATTTTATGGTTCTGTGGCACTCAATAGCTTAATTCTTTTCATTCTGTTCTAAGCAGCTTTTAAATCCTCTTTTCTTAAACTGGCTTTCTATTCATCCTGTTGGGGCATTAATCTATATTTTAATGGTGTTATGAAAAATTCTTTAAAAAACATGGCTGTATAAGGTAGGATGGAGTTGCTGGATATTATTTGAAGGGCTTGGAATTTGTGTCTGGACGTATGTACTCTTCCTGTTTACTATTGTTTTTCTTTTCAAAATCCTTTGCAGAAGTCAGGTGGTCTTAAATATAATAACCAAAGAGACAAACAAAGGGCCAATTTTGATACAGAGCCAATTCTCTATGTACCCTCTCCTTCCATTTCAGCTGTCTCCCTACAAAAATATTACCCCCCCCACCCCCTCCAGAAACAGCTAATATGAGGACAGAAAATTTGAGATACATGCTCTTGGTTGGCATATGTAGCTTTCTTAATAAACTTTGATTCTCCTTTTAGGACCTTCAGGAGCTTTTTTTAGTTATCCTTGACTTGTTTGGTTCCACCCTAGTATAGGTCTCCTGCATGAGCAGGGGGTTTGACTAGATGACTCCAAGTCCCTTCCAACTCTGTTACTGTTACCTGTTACCTTTCCACCTTCAGACATATGCTCTGCTAAGCCTAGACCCAAGTAAATGATACAAGGATTTCTAATTAGGGTTACTTTGATTTTTTTCCCCCACTTAAATACTTTCGCTCAAAGTAATGCACTTCTGTGCACATTTTCCCTTAACAATACATCTCAGGGTGTATATTTGTAAAATGCATTTTGAAAACCGCATGTATTTCAGTTGCTTACATATTTGGGAAGTAGAGACAGAGCAGGTTTTCGAGACAGGAGCTTTACTGGTTTGAGATCAGGATCTCTCCTGTGTCCCCATTTTTCATGGGGCTTCAATAGGCTTCGGACAGCTGAGCCAATAAACGATGAGCTGTTTATAATAAATATGCTCCGGAAGAAACCACCATAAGAATTATGCTGATCTATGACTGTAATAAAGATTTGTTTTGACCTGATAAGCTCAAGAAGAGTTTGTTGCAATTCCTATGGAGCTGTGGGGCCAGCAGTTTCTAACTTTCCTAACTTTTTCCCCCCTTCTATTTTAATTTTCATATTGTTTGTATTTTAATTTTTGGCTGTTCACCACCCTGAGTCCTTTGGAAGAAGGGCGGTATACAAATTTAATAAATAATTAATAATAATAATAATAATAATAATAATAATAATTTAGAATTTATTTAGAATTTCTAAAATAGCTTTTTCTAAATTATTTTTAAATTATAAATTTCTAAATTATTCTAAATAAATAGAATAAAAATTCTAAATTCTATTTAGAATTTCTAAATAGCGGGGTAGCAATACCCAAAGGGCTACCCCGCTATTTAGAAATTCTAAATTTACCGGACTTGAACATTTTGACTCTACAAAAAACCACCTTACTCGGAACAGCTTACATCCTCCGACGACACCTTAACAGTTCCTAGGTCCTTGTTTAGGACTCAAGCTGCTGAGCTATTAACCAGCCTCAAAGACTGTGAATCTCACTACGGATTAAATAATAATAATAATAATAATAATAATAATAATAATAATAATAATAACAACAACAACAACAACAACAACAACAACAACAACAACAACAATAATAATAATACTTTCCATTTCCTTTTGATTCACAAGCCACCTGTCAGCCCTGGACCCATTTTCTCCTGGCACCTTCAGGCCTGCCACAGCGGAGATGAGTTGAGCTGTGGGAACGGGAGGGGGTGGGGAAGTAGAGCTAGCTGGGGGATTGTAGCCAAAATACATTTCTTTCATCTGAGAACCAAGGACTTTCCCACCAGGTGAAAGGAGGTGGGAACTGAGACCAACTGACCCTTGGACTGTGGCCTGATTGGACCACATGATGGATTGCATGGACAGGGGAAAGACAACTTTACTTTTAACTGGGGGGAAACCTGAGGGGGGTTAGAATTGGGTTTCCCCAGATATGCCAATATGACATGCCTAATAAATCTATACTTTGAGGAATATGCCCGCCCTGGAATTTTGATTCTGTTGGATGCAGTGGTGGGATCCTTCCCGTTGAACAACCGGTTCAGTGATTGTGTGCTTCTCTGCAGGTGTGTGTGCAGTTCAATGAAATATCACCATCCGCGTTAGTGCTAGGGAACTAAAATAGCTGAGGCATGGCAATCCGCTCTGCCACGCTAATCAGCTGTGAACAGAAAGGTAAGTAAATCACAGAGGTGGGAGGGCCCAGATGATCGTTGAAGCTATCGATTTGCCCAAACTGGTCCTAACCAGTAAAATCCCACCCCTGGTTGGGTGTGTTACTTGGAACCCTGACACCACCGCTTCTTCTTGCTGTCATTCTTCAATGCCCTTCCTCGGATTAGTTTAAATTTTTTTCCTCATTAAAAAAAAACAACAACATAGTGAGGAAAGAATGATAGTAGGGATGAGCTGACTATCATGTTTTGCATTCTCTCTTGGGCTGGCAGGAGGGATCTGTCAGGTTCCGTAAAGACTGGAAAAATAAACCTCAGGACGCAAAAGCAGTAACCAAGTTTGTTTATCCTGGTATCGGTACTAACTGACCACCTTAAAGTGTTATAGAAAGGAATCTTTGTTGGAGCTGACACTCCATGCTCCCCATCACCTTTTAAGCAGCATACAGCTCCACTCAGTGCAATCACTCAATTATCCAATTAACCCGTATCCTCCCTCTCCCTCCCCAATCCATCACAAGCCACTTCAGTTGTTCTGTGCTGCTCTGTCTTTCCTTAAAGTGAGAGTTGGTGATAAATTGCCTCAGTACATGACCCTGACGTCATCTAGCATGCGGCTGGGAAGTTGGAGGGAGAGACATGCTCGGGGCTGACGACCCAGGAGAGCAGGCACACAGGAAGGGTCATCAGTGAAAGAATGGCGACCCCCCCATGAATGGCGGCCCCGAGTACCGTTGCAGGGCTGGGGATAACATGAACATTAACTGGCAACATAGGATGAAGGATGTTTGCCCAACATTGCCAAGCTGCTGAGGACAAGAGGGGCATGGGTTGAAGCTTTGTGGAAATGCTCTAAATGAACACCAAAAAGGCTTTTCATCCATCTCTAGAGGGTACTTCTTGAGCAGAGGAAGCTGCTTCATTTCAGTCATTTTGCATCACTTCCCTGCACTCTCTTACACATAGGGAGCCATGTGAAGGAACAGAGAAAATGATAACATTTGTATTTATAATGCCATCACGCAAATGACCTCATTTACATACTTGGATTGGATGTTGCAGTGCCACTGATGAAATATTACATAATCGTGTCATTTGAATGATGAGGTGATGACCCAGGTGTCAACGTTTGGACATCACGGTGGCTTGCAACAGATGCCTAAGCTTGTACATCTTGATATAGCTTCGTGTTTGTGTATGCAAGTGGGAAAGAAATTATTTTCATCTGTCCTGGTTCATTATGCAGCAGGAAGGTGAGGAAAAAAAATCAACTATGGTTTCATTTTTAATGATTCGAGGAACCAATTTCTGACTCCCAAATCTAGGGTCACATTTAACATCTGTCTGCTTCAAATATTAATGAATCAGCAAATCTATTCCTCTTCTGCTCCTGTTATGATGTTGGTAATATTATATAGCAATTTGCCTAGCCATCTCAGCTTCCTGCTCGTGTCTCCAAGAGAAACATAGGCCTCTCTAAGTGACCTCCGCTTCTCCTTTTTTTTTCATTTTCATTTTTTCCCCCCATTTTCCAAGGCACCAGAAGTCCAGACAAGGAATAATGGATGGAAACTGATCAAGGAGAGATTCAACCTAGAAATAAGGAGAAATTTTCTGACAGTGGGAACAATCAACCAATGGAACAGCTTGCCTTCAGAAGTTGTGGGAGCTTCATTACTGGAAGATTTCAAGAAGAGACTGGACTGTCATCTATAAAAATGGTGTAGGGTCTCCTGCTTGTGCATGGGGTTGGACTAGATGACCTACAAGGTCCCTTCCAAAACTGTTAATTTGTTAATCCTTAAAATAGGCAAGGTTCTGATGGCCACATATAGTCAAAATTCTTGAGTGGCTCCACAACCTCTTGTCAAAGGTGCAGGTAAATTGCAAGTTTTAATAAGCCAGAAAGAAGAAATGATTAATAATATAGCAATAGCACTTAGACTTATATATAGCTTCATCGTGCTTTTACAGCCCTCTCTAAGTGGTTTAAAGAGTCAGCATCTTGCCCCCAACAATCTAGGTCCTCATTTTACCCACCTCGGAAGGATGGAAGGGTGAGTCAGCCTTGAGCCGGTGAGATTTGAACTGCTGAACTGCAGCTAGCAGTCAGTTGAAATAGCCTGCAGTACTCTAACCACTGCACCACCTTGGCTATGTATAGGAATATAGGAAATAAAATTTATTGCATTCATTCTACTGAAGGTTAGAGTACATTCAATCAAATTCATTTTTGCAACTTTGTCCACTTCTTGGAGCATGCACAACAAAGGACAGTGTTTTAAAACTTTCTCTAAATTAACGTTTTCCAGATCTAATGGGCTAACAGCTTCTTGAATCCTTGGTCTAAATGGCCAACTTCCTTTCTGAATGGGAATTCTGATTATTATAGTTCAATCCAGGGGTGAAATCCAGCAGGTTCTAACAGGTTCTGGAGAACCAGTAGCGGAAATTTTGAGCAGTTTGGAGAACCAGTAGTGGAAATTTTGAGTAGTTTGGAGAACCAGCAAATACCACCTCTGGCTGGCTCCAGAGTGGGGTGGGAATGGAGATTTTGCAATATCCTTCCCCCAGGAATGAGGAGAGAATGGGGATTTTGTAGTATTCTTTCCCTGGAGTGGGGTGGGAATGGAGATTTTGCAGTATCCTTCCCCTGCCTCGCCGACCAAGCCACTCTCACCAAGCCACACCACGCCAACCAAGCCATGCCCACAGAATTGGTAGTAAAAAAAAAAAAACTGGATTTCACCACTGGTTCAATCCATCAGAAGAGAATCAGCTGATTTATAATAATTTTTCTCCCTTTTTGCCAATCTTATCATCATTCTCCCTTTTCTGCTTTTTCAAATAAATGTTCTGAAATGGGCCTTGAGTTAGCTTGAAAGTACTATATATGCACCCAATTATGGGACAAAATAATGCTTCAATGAGACAAAGAAATGGGAACTTGGAGGCCTAGGGGACATTGACTAGACTCCTGTCCAAGGCAGCCGATTGCTTTTGCCAACAGGTGGAGAATTATCCACTTGTTATAAGCACACGTGTCCTGCCATAATTACAGAAGCTGAAATATATCTGTAATCTACAGGCAGGAGAGGCGATTTCCATCTTTTATGCGACATGAAAAATGCACCAAGCATGGGTTTGCCCATATACCAAATTGCTTTTTTTTTCCTCATTCCCCCTTTAATGCAAGAGATCAATCATCCTGTGGATTTTATTACTCAGAGTTTAGCTTTTTGTTTTGACAGATGGCCTGTGTGCTTCTTTGGAGTACAACTCTATATCACTCCCATTAAGTGCACAATGGAATTCTCTGTCTCCGGTATCTTAAAGAGGAAAAAAATTAATAAATGGTGGGAAGATACTTGCCAAAGCCACAGGCCTCACCGAGGAGAGTTAGGTTGAAAAATAGCAAAAGAGAGTTTCTTTTTGCGGGACAAATGGACATGGATTCATCCTGTTATGCTTTTGCGTAGCCTGCTCATAAGCATGATAGTGAGTCCTGACATTCATAGATTTGCTGCAAAGCGAATAACAAATTCAAACAGGGTATAAATTCTATGTTTCTTCTAGGGATAAGATTAAGGTGCCTCTAATATCTATCCTGTAGGGAGAGATGATGCAGTTCTGAAAATAATAACAGGGACAGAGAGATAAGGAGTGTACAGAATGAAAACCGAACAGCTGTCCATCCATCCTGCATCTCTGAATCCAAACTTCTAAATGTATCACATCCAGAAGGCACATAATGGGCAGAAGTATCTGTTCTAGGCAAATGATGCTAGATAGTCAAAGAAACAATCGAAGTTGTTAACAACAAAACAGTCTTTGCCAACCTAAGTGCTGTTCAGAAGAGTTAACTGTCAGAATTCTGAAATTAGCATCGCCATTACTGAGAATTCTGGAGATCGATCTCCACTTAGCTGGATAGTATCAAAGCTGAGGAAAACTGCAATAAATACCACCTGATTTTCATCTTATTTTCCAAGGGATATACTTCAGTGATGAAATTCATTTTTTTTTTTACTACCAGTTATGTGGGCATGGCTTGGTGGGCACGGCAGGGGAGGAATATTGCAAAATCTCCAGTCCCACCCCACTCTGGGGCCAGCCAGAGGTAGTATTTGCTGGTTCTCCGAACTACTCAAAATTTCCGCTACCGGTTCTCCAGAACCTGTCAGAACCTGCTGGATTTCATCCCTGGTTTCAGGCAGCTCACAAAAAGTATATAAAAACAATAAAAGCATGCATAAAAATAAACCCACCCTTTCCTCCATGTGCTACACCCACAACCTCTCATCTCAATTCCAATCCTAGTCAATCCTATGAAGAACACCCAGGTCTCCCAGAAGCTAAAATGATGCAGGAAGGAGAAAAAAGCAGGAGCTAAATTATAATTTTGCCACCAAGGCTCTTTGAGAATTAAAAAAGACCCAGATCATTAGGGGGAAAAAAAATCTTATCCACCCCCATGGGGGTTAATGTGGGTCAGTTCTCTGGAATATGGCTCTGAAAACTTCAAAGGGATACTTTGCTTTGATGATGGACCTTCTCAGAGCTACTTTATGGGACTGACTGGACCTCATTTCTTAGTTGTGCTGTGCTTTCCAATATTTGCAGAAAAAGAGGAAGCAGACTTTAAAATACCTTCGGAAAACATTTACATCACATTGGTGGGTCTATTACGTACTTCAAGGTACATTTCCTCTCACAATTTTGTAAATCTACCCAATTTGGCTATAATTGACTTGTGTGGCCTCAACCCAAATTATATCCAGAATTGGTAATATAAAAAGTAGAATTTTTAATGCAAAGGAAAAAAAAATTCTTTGAAGCATATGTAGCAATTCCTTACAACTCCTTCAGCTGAACACATGTTGCCATTGTAGTGCTCAGCTGCTCAGTCCAAAATGTTGGAAACTGCATACTGTTTTTGGCTAAGAACCTATTTTAATTGCCAGTCAGGGGTTTTCAAACTTCTTCATAGCTACGAAACTGCTATTAAAAAAGAATAATAAAATCGTCAAATCAAGGTACAAAAATCTAGGAGTAGAAAACTGGTTGTGCTTTGAAGTTTGGTTGATGATTTCTGGAGGGCTCGGGACAGGGTTGCTCCTCTGTTCTGGTCCTATTAGATCTCTCAGCGGCTTTTGATACCATCGACCATGGTAACATGCTTCACCGGTGGAGGGATTGGGGGTGGGATGCACCGTGTTGCGGTGGTTCTCCTCCTATCTCTCCGACCGGTCGCAGTCCATGTTGGCAGAGGGGCAGAGGTCGACCTCGAGGCGCCTTGCTTGTGGGGTGCCACAAGGGTCGGTCCTCTCACCGCTCCTGTTCAACATTTATGTGAAGCCGCTGGGTGAGATCATCCGTGGTTTTGGGGTGCAGTGTCACCTGTATGCTGATGACACTCAGCTGTACATCTCCACCCCGGACCACCCCAATGATGCCCTCGAAGTGATATCCCAGTGTCTGGAGACCGTACGGGTCTGGATGGGGAGGAACAGGCTCCAAATCAACCCTTCCAAGACCGAGTGGTTGTGGCTGCCGGCGTCCCGATATAGCCAGCTGGTGCCTTCGCTGGCTATTGGGGGCAAGTCTTTGGCCCCCATGGAGAGGGCTCATAACTTGGGGGTCCTCCTGGATGCACGGCTGTCTTTAGAAGAGCATATGACGGCCGTGGCCAGGGGGGCTTTTTATCAGGTTCACCTGATACGCCTGTTGTGTCCCTTTCTGGATCGGGACTCCTTATGCACAGTCACTCATGCCCTGGTCACTTCTCGCCTGGACTACTGTAATGCTCTCTACATGGGGCTCCCCTTGAGGACTACCCGGAGGCTCCAACTTGTCCAGAATGCAGCCACGCGGGTGATTATGGGGGCAACTTGGCGCTCCCATGTGACACCTCTCCTGTGCAAGCTGCACTGGCTCCCAGTGGTCTTCCGGGTGCACTTCAAGGTCTTGGTTCTCATCTTTAAAGCAACCCATGGCTTAGGGCCTGGGTACTTACGAGACCACCTTCTGCCACTGATAACCTCCCACCGGCCAATACGCTCTCACAGAGAGGGTCTCCTTAGGGTGGCATCGGTCAGGCAATGTCGACTGGCGAACCCCAGGGGGAGAGCCTTCTCTGTGGGGGCACCTGCCCTCTGGAACGAGTTACCCCCGGGAATACGATTAATCCCAGACCTCCGTACTTTCCGCAAGGCCCTGAAAACCTTTCTACTTCAGCAAGCTGGGCTTGCTTAAAGAAGATTTTAATGGGTTAATTTTAGTGAGGGGTTTAAAATTTGGGGAAGCCAAAATTGATTTAATTATGTTTTAAATTATTTTAACTTTCATATTGCTTGTATTTTAATTTTTGGCTGTTCGCCGCCCTGAGTCCGTCAGGAGAAGGGCGGTATACAAATTTAATAAATAAATAAATAAATAAATAAATAAATAAATAAATAAATAAATAAATAAATAAACAAACTTTTTCCTGTTGTTTCTTTCCTTAGTCTTTTACAGTATTGAATCCGTTTGAACACAGTTTAATCACCCTGCATTGGGACAAATTTATTTATTTATTTATTGGTTCAATTTATATGCCGCCCTTCTCCGGAGACTCAGGGCAGCTTACAATGCGTTAAGCAATAGCCATCATACTTTTGTATATATCTGCTTTCACCCCCCCTGCCCAAGAGGTGTTCTTTTTTTATACAAAGGCAGCTTATTTCCCTCACAATCTGGGTCCTCATTTTACCTACCTCGAAAGGATGGGAGGCTGAGTCAACCTTGAGCCTGGTGAGATTTGAACTCGCAGTAATTGCAGGCAGCTGGCAGCTAAGTGCTATTTAACTTTAGTCCACTATAGTCCACTGCACCACCAAGGCTCTAAATGAACAATATAGATAATTTATCACTGTCATTGTGTCTGTTTCTTACCTAATCTATTGTTAGCTAAATGAGTCTGTGTTTAAAAGATGGGAAGGACTCTGACTTTATCTTTGTGTGGTACTTCAAGAAGGATAGACATGAGGCTTTTCTAGTCTCGTTTATTTTCTATGAAATCTACTTTTCATTTCAAATATAACAGAAATCTGTTTGCATAGCCTGATGAGTGGGTTAAGTCCACACTTTGATTCTAAGAAAACTATATGAGTATTTTACTTTTACAACGAAAAAAAAAAAACCCTCAAAAAACTCTGATGGCTTAGTTTCTTGGAACTTTTTTTTTTAATGTTCTGAAGCACATCTGAACAGGCTTCTGTTGAATTAACTTTTTGACTCCAGAAGAGACATCACCGCTTTAAATAACTGCAAAGAGGGATGAACACCTTTTGTCTACTTTCTCCTATTTTCTCCACTAAACTATGAGAAAGGCTTATTATATAGGAGCACACTGCTACTTGATACCTAACAGGGGAACCACTGTAATAACTGTAACTACCGTTGGTCCAGAATGCAGCCGGGTGAGTTATAGTGGGTGCACCTAGATACACCCACATTACACCAATCCTCCGCGAGCTGCACTGGCTCCCTATTGGTCTCAATTCAAGGTTGCACCCGGAGGTTGGTTATTACCTTTAAAGCCCTACATGGCTCAGAGCCAGGCTATCTTTGAGACCGCCTTCTATCACATAGCTCTCAGTGACCGGTAAGATCCCACAGAGTTGGTCTCCTCCGGGTCCCGTCAGCTAAACATAGAATTCAGCAACATGTTTCTGAAGCCATCCAGAAGAAAGCTGACCACTTCCTGCTCCCTCCCTCTCTCCCCCCCTCTCTTGATTTTATTAACTATTATAATTAAATAGATAAAAATAGTATCTACAA
Organism: Masticophis lateralis; assembly: GCA_030761175.1. Classification (NCBI taxonomy): domain Eukaryota; kingdom Metazoa; phylum Chordata; class Lepidosauria; order Squamata; family Colubridae; genus Masticophis; species Masticophis lateralis. The sequence goes on from JAUDYJ010000001.1 coordinate 331,888,594, forward strand.
TCTACAATCTACAATCTACAAAAATAAACGATTAAAAAAGAGCAAGGGAAAAGAAAAAAAGAAAGAAAAATAGGAAAAAAATAAGAATATAATACTGTACTAAAAAGAAAAATGTTTATTTTTAATTTATATATTAAAAGAATAATATATATTTCTTTTCCTAGTCTCAATGGCAAATACAATCACTGACAATTGGAAGTATTAAAGTTGATGGTCATTGGGTATATAATGGACATTTTAGGTCAGGTGCAAGAAAGCAGGAAAAAGAGTAGAATTCAAAGCACTAAAAGTTTATTCCATACTATCTATATACAAGAATCTGATCAACTAACAATCAAGCCAAATTAATGCTACATAAGGGACAATGGAATTCACGGGGTGGGTGGGTGCTGGACTTAGGTCACTTGTGGGAACGTAACAACTCCAAACTGATGAGGCATTTGACCCCTCTTTCAGATTCCACCTAGTCATCTCCTACATTTAATAGCTAGATTCTCCCTCTGAGTCTGAACAAAAACATGTTTGGCTTTCATACACAAAGTTTATATATCTACCTGATATTGTCTTAATAGGAAGTGGCTCAGTTTGGACCAAAATAAACAGTCTTCTATGTGGATCACATACAATATTTTCTCCTCTTTTCCCTTAAATACTTGTACGGCTTAAAAATAGTCACTGACTTTCCCTTTTGAGACGGTGTGTTTTGTTACCTTTGATCAATATTGTCATGGGATGTTAGGAGGGTTGGCATAGCTCATTAGCAAGCTTGCTCCCTCCTTTCACATCACTGGCAGATTCTGGCATGCCAGGTTTCTGGATTGCTGAGAATTCTCTGCATTAACTAGTTATCAGATGCAAGATGGTACAAAGAAATAAAACGCTATAAAGATAAGCAAGCCACGGGGAAAAGAAGGCTGGCAGAGAGAAAAGAGTGTTTGTAGCGCTATAGTTCTGCAATAAAGGTTTGGGCCAACACTTGTCTATGTTAACCTGGGCCCCACTCATTCATTGTATCTTCCTCTCTTAGAGGTTGAACTTTCACCTCACAATGAGAGTGATTGTGATGTGGCACGAAGGCAACACAGCCAGAAAACCAGTATGAGTCCTTTTATTGGCACCAACTTTTCCCCCAATGTCCCATTTTCTCTCCAGCCTGGAGAAAAACTCTCACACAAACCTGCAGCAGCTTCTGGCTGCAGATACTCCAGTCCAAACACTGTAAGCAGAATGACTGCAATCAATCACTCCAGCAGGACAAGATAATGAGTCCCGGAAGCAAGGAATAATTCTAGCAAGACAAGATAAGCACACAAAAGCACAGCATTAATTCAAACAGTCGGGAGGAATTCCAGGATTGCAGGACACAATTTTCATCACTAGATGAATTCAGTATTTGTTCCTGACAAACACCCCTCCCAGCTGCCTCTCCTTTAAACTCCATCCCTAGGTGTGCCTTGTGAAGGGAATTGGCGACCTCTCCTTCCTTGTAACCCACGCAACCCACATTGCTCTTTTTTGTGTTCTTCCCTACGCACCCTAGGAGAGGGTAAGCCTTGGTCTTCATCTGAACCACCTCTCCCTGCTCTGCCCAGCCTGACTTTGCCCTTCCTCAGTTTCCTCCACAGCCAACAGAGCCACTTTCCCACTCTCTGTCAGCTGTTCATCTTCCGTCTCAGATTCAGATTCCGATGGGGCATGACACTGGTGCAATGACCTAGAGGTGGAGCTGTCACCTCACAATTAGGAGGCTGTGAGTTCAATCCTAGGTAGAGGCAGGTATTTCTCTCTCTGGGCACAACTCCGCATTGGTGACAGGAACAGCACTTGGCCAGGAAACACTCAGCTCCATTCAGTTGCCCAGACTCCACCCTACAAGGGATCATGGGGTCATTAAAAGAAGATGATGGTGTGTGTGTGTGTGTGTGTAGCAGAGGTGGGTTTCAGCAGGTTCTGACCAGTTCTGGAAATTTTGAGTAGTTCGGAGAACTGGTAGTAAAAATCCTGATTGGCCCCGCTCCCATTTATTCTCTGCCTCCCAAGTCCTAGCTGATTGGGAGAAAATGGGGATTTTGCAGTAACCTTCCCCTGGATTCGGGAAGGAATGGAGATTTTATAATATCCTTCCCTTGCCATGCCCACAAAGCCACACCCAAAAAGCCATGCCACACCCACAAAGTCACACCCACAGAACTGCTAGTAAAAAATGTTGAAACCCACCACTGATACATATATATATTTATATATGAATGATACAGACACACAAATAAATAAATGAAAATAAATTTTGAAACAGAATTTGCTCATCTAAATTCACAATCTGGTGGTATGATGTGACTGAAGCTTTGTCCAGCTGAAGCACCCCTTTGAAGTTTTGCCCTACTCTGGTTCCTTGTCTTCTCCTTATCTTGATTGTCTTTCCTTGCATCTCTTCCAAATTATCTAGATATGTGAGCTACATACAGTACTTAAATCAAGGTCTGGCTGAATATAATAGAGATGTCTGATGTGTAAGCATCTCTGTGTTCTTTGTAGAATATGAGTGTCTTAGCCGCAGATCTATTCTGTTTGCATTTGCTTTTCAGAGGATACAGTACTCAACCTCTGAAGAAAAAAAAGTGGTTTATACATCTGACTGAGTGCTATACATAACTCTCTTCTACTTGACAAATGGAGCTATATACCCATTTGGAAGGCAAATGGTCATGTAATGCTGCTATGTCAGCATTCATTCCAACTCCCCCAATGCTTAAAAATAAATGTGCCTGCACAATTGGTCCATTTAAAAAAATAAAAATAAAATACAGAAAGCAAAGCAATTGGAGGTCACGATACAACTATCTTGGGACATGGAAGGAGTTTTCTGCAAGCTATAATAAGCAACTTTCAATATTACTGCCAATGAAAATTCTGATGATGTACAAGAAGGGCAGTCACATGAGGAAAAACTTGCCGCTTCTGATTTTTGTGTTCCAGGGGAACATTTATCACCGCCTTTTGGCTTATAAACTTGAGACAAGACTAAATAAGAATGTATACTTGTTAAGTCTAGTCAATAAAGATATTGATTGCGAGGCCGGGAAATGATGGGAGATGTTTCTTGATGAACTGTTACTGTTCTGACTTTTCCGGCGGAAGCTGTAGATCTGATGTTTGCAGAGGGGAGGGAAGTTGAAGTATTATATACATGCATACACACACACATACACATATGTGTTGGCTTAATAAGGAGTGGTAATGGGTGTTTTAATCTTTGAATTTTTAAATTTGGGGCCAAATTATTTAATACGTTTTAAATTGTTTTTAAATTTTGTATTATATGTTGTTTTATTGTAGCTGTACACCGCCCTGAGCCCTTCGGGAGAAGGGCAGTATAAAAATTTAAATAATAAATAAATATACAAATGCAATTATACATATACATATGGCAGTAGTGAAATCCATTTTTTTAAACTATCGGTTCTGTGGGTGTGGCTTGGTGGGTGTGGTGTGGCTTGGTGGGTGTGGCAGGGGAAAGATACTGCAAAATCCCCATTCCCTTCCCACTCCTGGGGGAAGGATATTGCAAAATCTCCATTCCCATCCCAGGCTGGGGCCAGCCAGAGGTGGCATTTGCTGGTTCTCCGAACTACTCAAAATTTTCACTACTGATTCTCCAAACTGCTCAAAATTTCCGCTATCAGTTCTCCAGAACCTGCTGGATTTCACCCCTGACATGTGGACTATCCCAACACTCCTAGTCAGCTCATACATTTTTAAAGCACATCTTTTTTTTTCCTAAGTAAAGCACAATGTTAATTGGACTTCATTCCTGCATTGTGCATTCTGCATTGGAATTTTTGATGAATGCAAAAATTGCTTCCAACTTCTTTTACATACCAGCTATGAATCCTCAGATTTGGATCGATCAGACATTAAATCATCCACTCGCAATTAAAACTTTGCTCACCCTCCACAAAACACTTTAATTTTTCCTAAGAATGTTTAGGGGACCCAAGAACATTCTGATAAATGAAACTGACCTTAATAATACTTTGTTTTGATGCAGGCATGTTTTAGTTCTTCAATGAGAAGAATCTGGAACATGCAAGTCTATAAATAATAGAACTGGGCAGCATTTTGAATCTTGAGAAGATGTCTTGGAACATGCCAGGACACAACTTAGAAACGGTCAGCTATGTTCATGTTTTAAAATGTCTTTTGGAGTTCATGTCCAAAGTACATCATGACCCTAATAAATAAAAGCATGGAGAACATTGGGAGGAAAACCAAGGAGATATTGGTGAGCCCAGAAGTGTAGAAGGAATTACATGTCCTACATCAACTTAATAGGAAAATAGGAAGCTGTACAATATTGAGACAGGCTATAGACTTATAGCCTGTCCAACTTAGACAACAGCACTGCCATGGTTTCTCTTTTATTTTGTATCTTGAGAGACTGAGAATTAAACTTAACTCACTGCAGTGATATGCCCTGTCACTGAGTTACATCCCCTATGGAGAGAATCAGTGGAATATTAAGAACCAATATTATTCCCCTTCATGGATCACTGCGTGGCAAAAGGGCTTGCATAGCTCAATGAAGCTATCAGCTATGCCGTGCAGGGCCACCCAAGATGGACAGGTCATAATGGAGAGCTCTGACAAAACATGATCCACTGGACAAGGAAATGGCAATCAGTTCCAGTATCTTTGCTATGAAAACCCCATGGACAGTACCAAAAGGTAAAAACTTATGTGAGTTCCTTGGACTGCAAGGCGATCAAATCAGTCAGTCCTAGAGGAGGTCAACCCTGACTGCTCTTTAGAAGGCCAGATTCTGAAGATGAAACTCAAATACTTTGGCCACCTAATGAGAAGGAAGGACTCAGTGGAGAAGAGTCTAATGCTGGGAAAGATTGAGGGAAAAGAAGAAAGGGATGACAGAATGAGGTGGCTGGATGGAGTCACTGAAGCAGTGGGCAAAAACTTAAATGGACTCCGGGGAAATGGTAGAGGACAGGAAGGACTGGAGGAACATTGTCCATGGGGTCATGGTGGGTCGGACATGACTTCGCAACTAACAACAACAACAACAACAACAATTATTCCAAATGAATGTTCAGGGACTCCTGATTCATTGGAAGGTATCACAGCTGCATCACAAATTCAGAGCGATAAACAATCCTGAGCATCTGTGATCAATTCAGGGACAACTTGTGAATGCAAATTGAGGAGAATCTGAGCCAAATACAAGGACTCTTTTATCAGTTATAACTCCAGTGTTTTATTACTTGATTTGGATTGGGTTTTTCTCCTCTGGCATGAGATTGTTCTTGGTAGATTTAGCCATGGAATTAATTCAGTAGGATGCCTAAAAATGAGTGTATTGGAAATGGCAAACTTTCTCATCTGTCATCTTATCCTACACCTAACAATAATTTACAAACTGGAGAAATCATTGCATGTGCTCATTCATTAGATTAAGGATACTGCTTTACTGGATACTTTGCTTTAGACAGGGTCCAGATCAGACCATTTAGAGCAGGGCAGTGGTGGGTTGCCCCTGTTTTAGATCGGTTCGCAAGAACCGATAGTAAAACCGGCGGGAGGCTCTGCCCACCGACCTGGACGTCACTAGGAAGCTTCTGCGCATACGTGTGTGGCCTCGTTGTGAACCAGTAGTAAAGATAAGTAGAACTAACCTCTGGAACAAGGGTGTCAAACTCGATTTCATTGAGGGCCACATCTGGTTGTGTTTAACTTCAGAGGGCCAGGGTAGGTGTGGCCAGAGTGGGTATGGCCTGCTCAATGTCACTCATGTCGGGGGTGCCTGTGGCAGCCCGAGCACTCTGCCAGCGACCCACCCAAACTCCGTTTTCACTGGCAGAGGGTTGCAGGAGACCGTTGCAGCCAGAAATGGAGCTCGGGAGCCTGTTTTTGCTGGCTGAGGCACCATGGGCTGGTCCCTCAGTTTCCAGGGTGGCCCTGCAGGCCAGATCTAAGCACCCCATGGGCCAGATCTGGCCCCCAGGCCTTGAGTTTGATACTCCTGTTTTAGAGGTTCCAAATGGAGGGAGGAGGCATTTCTGATGTTAGCCTAGTGAAATAATCCAAACTAGAAGCACAACAGAATGATTTATTCTCCTTTATTGTAAGGTTAAAATAACAGAATCTTGCAAGACTGAAAGTATACTCTCCCCCATTTTACAGCCTAAGAAACTAGGGAGTGTCATTTCTAAATTATTTGCCATGCCCACATTCCTTTTCTGGGCTAAAATGCCTCCTGACCATTCCCCTGACTGTGGCTCTTCCCTCTGTCTCCCAAGAGCACTCCAAAACTCCATTATATTCAACTACATCAATTCTACATTTCCAGGCATCGTGTCTTCTTCTTGAAGCCAGTGGTGGGTTTCAAATTTTTTTACAACCGGTTCTGTGGGTATAGCTTGGTGGGCATGGCTTGGTGGGCGTGGCAGGGGAAGGATACTGTAAAATCTCCATTCCCTCCCCAATCCAGGGGAAGGTTACTGCAAAATTCCCATTTCCTCCTGATCAGCTGGGACTTGGGAGGCAGAGAATAGATGGGGGCTGGGCCAGTCAGAATTTTTAATACCGATTCTCTGAACTACTCAAAATTTCTGCTACCGGTTCTCCAGAACTGGTCAGAACTTGCTGAAACCCACCTCTGGTTGAAGCCATGTAAAAGAATAAATAAATATGTCTGGCAATTCCATTGTTTAACCTCTTTTGATACGTATGAACAATAATTATTGGTGTATATGTTCAATACTAGTGGGGCTTTATATGTTTCTGGGCAGTACTGAACAATTTTACAGTCTTTCTGTTGTGCTGAAGGTTTCTATTACTGCCAAGTGCTGGAACTTGCTTTGAGGTAAGGAGGAGCTAAGCTTCTTTGTGAATTACATTTTGTGTAAAAAATATCTTCCAGTTTTGAACAAGGGTTTTTTTTTCCAGTTTCATGAACAGAATTCCAGAGGGGGTGACCATATTGATTGTGAACTACTCACAAATCAATACGTATATTAGAGAATGAGCTTTTATGATCTCCCAGTAGCTCATTAACTCTCTCTCACTCCCTTTTACATATTTCATTTACATGGACCAGAGGACCTACTAAAAACAAGTACATAGCAATATGCCATAATTTTTCTGCAAAACTCACGCAAACCATTTTCTTTAAATCCATCCCACTTCCTTTCCAAATTTTCCTCCTTTGCAAGTTTGCTTCATTAGGTGAAGCAAACCTAATGCTTCACCTAACGATTGCTAATTAAAGCAATCGTTAATTAGCAATCGTGGGCAGCAAATTTTAGAGGGGGTGGGGGGATGCTGAGAAACAAATCTGCCACAAAAATGGCACAATCTGCCAAAATAGACCCCCCCCAGCTCAGCACTACCAGCAGGAACAACACGTTTCCTATTAAAAATGCACACAAAGAAATGTAAATTTGGGGAAAATATATACACAGGGAGACAGCTTATATGACAGTGGAGTGCTCCAGTGGAGTGCTATGGTAGTACCAATCCCACTAATGCCTTCTGTAGTACCTACCAGATCCATGCTTTGGCCATTTTTACTTTTTAAAGTGTTTTTAAAAGATCTTTAAATTAAAGATCTTTTAATTAAATGAATGAAACAAGCAAGCATACTTCAGTGTCCCAGCCTTAAACTTATGTATAATTCCAACAATTCCACCCACTAAAATAGAATCCTTAAGCATTCTTTTTTTTTTTAAATGCAGTGGTTGTGTGTGTGGATGCAGCCAATATTTTGCCTGGAAATGGGCCCTTTTGTCCAGGAAAAAAAAGATTAACTAAGATAATAAGGAACGTTTTGGAAGTTAGATGATAAGGAATATGGGAACCAGAAATATTGGCAAAGGGGTGAAACTAAGCAAAATGGCTGATGAAGTGTTATGCCCCTAGCCATGTCCTTTTTGATTATTTGTACAAAAGAGGTGGAGCTATATCATAACATTTCCATCTGGTACTTTGCCGATTTTGACTGACCTGTGGGCAGGGGTGAAATCCAGCAGGTTCTGACAGGTTCTGAAGAACCGGTAGCAGAAATTTTGAGCAGTTCAGAGAACTGGCAAATACTACTCTGGCTGGCTCCAGAGTGGGGTGGGAATGGAGATTTTGCAATATCCTTCCCCCAGAAATGGGGAGGGAATGGGGATTTTGCAGTATCCTTCCCCTGCCACACCCACCAAGCCACACCACACCCACTAAACTTTGTCCACAGAACTGGTAGTAAAAAAAATGGGATTTCACCATTGCCTGTGGGTATTGAGGGAGGAAGTGGGGAGGAAGTGAAATCTTACTCATTCTGCCATGTGGTTGTTAGGCAAAATCAGTCAGAACAACCCTGTGAATAGGCCAAAGCAGTTTCTTTACTGCTGATAACCTATATACAAGAATCTTGCCAGACTGACTGAACCAGCAGATAAGGGTTTCAGTAACGTAGCCTATGTTGCTTCCTCTCCTGGAGTAATTCCACACTGCCATACCTTTTGAGTATCTCCAGTCTTTTAGCTGGTGATTCCACTACATTAGTAAATAGATGTTTTGTCATTGACATGCCCATCATGCAGGCATTTTGGGACAGCTCTTTAACATAAGCTATTTGAAAAATGCCCACCAGCTGAAAAAGTTTCAATATATTTGTGTGTGCATGTGTTTGTATGGGGGTTGTGTGCAAGGGTGGGATTCTATTGGTTCAGACCAGTTTGGGTGAACCGGTAGCTCTGACGATCAACTGGGAGCAAACCGGTTCACCCCGATGACCAGATGGGGCCTACCCGCCTGCCTGCACTATTTTCCTACCTTTATATTCTCAGCTGATTCGCACAGGAGAGCGGATTGCCACACAAATCAGCTATGTTACTACTCCGAAGAAACCCGGAAGTGAAGATTTCTTCAAATTGTGCAAGTGCACGCAGTGTGATCACACGATCACCGAACCGGAAGGATCCAACCACTGGTTGTGTGTACACATACACACACAAGACAACCCATGACTACTTGGGTCATCCTTTCATACATTTGCGAGTGCAGAAGGACTGGCAGTGATTGTACAAGGAGACTTACTCAAACAACTTCTGACCTTCCCTTCAAGATTCCCCATTGACTTTCTTCCTGCAAGCATCCTAGGAAGCAAGTTCCAAGTCCAAACCCACTGCCGGCTATGATCACATGTTCCCCATTGGCTTTATTCCTGAAAGCTTCTCTGCTAACCTCTGGGAAAGTGTCAGGGAATATTGTAGGTAAGGATCATGTGGTTGCAACTGGTGGCAGTTATTGTCATGCCAGGAACTTTCACCTTATGATGAATTGTGTTGCCCAGTCAAAGGTTACAGTCATGAGAGTTTTAGTATATACCTGTGCCCTCTTAGGCCATCATTTCAGAGATATTTCCTTACCTAAGCAGAGAAACAGAATGACCCAAAGTGGGCAAAAAAGTAGTGGAAGCAGGAGCAACTTCCAACTTCTGGGAAGCTTCCCCAATGAGTTTATTTGTGGGAATCTAGCAGGGTGCATTGGAAATGTTCCCTTCCCTTCCCTTCCCAGTAGGCAGATAAGTGGCTGCTGCTGGGAGGGGGAAGGGATCAAGGGATTGCAAGACTGGCTTGGAAACTGTCACAGAATATTGAAAAAAGTACATCACATGACTGCAACAGCAACTCAGTAGCAGCCTGTAGCTCTGAAGCAGCCACAACTTCCTTAAATTTTATTTCCTTGGGAGTCAAGGATCCCAGATTCTGTGCATATTCTGTAAGTCAGGCCATTTGAGGTACCTTGGTTAGCATATTTTTTTCCTGATGATGTATTGTTTTGCCCCATTAAAGATAATGGCAATGAGAGTTTTAGTAGTATATCAATGGTGAGTTGTCCCCGGTTCGGACTGGTTCGCAAGAACTGGTAGTAAAAATGGTGGGGGGCCCCGCCCACTGCCCCGGATGTCATCGTCACCGATTGCGCATGCGCAGAAGCATAGAAGCAATCCCGTTGCAAACTGGTAAGTAGAACCTATCCTTTAGTATATAGATATATAGATAAAAATACCTATGAAGAGAAGTAACATATGAATGACAACTCTGTCTTAATATTACATTGTTTATTTATTCATATACATATATACAAATTAATTGTATTGATTTATTTTAATTTTATTTATTAAATTTCTATATCTTCCGTCTCACCTAAGTGATTAATTGACAGAATATTGAATATACCAAATACACAGAAAACAGGGAACCTTGCCAGGATGAAAAAAGCTAACAAACAATTAAAGCAATTAAGACAGTTAACACAAGTGCCCATTTAATTGGCAGTTTCTAACTAGCAAACTAGTTTACTGCACATGGAGAAAAAGCCACAGTGTTTAGTCTCAGATCTGGGCTACAACATTAAATGATCACACAGAGATCCAGAAACTGACCTCCGTTACTCACTTGGCATTTTGTAGGTCATATGTGGCAGCTTTCTTTTGGACACCAAGAGATCGAGAGATGTAGAACATCTATGGAGGAGCGAAAAGCTGGCTGGAAAGAAGCCAAATAGGGATGCTGAAAACAAGATGCAGCAGTGAAAATACTTTTGTTGTTGTTGTTGTTGTTGTAGCTGTATGACTTACAGCAGAGAATTTTTGCAATTGCCCCTGAGTCTACAACAGTTGGGAGGATAATTCTTTATGTGTGCTTTCAAGTTTAATTGGGAAAAACTGCTTCAAAGCAAAGTGGGTGCACAAAGTCAGAACCCATTGGCGACTCATTAAAGATACTGCATTTCAGACACATTGGGAATTTTGCCAAGTTGCTTCTCAGGCCAAAGATTGCTTTGCCTACCTGCTTTTCCATTTCTGTGGCTGAAGAAAACCCAGAAGCATTTCATATTTCCCACTCCCCCAAAAGTCCTACCCTACTGGGGAAGTGGTTCAATCCTGCTGGTTCTGTCTGGCTTGCACGAACCAGTAGCGGTGGCAGCACGTGGTTTGGCGAACGGGTAGCAGCGGCAACGCGAATCTCCGCCCACCCACCTGGATGTCATTACTTCCTGATTTTAACCTGTTTTTGACCCTCTGGGCATGCACAGAAAGCTTTGCGCATGCGCAGAGAGTCAAAAATGGTGTGGCGTGCATACTTTCAAACTGGTAGGGAAGGTAAGTAGATGTCACCCCTGATACAGGGGCCAGCTGTTCCAGTGGTCATGGTAGATGAAGTCAGCCACAAAGAAGCCCTGAGGCTTCCCTCCTTGATGGACAGACAGCTATTTGCCCTTACAAAATAGGTCTCACTAACATAAGATGTAATAGATCAGAGGTGGTCTGTTTGGTGGAATAATAGCACTTCAATAATAAGCAGCCTGAAAAAATGGAGAGAGGAACAACCAAGGAGGCTGTGAAACATTTAATGGGCTGTAAGTGCATATGGCAAGGCAAGGCCTACCCTGCGGCGTTTTTTCCTTCCCATGCCATTGTTATTCAGTGGACCTAAATATAGCACAGTTTCTGCTGTGTTATAACCCCCCCCCCCTTCCCAACAGTACTTAGCATCATAATTGCAGGAAGGTTGGAAAACGTTTAAGAGACCACAGGATTTGTGTCGTTGGTGTCTGCAGAAGGAATACGAGCCTGGTGGCGCAGTGGACTAAGTGCTGTTAAAGTAGCACTTAGTTGCCAGCTGCCTGCAATTATTGCAAGTTCAAATCTCACCAGGCTCAAGGTTGACTCAGCCTCCCATCCTTTCGAGGTAGGTGAATTGAGGACCCAGATTGTGGGGGCAAGTTGACTTTGTATAAAAAAGAACACCACTTAGTGGGGGGGCGAAAGCCCTACTAAGCAGGTATATACAAAAGTATGAAGGCTATTGCTTAACGCATTGTAAGCCACCTTGAATCTCCGGAGAAGGGCGGCATATAAATCTAACAAACAAACAAACAAACAAACAAACAAATAAGTGCCTAAAAGTCAGAAGATAGCACTACCATTGTGTTAAAGCAGCCTGTTTCTTCTCCCTTCTTGATTCTGCTTTATATTGCCTTTTTTAGTGGTATGTGTATCTCTGTAGCTGATGAAAAATAAATGATTATTTATTACCGCACTGTTCAAAGCTGCACAGCCATACAGCGTGTGGTGAAAAATAGCCTTTAAAAATCATGAACAGCTTACATGTCAATCTTTTCCTCTCCCCTTCTCAGTTCAATGAAAAAGTGAATGAAACATTTTTTGAGCCAACTCTTACAAGTTTCAAATCACTCCCAGTGGTAAGAGGCAACAGAATAACAACTGAACAACAGAATAACAGAATTGGAAGGGACCTTGGAGAACTTCTATTTCAATCCCTTGCTCAAGCAGGAGACCCTTTATCATTTGGGACAAATGGTTGTCCAATCTCGTCTTAAAAACCTCCAGTGTTGAAGCACCCACAATTTCTGAAGGTAAGTCATTCCACTGATTAATTGTTCTCACTGTCAGGAAATTTCTCCTTAGTTGTAGGTTGGATCTCTCCTTGATAAGCTTCCATTCATTACTTCTTGTCCTGTCCTCAGATGCTTTGAAGAATAGGTCAACTGTCTCTTCACTGTGACAGCACCTCCAATGTTGGAAGTCTGCTTTCATGTTACCCCTAGTCCTTCTCTTTGTTAAAATAAACATTTTCAGTTTCTGCAATTGTTGACCACGTGCGTTAGCCTCCTAGCTCCCAATCATCTTTGCTGTTCTTGTTTGCACTCTTTCCAGAGTCTCAACATCTTTTTTTGTATTGTGGTGACTAAAACTGGACATAGTATTCCAAGGGTGGTCTTATCCAACAATATAAAGCTGTACTAACACTTCACATGATCTTGATGCCATCCGTCTGTTGATGCAGCCTAGGATTGTGTTGGGGTTTTTTGGCAACTGGAGCCCACTTCTGGCTCATACTTAAGTGGTGGTCCACTAAGATGCCTAGATCCCTCTCACTGTTACTACTGTTGAGCCTAGTACCACCTATTCTATACCTGTCCATTTGGTTTTTCTTGCCTAAGTATAAAAGGTTACAGTACCCCAAATGGTTGTGGGTACGTTCAAAATTCAGTATGATTTGGTTCTAGTTGTGTTTCTGTAGTTCTGTTTTCCAGTTGTGTGTGTGTGTGTGTGTGTGTGTGTGTGTGTGATTTTCTCTCTCTTTGACAACGGTGATTTTGGGACAGATATAGAAACTCTCTGGGAATGTGCCCAAGGATTTAGATTTGACATCTCTGCTATAACTGCAGGACAATTCCTATCTGTATCTATCTGATCTGGCATATTTTTCTACATTTTTTAAAAAAAATCTCAATAAAAAATGCTCAATGTGTACAGTAGGATGAAATAGATCTCTGAAGAACTGGTCATTTGTAATCTCATATGCACTAGATTAAGTGTTAAAACACTGGGTATTTTAGTTTCTGTTTTCTTCCTAATAAAATTTATGATTGTATTTTTTTTACCTTTCAGTTTGCACACTGAGTTAAAGATGGCTCTAAGACTGACTGATGGATATTTCCAAGATGCTTGAAGAGACAGAAGGAGGATGTGCTAATATAAAGACAGGCAAGAAATATTTCAGAAGCTTATGAACTGATGCAAGAGAAGCCCACCATTTCAAGCAATTATCCAAGTATGTTTTGGTAACAAGACAGGTAACATTTTAAAAATGTTAACGTTATGGTTGGAGGAGTGCCACAAATGTACATCAGTGCACAGCCTCATTGCCCCAGATAGGTTCTATTGCTGGAGAAATGGATGCTCTATGCCAGCTAAAACTGCTAATGGAGTTCATTGTCATCCTATTTGAAAGAGAAAAAGAGAGGGGGGGGGGGGGAGAGAGAGAGTGAGAGAGAGATAGTGCTGTGGAAGTGCAATATTGAATGCAGTATTGCAAGCTAATTCTGCTGACTGCCAGCAGTTTGATTCTTATTGACTGAAGATTGACTCAGCCTTCCATCCGTCTGAGGTTGGTAAAATAAGGGTCAGATTGTTGGGGGCAATATGCTGATTCTGTAAATTGCTCAGAGAGGGCTGTAAAGCACTGTGAAGTGATATATAAGTCTAAGTGTTGTTGCTATTAAGCAAGAAGTGTGCAATAACTGTATATGTAACTGTAACCTGCCCAGTAACCCTATGGCAAGATGGGGAGACAATAAATTTTATATATAATTATATATATAATTATATATATAAAATAAAATAAAATAAAACTAATAAAATAAAATAAAATAAAATAAAATAATAATCTGCCAAGATATGGAGAACAGGGATACCTTATTTTCACTATCTAATATTATTGGAAACTATTTCTTTTTTAAAAAAATGTGTGTGTTTGTTTGTTTTTGAGTGTGCTATACATGTACTCCTTTTGTAAGCTGAATTTATGGTACTTGATGGATGATCTATCACAGATCCATTCTTCTCTTCATTAATACAATGGAGTGGTAATTTGCCAGCAATCTACCCAAGCAGAGGGAACAATTCTCTCGGTGGACAATTTTTGGTCCAGCAAAAGAATTGCTCGGCTTTCAGTATGATATCCCTTTCTCGCACATCTGTACAATCAAAGAGACAATATATTCTTCTGTAATAAGAGCAGTATTCAGCAGCTGAAGTGGTTATTACATAGATCACTAGCATTTTTCAGCCAAGAAGCACAGTTAGGTCATTTTCTGACTAGCAACTTCACAATGACTTCTAGAGTCACACAACAATTTTTGTTCCCAAATAAAAACAGGCTTTCCATCAGGTGAGTTTATACCTCTGGCTCGCTCCAGCATGAAGATGGACCACCTACATTTTGGGAGGTCTGGAAAGGAGACTGTTGTCCTTAGTCTAGCCCTAGACTTCTAGGAAGGTGGTCTCCACCCACCTTTCCTTGCTCTACATTAGAAGCTGTGTTTTCCTTTCTCCTGGTCCTATCACAGCAGTCTACTCTACCTGCTGTGCCTTATTTTACCTTGTTTACCATTTGTGTATTATTTATATGGATGCCTGTGTTCCAGCTAGTTTGTTGGTGCTCTGGACTGCAACCACCCCCAGTACGCACTCTCTGCCTCACTGATTATTAGATATTGAGCTACTGGATGCCTGCCAGAAAAAGGTGGACCTTTTTCCAGATTCAGGTAGCAAAATAGTGAAATGCTGCCTCTTCTTCTCTTCTTCTCTTCTCTTCTCTTCTCTTCTCTTCTCTTCTCTTCTCTTCTCTTCTCCTCTCCTCTCCTCTCCTCTCCTCTCCTCTCCTCTCCTCTCCTCTCCTCTCCTCTCCTCTCTTCTCTTCTCTTCTCTTCTCTTCTTCTTTCCTTCCCTTTCCTTCCCTTCTCTTCCCTCCTTACCCTTCTCTTCTCTTCTCTTCTCTTCTCTTCTCTTCTCTTCTCTTCTCTTCTCTTCCCTCCTTACCCACCCATTTCCTATTCTGTTCTACAACCACTGTAAACATTGTACATTTTATTCAGTTTAACGCACAATAACAACAGGTAACTTTAAAAAAAATTAACAACCCAAACTGGACCAATCCAGGTAGATAACATCTCTGGGTGACAGTGTCATATTAGCTGCCTTGCTACTAGCAACATATAGCAAGATAACATCCATGATAATTATTAGCACATAAATAATTAATAAATTAAATCCTAATGATTATACATGATCCCATCAGATGTTAGCCCCTAGCTACTGTTGGCTGACCTTGAAAAGCAAATAGAATAGGAACCGGTTTGTATTCAGATGGGCGATCACCTGAAAATCTTAAAGCTGTAGACTGGACTGAGAAGCTGAAAAAAACAGTTACAAACTACTTCCCTACTCTTGCCAAGAAAATGACATAAATGTGTTATGTAGCCACTGGGAATCAAACTTGACTTGAGGGAGTCTTTATGTTTTTATTATATGTAAATTAGTAAAATCGGAGGGAAGCGGTGAGCTACAACCTCAAATATTTGAGCAAAAAATAAGACTTAGCTGGATCCATCACACCCACTCCAAGGAGAAGGAGAAAGATAGCTAGGTACGTCGGTCAGCTCATTTTGTTCTAACCTATAAAAAAAATTCTTTCTCACTTTCTGATGAAGCTTTTTGGAGATCGACTCATACATAGCAAGTAAGGGCCCTTTAGGCCTTTCGTGCCAGCCGGTCTCATAGCAGGAGGATGAA
Source organism: Masticophis lateralis (assembly GCA_030761175.1). NCBI lineage: Eukaryota > Metazoa > Chordata > Lepidosauria > Squamata > Colubridae > Masticophis > Masticophis lateralis. Next base: position 331,904,756 of record JAUDYJ010000001.1, read on the forward strand.
TGGCATTTTGGAAGAGCTAACTTGGCGCACGCATCCACCATTCCTTGGTAATAAAGAGCACATAAGGATTTTCAGTGCGGGCTGGAACATCTGCCATAATCATAGGATAGGCCGTAAATGGCTCCTTTGGAGGCATTAGCATCCAACATGTCAAAAATTCATCAGTTAAAAAGTTTCATAAACAGGCCTTATTATGATTGACTGTAGGGCGTGGAAGAGACGTCTCCGAAGTTGTGAATTTTCAGACAGGCGAGGCCAGTACAATTGCTGGCTCCCCGTATTTTTTCGTCAACAGTGTCTCTAAATGCAGATTTACATTAAACATTGCAAGGCTCCAACAGGCCATAAAGCAAGTAATCAGATACTTGGTATGCCCAGAGCTATATATCTGTCAGACAAGCCGCAGTGCTTGTGAGGAAAGTCACTATGGTCCACCAAGCCAATCAACGCTCTAAATACTCCTAAAGATTCCTCTGCATACCTTGTTTTTCAAAAGAAGATGTTCTGTTTCAAAGCTGGGAAGGAATAACGGGGAAAATTGTCTGTCCATCAAGTACATTGTTTTATTTTCAGAGATCATGATGGGGCATAAAAATACTTGTTCCTTCCTCATTCTCCTTCTAAGCCACCGGATTTCTGTGGTTGTCAGAAAGTGGAAAATAGCCATTTTGGTCTTTTCCCCTCTCAAATGATCTTTCCCACAGCAACTTTTTGAGGAAGAAAATCATCTCCAACAATTCTGCCTACCTGGCTATGAAATAATAATGGGAAGGGGGGTATCCTTGGTGCTCTCTGAATTTGCTTGTTTTCTTGGGTTTCATTACCCAAACTAGAGTAATAAAATTACTTTGGATAATGAAACGCCTGCAAGAGAACAGCCAAGTTCAGAAAACACCAAGCACCTCTCATTTCAATCCCGAGCTACAAATATTTTCCTTTACCACTATGAAATGACATTAAAAGGTAAAGGTAAAGGTTCCCCTTGCACATCTATGCTAGTCATTCCTGACTCTAGGGGGCAGTGCTAATTTCCGCTTCAAAGCCAAAGAGCCAATGCTGTCTGAAGACATGTCCGTGGTCATGTGCCCGGCATGACTAAATGCCAAGGGTGCATGGAACACTGTTACCTTTCCACCAAAGGTGGTCCCTATTTTTCTACTTGCATTTTTTACATGCTTTCAAACTGCTAGGTTGGCAGAAGCTGGGACAAATAACGGGTTCGAACTGCTGAATTGCTGACCTTTTGATCAACAAGCTCAGCTTCTTAGCTACTGAGCAACTGCCTCCCCATATGACATTAGTGACATTAGTGTTCTCTTATTTACCCTGGACTATAAAGTCCAATTCACTTTCAGATCCAAGGAAGGATCTAAAGGACCAACTACTTCAGTACCAGCAACCTGTGTACCAAGGCCTACCGAGTAGAGTCTGCTTGTGGTGCCTCTTGTAGTGCTTACAAAGCTAACTCAATGATCAAACATACCCACCCATTTTCTTTTCACCATGGATGCCCATCTTCTTACCTTTCACTTGCTTTTCGAAAGGTAAAGAAAATGTGGAATCACACTGATACCAACACTTGTCAATAGAGATGCTTGTGGCATCTCTCCATATATTAGCTACCCTGTATATTTTTCCCTATCTGGAAGTCACTTTTGTAAACATGTCTTTTCATTTATAGGCATCTTGTAAAGGTTAGAGTCATTATGCACAATATTACATTTTTTTTTGCTGGCTAACCTTTACCTAATTAAATTGGCTGCACAAACTCTCATTCCTGTAAAGGGAGAAGGGAGGAGAACTAGAGAGAGAGAGAGACCTCCAAGTCTGAATGAAAAAAACACTTGGAATAATGACATTTCCCCAACTATCTCATACAAAAATAGACCCAGCAGTGGCTCAGATTCAAAATGACAAATAAGAATAATCTGTTTTCTGTGCCACCTTTTTAAAATAACAAATTGGAGCAGCCTATTATATTAATCATCCAAATTTGCTGCCATTATCCCGGATGCAATTTATTTATAAGATTTGTTTGGGAAAGGACCCAGTGACTCAAAATGTTTCATACTCTTCTGAACTGCAACAATTTGCCCACAAAGAAATTAGGACTGATAAAAGATCTCTAGCAAACTAAATGGAAATCTTCCATGAAAATTAGAAATGAATTCTACCTAGTTTTCTTTTTTAAATCATTCCCAGCCTAGTGAAATATCTCAGCATAATAATCACTGTAACTATGAAAGCTGGGTCTGTTTATGTTGATAAAAAATAATAATACTCTTTTGAGTTACTAGGAAAAGAGATACAACCATTCACATTTGGTAATATGTTTATTTTGGGTGATTGAAAGAGGAAAAGAAAAAAGCCAAATCTACAAAAGGCAATGCTGTTAATTTTATTTTACTGAATGAAAAAAAAAAATTGTATATTTGCATGTTTATTTAGACTAGTAATCTTAAACATTTTAAACATCCATATTATTTTTAACCAAAATCATGCTGGGAAGAAACAGTACAAGTCATCCTTCACTTACAACCATTCATTTAGTGACTGTTCAAACTTGCAATGGTACTGAAGAAAGTGACCTATGACTCGTTTTCACTCTTAGAATCATCATGGCATCTCCACAGTCACAGGATCAAAATTTGGACACTTGGAATGGTTTATATTTATAATGCTTGCAGCTTCCCTGGGTCATGTGATCGCCAGTTGTGAGACTTCCCAGATGTCTTCCAACAAGCAAAGTCAATGGCGGGAACAAGATTTGCTTAACAACTGTATGATTCACTTAACAACTGCAGTGGTTTGCTTAACCACTGAGGCAAAAAGGTCATAAAATGAAGCCAAACTCAAAAAAGTCAAGGACTACCTGTGCCTTTTGCTGTGTTCCCAGAACAATGCCAATTAAGTCATTGCTCTAGAGCAGGGATGTCCAACTCAATTTCATTGAGGGCCACATCAGGGTTGGACCTTGGAGGGCCAGTGTGTGTGTGGCTGGGAGTGGGTGTGGTTATGGTAGGTGTGGCACGCGTGTCAGTGGGCACCTTGGTGGCCAATTGCTAAGGCAGGACTTCCCTGAGATCCTCCCTCACTCTTATTATAATCTCCTTCCTTCCTTCTTTCCTTCCTTCTTTTTCTTTTTCCTTCCCTCTTTATTCTCCTTCCTTCCTTCCTTCCTTCCTTCCTTCCTTCCTTCCTTCCTCCTTTTTCTTCTTCCTTCCCTCTTTATTCTTCTATCTTCTTCCTTCCTTCCTCTTCTTTTTTCTTCCCTCTTCATTCTCCTTTCTTCTTCTTTCCCCTCTTTCCTTATTTTTCCTTCCTTGCTCTCTTCCCATATTTCCTTCTTTCCCTTTCCTCTTTCCCTTTCTCCTTTCCTGTCCCTTCTTGCATGCTCAAATGCAAAAGGGGAAACGTTTCTCCTTTTGTTTTGTTTTTAGCTTGTTTTGATAGTCCTCTACCACTGAAAGCGGAGCTCAGGGGAGGCCACACACTCACACCCTCCATGCCCCATTTCATTTCATTTCATTTCATTTCATTTGATTTGATTTCATTTCATTTATTTATTTAAATTTGTATACCGCCCTTCTCCTTCTGGACTCAGGGTTGTGCACAGCCAAGAATAGAAAACATTCCAATATAGAATTTAAAATTATTAAAAGAATTATATAAATTTGGCCCAAAATTTAAAACAATCCACATTACAATTTTAGGCAGCAATGGCCTCCTGCAGCCCTCTGCCAGTGAAAATGAAGCTCTTTTTTTGCTGGCAGAGGCACCGTGGGCCGGTCCTTTGCTGTTTCCAGGCCAGCCCCATGGGCCAGATCTAAGCACCCTGCAGGCCTTAAGTTTGATACTCCTGCTCTAGAGTGAAGACCGAGCTTAGTCATTACTGTTGCTGTTGACTCAGTGATAGATAAATTAGGTAAAATTGGAAGGAGGGAAAGTTGACAGGAAGTAAACTACACAGAGACAAAATTGCTTCTACAAAATTGAAGGTTTATCTGTTGTTCCAGTGCACCAAGACAATACTTTGTGCTTATTCCTATTATTCCAGAACTTCAGCTTATTGAAATATTAGATAGCTACAGCATATACATGTATATTTAAATGCATAGCTTTTAGTAGTCCCTTCACTATCTCAATAAGGCTTATTCCCTTATTCACACAGTATTAACTAACATAGAACAGCTTAAAAGTACTTTCTTATAGAATAAATCAATGAGTTCTCCCTTGAGGTATGGCCAGGCTCAAATTCTCATAATAACATTTAGACTCACATAGTGGACAAAATTGGGGAAACCTTTTGGGAAAAGTGCATTTTTGAGGTTTGATGACTAATAACACCACTTTTTTTTTGGAGTTTCAAGATAATCATACTCCACTTCTGGAATGGCCTGGGAATAGCTCAGACCTTAACCCAATTGAAAATCTATGGAGCCGACTAAAGAAACTTGTTAGTCAGAAGCGACCCAGCAATAAAACCCAGTTAATAGAAGCAATCATTCAATCTTGGTTTCACATTATAACAGCTGCAGAACTAAAAGACATGGATCACTCCATGGGAAGATGTTGTAAGACCATAATTCATGCTAAAGGTTACCCAACTAAATATTAACTGACATGATAATTTTTGTATATCTCATTTTTTCTACGTGTTTCACTTTTCTTCTTTTTATTGTAACTGCTATTCTAATAGCAAATCCTTCCCCCAGGAGTGGGGAGGGAATGGGGATTTTGCAGTATCCTTCCCCTGCCACAGCCACCAAGCCACACCAAGCCATGCCCACAGAACCCGTAGTAAAAAAAATTGGATTTCACCACTGCCTCAAAGGTCTCTTCCAACTCATTCTGTTCATTAGGCATGGTTTGCTAAGTACAATGGCAGATGAATTGCTAAACTGGTTTTCTTTACTGCATCCCTTGCTTGTGCATTCCATTCTGATCTTCTCACCAATGGGATCAATATAGATATTCCCTAATCTTCTGCAAAAAGAAAAGAGTTGCTGGGTTCTCTTCTGCAGCCAAAGCAGAAATGGCCACAGAGCCCTGAAGCTCAATATCTCCACCCCAGGCCATCCTAACGATGCCCTTGAAGTGATGTCCCAGTGCCTAGAAGCCACGCGGGTTTGGATGGGAAGAAACAAGTTTCGATTCAACCCTTCCAAGACCGAGTGGCTGTGGCTTCCGGCATCCTCACATTGCCAGCTGGTGCCATTGCTGGCTATCAGGGCAAGTTATTGGCCCCCGCGGAGAGGGCTTGTAACTTGGGCATCCTCCTGGATGCATGGTTGTCTTTAGAAGAGCATATGACAGCTGTGGCCAGGGGGGCTTTTCATCAGGTTCGCCTGATTCGCTAGTTGCGTCCCTTTCTGGATCGGGACTCCATACACACAGTCACTCAGGTACTCGTCACTTCCTGCCCGGACTACTGTAATGCTCTCTCCATGGGGCTCCTCTTGAGGAGCACCCGGAGGCTCCAACTGGTGCAGAATGCGGCTGCACGGGGGATTATGGGAGCAATGGGGAGCTCCCATGTGACACCTCTCCTGCGCGAGTTGCATTGGCTTCCGGTGGTCTTCCGGGTGCACTTCAAGGTGTTGGTTACCACCTTTAAAGTGCTCCATGGCATAGGGCCTGGGTACTTGCGGGACCGCTTTCTGCCACCAATAGCCTCCCACCGGCCAGTACGCTCCCACAGAGAGGGACTCCTCAGGGTGCCATCAGCCAGGCAATGTCGGTTGGTGACCCCCAGGGGGAGGGCCTTCTCTGTGGCAGCACCTGCCCTCTGGAACGTCCTCCCCCCGGAGATACAGAGAATATCAGATCTCCGGGCTTTTCGCCGTACCCTAAAAACTCTTTTGTTTCATCAAGCTGGGCAGGCGTAACCCCCCACCCACCCACCCTTGGATATTTTAAATTGTAATGTGGATTGTTTTAAATTTTGAGCCAAATTTATATAATTCTTTTAATAATTTTAAATTTTGTATTGGAATGTTTTTTATTCTTGGCTGTGCACTGCCCTGAGTCCAGTAGGAGAAGGGCGGTATACAAATTTAAATAAACAAACAAACAAACAAACAAATAAATAAATACATAAATAAATATATATTGAGGGCAATCCTGCAATGGGCTGGTTCAACTGCAGCAGAATACATCCTTCAAAACTCCTCTATTATTTAATGTGTTTGAATGTTTAAATGGGAAACATCACATGGGAAATACCACTTTCCTGCTGAAACCTCTTGATCTGGCTTCAGCTGTTGTGTTGGTTGTCCTAAGCAAACAGTACCAGGACATTGAGTCAAGGTGGACGGGCCTTTAGAAATTATGACACTTTTTATCTTTCTGATTCAAAGTAGTATGAAACCACCTTGTCACTTTTCAGTAACCAAATTGCCAACATTCACTATTCCAGTATCTGCAAAATATAAATCTACTATCTACAGCAGGGGTGTCAAATTCGCCGTATCAAGTTGTCATCACGTGATGTATCGCGATTTTTCTACCTTTGCTAAACTGGGGGTAGCTAATGTGTCTGATGCATCTGGCTAGCGGGCCGCGAGTTTGACACTCCTGGTCTACTGACTGCTGAATTGGAAATCTGAGAATTTCTCATCTCTGCCTGAGATGCCTCAGTGACAGCAAATGCATATTAAAAAAAAAAAAAAAAGAACCCTGAGAAAATTCCTGTAACGTTTGATCAGGACAGCATCATTCTTCAGTTATAACTTTTAGTTTTGCATTTGCAATTGCAAAGAGAGGTGATGTCAAAAAGATGACATACCTGTGATGACATTATATGAATGCAACTGTACTTAGGGTCAATACAGCATATTTAAAGGTGCAAAGTATTCCTTTATCCTCTGCAAGAATTAAGATACTTATTGCAAGTCTTCAATTGCCAGCCTTAGAAATGGTGAGGATATCAAAGTGGAACATAGCTTCTGCCTTTTAAGATCAGCAAGAAAGGAACAAGCGGTCAAGAAATATGCTGTAGACCAGCACTTAATGGAGCAGCCATGAAGGCTTTGGAAAAGTTGTATCTATAAAGATCAGAACCATGCAAGCCAGACCATTCTCTGTGACACTCTGTAGAAGGGAAAGTTCAGCTTTGAAGAAGCAGGTAGGACCTGTATCAACACTTTGAACTTTGGTGTTGGAGGATACTTCTGAGAACATGGGGTACAGCCAAGAAAACAAATCATTGGATCCAGTGGTGATATTCAGCTGGTTCAGGTAAACCGGTAGTGGTGGCAGTGGGCTCTGTCCACCTGCCCGGACGTCATCATGTCCCGTTTTTGACGCTCTATGCATGCATGGAAGGTCCTGCACATGTGCAGAGGTGGCGCATGCACTCACATTTGCAAGCTGGTAGCAAAGGTAAGTGAATACCACCCCTGGATGGATCATTGAACAAATCAACTCAGAGTTCTCATTTCAGACACAAACGGCCAGGCTCAAATGATCTTACTTTGGATGCAATAAGTGAAGACCCAGCTCTCTGGAAAAGACTCTAATGCTGGGAAAAGTAGAAGGAAAGAGAGGAAAAGGATGATTAGCAGCAAGGTGGGTGGACTCAGCTACAGTGGTGATGATGGGATACCTGAAAGAACATGTTAGGGATACATCATCAGGGAACAGGAGCGATCTATGTGGTCACTAGGAGTTGAAAACAACTTGACAACACATAACCAATCGATCCAAGCCTAAAAACCAGGGTGAACATTATAGTCTCAGCCATTCCAGAGCATGGGCTCTTAACACCTCAAATACATCTCTGAAGGGCTATATCAACCTGTGAGCTACCCAACATTAAAGTCTCGCTATTTGCATTATTGCCTGATAATGCAAATATAGGGAGCCTGAGTGCATAGGAGGCTAATGCCTCCTACTAAGGCAGCATTTAACATCCAGCTGCCTGCAATTACTGCGAGTTCAATTCTCACCAGACCCAAGGTTGACTCAGCCTTCCATCCTTTCTAAGGTGGGTAAATTGAGAGTTTGTGGGGGCAATGAGCTGGCTTTGTATAATATATAAAAGTATGAAGGCTATTGCTTAACGCATTGTAAGCTGCCCTGAGTCTCCGGAGAAGGGCGGCATATAAATCAATTTTTTTTAAAAAAATTGCCTTGTTTCCTCACCTCACCTCACCTCACCCCACCCCATCCCACCTGGGCATTTTTGAGATAAATGTATCTAGTCCACAGAATAGTTTCTGCCTTTTATAAATCAGCCCTTACGGTGGTACAAACTCATTGTTACCTTTGCTCTTGAACTCTTAATAGGGCTGCCAGTCTGGAAGAATATTTTTTTAAAAAGAGGGAAAACAAAAATATTCCGTACAATTGGGCTTACAGAAGACATAGTGACCAGTTCAAGCCTTGTTATGTGAGTAGTTCAGAAAAACAAGCAATGACCTCTGAGACTCCAGGGTCTGATTTAAGTTAATTGGTCTGAGTGTGAACACATTGAATATTTGCATATTTTAATCCTGAAGGCAATTGATTTGGAATCTGTTCCCTAAACCATTTCTAATAAGCTTGAAAATGCTTAGCAGATGGGGAAGAGCTCATTTTGCACTTGGTTTTTCTTTGGCAATAGAGGTGGGAACTGTTAATGGATGATTTCAAGAAAAGAGCTGATATAATAGTTCTGTGAATCCAAAACAAACTATAGTTGTGTTCACATTTGTGCAAATCAGGATCATTATCTGGAACTTTTACCTCCTCTCTCTTTCTTACACACTCATAGACACATACATGCCACTCCCATTGATTCTTATCTTATTGCCATAGCAACATATCCTGCACCGTAGAGACACCCAACTGCATATTGATTCCATTTGTTTTTCCATTGTTGATCAAGAAAAAAAAAAAACAGCTTTTTATCAGGCCTGTTAAATCCAGGGCAGGTGGGAAGGTTTGAAAGCTAGTTGCATAGGTATTGTGCAGAATTATTGAGATTTGAGGGGCTTTATTACAGATTGCATTTAAATTGATTTATTAGAACTGAATTTGGCTGTTCACACATCAGCTTCGTCTCATGCCTGCACATTCTATTTCTCTCACAAGCCCTAAATAATAGTAGGAAAGCAATAGACTTATATACTGCTTCATAGTACATTACAGCCCTCTCTAAGTAGTTTACAGAGTCAGCATATTGACCTCAACTATCTGGGTCCTTATTTTACCAACCTCAGAAAGATGGAAGAACTTTGAGCCGATGAGAATCAAACTGCTGGCAGTTGGCAGAATTAGCCTTCAATATTGCATTCTAACCACTGCCCCACCATGGCCCAAGTAACATGGATATTAGTAACTGAATTGTAAATAGTGTTTGATTGGCATGGACTAAAACTGTCCAAAATTGAAATGTTCCATTTTGTTCCAAGGAAAGCTTCTTGGGTTATTGGGGTCTGGGACAAAAAAATCCCACATACCATAAGCAATGGTGTCTTCTGGGAAGCCCTTTCCATGCCAGAATGGCTGTTAGGGCAGTCCAATTTTATAAAACCTTGGGATATCCTGTCCCCAGAATGTTGAGTTTTGTACCCAGTCAGGACTTGGAATTAAGGGGCTCTTCTTCAATCTTCCCTTCAATCCAGATCAAGAAATCAAAGTAATATGGAATCTTTCTTGAACAGAAAAAAAAAAAATGGAGTTAAATCATCCCCATAGTTATACACCCCTGGTTGTCAAAATAGTGGGCATAATGGGTGATAAAAGCCCAGCCCCACTTTTTTTAATAGTTTTTTTATTATTTTTAAAAACATAAACATGTTTAAGCCCAGCCCCACTTTTATATGTGCAGTGTTTATAAATTGAAATCTTCACAACACAGTTTTGTTCCAGACCACATAACCCAGTGTCAAGATTGAAGAGGTTACATTGCAACACAAATTAGTGAACAGATTTTATAATTATAACAGAAAGGAGATTGATTATTTATACATTGGAAGGAAGCCTAGTACGTAGCTAATCATATTGTACCAGGAGGAAAGTCAACCAAGGCATGTGTGGCTGGGAACAAAGGCAGAAGGAAGTTACCTCAGGTTTGCAGTTCCTTAGAGATGGGACACAGATTATATTATAAAAACTGCCAACCCCTGGAGATGACCTGAAGATCGTGAGGTAATGAAGAGTCAAGTTACTGAATTCACACTTCAACAAAATCAAAAACCCACAAGGCTTTCTTGTAGTCAGGGTAGAATAGGTAGTCTCTGAGTTATCAATATCACCAGCTTTCATCTATTTAACTAGTGAAAAGTTTGAGGGAAAACTAGTCTTTCCTTATTCCAGTAAGTCTGCACTAACTAGCTTTTGATAGGATGACATCAATAAAATAAACTTTTATTCCCACTGTGCTAGGCTAAATTAATTTTAAATTCCATTTAGGTAAATCCGCATATAAATGTTCCACTTTATTGCAAAGCTGTAATATTTCTGGCTATTACTATTTTGAGCTGTAATTAATCTTTCATGTTATTAGGCTCAGAATTACAAGCTGAACCAGTTAAGTAGACAGTAAAAAGAAGCCTGCATCGTATTAATGCCGGTAGATAGGTTTATTTCATTTTCTTTATTGTGGGTGGGTGGGGAGGAAATGGAGCAGCACCTGCTGAAAATATAATTATTATAACTTTATTTAAATAATTGCTTTACTTTAAACAGGAAGTAGAAGATTGCTTTTTTGGCAGTATTTTACCATCCATTGCTGCTGTGTAGTAGAGAATTATTCAAATTATTGAAATGCCGATATTCATAAGTTAGATTCCTGAAAATAATTTTCCATTGAAATGTACATGGCATTTTTTTTGCACAACCCTGTTTCAGGCATGTGGCATTGCAAAGTACTAATTTTTAAAAGGTTCATATCTGAATCCTGTAGGCCTATGTGTTGAAGAACCCCATTGTAACAAATTGAACAATGCAAAGGAGATATTAGTGCTTACTTCAATGACTTTATTCAGGTTTTTTTTTTAATTTGAAGCTGCAGTCTTTAACTATTAAACTCTGAAAAGGTATTTCAAGGGAAATTTGGTGAGTGATTCAACATTAGCTGAATGTTCACACCCAGAGATTACACGTGGAAAATAGTCTGAATGGAGGAGCATAGGGTTTTGTCTTGTTTAGCATTTTTATTAATGACCGGGGTAAAGGAGTTAAAAGGATGATTTTCAGATTTGCAGATAACAGAGCTAGGAAGAGTGGCAAAAGGAAGATTTATAAAGATCTAACTTTTAGACCACTTCAAGTGGTCTAAAATGAACAAGTTTAGGGAAGAAACTAAAAGAAATTGTAAGTCCTGCCACTGTAGGGAGAGAAAAATGAAAACCTCAATATATATTACATTGACATGGAGTTGGGGCAACTGAATGGAGCTGAATGTTTACTGGCTGGATGCCCTTTCTGTCACCAATGAGAGTTCGCAGCCCCTGAGAGAGAAATTTCTGCCGCTACCTAGGATTGAACTCACAAGCCTCCTGATTGTGAGGCGAGAGCTCCACCTCTAGGCCACCGCACCTCTCCAAAAGCCTCAATAATATGATGGTGGAAATCTGGCTTAATGTTAACATTAAGTAACGATAAACCTGAGTATTTTAATGGACAACAGATTCAGCTGAGTTCTAGTTCCATCTTTGACACTAAACCATCTGATTAGAAATGGTCCCTTCTGGACAAAGGTCACATTGGTAGCAGCAAACCTGCTGGAGCTCTGGAACTCTTCTCCTCTTTCCTGCATGGCAACTCTTCATGCCCACCCCTGGCGAAGGGCACCTTCTGAAAGCAAATAGAAAAATGTATGAGGTGACCTAGGTGATGAACACAGAATACAGAATAATAGAGTTGGAAAGGACCTTGGAGGTCTTCTAGTCCAACCACTGCTCAAGTGGTTGTCTAGTCTCTTCTTAAAACTTCCAATGATGAAGCACCCACAACTTCTGAAGGCAAGCTGATCCATTGTTTATTATTATGTGCCACTGGTTAATTGTTAAGACATCGATATCTACTTTTCACTACAAGAGCATAGGCTACGGAGAGCTGCAGGTTCTGACCAGTTCTGGAGAACCAGTAGTGGAAATTTTGAGTAATTCAGAGAACCGGTAGTAAAAATTCTGACTGGCCCCGCCCCCATCTACTCTCTACCTCCTGAATCCCAGCTGATTGGGAGGGAATGGAGATTTTGCAATATCCTTCCCCTGCCACGCCCACCAAGCCACACCCACAGAACCGGTAGCAAAAAAAATTGGAGAGCTGTAAAAATGGTTTGGCACAATAACTGGCCAACTGCGTAAAGACTGCATAAAGAGTCAGGGAAGGAGCCTTAAGGATTTGTGCACTGCTGTTTTGAAAAAGAAGCTGGTTAATTTAGCTAGGAAGCACTGACAATGGTCGGTTGCCGCAGAAACACCGTCTTCCTCTAATTCTAAGAGACAACCTCTCTTCTCTTCCTTGGAACCTGAGGATTTAGGAAATAGCCAGTTTATGTAGAATAAGCTTTCTTTTTAAATTACTCACACTATCATGAGATGGTGTGGTTCCCCCCACTTCCCTGGAATGCATTCAAGAATGCATTCAAGAAGGAGGAAGAGCTGCAGACTAGGCAATGGTCAGATAAGAGACAGCTGAGGCCGCTGAAGCACAGCAAATATCTCAGAAGGCACCTTCCTTAGTTTCTTGGATTGTAAAGGCCAGGAAGGAGAAATGTATTTTCAGATTTGCAAGATTCTATTAATAACACTTAGCGATAGCACTTAGACTTATATACTGCTTCGCATCCCTATCTAAGCAGTTTATAGAGTCAGCATATTATCCCCAACAATCTACCTCATTTTACCAATCTTGGAAGGATGGAAGGCTGAGTCAACCTTGAGCCAGTGAGAATCGAACTGCTGGCAGTCGGCAAAATTAGCCTGCAATACTGCTTTCTAACCACTGCATCACCACAGCTCTTATGGTACCTCACAGGGAAGGGTTTCAAAACCCATCGCTACCAGTTCGCTCTTGGGTGCACGCGCACTCACATATGCAGAAGAATCTGGGCGGGTAGGCAGAGCCTCCTGCTGACTCTACCAGTTCACCTGATCCGGGTGAACTGGTAGCAACCCACCACTTGTACCTCACAATAAAGATAAACTTACTGCATGTGCTTCTTGTCTGAACTACCTCACAAGACTGACAAGTGGTGATTTACACTCCACAAAATACCCTGACTGTGATTCAAAACCCAGTGGTAAAATTACTAATACTTGTGACCCGCCAGCAGCCAGAGGAGCTGGTGGCAGACTCAGACAGTGAGGAGGTTGGGGAGGAACATGGGCCAGTCCTGGAGTCTGGGGAAGGCTCTGATGAGTGCTCTGTGTCAGACATAGAGATGGGGCCAGGGCCATCTGACAGTTGTCAGCTGCCTTCAGAGTCAGATATCAGTGGGGCAGAAGAACAGTTGGAGCCTGTTCCCAGTGTGCGCATGCACTGAGCTTCCAGGAGAAGGGAACAGCTAAGGAACAAGGGTCGACTCGGGAGTAAAGCCACAGTTGGACAGTGAACGACCCCTCCCATAGGGAATGAAGAGGAGTGAAAATGGAGGGAAGTTTCCAGGAGACAATTAGTTTGCTTCATTGGTTCCTGACTCTCCGAGACTCCTTGCCAAGTTTTGAAGATATCGGCCTGGCAGCTCTCCAAGCCAGATAAGGTCTGTGACTAAATTCTCCCTTGAAAGACTTTGCTGGATGTGAATGAGAGGAATTCACATAACTTAATAAAAAGGGTTTTTTTGTCAGGACAAGGAATCTGCTTCAAGCTCTTGGGAGGCCTAGATCAGAACAATATTGTTGTTTACAGTCACACACACACATGTATGTATGTATGTATGTATGTATGTATGTATGTATATATATATAAAGGGCCCTGTGTCTATATTTATATCCATGTCTGTCTGTCTGATTCTGTATTCTCACTTGTTTTTCTCTTTTGTTTTCCATTTTTGTTTCATCTAATTAAAAAGAAGTGAAAATCAAAACCCTTTTCAAGGATCACAGTGAGTAGGGGCAATACTGTAAAGCTGGTAGTGCTGGATCATACATATGAGCAAAAACAAACTTTTATTTTCTTTTACTCTTTGTTTTTTAAAGGGGAGAGCGCTGGCTTTTGCTAAAGAGCCGTTCCCTCCCCCCACCAGCTTGCAATACTTTTCTCCCAGTTTTCCTACCCATAAATGAAGATTTGGGAAACTATCATCAATTTTCAGCAACTATCTGATGATCATTCTGGGCTGCAAAAAAGGAAGCTCAGGATTGGTATTTCTGCCATCTATCTCCCCTTTTGCCATTTTATTTTTTTAAAGGAATTGGGAGGTTGAGCCGGAATTCAGCTGGAAGTGATCCTCTAGGATTGTATCTTACCAGAAAAAAGAAAGAAAGAAAGAAAAAAGCATCAACCACCAAACAAACACTGAGTTAAAACTTGCTTTACAGAATTTTAGTAATTTTTTTCCCTGCTTCAGGTTGTTTTACCTTATTTTCAGGGATATTTTTCCAATTTTCTTGCAGAGAGGTTTGTTGGGCTCGTGGGATTTCTACTGAGTCCGGATTAATGCCCAGCTTAGAAAGACGATCAAGTTAAAGATATGTGGATCAATGGCAATCTGGCCTAGATAAGTGCCGCAAGTTTTCACATGGTATATTCTGTATAATGTTTGGCAAATGGCTAAAAGCCAAAACCCTGAAAATCCACAGGTGACTGTTGTATGAGCTGGCAGACTGGCACAGTCTTTTCCATTTCAATTGTCTTTTCACTGAGTACACATTTTCCTGAAATTGTTATTATTTCCTATGAAATGAATATATAGGGATTTCCACCACCACCACCCCAACTTAATAGAGATGTGGGCAACTTCGAGCTCTGAATGTATTTTTTGTAGTTCCCAGAGTCCCATCCAAATTAATGGTGAAGTTTCCTGACATCTGAGTGAGAAAGAGAAAACGGGGTGGGGGGGGGAGGTGGGGGATGGGGATTGGGAAGCAAATTCTAAAATAAACATTTTTTCTTAAAAAAAAATCCCTTCTGAAACCAAGAAAACAAAAATAAAAATCTCCCACCTGCCTGACATAGCCCCAGCCAGATTGTTAAATTATTCACTCCAATGTAGCTCTTGGCTTCTAAAACATATTAAGTACATCTGAAGTACATTGAAATGTTGCCTACAGCTGCTCTACTCCATGGTATATCTAAGTACAAATTGGTCTGAACACTTTCAGACCAGTTGCTTTCGTGCAATTTTTTTCCCACAGATGTGCTAATTTTTCCAAAAATATGAGTGCAAAAATAAACAAATGAGAATGGTTTTGTTTTGTTTTGTCTTGTTTTACTTTACTTTACTTTATTTTACTTTACATTTTATTTTATTTTATTATTTTATTTTATTATTTTATTTTATTTTATTTTATTTTATTTTATTTATTTTATTTATTTTATTTTATTTTATTTTATTTTATTTTATTTTATTTTATTATTTTATTTTATTTTATTTTATTTTATTTTATTTTATTTTATTTTATTTTATTTTATTATTTTATTTTATTTTATTTTATTTTATTAATGAAATGTATTTGCTGCCATCTCATATTCAAAAACTCTGGGTAGTTTACAGCATAAAAAAAAATCTTAAAGGTTTTAAAAAAAATTAAAATCATCAGTCAGAGAAACGCAACCAATAAAATTATTAAGAAATAAAATCAACAACAACTGATGAGAAAGGAGGGAGCGAGACACATGAGGAAGTGAGATTAAGTTTTAATTAGTCAACCACTTCCATTATGAAGTTCTCCCACTGATTCCCCAAGCCACCTCACAGAGCTAGGTCTTAAGGTTCTTACAAAACGACAGGAAGATGGAAGCCAATCTCATTTCAGGGGATAAGATTATGGGTGAAATGCTACTGGTTCGCACCGGTTCGGGTGAACTGGTAGCGGCGGCAGTGGGTGGTTTGGCGAACTGGTGGTGGCAGTGCGAGGCTCTGCCCACCTACCCAGACATCGTTACTTTCTGGTCTTAACCAGGAAGTAACCTGTTTTTGATCCTCTGCGCATGTGCAGAAGGCTTTGCACATGTGCAGACAGTCCAAAATCACATGGGACATGCATGGCGTGCACACTTCCGAACTGGTAGGAAAGGTAAGTAGATTTCATCCCTGGATAAGATGTTCTAGAGGGCAAGAGCCATGACAGAGAAGGCTCCTCTCGTGGATTTTGCCAGTTGAAATTCCTTGGCTGAAGGGTCCCACAGTATGCCCCTTCTGCCAGAGTGGGTGGGGCAGACCAGTCCCATCAGGGTGAGATGGTTCCTCAAGTAGCCTGGACTCATGCCATGAAGAGTTTTAAAGGGGATAACCAACATATTGAATTGTACCCAAAAGAAAACCAGCAACCAGTGCAGCTCACAAAACTAGATTGTAACATGGTGCATTCCAGGAGCCCTAAGAACTGTGTCAGCGTACACACAGTGTGACTATTTTTGAGATAACCCAGAAGCAAAATGCAGTAAACAGAGGTTTGTCTTTCAAATAGTGGTTTATCTACAAGGAATACATGCATACACATACTAGACAAACTCAGGCAATCAATCATCAACTATAGCACAGAAGCACACATGGAGAGAGAGGATGTCCTGACAGGGTCTCTCTTATATATACAGCCTCTTAAAGTGATAACCCTGCTGACTCATTCTCATTCTCATTGCATCATCATTTCAGTATTGCAGCATTACAACATTACAGCAGCTGGTCAGCTATTATATCATCATTACCCTGACAATGCTGCCACACTCTGTACAAGCAGTAGCTTTCATGCATTGTTGCTGCCTGAACTGCAGCAGAATCTGTTTTGCTTTTTTTTTGCACCCAGTATAAAAATGTGTCTTTCTCAGCTTTAAAAGTAACATTGCACTACTTCCTAGAGCAGTAGTTACCAACCTGTGGTCCATGGAGCACTGGTGGCCCGCAAGAAAATTTTGGTAGTCCGCAGAAAAATTATTTGCATTTATTATAACGCACTAAATCAGGGGTCCTCAAACTACGGCCCCTGAGACAGGTACGTGCAATGAACATTTGTGTTGCTACAGTCTCCCCCTTCGGGGTATTTTTGTGCAGTTTGGAGGGGGGAGAATTTCTGAATGGGGGGTCTGCTTCAGCTTCCTGGTGTGGGGCTTTGGGCGAAGGCTGGAGGTAAGCACCTCTGGTGGCGAAGAGCCGGAAGGCCTTGTTCCAGTGGGGCTGCAACATGGCCTGGTACTGGCTGACCATCTTAGCCCGCTGAGCCTCCAGGTGCTGGCACCTGGCTTTGCACTCCTGCAGGTCTTCCCTCTGCTTGGAAAGCCTATGCTTCTAGTCCTCAGCAAGGTGCTTCTGCTGAGCCTCCTTCTCAGCCAGATCCAATTTGAACTGAGCCAGCTATTTTGCCAACTCTTTCTCATGGTGGCTGCTTAGCTCCAACAACTGCTTCCTGTTGGGGCCCTAAGGAGCCTGGGAGGGCAGGCGAGGAGTGGCAGGGAGGGGAGTGACAAGTAGAAGCTGGTGAGGCGTCCCTTGATGTGAGTGACATTGAGTTGGCCACGCCCACCCAGTCACATGACCACCTAGCAAAGCCCACCCAGCGGGTCATTAGGCAGATCATATTAGTGGTCCGTGGGATTTAAAATTATGAATTTAGTGGTCCATGAGGTCCGAAAGGTTGGTGACCCCTGTCCTAGAGTACAGGTTCAATCCTTCAAATTCTTCCCACCGTAGAATATTTCACCGTGTCTAGAGAGCATAGCAGTTTTCTCACAGTTTGGAAGCTTCAGCAATGTTGGTCATGTTGAAAGGTAGCTTCTCCCAACCTGGCACTCATCAAATCATAAAGACAGAAGAGATTATTAAGGACATTGAGTCCTGTGCTTAGTGCAGAAATTTAAACGTTTGACATATGGCTAATTAGCCTTTGCTTTGAAATTGTCCCATAAATGAGAACCTATAATATCTTTCAGTGCTTGGTTCTACTATGAAATAGCTCTAATTATTCAATTAGAAACTGCTTTCTAGTGATTAAGACCATTATCACTAACCAATTTGCTCTCTGATAACTGGAAATCAGGAATCAGTCAGCTCCTTAAAATAACTTTATAAAAATGAGATGAGAGAGCCAGCCTGGTGTTATGGTTAAGGCAACAGGCTAGAAGCCAGGCTATTATAACTTCTAGTTCTGCCTTAGACTTGAAGATGACTTGGTGATCTTGGGCCATTCACTCTCTTAGCCCTGGCAAGCGGGCAATTGCAAAACACTTCCAAAATTACACCAAGAAAACTACAGAGATTTGTCCAGGAGATCACCAGAAGTCAAGACTGACTCAAATAAATGAACTTTTTTTGGGTTTTGGTTGGGTTTTTTTTAAATCCTTATTTGAATCATTAGCAATATTTTATTTTATTTTTATTCTTTGGAATCCACTTCTTCTGCCTCTAAAGCAGAGGAAAACTTTCCTGACTAAAACAAAATAAACGAGAAAGCAAAAACTAAGGCTAGGTAGCAATAGCGCTTAGACTTTTTTTTTTTTGATAATTTTTTATTTTTTAAACAAACAAAACATAAAACATCCATCATCCATTATATTTGCAAACAGTGTGTCGGTCGGTTACAAATCCCTTGTGCTTCTTCTCCATATTCATATTTTACTAATTATCTAATTTCTCATATTATCAACCTGATATATATCTTTATATCATTATCCTCATTTGTCATTTATTTAACAATGGCATTATCATTCCAAGGAAAATTATTTTCACATATTATATTATAACATTCATTTTATATTTCATATTTCATGGCCATGTTTTATTATCCAGCCATTGGTAAAATAAATCCCATATCTTATAATATTGTTTATCCTCTTGTTCTCTAATTTCAAATGTCATTTCAGCACATTCCATGATTTTCTTAATAACTTCATCTTGCGTTGGTATTTCCTCATTTTTCCAGTTTTTAGCAAACACAATTCTAGCCGCTGTCAATACATTCACAATCAAATATCTCAATTATCTATTTTATGTTTCTGGCATAATTCCTAATAAAAAAAATCTCTGGTTTAAAGTCTATGTTAGTTAGTTAGTTTAGTTAGTTTATTGCATTTTTATACTGTCATTCTCCCAAAGGACTCAGGGCGGTGTACAGCCATAATAAAAACAGTAACAACACAAAAATTAAAAACCAATTAAAATAATTCAATTCATTGGCCGTTATTAAAACCCCAAACTAAAAACCATTTTAAAATCATTATTCTGTCAGCCCGGTTTGATGGAATAATAGGGTCTTCAAAGCATGACGGAAGGTGCAGAGGTAGGGGATCCTTCGTATATCTGGGGTCAGTTCGTTCCATAGGGCAAGGGCCCCCACAGAGAAGGCTCTCCCCCTGGGGGTCGCCAGTTGACATTGTTTGGCTGATGGCACCCTGAGGAGGCCCTCTCTGTGGGAGCATATCGGTCGGTGGGAGGCAATCGGTGGCAGAAGGCGGTCCTGTAAATATCCAGGTCCTAAGCCATGGAGCGCTTTAAAGGTGGAAACCAACACCTTGAAACGCACCTGGAAGACCACCGGGAGCCAGTGCAGCTCGCGCAAGAGAGGTGTTACATGGGAGCGATGTGTCGCCCCCCTAATCACTTGCGCAGCTGCATTCTGGACCAGCTGGAGCCTCCGGGTACTCCTCAAGGGGAGCCCCATGTAGAGAGCATTACAGTAGTCCAGGCAGGAAGTGACGAGAGCATGAGTGACCGTGTGCAAGGCGTCCCGGCGTCCAGAAAGGGATGCAACTGGGAGGTCAGGCGAACCTGATAAAAAGCCCCCCTGGCCACAGCCGTGGCCGTCATATGATCGTCTAAAGACAGCCGTGTGTCCAAGTATGTGGTTTTTTGTCATTTTTTCCAACCTTGTGTGGATTTTAGTCCAGTATCTTTTAGCTTCTACACATATCCACCACATATGGTAATATGAGCCCAGTATCTGATGACATTTCCAACACTTTTCAGATTTGTTCTTGAACATTCTGGCTATTCTCATCAGGGGTAAATGCCACCTGTAAAATATCTTACACAAATTTTCCTTATATGCTGTTTCAATAGCACTTAGATTTATACACCTCTTTACAGTGCTTCAGACCCCTCTCTAAGCAGTTTACAAAGTCAGCATATTGCCCCTAGCAATCTGGATCCTCATTTTACTGGAAGGATGGAAGGCTGAATCAACCTTGAGCCTGGTGAGATTTGATCTGCAAAACTGCTGGCATCCGGCAGTAGCAGAAGTAGTCTGTAATACTGCATTCTAATCACTGCGCCACCACAGCTCTTATAAGGTAAGTGAGGGTTAAAGCAATTCTTGAATTCAATGAGGCTGATGGTTTCATACGTATGAAGAGCTTATAGGTTATAGACACTCTGACCACCTTAATTAGATTGGATTTGTAAATGATTTTAAACTGTTGTTATTATTTGCATTGTAAACTGCCTTGGGTCCTTTGGAACTTCCTATAAATAATTGCATAAATAAAATAAACAAAGATTGTTGTCTCGTTTTCTTAATCCACAGGCACAATGCATTTTTAGGACATCAATAAAAACAAACAAACAAAGGAAATCAACCATAGGACAGATGTTTCATGTAAAGAAATGCTGTATCAGTTTAATTTGTGACATGAAAAACAGTGTCTTGGATTCATTTTTCTCAGTGAACAACCTTGGAATGTTACAAGGTACGTTTCATTGAGTAAATCAGTGAGATGCCTCCAGGAAAATTCACACTTAATTCAGGTCCATTTCAAGTTGAGCGGGGTGGGGTGGGGGAACCAACAACCTATATATAAAGATAAAATGTAAGATGGATTATTTGATTAGAAGATTGGACTAGCAGAAGCTGAAGGAATGGAAGCTAAGAATCAGGGAAAGATAGGAAGAACTGAGTGGAAGATGGTTTCTGTTAAAGTAGGTAATTAAACTTTTGAGAAGGACAAAGTCATAAAGAAATCTCAGGGCTAAAGGAGGATATAAGTATCAATGCATGGATGTGCTACAGGAAGGATTGATCACAAACTGGCTGAGTTTCAAGAATTTGGGAGGAACCCTTATTGTTGATAAAACTGTATGTGTATTGATCTCTCTATCTGAAGAGAAGGGAAGGGAAGTGTGACTGGACACACAAGGAATTTGTCTTTAGCTGGAGACAGTATCTGGGAGGCTTTGTTCAGTTCTGGAAGCCAAGTAGATTTCATTGTGAAGATATTTTCATGGGAGAGTGTGACAATTTGAGTGGTTTTATAAAGAGTCACACCTCCTGCTTTGTTCAACTTGTGTATGGACTATTCCATTGCACTTTCATGCAATTGCTTTTGAAGCAGAAGGTGGTCTAAAATGTGGAGTCCTAGAAGTTTGCAGACATTCCACTTTGTGGTCATGGAACACTTCTGTTCTTGAGCTCCTGCCAGCTCTTCAAGATAGGGCGGGTTAAGAAACAATGCAAGGATGATAAGAATGCTACTTTGTTTTTCTTAAGTATAATAACAGAAACTTGAAAGCCTTCCAGAGTTTCTCTCTACTCTTTTTTATATCAAACATTCAGGAATGGGGGACCTATTGGTAGCTGTTTTGCTAGTGTTCTTGGGATTGCTTAGTGCATTCCTAAACTTCTTGAGCCAATGATTTTTTTCTAGAACTGGAGACTCAGATGAGTTCAAGGGATAAGTATCTGTATATTGTTCTTCGTTTGATGCTGTATCCAGCTGATTAAGTGGAGCCTGTTGGTTCTCTCCAAATTGTGAAACCTATCTCAAGTGAGTTGTTTCAGGAATCCTGGAAGTTCATGTTTTCAGAGTCAGAGAAGCCAGCACACTAGTTCAACTCCTGTAAGATCCAGCAACAACCTTGGGGCTGTGCTGTAAATTCATCTAAAATGGTGGCAAACTTCACAAACTTCAATTAATTGAAGGTCACACTGGTTGCAAGTCATGTCTGGAATGGAGGTCTTTAGCTTCAAAGAGATTTTTCTTTTAGAAAACAAGAAGATGACAAGTGAGGGAGAAAGTTCAACACTGGGTCCCCCTCTTTCTATTTCCTCTAAATAACTTCAACTATGGAGATAAAAAGACAAAACGAGGCAAGATTATCTCAAAAGTGGAATTTCCTTTCTCTTTCTGCCCTGAAGCAAAAAGGTGCTATATTTCCAATTGCAAAAAGTGAGTAAAAAAAGAGATGGCCTAACTAATGAATCAGCAAGAGACAAAAAGAAGGGGGAAAGGTTGAACTAGATGACTAAGTTGTACTAATAGCTTCTTCCAGGCCTGGACAAAAGATTAATGATCCTTAAAATATTTCCAGTGTCTTTTTGATTGCCAAACAAGGATCCAAGGAAGAGCTGAGGAATACTTGAAGAACATGTTGCCTATTGCTCTGCTTAAGGAAAAGGATGCCCCAGGAAAGACTCGTGACATTACCTTATAGAACTGCTGTTGTTTTACTAAGAGCCAGCAATCATCAAATGGAAATGGAAAAAGTTACGAAAGAATATTGTAGAGGACAGGCATAATACTGAAGAAGGTTATGCAAATATCAGTTTACCCTTGAAAGAGAGGTGGGATAGAGAAAGAAACTTTGACTCATCTTGGTTTTATTTGGCATGAGTAGGAAGGGAGAAACCCAGTCAGGCTTTCAAGATTCTCTTAGAATATATAGGTGACCTTGAAGGTCTTCTAGTCCAAGCCTCTGCTCAAGGCAGGAGACCTTATTCCATTGTGGTCAAGTGGTTCTCTGGTCTCTTCTTGAAAACCTCCAGTGATCTAGCACCCATAACCTCTAAAGACAAGCTGTTCCATTGATTAATTGTTCTCATTGTCAGCAAATTTATCCATAGCTCCAGGTTGGAGCTCCCTCAGTGAAACTTCCACCCATTCCTTCTTGTCTTGCCCTCAGGTGCTATTGAGAAAAAATAGACCCTGCTCTTCTCTGTGTCAGCCCTTCAAGTATTGGAAGATGGCTATTAGGACTCCTCTAGGCATTCTTCTCATTAGGCTAGTCATATAGTACCTACTTCCTTAACTGTTCATCATATGGTTTGGCCTCCAAACCAGAGGTGAAATCCAGCAGGTTCTGACAGGTTCTGGAGAACCAGGAGCAGAAATTTTGAGTAGTTTGGAGAACAGGTAGCGGAAATTTTGAGTCATTCAGAGAACCAGCAAATGCCACCTCTGGCTGGCCTCAGAGTGGGGTGGGAATGGAGATTTTACAATATCCTTCCCACAGGAGTGGGGAGGGAATGGAGATTTTGCAGTATCTTTCTCCTGCTACGCCCACCAAGCCATGCCCACCAAGCCACACCACACCCATCAAGCCACACCCACAGAACCGGTAGTAAAAAAAGTTAGATTTTACCACTGCTCCAAACCCTTAATCAACTTTGTCGTTCTTCTCTGCCCTTTTCCCAGGATCTTATCATATATATTTTTTTAATATTGTGGTGACGAGAACGGTATGCAATATTTCAGGTGCGGCCTCACTAGAGCAGTATAAAGCAGTATTATCACGTCTCATGATCTCTCTGCTATCTCTCTGTAACAATAAATAAAATAGAATTCTCCAGTACTCCTTCTGGAGGTTGCTTCTAAGCCTGGCCTAACTTGAAGGCCTGACACCTATCATAAGGGGTAACTTTTCTCCAAACTGAAGTGTTCTCCCCAAATTCCAGACTCTTTCTAATCTAGTGTATAAGGTTACCTGATGGTAATACAATTGTAACCTATAGCCAAGATTTCTCACTCTTGACTTGGCCATAGCATTAAGGTGGCAGAAACACTGAGCCAAACAAGAGACACAGTTTGAGTTGGGGGAAAAAAACCCCAGGTAATGTCCCATTTAGGACATGAATGAGAATCCTGACTATAGTTTAGTCCAGTGGTGGGATTCAGCTGGTTCGGGCCGGTTTGGGTGAACCAGTAGTTAAACTGTTGGCTCCGCCCCGCCCCTTCCAGGAGTCCCCACATGCCCCATTTTTATTTTTATTTTTTTAAAATTTGATTTATATGCCGCCCTTCTCCGGAGACTCAGGGCAGCTTACAATGTGTTAAGCAATAGCCTTCATACTTTTGTATATTTATATTTTATACAAAGTCAGCTCCCAGGTAAGGACAGGGAGGCCTCCTAGGCCCAAAACGGGGCACGGAGGGGCAGCACACACACCCCCACAGCCCATTTTTGCTCCCAGGAGGCTTCAGGGAGGCCAAGTGCTGCCTGTCACACCCCTGGCCACACCCACCATGGCCACCCCCACCCAACTGGTCATTAGGGCAGAGAACTGGTTGTTAAATTATTTGAATCCCACCACTGGGTTAGACTGGTTGGTTGGCAACTCAAAAGCTATGGGCCAGCAGTCAGTTCTTATGAACTGATGATAACTTATGCCAATTTTTATGCCAGGCATGGTCATCTTTCAGTGGCCTGTCTTTTTTTCACCCTTACTTTTTATTACCATGCTGTTGCATTACATTTATGAATATGACCTTCTACTCTGCACTGCTGGCATGGTTGGAGACATTTTTACCACATTTTCACACACTAAAAACAGCTTTCCAACTTTAAAGATTAATCAGAAAGGCTCTGGCAAAGCCTCACCTGCCCATGGTTTAAAATATCCTTTTCCTTTTGATTCTTCATATAGTGGGCAAGCCTCTCTGGGACCAATAAGGCAAGAAAGCTGGAGAGGCTTGAACTCCTCAGCCAGAAGAGGAAGAAATTAGACACCATATCTCCCTTGCATGTTCTCATGGAACAAAACTCCCCACTTGCTTGGCTTGAGTAGCAAGTATCTCAGAGAGATATATGACAGATATAATTTGTGATTGTTTCCTAAAACGTATATGAGAAAAATATTGCTTTCTCCAATTTCCCTGCTCCCCATCCCATAACTCTTAGATTTATATCCATTCTGGTTATTATTTTCACTTCTTTTTTCTAATATTAAATGGAAGCTTGCATTTTCAGTGGCAGGTGAGAGATGTGGGCTGGAAGGAGGCTAACATCAAAGATTCAGGATAGTGCATGGTTGCATCAGGGCCAAAAATGTTTGTTATCAGTCAGATCCCATTTTAGCCTGTCTTTCCCCTTCAGCATCAAAACCTTTGCCAGACTCTCATTATTAGACTTTCTACCTTGATTTCTTTTATCACATGACTATCCATTTTCTGGCCCATTTAATGAGAATTCTGGCCTACTGGACACCATGCTTGAATACTGATCAGTTGAGTACATCAACCAATTCCCCTGCAATATTAATACCTTGCTTTATTTCCCACAAGTCTACTGGAAAATTTACAGAGTTTTACCAAAATAATAAAATGCCATTAAAACAACCTAAAACTCAACTGCTGAAGGATTAAAAACCCAAGAGACGTTCTTAAAGAGAGTAAACAATTCTGTGGGAATTTTTAATAATGTGGGCTCAATATTATAGCTATTTACAGTACTCTTAAAAGAGCAAATTTCTTGGTATGGCATTTAGAGAAGCTGGAAGAGGAAACCTTAAGAGAAGGTCCCTTCCAACTCTGCTAATCTATCAAAGAGATAAAACAATGAAACATATTGAAATGTTAGTCCTGAGTACAGGAAGTCCTTGATTTACAACCACAATTGAGCCCAAAATTTCTGTTGTTAAATGAGACATTCGTTAAATGAGTTTTGCCCCATCTTACTAAATTTCTTGCTCAGTCCTTAAGTGAATTACTGCAGTTCCTAAGTTAGTAACCCGGCTGTTAAGTGAATCTGGCATCTGTTCCATTGAGTTCTGTTGTCAATCAGAAGGTCACAAAAAGTGATCACATGACCTTAGAATACAGCAATGGTCCTAAAGAGGAACCAGTTGCCAAGCATCTGAATTTTGATCACATGATTGTGGGGATGTGTTGTAGCCCGTATGCAGCCTGTGCGGCTGGTGCCTGATTCGGACAGCGAGGAGGCTGGTGTGGTGCTGCCCCCAGCAGCCTGTGCAGCTGGCACTCGAGTCGGACAATGAGGAGGCTGGAGAAGATGTGGTGCCAGAGGCGGGAACTCAGCGAGGGCCTTCAGAACCTCCAGAAGCTCCCATAAGTGAAGAGGATGAAGAGGAGGAGCCTCTTCTCGATGCACGGGTGCGCAGAGCTGCCAAAAGGCAGGAGTGGCTCCTCAGGAGGAGGTCTCCTCGAGAGTAAGGCTTGGGGCTAATTGGCCATTCCCTTAGCCTATTTAAGGAGGAACGCCGACTGAAGCAAGTTTTAGGGAACAACTGTTCACTCTCCTTCGTGTCTTGATCTTAGTTATCTACAAATTGCTTCTGGGCTTTCTGCCAATTATAGTAGGATTAAGATTATTTATTCTTTGGATTCTTGCAGGCTGTTAAGAAAGTTTATTAACAGGCTTTGTTTGTAAGAAAAAGAAAACTGATTTTATTTTAGTAAACTAAGATTTGTACAGACTTTGTGGGTGCTGCGTTCTTTGGGGTCCGTAGCTGGGGCAGAACAGGATGCTGCAAAGGTTGTCACTGTGAAAAGCGGTCATAAATTACTTTTTTCAATGCTGCTGTAACTTTGAATGGTTAGTAAATGAACTGTTGTAAATTGAGGACTACCCATATACATATATGTGTGTGTGTTCTAGACAATCCTTGTTGCATAAGCTAGTAAGAGCATGTGCTCTCAAAAGGATATGCCATGATAGCATTGTGTTACATACAGTACTACAAGATACAACTTGGGCACAGAACTTTCCAATCTAGCATAGAACTCTAGGATTTCTAATTAGGCCTGAACTTATTAAATGTCTGAAGCCAGAAAAGACTAGGCCTGTGTTGTTACCCACTAAGGCAGGGGTCTCCAACCTTGGCAACTTTAAGCCTTGGTGGACTTCAATTCCCAGAATTCCCCAGCCAGCTGGGTGGGGAATTCTGGGAGTTGAAGTCCGCCATGCTTAAAGTTGCCAAGGTTGGAGACCCCTGCACTAAGGTACGATGTTATACAGCTCATCAACTAAAGGCTCAAAGACCAAGGAGGGATGTGCTGTTTCCTATCTCCCTGTGTCCTGAGGCAAACTTAAGACCTTAACTCTTTTTTTTATTCTAGCAGCTGCCTTATTCTACCTGCAGATACAGGCACAGCTGGGGCAGAGTCAATGGGCAATGACGATACCTATAACATACAGTTAAGCCCTATTCAAAGAGAATCCCCTACAAGGCAGTCATTATCTACATACCACTGGCTTTGAAAGAAGTCAGTATATTATTTTTCTTTGGTTTGGCTCCTTTTTTTGGTTTGTTTTCTTCTTCTTCTTCTTCTTCTTCTTCTTCTTCTTTTTCTCCTTCTTCTTCTTCTTCTTCTTCTTCTTCTTCTTCTTCTTCTTCTTCTTCTTCTTCTTCTTCTTCTTCTTCTTCTTCTTCTCCTCCTCCTCCTCCTCCTCCTCCTCCTCCTCCTCCTCCTTCTCCTCCTCCTCCTCCTCCTCCTCCTCCTCCTCCTCCAAAGGGGAAGAAAAAGAGGAAAGGGAATATCACTTGGCTCTGAATTGAAAACCGTTTTAGAATAGCTGAAAGGAGGCACGCAATCTAGGAAAAGCTCCAAATCCTGGTTGCCAAGGAAGCAGGAGAGTGTATGTATACAGTGGCGGCTTATCGGTGACAAACAGCAATATACATCAGTTGAGTCAGTTCTATATAGAAGTGACCGGATGCCATGATTTGCAGTACATGCCAGCTGTCGAGAGAAAACCTGGCCTCATGGTATGAGAGGTAAGGATGACAGTGATATTGTCCATTACTAAAGATTGCTTGGGAAGGAGTTAGTGCAGAAAGATGTGGGTTTTTTCCCCCCAGAGGAACAGTTGAGCTCAACAGTACCAGCAAAAATCATAGACTCAGTCCACTACAGTGGTGGGTTGTTCCCGGTTCGGTCCGGTTCCATAGAACTGGTAGTAAAACCGGTTCGGTCTGGTTCTATAGAACTGGTAGTAAAACCGGCCAGAGGCTCCGCCCACCCACCATGACATCATCATGGGTGATCTGTGCATGTGCAGAAGCATGTGCAAGCATGCGCTCCCGCTATAAACCAGTAGTGAAGGTAAGTGAAACCCACCCCTGGTCCACTATGTCAGGATATAAAGATGAAAAGAAAAGAGCTGCTCATAATCTGGGGAACCTAAGGCAGTAGACAATAAGTAGAAATAGAGTTGTCCCGCTGAAGCTGCCGTCAGTCAAGATAGAGTAGGCAGAGAGGATAAAAAAACCAGGAGTCTAAAGGTCTGCTTATGGAAGTAGATAAGAAGGAAACAAGTTGTTAAGAAAACAAAGAAATAGATCACCCAAACCAGACAAAGAAAGTGGGGCCTGAACACAGGGAAAAATACCCCAATTTCAGCTATGAACAAAGTTTGGGGATCAAAAGGGATCCTAGGCCCACCCATTTGGCTTTGGATCCACACTTGGTAGCTTTCATCCCTCTAGGACAGTGTTTCTCAACCTTGGTAGCTTGAAGATGGATGGACTTCAACTCCCAGAATCCCCCAGCCGCTGCTGGCTGGGGGATTCTGGGAGTTGAAGTCCACCCATCTTCAAGCTATCAAGGTTGAGAAACACTGCTCTAGGAAGTGTGGGTGGGTGAGAGAGAAAGAGAGAGGGAGAAAGAGAGAGAGAGGTGGGTTTCAAATTTTTTTACTACTGGTTCTGTGGGTGTGGCTTGGTGGGCGTGGCATGGCTTGATGGGTAAATCTGAAAATACATTTCTCCTTCCTGGCCTTTACAATCCAAGAAACTAAGGAAGGTGCTTTCTGAGATATTTGCTGTGCTTCAGCGGCCTCAGCTGTCTCTTATCTGACCATTGTCTAGTCTGCAGCTCTTCCTCCTACTTCTTGAATGCATTCCAGGGAAGTGGGGGGGGGGGGGAAACCACACCATCTCATGATAGTGTGAGTAATTTAAAAAGAAAGCTTATTCTACATAAACTGGCTATTTCCTAAATCCTCAGGTTCCAAGGAAGAGAAGAGAGGTTGTCTCTTAGAATTAGAGGAAGATGGTGTTTCTGTGGCAACCGACCAACTGACTTGGGAGTCAGAGAATAGATGGAGGCGGAGCCAGTCAGAATTTTTACTACCGGTTCTCCGAACTACTCAAAATTTCCACTACCGGTTCTCCAGAACTGGTCAGAACCTGCTGAAACCTACCTCTGGTGTGTGCATGTGTGTGTGTGTGTGAAAGCGAGCGAGCGAGCGATTTTTATTCAATATTTCTGCCAGAATGACATTTGTACAGATAAAGCTATTCAATTCAGGAAAATATTGTTAATGTTAATCCAGTTGATAAATGAAGATCAGCTCTGAATAAATTTATCTTACACTATAGGTTATTTTCCCTCCCAAAATGCTTCTTTTTCAAAGAAAGTAATTTCCAAGTCTTTTAAATATATTAATCTAATCAATTGTGGGTTTTTACTTTTCCTTAAAAAAAAAAAAGTAAGAAGCTTTATAACTAACAACAGTAACTGAATCAATTTCTTATACTGCATTGAATTTATGTCTTAGAAAATGTGGACAATTAACCGATAGCGAGATTCATTATGAAAAATTATTGGGTGATTTTTCCCAATTCCTTCAACCAAAAGGGCTAATTAGTCACTGCCACATAAGATGGCAACAAATGCCAAGTTACTTACAACCCCATCAATGTAATGCGAAAGGATTACAATTTATATAGTGCAATTTTTGTCCAATATTGTGTCATATTTCTGAACAAATACATGAATTCAAATGTAATTAACTTTTGACATTTTCAGTTCTCAGAATTATATCAATGTTTTTAGAAATAATATAATAAGGAGCAATCTGTACAAACCTTCACACAGGTCTTAAATTAAGTATAGAATGTATCATACTAGATTTTTTTTTTTTTGCAAAAACAGGACCTACAACATTAATGACAACTGGCTTTCAAATGGCCACTGCAACTAGGTAATTGAAGCTCTGTCTGTTTTTACGGGTGTGCAACAGTGGTGGGTTTCAATTTTTTTTATTACCGGTTCTGTGGGCGTGGCTTGGTGGGCGTGACATGGCATGGCTTGGTGGGCGTGGCTTGATAGGCATGGCAGGGGAAGAATACTGTAAAAACTCCATTCCCGCCCTACTCCAGGGGAAGGTTACTGCAAAATCCCCATTTTCTCCCAATCAGCTGGGACTCGGGAGCCAGAGAATAGATGGGGGCGGAGCCAGTCAGAATTTTTACTACCGGTTCTCCGAACTACTCAAAATTTCTGCTACCGGTTCTCCAAAATTGGTCAGAACCTGCTGAAACCCACCTCTGGCGGGCAATACAACACATGTTGAAAAGTGGTGGAACTTTAAATTTCTGGTTATGTCTGCACATTTTGAACTGTGGATGCTCTATATTAGGCACAATTTCAAAGCAAAACATATATGTTTGGAAAACACTCACATATCAGAGTTGTATTTATTTTATTTATTTATATGTAAAATTCATTAGTCACCTATCTTGGCACCCAGGATCTGTGGGCAGTTTACAACATTAAAAGATAAAACTATATAATTTATAGGAATATAAATACAAAACTATAAAATCAACCTAGTTAAAAAGATGGAGGAAGGGAATATGATGAGAGGGAAGGTGGGATCTGTTGTTAATCAATCAAGCATCCCTAATATGAAGCCCAGTGGTGGGATTCAGCTAGTTCACAATGGTTAGGGGGAACCAGTTGTTAAATTACCTACCCCCTGCTATCAAAGTAGATCCTGGGCACTGCACTGTGCTGCAATGGAGAAACGGGCAACGGAGTGGCTGGCACAAGGAAAGGAAAAAGACACTTTCCCTCTTTCTTCTCACTGCTCCTCCTCCTCCCCCCTGCCAACCACTCTGTTGCCCATTTCTTCATTCAATTTCAAATCTTTATTCTCAGTATACAACATATGTACAATGAGATTGGTTGAGCTCCCTCAGTGCACCCCCCCCCCCACCACAATACAACTCACAGTGAAGACAGAAAATTCTTAACCCAATAAATCATATTAACAAAACACCCAGTCCTATTGCACCAGTGTGGACATGTTACACATTGCGCCAGCCCTGCAGCCCATCATATTGTCAGATCCCTAAAAGTGATAGTGCCATTCAGTTGGAAGAAGGAGGAGACTTGGATTCGATTTAAAAGCATTGCCTGTGTCAACAGATATTTTACAACCTATATCCTGGCACCAAAGAGCCCCGAGATCCTCTTAACGTAGAGGAATGTTTATGATAGCCATGTGGGTTGTTTCACTTTAAAGGATAATGGTGTGAATGCATGGTTGCTCGGGTTCTCAGGCAAACTAGTAAAGAAAACATCTTCACACTTGTGTATTGGCTAAAATCTGCATTCTGATTTAAAGGGAGGAGTCTCTACTGCTTTAATCCTACTTGTCTTGCCTAAGGGTATTCAGATCTTGCTTTAAACTGGGTTGCTATCACTTCTGCTTAATAAAAGAATCCTTTTGAACTATTACGTTTCAAGAGTTTTTACTTTCTTAAGTCGGAAGGAGAGGCAATCCTTACTCATACTACGTAGTTATGATGTTATTTCTCATTCAGGAGTCTGACAGTCCATGGATAAAAACTGTTCTTCAGTCTGTTTGTGCGGCTGGCTATACTTCTATATCTCCTTCCCAATGGTAGGAGGGTAAAGAAGTGGTGACCAGGGTGAGAATTTTCCTCACTCTTCTAAGACAGTGAGCCCTCATCTAGTGGTATCAGGGGACAGCCCATGATGTTTTGTGCTGTGCTCACCACCCTCTGTAATGTTTTTCTACCTGTGGCTGTCAGACCCAGCGTGCCATACCATGATGCAATAAATGAGGATGCTTTCTATAGTGGACCGGTAAAAGGAGGTCATCAGTTATTGTTCCACCCTGCTTTTATGCAAGACCCTAAGAAAATGGGGTCTCTGTTGGGCCTTCCTGGCCACCTGGATTGTGCTGTTTTTCCAGGTGAGGTCTTCGCTGAGATGGACTCCCAGGAATTTAAATTGCAGCTCACAGGATCCACTTTGATAGGAGGGGTGGGGGGAGTGGAGATCTAACAACTGGTTCACCCAGGGTCATGTTGGACCACGTTTCCCACGACAGCCAAACTGATCCTGGGTGAACAGGCTGTTAAATTATTTGAATCCCACCTCTGATGGAGCCCCTCCGTTGAAGCCCTAAGCCACCTGGTAGAACCTGGTTTTATTTGTTTGTTTGTTTGTTTGTTAGTTAATTAGATTTATATGCTGCCCTTCTCCAGAGACTCAGGGCGTCTTACAATGTGTTAAGCAATAGCCTTCATACTTTTGTATATACCTGCTTAGTAGGGCTTTCGGCCTCCTCTAAGCGGTGTTCTTTTTTATACAAAGTCAGCTTATTGCCTCCACAATCCGGGTCCTCGTTCACCTACCTCGGAAGGATGGAAAGCTGAGTCAACCTTGAGCCTGGTGAGATTCGAACTTGCACTAATTGCAGGCAGCTGGCAGCTAAGTGCTACTTTAACAGGACTTAGTCCACTGTGCCACCAAGGCTCTTGTTTTAAGCTCTTATGGAAGGTCAGGAGGGTTGTATATCAACAGGGTGTCAGTTTCTTTAAAAAATATTAAACTTGAATTAAACTTTAAATGTTTGCAAAAAGTAGAAATTAAGGGAGAGGAAAATTATTAGATTTTTCCATACCTCCTTCCTCCCACATGGATCAGGGCAGAAAGGTGAAGGAATGGATTTAGTTCTTATTTTGAGGGGTGCTTGGTGCTCTCTGAGCTTGCTTGTTTTCTTGCAGATGTTTCATTATCCAAACTAGGTAACATTATCACTGCTAGCGATGTTACCTAGTTTAGATAGTGAAAGGTCTGTACGAAAACAAGCAAGCTCAGAGAGCACTGAGGACCCCTCATGTCAACCCTGAGCTACAAATATTCTCCTTGTATGAATTCTTATTTTAAAAGGAACTTATTTAACTTCTACTTCCTGAAATTCCCCAGGAACTGCAATGCTGTTAAAGCTAAACGGTTGCATTTTTCCAAGTATTGGTGCTGCAATTCATAGCACAAAACCCTCACATCTGTAACATAGAAAAATGTGTATAAAAAGTCTATGCATATACAAGGAAATGTGCATGAAAACGTATGGGGAAAATTGAAATATTTCAGGGAGATTTAATAAGCCTGGAATCAATTAAAAAAAATGAATACATGCATATAAAAGCAGTGGATGAAGTCAGCAAACTTTTCTCAGTGTTTCTGCAAGGTCCTTGTCCTTCAGAATACAACTTTAATGTCAGAATGGCACTTTTTGGTTGGAGTGGAGGGATAATCTCCCTGTTTTCCAGAGATCAACATATTGAAAGAGCAGTTCAGAGCCAAGAGGTGCTCATGGAGTTTTTGAGTATACCGGAGTGCCCAAGAACATCAATGTTAATCACATTTTTAATT
Organism: Masticophis lateralis; assembly: GCA_030761175.1. Lineage (NCBI taxonomy): Eukaryota > Metazoa > Chordata > Lepidosauria > Squamata > Colubridae > Masticophis > Masticophis lateralis. Next base: position 331,938,272 of record JAUDYJ010000001.1, read on the forward strand.
GCAATCACTTCTGGAAAGGATTTGCAAGTCAGAGCAGAGGCAATTCCAAGGTGGGGGGTGGGGGGAGGGAAGGGGAGGGAGATCTGAAAGCAACACACTGTGTGCGGCCACTGCTGAATGTAAAATGTTCTTGAGCTGAGGAAGGGAGGAAGATAATGACAGAATGGGAAAGAAGAAAGGAAGGAAGGAAAGAAGGAAAGAAGGAACAAAGGAACAAAGGAAGGAAGGAAGGAAGGAAGGAAGGAAAGAAGGGAAGGAAAGAAGAATAAAGGGAGGGAAGGAGCCTGGTGGAGCAGTGGATTAAAGCGCTGTTAATAGCACTTAGCTGCCAGCTGCCTGCAATTACTGCAAGTTCAAATCTCACCAGGCTCAAGGTTGACTCAGCCTTCCATCCTTCCGAGGTAGGTAAAATGAGGACCCGGATTGTGGGGACAATAAGCTGACTTTGTATTAAAAAAAAGAGAACACCACTTAGGGGGAGCCAAAAGCCCTACTAAACAGGTATATACAAAAGCATGAAGGCTATTGCTTAACGATTTGTAAGCCGCCCTGAGTCTCCGGAGAAGGGCGGCATATAAATCGAACCAATAAATAAATAAGTAATAAATAAATAAATAAATAAATAAGGAGGGAGGGAGGGAGGGAGGGAGGCATAGGTAGGGTGGGAGGAAGGGGGGAGGGAGGAAGAAAGGAAGGAAGATAATTGCAGAATGACAGAATGGGAAGGAAAGGGAAAGGAAGGGAAGGAAGGAAGAAGTAGGTAGGTAGGTAGGTAGGTAGGTAGGTAGGTAGGTAGGTAGGTAGGTAGGTAGGTAGGAAGCACAAATTACAACTGAGGGAAATCTGAAGCAAATCTACAGAGGAAAATTTGGAGCAAAGGCTTGCTCTAGGATATTCCAGACGAAAGCTTCCTCTGGACAAAGGTAGATAGCTGCTGGTAATTTTTTTACATGTTGATTATACAACATGTATAATTAGCCATTTATACTAGAAATGGCTAATCATATAGAGATTAGATAACCATTTGTCTGAAGCGGCATAGGGTTTCCTGCCTGGGCAGGGAGTTGGACTAGAAGACCTCCAAGGTCCCTTCCAACTCTGTTATTCTATTCTATTCTATTCTATTCTATTCTATTCTATTCTATTCTATTCTATTCTATTCTATTCTATTCTATTCTATTCTATTCTATTCTATATATATTAATGTGTAAAAGCAAAAAGTTGAGGCTGGAGTGTTTTTATCTTGTACTGTGCTAAATAGAGTCGGAAGTCAATACTTTTTTTTTCTTTTTTTCCCACTTGTACCTCACACCTCCCCCCCACTCTCATTTTCCTTCCCTTAATTTCCTATTTCTATTTTTCTTTGTATTTTATATATTAAATAAATGAAATATTCCCCCCCTGCAGCTTTCCCCCCCTGGAAAGCCTCACCAACTGCAGCTGGTGAGGCTTTCCAGAAATATATGGCCTTTCCATATTGAAACTGAAGGGTGGAAAGCATGTTTGGGAATTGAGCACACACACACGGATCTACATGAGGGAGGGAAGGAGAAGGCTGGTTGGCTGCATCTTTGTGAGAGAAAATCATCAGTAGCTCGACCAGTGTTTGTCTGAGTGTGGAAGGGAATGGGAGGAAGGGAAATGGATGGGCCCACTTGTGTCTGAGAGTGTAAAAAGGGGAGGGGGAAGCATGTGACAATATTAGTATGAACTGGGAAGGGTCTTTTGGATATGAATGGACACAAAATATGCTAGATTTTGTAAAATAACTTTCAAACTTACTTCTCCCCTCATGACTTTTAGAGTTGCATTTACTCTAAAGTGAAGGGCAGTTTTTTGCCTCCCAAATTTGATGCGACCTAAGCTTGGCTCCAGAGACTCATTTGTTTCTCTTCCATTTGTCTTCTGAACTGTGAGGAAGAGTTTGTCCAAGCTGAGCTCTAAGCAGTGTTGCTTCTGAGGCTTTAAGCTGAGCTGCCAGGCTGAACTGCAGGTCGGGTTTTAAGTAGAGTTGTGGCTTTTTACTATGACTTTTCCTCCTGGCAGCTGGAGGTCAGAATGCTGTGTATGCCTGTTGCTGCTAAAGCTGCCCAGATTATCAATTTCTCATCAATGGTATTCTTTCCAAGAGACGAGAATATCTGTAGCTCAGGGCTGAATTGTGGAGCTTTTGGTGTTCTCTGTGCTTGGTTGGTTGCTTGCAGATGTTTCATTACTCCACTAGGAAACATCATTAGTGTGAATGTGAGATTTGCTCACTCTTGATATACCAGTATTGTTGGGGCTGTAGTTTTCTCCTTGGTAGTTCCTTGATTAAGGTATTGCTAATTTGTTGTTTATTCTGCTTATCTGGGTGTTGGCTGTTGAAGAGACTTTCTAGTCTTTTTTTAAAATTTTGGTCACCAAAATAAAACCAGTTTTGGTCGCCACGATGTAAAAAAGATGTTGAGACTCTAGAAAGAGTGCAGAGAAGAGCAACCAAGACGATTAGGGGACTGGAGGCTAAAATATATGAAGAATGGTTGCAGGAACTGGGTATGTCTAGTTTAATGAAAAGAAGGACTAGGGGAGACATGATAACAGTGTTCCAATATCTTAGGGGCTGCCACAAAGAAGAGGGAGTCAAGCTATTCTTCAAAGCAGCTGAGGGCAGGACAAGAAGCAATGGGTGGAAACTAATCAAGGAGAGAAGTAATTTAGAACTAAGGAGAAGTGTCCTGACAGTTAGAACAATTAATCAGTGGAACAACTTGCCTCCAGAAGTTGTGAATGCTCCAACACTGGAAATTTTTAAGAAGATGTCGGTTAACCATTTTTCTGAAGTGGTGTAGGGTTTCCTGCCTAAGCAGGGGGTTAGACTAGGAGACCTCCAAGGTCCCTTCCAACTCTGTTAAACATTCTATTTTCTACATAGCTTTTTCATTGTTTCTTTTGAATAGTGCATAAACGTGGTTTATTTCTATGTGTCTATTGATGGCTGTCAAGTCTAGGAATTTTCTAGCCTTTTAAAATTTCATTCATCTCTTTATCTGCTCATCTCACTCTCTGAATGACTCTGAGCTTGCTCTAAGATGCTGACAGTTTCCCAGCTGAACTTATGACTGAGTCTGTCCATAGATTGTGAGATTAAGGAGTTTTCATGGTGTCTTCTGGTTGCCAGCTGGTATTCATGGATGCATTCTGTTAGCTTTCTGCCTGCCTGTCCTACATATTGGCTATTAGAATCCTTACAATGTATATTTTAAATTAGGGCTACTCGATCTTTTGATTTATTTAAGATGTTCTGGGGGGGCTTTGGTTGTTTTTCGTGCTAGGGTTGCATGTGGTTGTAATAGTCTGTTGGTTATTTCTGAGATGTTTTTGATGTGCGATAGTATTATCCTTTGCATAGTTTATGCTGGCTGTGCTGTAGTGGGCTGGGAGGTCAGGCACTTTTTGACAATTTTGTACAGGTATCCATTTTGTTGGAAGATGTTTTATAGACAATCTATTTATCTTCTTCTTCTAGATGCTGTTCTGGCCCCATTCCCAGGAATACCCCCCCCCCCCCCAGACAGTCAGAGTCTAATGAACTGGCAGGCAACCAAGTAAGCTGATAACAAAGCTTGGCAGCAATCCCCGCAGCTACTTGCCAAAGTCTTTATTAATAGTTCAGTCAAATACACACCACCAAAATGTCCAGAGCTGAGACGCAGGGCCGATTCGAAACCGGGATCCATGAATCTTTGTTTTGTTCGTCACAAAGATACAGGCTGCAATCCCTCTCTTTTATAGCCTGTGAGGTGTGGTCCACCAGTTAATCACGACCACGCCTTTTCCTCTGCTGGGCTCTCCTGTCTCTCCGACGCTGGCGAGGATCCAACCAAAACTCACTCCCCTCATCAATGTCCTCCTGTGGCTGCGGGGACGAGCTTGGCTCTGGGCCTATCTCCTGCCCTTCGGTGTCCTCCAGAGGCTTTGCCAGAGAGGAGAGTCCTGGAGAAGGAGGCCTTGCCAACTCCTCTCCCTCACTCTCAGAGTCCTCCCCTGCTAATGACGCAGGCTCAGGCAACGGAGCCACAACAGATGCCCACATATCCTCTTGCCTTGGTCTTATCTTTTTATTCTGAGATCTTGGTTAGAGCAAAATGGGCTAACCTAGCCAGCTGTGGCCATAGTCCTTTCCTTGCAGAGGCCAGTTGTGAGGCTTAACTAGGCAACTTTGGATGGTGTTAAATTCTTTGAAAGGCTGAGTGTGGTTAGCTCAGAATACTGAATGCTGACAGGTGACATGTACCAATCCACCTGCTCTGAGCAAGAATTGAACTGTTCCATAGGCATAGATTTTTAGGCTGGCTGGATAATTAAAACGGTTAAGTCTTCTTGGAAATTAGGATCATAAGGTAGACTTACTACTTTTTCCAGCATGACTTTGGGAAGGGTGGAAAGACAGCTTGGGTCTTTTCGAAGTAACAGTAACAGAGTTGGAAAGGACCTTGGAGGTCATCTAGTCCAAGTGTTAGTTTAGTTTAATTTAGTGTTAAATTTTAAAAAATTTTTAAATTAATTAATAATTTAAATTTTAAATTATATTGGGGTGTTTTAATTCTGTCCGGACCAAATTCATTTAATCTGTTTTTAGTTGGTTTTTAATTTTGTACGTATGTATTTTTATTGTTGGCTGTACACCGCCCTGAGTCCTTCGGGAGTAGGGCGGTATATAAATCCAATAAATCAAAATCAAAATCCAAATCCAACCCCTCCTGCTCACACAGGAGACCTATATGAGGGATTCGAACCACCGACTTTTCTGATCGACAAGCTCAGCGTCTTGGCCACTGAGCCACTTAGGGAGCCTCCTTTTTTTAAATTGAAGAGAGGCACTTTCACTCAGGTGCTTTTCCCTCACATTCTTGTGTAAGCGAATGAGGGAGATTGTGCATGTGTGAACACACACACACACACACACACACACACAGAAAAAAGAAGGACAAAGAATATCTTCAGTTCAGCCTCTACCCATTTTTACTTACACCTTCATCCACATCCATCAGCTGAACCCCTGCATCTTTCTCATATGACCCTCAGGGATCAAGAAATTGTCCATTCTATTTTGAGAAAGTTCCCCAATTCTAAATATTTCCAAGCTGATTTCACAGTGTCTAAGGGCTGGACAGTACTCAAAAATAGACAGCCATTTTCATAACATGATTTTTCCTCAGAAACAGAACAACCCAGGGCTATAATTGTTACTGCCTGTGCATTGCTTTGTTAAATGCATTATTCTACTGAAGTATATTCTCTTTAAAAAAAAAAGCATCAAATCACATTTAAGATTTTTTAAAGAGGTTGCCTGCTGTGCTTGCAAAATAATGGCAGCTTTGCCTGCAAAACACACTTGTTTAATCAAGTTGTAATTGAACTATGGGATATGCTACCATTGCATATGAAGCCATTCCATTTAGAAGAATCCAAAAATGGGTTGGCAAAATTTTTAGAGGATTGGGTTATCCATGATTACTAGTTTATTCCTACATGCTAGATCCTGGATCTGAGACATGATACCTTAAATACCAAGCGGTGAGGGATCAAGAAGGCAAGAGAATGTTTGGCCTTGTGCCCATGCTGTTGAGCTTCCCGAACAGATCAGGTGGGACTGTGAGACACAAAGCTGGATGTAATGGGCTCTTCACTTCATCTATTAAAATTATTCTGCTCTTCTTCCATTCTTCAGGGTTAATTGTTCCTTCCTTCCCTTCCTCTCCCATCATTTCTAATTTAATTTTAGGAATGGGGATTTGCACTGACACACCTTTCTAGAATGAAGAAAAAAAATCCTGATAGTCAGAACAATTAACCGGTGGAGTGGCTTGCTTCCAGAAGTTGTGGGTGTTCCATCACTAGAGATTTTTTAGACGAGTTTGGATAGCCATTTGTCTGAAACGATATAGAGCCGTGATGGCAAACCTATGGCACGGGTGCCACAGGTGGCACGCGGAGCCATATCGGTGGGCACACGACCTCAGCTCCGACATGCATGTGTGTGCCAGCCAGCTGATTTTCAGGCCTTCTAGGCCCACCAGAAGTCAGGAAACACACTGTTTCCGGCTTCCGGAGGGCCTCTTGGGGGGTGGGGAAAGCTGTTTTTGCCCTCCCCAGGCTCCTAGAAAGGCTCTGTAGCCTGGGGATCCAGGCTCTGTAGCCCGGGCCATCACGTGCCAAAAGCAAGGGGGACAAGGGGGGTGGGGCACATAAAATTATGGATGTGGGCACGCGTGCGTGTGACCCCACCACGCTCCCCCTGCTTTTGGCGCATGATGGCAAAAAGGTTAGCCATCACTGGTATAGAGTCTCTTGCTTGAGCAAGGGTTTGGACAAGAAGACCTCCAAGGTTCCTTCTGTCTTTTCGTAGATGCCACCGTGATTTTTATTAGGGATACTTCATAGAGGAAATGGTTGTTTTCATTTCTAGACCCCAACTGAAAGAGCCAAGCTAGGCCAGAACTTCTTATCCTGAATTAAACTGATTAGTCCTGTCTTGGGTTGTTTGTCTCTTGAAGTGAAAATACTAATACTTTTTTAAAAAGAAAATAAAAATGGTGGATGGGTGAAATCAAGTGGATGTTTTATTACTGGTATTGTCCACTGTAGTGGCCATTTAAAAGTAGGCAAGCGATCCATGAAGTAACCATTTTTATGAAATGCTGTCAACATTCCAGATGTGCCCACATGCCCACACCGCCCTGAGTCTATAAGGAGAAGGGCGGTATATAAATCTAATAAAAGAAAAAATGTTCTTGGTCTAGTAGGGCTCAGGAAATATAAAACTATGTTTCACGGGACATTTCCTGGAGGAAAACTTTGGCAGCATCTAGACATTCTGATACAAATGCTTACCTTCTGCCTCTGAACCTTCAGGCTAGGGTGATTGAAGGTTTCAGTGAAGTATGCTCACTGTTTTAGGTTCTTAAGCCTCCTGGTAATGATGTATTTGACTCTCGGGAGGCAGGAGAACTACTGTGGTAGGAAGAAAATTTCATACCATCTGCCAGATTTCTGCAATTAAACTAATCTGAAATTTGGCCACCTGCATTTCTTCTATATTTGGCCTGAGAGGTCAAAAGAAGAATTCTGAATCTGAGCAGCTACAAGGGATTTGCTTTTATGTCTTATTTGACTTATAGGTATTGTTAGGATATGATTTGGGCCTAACAGTTGTCCAGGCAATATATGTGTTCTGTGACTTTAAGTTTTAATGCTGCATCATGCTGTAATGCTGAGTCATGCTATAATTAATTGTAATTTAACAATGTATTTAAGAAGGGTACTGTAAGGTATTCAGTTGAATGATAAGCTGCCATTGCGTGTGTGCATGTGTGGGTGGATCTGCTACCATCCGGGGTTTGTGAACCAATTACTGTTTGTTTGGTAAGCGTTTGTTTGGAGTTAACCGGTAAAGACTTGGACTGTTTAGAAGACTACGAGATTGTTTATTTCCCTTTATAAAGAAAACTTTTGATAACACCAGTTTGTATGTATCTCTATCTCAGTGCTCTCAGCAATGTTTCTCTGTACACTTTACTCTGCTCATTGTTACACAACAACAATATCCTTAACAGGTATGCTCCCCCCCAAAAAAAAACCCAAAGAAGAAAATATAGGGGGATAGTCTGTCTCTCTACCTATGACCCACTGTATGCAAGGGTTGGAAAGAACTTTGGAGATAATCTAGTCCGTTGTCCTGCAAAGTAACCACTGTCTCAACACATCCAGTGAAGGAAAGTCTCCTCCTTCTCTGGATCATAGAATAGGGTTGAAAGAGAACTTCAAAATCTTCTAGTCTACCCTGTCAAGGTCAAGAATCTTATCTCATTCCAGACAAATAATTCTTCAACGTTTGTTTGAAAAGCTCAACCGAAACACCTAGAACTTCAAGAGTCAAACCATTCTATCTGCTTAATTGTTCCCGTAGTAACAGATTTCTTAACTTTCACATAGATCACTCTGTAAAGCTTCAGGCACAATCACATCCTCTTCTCTATGACAGTCTTTCAATTATTTGAAGACTACTATCATGTCCCCCTTAGCCTTCTCTTCTTTGGGCTAAACATAGAAATTCCATTAATAAATCTTCGTAGAATAAATTTATTTATTTATTTATTTATTTATTTATTATTTATTTATTGGTTCAATTTATATGTTGCTCTTCTCCGGAGTCTCAGGGCAGCTTACAATGCGTTAAGCAATAGCCTTCATACTGTTGTATATATCTGCTTAGTAGGGCTTTTGCCCGCCCCCCAAAATCAGCTTATTGCCCCCACAATCCAAGTCCTCTTTTTACCTACCTCAGAAGGATGGAAGGCTGAGTCAATCTTGGTGAGCTTGGTGAGATTCAAACTTGCAGTAATTGCAGGCAGCTGGCAGCTAAGTGCTATTTAACAGTGCTTTAGTCCACTGCTCCACCAGGCTCCTCATAATCTCTGTTACTGTGCATTATTTCCAGTAGTTTGCTTCCTTTTTGTACTGTGGTGATCAAAACCTGACATAGAACTCCAGACAACAATCTGATCAGTGCAGTGCAGAATGATTCAATTGATTGCTAAGAGAGGTGGCTAAGTGAGTTGTGCCTGATTTTACCACCTTTTTTGTCGTGGTTATTAAGTGAATCCCCCCTGGTAATTAAGTGGACCACATACGCAAATCTGGCTTTTCCCATTGACTTTGCTTGTCAAAAGCCAGATGGGAAGGTTACCCATGAAGGTTATATGACCTCAGGATGATGCAACTCTTATAAATACATGTCAGTTATAAATACAGTGCTCAGATTTTGATCATGTGACCATGGGAATGCTCTGATAGCCATAAGTACAGCAACAGATTGTAAATCACTTTTTTCAATGCTGTTGTAACTTCAAACGGTCACTAACGAATAGTTGTGAGTCAAGGACTACCTCTGTTTTTACTGCCGCCACCATCCTTGAGATAGAGCAGGGCTGTCAAACTGGCAGCCCATAGGACAGATGCGTCACACATAGGCCATGCCCACCCTGGCTCCTCAAAGGCAGAAACCGGTGTGAGACATCACGTGACACAGTCGAGTTTGACAGCCGTGAGATATAGCATTTGCATGAAAAAGTCACTTTGATTCAGTGGTGGGCTGCCCCTGGTTCTGACTGGTGCTATAGAAGCGGTAGTAAAACTGGAGGGAGGCTCCGCCCACCGAGCCCAACGTCATCAGAACGCTTCTGCGCATGGGCGCATGGCCCTGTTGTAAACTGGTAGTAAAGGTAAGTAGAACCCATCCCTGCTTTGATTCTATACTACATGCAAAATGTTCATTTGCTGATAGCAAATACTGTATCCCTATTAATATATTTTATATTAAATCTATTGCAGGAAATAGTGTACAGCAAACACACAGCTATGATTTGGCTCCCCTAATCCTGAACAAGTGTATTCGGTACACCTGCAAAGACTGAGATACTAGTTAAAATAAAGAGATAGGTTTTGCAGATCCCTAAATCAGGTGTCACTGTAAATTAGGCGATAATTTTAAAATAGGTACTGACTGAAGAGGTAGAAGCAGCTGTAATGCTTCCTTTTTGTTCCCACTGCAGAAAAAAGTACAAGCAAATCATCATGTATTATTTATCCAACAGTATCATTTATTTGCAGACAAATAACATGCCTTATTTTAATGCTGTCTAAAGATATGTTTGAAAGCTGCATCAATTTTTGATGTCTGGCTGGAATTTGTTCTAATCTTTACCATGCTTTAAAGAACTTCACAGGGAGAATTAGGGGGAAAGAAGATTAATAACAACCTCACCGGAGACCCTAAAAAAGCAACAGCTCAGTGACATGAATCTTCAGGATATCATTTCTGGCAGGTTACCAGAACAGCTGTCAGTCAAGATGAACAGACAATTCCCCTTTGCATTTCCTTGGCTTTGGCGATAAATCTGTATTGATTTCCATAGCATTCTTAGAGTACAAATTATACAGTGGTGCTCCTTGTGGAATGACAACATGGAAAAAAAACCACTCAGAAATAATCTCAATCAGTTCCTGGCATCTCCCCAGCACACCTTCTAAGATGTATTTTTTTTAAAAAAAAAACCATTTAGTGGTAGTCCTCGACTTATGTGTTATTATGGTTATAAAGAGAAGTTAATGAATCCTGCTGAATCAGTTACCTGTTTGTGCTTTCTGGATTTGATTGCTGTTGCAAACTCTGACAAATCGAACCTCAAATTTCCATGGCTAAGCAAGACAGTTGTTAATTCAGTTTTGCCCCATTGTGCAACCTTTCTTGCTACAGTTACTAAGTGAACATGGCTTTGCCATTCGCTTTGCTTGTCAGAAGTGTTGCAAAAGCAACATGACCCCAGGACCACCATAGCAGAAGTAGATTCCAGCAGGTTTTGACCAGATCTGGAGAACTGGTAGCAGCAATTTTGAGTAGTTCAGAGAACTGGTAGTAAAAATTCTGACTGGCCCTGCCCCCACCTATTCTCTGCCTCCCAAATCCCAGCTGACCAGGAGGAAATGGGGATTTTTCAGTAATCTTCCCCTGGAGTGGGGTGGGAATGGAGATTTTACAGTATGTTTCCCCTGCAATGCCCACCAAGCCATGTTCACCAATCCATGCCATGCCCACCAAGCCACGCCCAGAGAAGTGATGGTAAAAAAATTTGAAACCCACCACTGTACCATAGCAATAGCAATGGCACTTTTTTTAAAAAATTTGATTTATATGCCGCCGTTCTCTGGAGACTCAGGGCGCCTTACAATGCGTTAAGCAATAGCCTTCATACTTTTGTATATTTTACAAAATCAGTTTATTGCTCCCACAAACTGGGTCCTCAATTTACCTACCTTAGAAAGGATGGAAAGCTGAGTCAACCTTGAGCCTGGTGAGATTCGAACTTACTAATTGCAGACAGTTGGAGTTAAATTACAATGCATTAGTCTGCTGAGCTATCCAGGCTGCAGACTTAGACTTATATACCTCTTCACAGTGCTTTACAGCCATCTCTAAGTGGTTTACAGAGTCAGCATATTGCCCCCCAACTATTTGGGTCCTCATTTTACCAACCTCGGAAGGATGGGAAGCTGAGTCAACCTTGAGCCGGTGAGAATCGAATTTTCAAACTGCTGGCAATCGGCAGTCAGCAGAATTAGCCTGCAATACTGCATTCTAACCATTTCACCAACACGGCTCTTACATAAATATGAGCCAATTGTCAAGCATCTGAATTTTGATCACTTGACCATGGGGATGCTGCAATGGTTTTAAGTGTGAAAACAGTCATAAATTACTTTTTTCAGTGCTATTATAACTTCAAATGGTTATAATAAAATAAATAAAAGATTGTAAGTCAAGAATTACCTGTGTTTCCCTTAGCCCAGGGGTAACATGAAATTTTCAAGATTAGTAGTCTGTGGTAGGCCTATTCTCCATGAATTTATTACATTTCCTTTTCAAGCTATCTATTTTAATAATCAACACCCATGTATTCTGGCAACGGATTCCAGAGGTTAGCTATGAACTGCTTACTTGGTTTGAAATCTCCTTCCAGGCTGCTATGTTGAACTACTTCTGGTCCTTGTATTTGGAGAGAAGGAGAAAAAAGGGCTTACTGATTTGCATTGCACCAGAGCAGAGGCAAGTAACACAGATGTAGATGTTTTGAGCTCTAGCTCCCATCAGCTACAAACAGACTGGAAACAAGGAACTCTTTGTGTTGTGGGTCAAAGCTTCTGGAAGGCAGACAGTTGGAGGAGAATGTTTTGGAAGGATCTCCCTGAAGCTGTCCAGATTTTGTGAGAAGTGTTTTACTGAAATTTGGCATTTTTTGTTTCTGGAAATGGGGGAAGAGCTTTGATGGAGGTGCATCCTGTCATTGCTTTAATCAATCTGACACAGAAGAGATTTTCTCTTGCTTTTTAGCAGTCATCTGAATTATTCCCCAGGCCGCATCTCAAAACTGTTCAGAATTCACAGCCTTCCATTATCTAGCAGGTTCTCTAGCATAATTACAGTTTGGGCTAAACCCACCTCCCTAGCTGAGTGGTGTGATTATAAACAAGATAACGGTCTACTTGTCAGGTATGAAAATGAATGCAGAAGCAGATCAAAAGTTTGCTAAGTGAAGACTTCTCTCTCATATCTTGCATCCTCCATTGCAACATTATTTCAGAAGGGATGCTGGGGAAATTAGGACCAAACATTTTGAATACGATGTAAAATTATGCTCAGAATTTTCCCTCGTGAATTTTGACAGCAGATGTTTTCAAAATTGGGGAGATAACAGGGGTTGTCCCATGTCGCCAGAGAGGTGAAAAACCTCTTATTAACTTTCTTCTCATCACAGGAACCAGCAGAGCAGGAAAGATTGTTGCATCTTCCTACTAATATATATGATGTGGCTCTTATTGTTGTTGACAACAACCGTAACAGTTTTTCTTCCAGAAAATGTTAGCAGATGACAGCCTCTGGATAGCCTTCTCTGGGCTGGCTCAAATAGGATAAGGCTCAGTTTGTACTTAAATGGAAAGCAAGTAGGACTGTAGATTGGAATTTTGAACAACGAACGTTCCAAAAGAAGGTAATAGTACTTCTATACTCTTAAAATGAAAAACTACATGGATGAAATCACTGTAGTAGAAGATGAGTTAAAGGTTTGTAGAGATTCTCAGTCATCCAGGTCAAGTTTGTCCCACAGGTGCTTTTTCAAGAGGCAACTGGACTTACTTGTTTTGAAGACGTTTCGCTTCTCATCCAAGAAGCTTCCTGTCAGAGCTAAAGAAGCTTCTTGGATGAGAAGCGAAACGTCTTCAAAGGAAAAAATGAGAAAGTCCAGTTGCCTCCTGAAAAAGCACCTTTAGAAGATGAGTTCAATTCGGAGAAGACTTGAGGTTAGCAAACCCGTGTTCGAGACCTGAGTGCTGCTGTGGGGCAGGGTTGAGCTTCCATCCTTCACTTCAGCTCCTGCCAGGGATGTGAAAGGATCCCCTAACTGAGTTTCCCCTGATGTCACTGGTTTGCCACTGGGAAGTGCCTCGATGCTTCCAACCAGAGTGTGATGCGATCTTTGCGAGTTACACTGCAATCAAGTGACACTAACTCATTGTTGCCATCTAGTAGTCTTTACAATTACAGATATTGAGTGAATAACTTGTTGTTAAGTGAGACATCATTTTGTGTAATTTTATTGCTGGCTTTTCCATTGATTCTGCTTGCTGCAAGCTGGTTGTGCAGTGTGCAAGTGATTACATGACCGAAGGAAGTAGTGACGGTCATAAATGTCCATTTGTTGTAAAGTGCGTAAACCTCAAGGTGACCACAGGGATGCTGCAACTTTAATAAGTGTGAGGATCAGGTGTAAAGTTATTCTTTCAGTCCTGTTCAAACAGTTGCTAAACAGAGCAGTTGTTAAGTGAGGATTATCTGTACGTAGCCCAGATAAAGCAGCTGTAAGGATCAAAACCTTAAGAGCTATTGGAACACCTATGCCTTGCAATAATGAAAAGAATTCTTAAACATTTTGAGGAAAAATAGAATATTGATGAAAAATAGTATCTGGAAAATATGTTGATGCATATCTCATATGCCATACAAGTGTGCCACATATTACTACACTGGATAAAATGTGTAGCTTGGCTCCTTGCCTCTAGGCTGGGGTTTATTCTTGAGTTCAGTGCTGTTAGTAAAGAAAGAAACACCTTCCAAATGCCACAGGCATTTTTTCAAAATATTTGGTCTTCTTGATTGTCAGAAATATTTCTGATTCAGTCTTTCATTCCTCCCTTACCCTTTTCGTGCCAAAAAGCTGTCTAAATTCAGCTGCCATTCCTGCAATGATATATTCATTTAGCAATTAAGTCCTAATCCCAAAAGGAGTTACTTTATGTTTTGTTCTGTGATATAAGTTATTACCTGTGCAAACAACCCCTGTGTTTTTTTTATTTGGAGAAACTGGCACAAAATATGCTCATTAACTTACATGTGAATCAGAGGTGGTATTCAGCAGATTCTGACCAGTTCTGGAGAACTGGTAGCGGAAATTTTGAGTAGTTTGGAGAACTGGTAAATACCACCTCTGACTGGTCCCACCCCCATCTATTCTCTGCTTCCCGAGTCCCAGCTGATCAGGAGGAAATGGGGATTTTGCAATATCCTTCCCCTGCCATGCCCACCAAGCCACGCCCACCAAGCCATGCTCACAGAACCGATAGTAAAATTTTTGAATCCCACCACTGTTGTGAATGTAAAAACCTTCCTGCAAACAGGAATCACAGAGTCTGCTTTAACAAGGTTATATATACTAACTTAAAAAGGAACCCTTTTTTAGAAGGGTTCAAATTGGTCTTTCTTGCAACTGACTAGAGCTAATTAAATAGATGAAGAGCATTCTTACATTTTGAAACTATTTTGGTTCTTATTAAAACTGAGCACACTAGGTTCTCCCCCCACCCCCTTTCCAAGAAGACAAGGCTATTTTGGGAAAAATATAAAAACTTCCTTTATCTCAAATCAATATTATCTGTGGCCAGCCATCCACTTATGCTTTATCTGTATGGGGGTATTTTTGGTTGCAAAGGCAGACGGTGGAAAACACACAGGGCAGGGTTGAGAAGCAAGACTGCTCAGGAGTAACGGGTTTAAATCATTACCTCTTGACTCATTAGCCCTTGATGAGCAGCATCTGGTGCTGGGAAGAGGCCTTGAAAGCAAAGGCATAAAAATCTCCAGCTTGGGAGCAGAATTGGCTGCTGGAACAGTAGGTGAATTACCTTTAGTTATCCTGGTGGAGTATCCTGTTGGCTTAATGCATGACCTTGAATGCAGACCTCAGAAATGGCCTCTCGCTTCACAATCAGGAGGCTGTGAGTTTGATCCTAGGTAGAGGCAGATATTTCTCTCTCTGGGCACGTTGAGAATATATCTGCTGAAAAAGCTCTGCATTGGTGACAGGAAGAGCATCTGGCCAGTAAACACTCAGCTCCGTTCTGTTGCCCAGACTCCACCCTGCAAGGGATTATGGGGTTGTTAAAAGGATGATGATGAAAGTGCAGTATTAGAGTTTTCTGTGCCATCCAGTGGTCAGCTGGATTTCTGCAGCCTGGATTCTACTACCTTTTTATATTTTGTGAACCATATTGGAAAATTATTAAATGTGATATAGAGACCACAATGCAAATGGCCTTTAAAAAATCTCCACTGAATTCACAGCAGAGAAAATGAATGATTTCACCAGGAGAAGGAGATATTTTCCAACACTTTTTCAGCTGCATGATTCCCCTTTACCATACCACCATACCACTTCTATTGAACGAGAAACCAAATGGAGAAGTTCTCAAAATATTTTTCTTGGGATTAGTGGAAGCCTGAATACCCAGGAGTAAACTGGAAATTTGAAAACTGGGCAATAGAGTGGATGGGAAGACCTCCAGGGTCCTTTCCAGGTCTATGATTCTCTGCAATTTAGAAACCTTATGCTTATCACTTCAATTCAGGAAAACAGCGTTGTCTCCGATTTGGAATAATGAACAGAATAACAGAGAGGTGTAAAAGTCTAAGACTGCTCCTTGATAGAGGCTTATTTGAAAAACAAGATCTTCTTTTGATTACCATACTCCATTAAGGGTTTATGAATACTGCATAAGTTTGAGTGGAGTCCCTGCTGCTTCTGTAGAAAAAATTTGGTAGAAGGGAGAAAAGTGCCTGAAACTCTGTTAGATTATGTCCTCAGTGTACTATTACTGAGCTGCAGAGATGCAGATACCACTTCATGAAAGCAGAGATACAGAAAACGGACTCTTTGCTACCATCTATGGGCATCTGGGTTTTTTGCAGCCTCTCTATGTATGAATTCTATATTCTCTACATTTGCATGTTGGATTGATTTCTATAGCTGCCCATCTCAGCGAACAACTCTGAGTGCCTCATGTTCATTTGGAATTATAATATTATCTCTGTGTTAAATTTTTACAGTGTCCCCAATCTTAGCATATTAAGATAAGCTTTTGCCATGCACCCTGTTGGGCAGGACCAATACATGCCTAATCAATGAAAAAAAAAAGCAATCTTCTTTCTGCTTCCTTATCAGTGGTGAAATGCTACCGGTTTGCACCGGTCTGGGTGAACTGGTAGTAAAAAACCCCTACCGGTTCCTCTGAACCGGTATTTCCGACTATCAGCTGTACCGCACGATTTAAAATTGCTAGAAAGCAGGAAATCCTGCTTTCTAGTGAATCTAAATCATGTGGCACAGCTGTTCCCCCCCTTGCTGTACTACTTACTTTCTCAAGCCTCCTTTTTCAGTGCACAACGCGTCTTTGGTGCGCACTGCGCATGCACACGTATCATGCATTTGGTGCGCACCGCATATGTGCAGCCAGTGAACTGGTAGCAAACCGGTTCAGATTTCACCACTGTTTCTTATGTATAGTATTGGGTTTAGCCCATGAATAGGAGTCCCAAAGCTACTTTTTTAATAGCAACTGGACTTCCTTTGTTTTTCCTTGAAGATGTCTCATTCTCATTCTCATTCAAGAACTGAATGAGCTTCTTGGATAAGAAGTGAAGCATGTTCAAGGAAAAAGAAAGGAGGTCTAGTTGCTTCTTGAAAAAACAGCTTTGGGACAACCTTGATCTAGATGACTGAGAATCTCTATAGTCATGAATAGGAGTATGAAAGTAAGGCAGAGGTGGGTTTCAACAGGTTCTGATCTGTTCTGGAGAACTGGTAGTGGAAATTTTGAGTAGTTCAGAGAACCGGTAGTAAAAATTCTGACTGGGCCCACCCTCATCTATTCTCTGCCTCCCAAGTCCCAGCTGATCGGGAGGAAATGGGGATTTTGCAGTAACCTTCCCCTGGAGCGGGGTGAGAATGAAGATTTTACAGTATCCTTCCCCTGCCATGCCCACCAAGCCACACCCAGCAGGCTATGCCACGCCCACCAAGCCACACCCACAGAACCCATAGTAAAAATTTTTGAAACCCACCACCTGAGTAAGGTCCATTTTGTTTACTTTTCTAAGACATTTTTCTTTTCAGAATGCTTATCCCCTTAGGTATGACGAAATAATCTGTGGCTTTGATCTAAGTTTATTAGGTGGGTAGTATCTTTATATTCAGGGAGATCAGTAGTGATCTGCTTCTCATTTTGTGTACAAAGAAACAATATCTTCAATAATGCTCCACAGAAATTTATCTTGGAAGAAATTAGAATTCCACTTCCTATTCGAGCACGCAGGATAATAACAAAGAAAACAAACAGACAGTCTGGCCTAGCTAATTCTCCCTTTAGGAGCCCAAAATATAGATCTGCTTCCTTTGGAAATTGAGACTATGGTTTAATCCAAACTCACCTTTACCTTTACTCTTCCCTACCTTTTGCAATTGGTGGGTAAACTCTTCCCCCCAAAAAGTGAAAAGCACATTAAAAATGCACCACACCAGACCACTCAATTCCCATCTGCTTATGCTTGTGGGGTTTTTTTTTCTTTACATAGATCAACCCCCTTGGCAAATGAACTTGGGGGAAAAAAAATAGGCTGGAGGACAGACCACAGTTAGAGCCTACAATTTGCTGTTTTGATGTCATTGCATTTTCTGCAATGAAGCCAGCTGGGCAGCAAAACTACAAAATTGCCTATAATTGGCAGAACAGAGAGAGAAGGATTGTGCCATACAATGGGCGGGGAGTTCAAATGACAGTAGTTGAGTAAGTAATAAAACACATTATTTCCTACATTTCCTTCTCTAGAGAAAAGGGTTTGGATAAATTCATAAGAGGAAAGGTGTTATAAGGGCAATTCGTCTTGGCATTTAGTGTTATGTCTGGTTTAGGCAGCATACCTCCAAATACCAATGACAAAGAAAGATCAGCAGGAGATAATTATAGAACATAAAACAGGGAATAGAGTTGGAATGGATATTGGAGATCTTCTAGTCCAGCCCAAACAGGAGACCCTATACCAGTGATGGTGAACCTTTTCGGCATTGAGTGCCCAAACCGGAAGGCGCATGCACGTGCATGCTGGAAACCTGAGAACAAGCTGGATGATGCGCACATACCTATTTCTTGGCCATTTTCAGGCTGTTTGGGGGGGGCATTTTTCAAAAACTGACCCCAAAATGGCCCAAGAAACAGCCTGTCCTTTGGCCATTTTTGGCCATTTTCCGGCACCTGTGAAGACGCGCATGTGAGCGCGGGACACCAGAACAGCAACTGGCAATGGTGCGCGTGCCCAGAGAGAGGAGTCTCTGGTATAGGGCCGTGATGGCGAACCTATGGCACATGTGCCAGAGGTTCGCCATCACGGCCCTATACCATTTCAGACTAATGGTTACCCAGCCTCTTTTTGAAAGCCTCCAGTGATGGAGCCACCCACAGCTGCTGAAGGCGAGCTATTAGGTTCCATCCATTGTTTCATGTCTTGCCTTTTGATGCTTCCATTTCCTCTTATGAGCAGTCTAGAAATATTTAGCTTGCCATGCTGAAAAACAAAATCTTAGCCCTTGGCCAGATCTGGCATGGCATTCTTTATGAGAAGAAATGTCATAGGTCAAGGCATTGGGCCTCCAACACCCTAGAGCAGTGCTGTTTGTACAGCATGGGCAGTGATAAGATTCTAGAAGTTGATGTCCACCCATCCTAAAGTTGCTGAGTTGAGAAACTGTGGCCTAGACTCCCAAAAGTGCTCCATGGAGTGGGCAAATCCTTTTTTAAAAACTCTTCTATTAAGAGTTTGGGGATCCCTATTTTGGGGAAACTGAGGCACTGCATCCCTATTTTGGGGAAACAGGGATGCGGTGCCTCAGTGGTTAAGATGCTGGGCTTGTCGATCGAAAGGTCGGCAGTTCAGCAGTTCGAATCCCTAGTGCCGCGTAACAGAGTGAGCTCCCATTACTTGTCCCAGCTTCTGCCAACCTAGCAGTTCGAAAGCAAGTAAAAAATGCAAGTAGAAAAATAGGGACCACCTTTGGTGGGAAGGTAACAGCATTCCATGTGCCTTTGGTGTTGAGTCATGCCGACCACATGACCATGGAGACGTCTTCGAACAGTGCTGGCTTTTTGGCTTAGAAACGGAGATGAGCACTGTCCCCTAGAATAGGGAACGACTAGCACATATGTGCAAAGGGAACCTTTATTTCAGGGAAGGCTGGAAGAGGTTGAAATAGCAAAGTTTTTCAATTTTATACTGATTTTTCTCATGGGAGATTCACCTCTTAAGGTACCCATTTTGCCCACTAATCATTCCAGAGCTAAAAAATGAGTCCACCACACCAATGATGTTACAGTGTGGGCAGGTGATAAACGATCCTCTTCATAGGACTTAAGAATGAAAGCAAAGAGGCCATGGGAGGTTCACTTAAGCTAATTTGATTTAAGGATGAAATAGCAAAACAGATCTGTGACCATAAAGGACCCTGTCTGCCTGAACAGAATAACCAGGAAAATATATTAATATTGTACCATTGCTGTCCTTATTCATCAGGAGAATTCTTATGAAACTGTAAATTAGTCTCTGACTGATACTGAGATGTGGCCTTGACTTTATCTCCTGAAGGAGAAAGAGGTGAGGAAGAGACTGATTTATATTCACAAGACATCAGGGGAGCAGTATCTCTGAGTATTTTAATGTACTTTAAATCATAGGCTTTATTCTTTGTATCATACTGCAGATTGCATTCCCTGTAATTTTGATTGTAATTGCTATTGCATATGGCTTAGAGCTTTCTGCCTATGTATTTATTCATGTTGGAACACTGTGTATTTGGAGACTGGCACTTGCTAAATAAAATGAGCCTCTGGGCTGGAGACTTACTATTCTCCTGTGTCCAGCTCCTCTGAAAAACTGAGAAGTAACAACTATTCCATAAAGGCATTCTCAATGAAAAGTGGAATTTCAACCCTCACTTTACTGTTTTTGATCATATAGATCCCTGAAACAGGGGTTGGCTCCTGGGGGTTCACAGGGGTTTGGGAGAACCTCTAGCTAAAATTCTGTGCAGTTCGGAGAACCCCCAAATCCCACTCCTGACTGGCCACACCCACCTCTCCCCTCCCCTCTCAGAAATCCCCACACAGTCTGTTTTGGATGCAGGTAAGTGCAGGGTGTGCACAGGGGCTTGGGGAAGGTGAAAAACAGGCCTACCAGAAGTTTGGGCCATTTCCAGCCTCCAGAAGGCCTCCGGAGCCTGGGGAGGCTGTTTTCGCTGTCCTGGAGCTCGACGAAAGCCTCTGGAGCCCGGGGAAGGCAACACACACACACACACACACATGTGGTGCAGAAGGCTGACTAGGCCATGCCCACTATGGCCATGCCCACCCAGCAACCAGGAAGAGAACCCCTTGCTAAAATTTTTGAAGCCCACCCCTGGGAAAAACTGTATTTGTGTCTAATTCTTTGGTGTGCAATTCCGTATAGAGACATTCTGAGGGGAAAAAGCCCTTGCTAATTTTTTTGAAGTCCACCCCTGTCCTGAATACAAAGGGTAATATATTAGCCAGCACTACCAGAAAAAGAAAAAGATTAAATCCTTCAACAGTGTCACTGACCATATTTTCCATGGTTTCTGGGAGGCCAAAAGAAAAAGAAAAAAGCTCCCAGTTCTGTTTCAGGAGAACACAGACATTTATTTTCAAGTAGCTTATTTACTGAATATCTACTTAGCTTTTGTATTCATTCTAAAACTCAGAATGGCTGATAGCAAACTTGCTACAAAATGGAGCAAAACATAATTAAAATCAAAACCAAAATTAAATCATTTAAGTAATTAGCAATTAAATACTTGGCATATTTACTATCTTTTTAAATATTGGGAAAGTGGAACCTCCTTATCCCAAAGATGTTTTTTCAAGAGGTAACTGGACTTTCTGGCTTCTCTTTGAAGACATTTTGCTTCTCATCCAAGAAACTTCTTCAGCTCAGAGCTGAGAATCCCCATAGACGTTTAGTAGAACTTCCTTAGCAATAGCACTTAGACTTATATACCGCTTTACAGTGCTTTACAGTCTTCTCTAAGGTGCTCATTTCATAGCCTGGGATTCATATGAGGGAATATTGTTTAAAAAACTTAAAATTTAAGTTCATGGCAATGGGGGAATCTTCAGAAGGCATCCTGCTGATGTAAGTAATCACACAGATTCATAGCAGGGGAGATGGATCAGCAGAAAATCAGGCTGGGAGCTATCCAGCACAGCTAATTGTCCTTAGTAGTGATTTAGCTGGGGTGATTTGTGGGGAAGGAATGGGGATGAGTGGAGGGGGAGGAGTGAGGGAGGGGTGGCCACATTGTGTTGGTTGCGATGGGAGGACCGGGTTGAAATGGTGGGGTGAGGACACTGGGACTAATTGTCCCATTCTGCCCTAAAAGCCCACCCTTTGCCTTTTAACTAATATTAATTTCTTGCATCCTCTTAAAAAAGTTTTTATTTTAACTTTTACATATACTGTTTTATATTTTAATATTTAATTGTACAGCATCAAGAGTACCTCTTTGATGGTGATGGGCAGTACAGAAATGTGAAAAATAAATATTTCCAAGAGATGATGATTTTGTGAGACAGATGCTATAATGAGAGATGTCAATCCTAATAGGTTGTGATGGTGTCCAAACCAATCAAAATGTTGACCTTTTTCTAACTAGTCATTGCCTCTATCATGAGTGGAAAGCCTATAAAGCTTGAGGATTTTATCCTCAAACTTAGATAAACTCAGGCAAATAAAAGGAGATTTGAGATATATATAAAATGTGGAATATGTAGATTAAAATTATTCTCATAAAAATTTGAATTCAGAGATCATCTATAATCATCTATAATACTGGGGAGACCCAGGACCAATAAGAGAAGTTTCTTCTGTACATAAAACATAATTATGGTAGATCAACATCATCACAGCTTTCATTTTTAACCTCTCAAAATCTACTCCCACCTGACAGTCCATTTCCTTCCTTCCTCTCTCCCTCCCTCCCTCTATATGCACTATCTCATTCTATGCAAATCAGTCTCACTTCCCATAAAGAGGAAATACAAATATATCCAGCCACATTTCCCTTTGGAAAACCAGAGTTTCTGCAAATGGAGCCAGAGTTTCTGCAAATGGAGAAACCAATCGCCTACCAACTCTGGGTGTTGTTGTTTGGGAAAAGTGAGTTTTACTGCAGTTTCAAATGCAATGCCTTTGAGCTGGAAATAAATTGGTCCAGCTGCAGAACAACATCATGAGGTGTCGACCTTTTCTGTTTTTCGTTTTTTGGGGTGAGATTTTAAGAGGCCAATGAGTTTATTAAGCCTTGTAGAGGCTTGTATCACTTACTTTACCCCTCTAGGGCTCTCAACTAATCCGAGAAATAGTTCTTGGCTCATCCCCTTTTTGAAAGTTTACACCTTGTTATGTTAAGCAAGGCTTGGCTTTGAACCCAAAGTGCTGGATGAGGATGATTATTTTTCTGGGACTTGCTTTGTGAATTCGTACTTGGAAAAGATTGCTTTGTATCCCAAATATATCTGGAGCAGATTCTTATTCTGCAGTTACACAATGAGCTACTTTTATAGGGAGCAATCATAGATTTCTTTATATAGCAAATAGAAAGCAGCAAGCTCCACTGGTTCTAATCAGAACTACTCAGCAGACATTATTTGCTACCCTGCTATGTTATCATCTGGGGTGAAGCACTAATATGGAAGTGGCTTGGCCTGTTTTGAATGAAGAAATAGGGAAAGGTGAGAAATGGTGCAAAATGTTGTCTTTCCCTGTCTGCTCTGAAAACTTCCTTCCTTCCTCTTTTTTCATAATTTTATTGAAAGCCCTTATTGCAATAGTAGAAGCAAATACAAACTAAACCCAAAGAGAAATAGAAAGAATAAAAAAAGGGCAAAGGAAAGAAAGTAAGAAAGATGATTAGTTTCCATTCATTGCTCCTTGTCCTGCCTTCAGGTGCTTTGGAGAATAGCTTGACTCCCTCTTCTTTGTGGCAGCCCCTGAGATATTGGAACAACTGCTATCATGTGTCCCCTAGTCCTTCTTTTCATTAAACTAGATGTACTCAATTCCTGCAACCGTTCTTTGTATGTTTTAGCCTCCAGTTGCCTAATCATCTTTGTTGCTCTTCTCTGCACTCTTTCTAGAGTCTCAACATCTTTTTTATATCATGGTGACCAAACCGAAAGAAACAAAGAAAGAAAGAAAGGAAGGAAGGAAGGAAGGAAGGAAGGAAGGAAGGAAGGAAGGAAGGAAGGAAGGAAAGAAGGAAGGAAGGAAGAAAAGGTAAAGGCTTCCTTGCCAGTTGTGTCCAACTCTAGGACACAGTGCTCATCTCTGTTTCTTGGCCAAGGGAGCCAGAATTGTTCGTAGACGTTTTCCATGGTCATTTGGCCAGTATAGCTATATACTAAAGGCACATGGAATCCTATTACCTTCCCACTGAAGTGGTACAATATGATCTACTCATATGATCTGAAGTGGTTCAATATGATCTACTCATATTTGCATGCTTCCAAACTGCTAGTGGACAGGAGCTGGGGCAAGCTCATCCAATTGCATGGTGCTCAGATCTTGAAACCAGTCTTTTCGCTTTCCAGCTAACAAGCACAGCTTCTTTAACCATCGAGCCATTGCATCCATTAGTATCTTTCCATGGAAGCAAATATCATTGTTGACATTGCTGACATAGTGGCTAGTGGTGAAATTAAATTTTTTTAATACTGATTCTATGGGCTTGGCTTGTTGGGCATGGCAGGAGAAAGATACTGCAAAATCTCCATTCCCACCCTACTCCAGGGGAAGGATCAGTGGTAGGATTCAGCCAGTTCGCACCACTTCGGGAGAACCAGTTGTTAACTTTCTGAGCAGTTTGGCAAACTGGTTGTTGGAAGAAATCATTAGGGCAGAGAACCAGTTGTTAAATTACTTGAATCCCACCACTGGGAAGGATACTGCAAAAACTCCATTCCCACCCCACTCTGGGGCCAGAAGTAGCAGAATTTCCGCTACCAGTTCTCCAGAACCTGTCAGAACCTGCTGGATTTTACCCCTAATAGTGACTACTAATTTCTGGTCCCATACTTCAAAAATATCCTGAAGTATTTCAAATATAGCATATTGTGTTATAAATCCTCAAACTAATCAAACTAATCAAAACCCAAAGTTTTTTCCCATTTTTTCCTCTGGAATCTTTAGTACCCTCTAGTGTCTACTTTCTGAAATCATAAAGTCTCAGATCTCTGTTATGTCTTAAGATAGACAAAACAATTTGGTTCCTTTGGTAAGCAATTTTACTATTTCCAAAACCTTAAAATGAAAGTATCAATATTACAAATTTGTCTGGACCCTTAATCAATTTATAACTGAAATGAAAATCTTAGTTTTTTGCCATTTCATTTCAATTCTTAAGTTCTAATATTTATGTTTAATTACTGTTTTTTGCCCAGGTGGCTTTTCAAACATATCATGGTGAAATCTCTAATAATAGTGTCCAAACAGTTATGAAAAAGATATTGAGACTTTGGGAAGAGTGCAGAGAAGAGCAACAAAAATGATTAGAGGGCTGGAGGTTAAAACATATGAAGAATAGTTGCAGGATTTGGGTTTGTCTAGTCTTGTGAAAAGAAGGACTAGGGGTGATACAGTTTTCAAATATTTGAGGGGCTGCCACAAAGAAGAGGGGGTCAAACTATTTTCCAAAGCACCAGAAGGCAAGAAAAGAAACGATGGATAGAAACTAATCAAAGAGAGAAGCAACCTGGAATTAAGGAGAAACTTCCTAACGATGAGTACAATTAACTAGTGGAACAGCTTGTCTTTAGAAGTTGTGGGTGATCCAACACAGGCTTTTAAGAAGAGACTGGACAGCCACTTGTCTGAAATGGTATAGGTGTCCTGCTTGAGCAGGAGATTGGAATAGAAAACCTCCACTGTCCCTTCGACCTGTATTCTGTTCTGTTAAAAAAGGATTAGTGTGCATAGGTATACAAACTCAATTTAGTCATGCAAAATGATTTAATACAATAAAGGAAATATAGTGATATGAACCTTGACATGTGAAGCAGAGGTGGTATTTAGCAGGTTCTGACCTGGAGAACCGGTAGTGGAAATTTTGAGTAGTTCAGAGAACCAGTAAATACCACCTCTGATGGCCCCACCCCCCATCTATTCTCCGCTTCCTGAGTCCCAGCTGATTGGGAGGAAATGGGGATTTTACAGTATCCTTCCCCTGGAGTGGGGTGGGAATGGAGATTTTACAATACCCCTCCCCTGCCATTCCCACCAACCCATGCCCACAGAAAATTTTTTGAACCCCACCACTGATGTGAAGTTGGACTTCCCTGACACTTTTAATTTAGTTTAGGCTTCAAGGGAGTGCTCCTCTCTTTCTTTTTTCCCCTTCCAGATATTATAAAATAATAAAACAATTCTCATACTTGCCTTCTGTCTCTGAATGAGACAATATAAGATAATAAAAACACAAATTCTGTATGGGCATCGGCATGTTCTAGCTGCTTTTGTCACGATGACAAAAGAAGTGCTGTGTCATTGCATCCTAGGTTGTGCCTTTTTTGTATGTGTATGATATCCTAGTGGAAGCTCATAAGATGTAGGGCTTGTATTACAAAGGCACAATGCTGTTTTTTTTTCCTTTCTGCCCTCCTTCTCCACTCACCCCCTCTTTTCCCACTTCCATGGACACTGTTGAACAGATATCTCTATACACGCTTTAAATACTTATATCAAAATGATCCTCCAGACACCTGTTGTCTTGTTGTTTTCTTAGAGACATAACCATTTATTATAGAATGTCATCAAACGATGCACGAAAGAAGGTAGCATCTTAAAAGAATGATGAAAGCATCTGAAAGATATCAACACCACAATACACTATTTATAACAGCGGTGAGAGTTTATCCCTCTTTTATGTCTTAAGTTATGAAGGAAAGATGGGAGCAAGTTATGAAGGAAAGATGAGGTTTCTTGAGGCAGGATGAAATTGATATCTCTTCTAGCATTCTCTCTGCAACAGTAATTTCTTCACAGAAGCCTAGATGAGAGAAGATCCAGTTAAAATTGGATGGAGATTGGCTTTTGAAATTCTTCACCAAATTGAATGAAAAAAAGGTATCTGAGTTCCTGCAAGAAAATAAAATCTTCGGCTATTTCTCCTGAGCATCTCTTCCCTTTGAGTTTGACTATAGCACTGCTATTGAAACAGCTCCATAGGAGCTGTCTCATGATATTGTCCTTTGAAATTTAACGGACATATAGGAAACCAGAGAGACTGCAGAGAAGTAATGAAAGACAAATATTCATACACATCTCCTACCCACGTTGTGATTAAATATGTAGAACATATTTCACTCCAGTTGAAAGAGGATTGGTGAAAAAAATGCAGGTGAAATTCCATATTTGACATAGAGGTGATTCTGTACACAGAAGATTCCAGAATGAGAGAGCAAGATTAGCAAAGCCTTTTTTCAGAATGACCTCTTGCAGTGTGGTTTCCAGAAGTGGTTTATGGAATGGGTGTAATGCAAGTTACCAGTTTGACAACTGAAAGAGAAAGAATTTGAAAGATCAAGATTCCCTGCATGAATTCCTCCTGTAACTATGTAGGATAGATAGGGAGGAAGCTAACTATCAGATTACAAGAACATAAGTGAGCAGATAGACAAGGAGACCTGAACTCATTGGTAGCCTCATATTACGATGGACAAGGATATGCATTAAATTTAACAGCTACTAAGATTGTTGGCTGAGCAGAGACAAAAATAGCCAGATAAATGATTGAAGCCTGGAAATGGGCCCCTTGTCAATCATCAGTGCTGATTTACACCAGTTTACCAGGTATTTAGGACCAGAGTGTGTGGCAGCACAAGGAAACAACAATCAATGACTTAATAGCCAGCCATCAACAGCCCAATTAAACAACTAAAAGCAACACATAACCAAGCACCACATAAATACCACACATATAACAGCTCAGTACACACATTCTGGAGAGTGAGAATTTCCCTGAGGATGGGCTAGTTTGAAAGCTTGGAAGAATACACCTCTGGTGACTGACTCAAATAAGATCAACATTGTCCCAAGCAGTATCCAGATAATAGAATCAAACTCCCAATTTGGTGATTCATTTTCAATTGTTGATCCAGTTTGGTAAGTCAAGTTAGAAATCTGACTGAAATTTTCTGAATCAAATCTAGATAATGAAGCTTTTCATGATCATAGCTATTGGCAGGATTTGACTGAGTACTGTAACTTCATATCTTGATTATGGGAAATGTACTTTCTCACTCAAGAATAGGAGAATGCATCTTAATTTGGCCATCAGGAATGCTCATAAATGGCTCTGACCAAATCTCTGCTGCTAGGACTAGAATCAAAGAGGAGTAATTTTCCTAAATCTCTTCCTTGCTCTGACTATGAATTATGGGAGTTGATGTGCAAGCCTTAAGGGAGACTGTGTTGTAAGCCACTATTGTAAGCTAAGTAAGCCACTGTGCTTTAAACCACTAAAAATCACTTAGTGAGATGGGCAGCATATAAATGTAATAAAATAAATAAATAAGGTTCAGAGAAGCTTGATTAGACAGGATCAAATATTGAAGATGATAGTGTAAGCATACAAGGCTTCTTTTTTCTGGGCTTGGCCTCAGATTTAATTTACCATATTTTCCGGTGTATAAGACGACTTTCTAACACAAAAATCTTCTCAAAAGTCAGGGGTCGTCTTATATGCTGGGTGTTGGTCTCCTGTAACCAGGCAGACCAGCCCGAAAGGCTTTGACAAGCCTTAAATGGCTCTAAGGAGCCAAGCTGAATTGTCTGCTGAGTTGCCACTAATCAGCTGAGTTACATGCAAGCCCCCTGATTAGCAGGCAACTCAGCTGGGATCGTCAGAGCTTGGATGGCCAAGCCCCATTTAAAAGGGAAAAACTTCCCTTTTACACAATGCTGGCCATCCCAGCTGAGTTGCCTGATTAGCAGGCAACTCAGCTGGGATCGCCAGAGCTTGGATGGCCAAGCGCTGTGTAAAAGGGAAAAACTTGCCTTTTACACAACGCTGGCCATCCCAGCTGCTAATTTTTGCCTGCTAATTGGTACGTAGCAAAAATCCCCCCCCACCTCCAGCTTGCTTACCTTAGCTGCTAGTCGCAAGGCTTGCCTTGCCTTCCCTTGCCTGCAATCCATTGCATCAGCAAGCAACTAAATCTCCCTGCCTGCAATCAAGCAGGCAGGGAGTTGTGGACTTCAACTCCCAGAATTACTCAGCCAGCAAAGCAAAGCTGGCTGAGGAATTCTGGGAGTTGAAGTCTACAAGTCTTAAAGTTGCCAAGGTTGGAGACCCCTGTTCTATTGGGTCAGTTTTTTTCCCCCTTTGGGAGCTTTAAAAAAAATAGTTAATTGGGGGGTTTTTTAGTTGTTCTTTTTTAGACCTAGCCATTTAAAGGATAAGTCTAAGTTTTAGGCTAGGAAGTTTTAAATTTAGCTTTCATATAAAAATAAATAAAAACAAAAATAAATAAAAATAAAAATAAATAATATTTGTGCAGCTGAGATTTATGTGTTTCTGTAGTGTTTCACTCTAACTACACAAATGCACAAAATCTCACAAAGCTGTATGTGGAATTTTGTGTGTGTAAAGTGTGTAAGTTGTTTTTTGGGGGGCTTTTTGTGGCTGTGTGAGGTTCCTGCTTGTTGCAGGGGCCATTTTGGGTCTAGCACAGCTGCTTTTATATTGTGGGTGAGCCAGTTGATGTTTTTTAATTTTTATTTGGTGTGCGTTGGAAGAGAGGTCGTTTTATACAGCAAGTATAGCCCAAACCCTATATTTTTACAGGAACCCTATATTTTTTACAGGGGTCGTCTTATACGCCCAGTCGTTTTATACGCCGGAAAATATGGTACAAGATTGTGAAATATATAATATAGCATATGATTACCGTACAGTGTTAAAACAATCACCTACCTCATTGCTAACCATTTTTACTAGGAAAGCCATGATTTTTTTACAAATGATGAAACCAAACATCTTCTATGCAAGGAAACCCATTTCAAAGTGAACCTAAGCTATTGTAAAAGTTGATGGTGTAAGCAATGACTAGTTATATCACATTGTATTTTAAGCTGCATAAATTTTAATGATCTCCTCTCATCAAGTTAATTTAGGGTCTATATAAATAGCTTAAAGTTGAGGTAACTTTGCTTTCATAATCATTATCTTGAAACAGATGTGCTTTGGTGTTGGACAAGCTAAGGGACTCTTTCATAACTCTAGGTAGGATGCCTCCACATCCACCTCAGAAGTGGAATAGGTGCCAACACTGAAAAGTTTAAACAGTGATATAGTATAGGGAAAATGTGGAAAAAAATTATCCTGTTTGCATTTTCATGCTAGCTTACCTAATTTCCTTCTCCATCCAAATCACTGAAAACCAATTTTCACTTGACACATTTCTGAACTTTGTGATTTAGTTTTTCAATTAAAAATGCATATAAAAAGGCATTTTAGGGAAATGTGTATCTGATGGCATGGTAGGAAAATGTAAAAAATGCACTTTTTATAGAGAAAAATTGCACATGGCCCATGGAATATAAACATATTTTTGGAGACATGAAAAAAAACCAAAATGTTTAATGGGAATTAGCAGATTCATCTCTCCTATGCAATTTCTGTTGCAATGCTATCTTTCTGAAGTTGGGAAGGAAGGAAGGAAGAAAACAGACTTTAGTTGTGAAGAAAAGGAAGCGGGAATTCTTTACGTTGTACTGTAGTTAAACCAATATGGAGGAAAGCTTGACTAAATTTTCATTAAAGACAAAAATGGGATAGAAGCATTTTTTTTCATGCATACTTACTGTAGTTTTGGGTATGTATTGAATTACAATTTGAGATTCATCAATCTGAACTGAATTTGCATCTTAGGCACATTTTATTAGGTGGAACTGGTTGAGGGAGGTCCAAGAAATTAAAAACAGTCTGAATAGATAATTTTCTGACATTCTCTCTGGAAAGATTTCACATGGAGTTGTGAAAGAGTTCCTTAGGTATCCTTGGCAGTTTTTGAAGGACAGCTGCTTAAGCTTCATAAGAGAGAATCTAGTGTTTCTGACAACTTTCCATTGGTTTGAAGTAATGTTTGCTTATTAAAAAAAATCTTGCACCTAAGGAGGGCACTTTTTTTGTAAAATGATATATTTCCCAAATAATGGCAACTGGAAAGTTAATCATACCAGAGTGTAAAAAAAAAAAAAAAGATTAAAGGCTTATAAAGCAAGGCCAATGTATAAGAATGTAGTAGGCAAGACCTTGAACTGCTGGAGGAAGATTCAAAAAACAAAGTTTTACATCGAGATGACCAGCAGCAGAGGTCCAATACTCTTCAAGACATGGGGGTTGATGCTAATCGACAGGAATTAGAATTCAATGAAGAAATCCGACTGGAAACCACAGGTGATAAATTTAAAGAGCATCCTGAATTGCTTGATACTGAATCAGAAAGTATTGAAGGATTTGGAAAAAATGGATTAAGCACAATAACTGGTTAAAAGTTCATTCTAAATTGGACTAATTTTAAACTTACATATTAAAATGGATTATAAAAATTTTTACTATGAAGTTTATCCTGGATTGGACATGATATCCTGAGTTTTGATAGATTGCTGCAAAATTAGCAGCGATCACTGGTTACCCAATTATATATTTTGGTGGAACATATCGTCTAGGAGAAGACTAAGAACTTGAAAACATCTTATAACCCGAAGGATTGAATTGCAAAGGGTGGCAGGATTTGAACTAATTTCAAAGGAACATCTGGGAAGCAGCTTTTGTTTGAAAGGCTGCAAAAGCTTATTTTTAGGTATAGTATAAGCTAGCTGGAATGATTTTTCCTAGAGGAGTGAATATCTTCGTGGTTGGATTTTACTTATATAAAGTCACTCGGGGGGTTGTGTGGAGAAATGTTTTACTTTGCTGATGGGGGCAGCGGCAAGATGAAGATTATTGAAGCGGATTTATGAGAGGAAATATATTTGACATCACTCAAGTTGAAGAGAAGATCGAAATTTGGATTATATAGACTGAGAAATGAATTAAATAAAAGATAATTTTCTTTATGATATAACTGTATGATTATAACTATATATGCATATATATTTTTTGTGTTTTATGTTTTTGGGGGTTTTTTCTCTTTAGTTAAGGGTGTAGTTAGGATAGAATTATAATGGTGTTCTTAACTATAATGGGTTTTTTTTTTATTACAATATTATTTAAATATATTAATGTTTGTTCCTGTTAGTTTGTTTTTTACTTTTGTGCCCTCTTTCCTTCTTTCTCTTTCTTTTCCTCTTTCGAAATTTGTTTAATTTAGAATTTGAATATTTAATAATCTTTTTCTTTTTCCCTTGTTCTAAATTTTGTTTTTCTTAAACTTGTAGCGGAAGTCAGGGGGGGGATAGGGAGGGAAAGGGTTGGGGAGGGAGGATGGGAGGGGTAGGGGAGGGGGATCGGGGGGGGGGAGAAAATGGAAAAATTTTGTATTGTAAAACTTTTTCAATTAAAAAAAAAAGAATGTAGTAGGCAAATAGAATTTTTGGCAGCTTTGGCACAGAAAAAGAACAGCAACATTAAATAAGCAATTATGTCATGGATTGAGAAACATCAATTGATGATAAAAACAGCAGAATCAACTAATATACATTTGACATATTGAACATTTGACATATTGAATAGCTACAAAATGGTAGATATTATATCTTGACAGGTTGGTTGCTTCTGGAACAGTCAGCAGATTATGAGTTAGTTGAGAAAGGGATAAAAGATCATTTTTGCTGCCTCAGCTTCCTTCCTTCCTTCCTTCCTTCCTTCCTTCCTTCCTTCCTTCCTTCCTTCCTTCCTTCCTTCCTTCCTTCCTTCCTTCCATATTCACTAATCAATTTGATGAAAGTTTGCAACTCCCTCCTTGGTGAAACTTATTTATTTTTATTTACTTATATTTTATATTTCTTAACTGCCCATCTCCCTCAGAGAGCAGCTCCTGGCGGTGTCTAATATAATCAATAAAATTATCATTGGAATCAGAATAATTTAAAATTAAAAAGATTTAAAATTATAATAATAACATAAACTTTCAAAAGGTGAAAAATTCTGAATTGCGGGATAGAACAGAACAGAACAGAATAGAATATTTTATTAGCCATGTGTGATTGGACACACAAGGAATTTGTCTTTGGTGCATATGCTTTCAGTGTACATAAAAGAAAAGATATGTTCATCAAGAATCATAAGGTACAACACTTAATGATAATCATAGGGTACATATAAGCAATCAGGAAACAATATCAATATAAATCATAAGGATACAAGCAACAAAGTTACAGTCATACAGTCATGAGTATGGGTAGATGGGTAATGGGAACGATGAGAAGATCAATAGTAGTGCAGATTTAGATTTAGCAAGTGTTAATACAAGTGTGTGTGTGTGGGGGGGTTTCTCATGGGGCCAGTCAGCCCTACGATTATGTGGGCCTCTGTGTCCCCCATACAAGCCAGGTTTTGACCCCTCTGTGGAAGAATAAGAGATTGAGGGCTTTCCTCTGAGGGCAGAATATTCCACAGTGCAGGGACAGCAGCTGAGAAGGCCCTCTTCCTTGACCCTGCCAGTTGAAATTCTTAGACTGATGGATCTGCAGCATAACTTCCCTGCCAGAATGAGTGGGATGAGCTGATCTGATGGAGTCAAGCTGGTTCTGTAATTATGAACCTCTTGAATTGGACCCAGAAGCAAACTGATAACCAATGCAGGTCACGCAACAATGGTGTTATATGCTTAATCCTAGGGCCCCTAGAACTATACATGTTGTTTTGTTGTTGTTCAGTTGCTAAGGCATGTCCGACTCTTTGCAACCCCATAGCACACCAGGCTCCCCTGTCCTTCTCTGTCCCTAAGAGTTTGCACAAATTCAGATTTATTTTCTCAATGACACTATCTCATCCTCAGTCGTCCCTTTCTCTTTTTTCCTAACATTAGGGTCTTTTCCAATTAATTCTCTCTTCTCATTTGGTGGCCAAAGTATTTGAGTTTCAATTGGACTTTCTGGTTTTTCTTTGAAGACGTTTCAATTCTCATTGAAGAAGCTTCTGAGTGGATGGTGGGGAATGGAAGGATTTATACTCCATTCCCCACCATCCAGTCACAGCTGAAGAAGCTTCTTGGATATGAAATGAAACAACTTTAAAGAAAAACCAGAAAGTCCAGTGGCCTCTTGAAAAAAGTACCTTTGGGATAACCATGACCTAGATAACTGAGAATCTCCATAGATATTTGAGCTTCAGTTTCAGTATTAGTCCTTCCAAAGAACAGCCAGGGTTCATTTCCTTTAGGAATGACTGATTTGATGTCCCTGAAATCCAAGGGACTGTTAAGAGTCTTCTCCAACACCACAATTTGAAAGCACCAATTCTTCAGTGCTCAGCCTTCCTTATGGTCCAAATCTCACAGCCATCCATTACTACTAAGAAAACCATAGCTTTGACTGTACGGACCTTGGTTGGCAAGGCAATGTCTCTGTTTTTTAATATGCTGCTTGGGTTTGCCGTGGCTTTCCTCCCAAGGAGCAAGCATCTTTTAATTTCATGGCTGCAGCCTCCAACTGCAGGGATCTTGGAGTCCAAAGAACTGTCCTTGCCACTGCATAAAGGAAATAATAGGAAAATAGAAGGAAAGCTGAAGTAAAATGGTAAGCAGAGTTGCAGTCACATAATTTTCACTTATCAACCACTTCACTTAAGGACCAAGTTTCCTAGCTAATCCCAGTTGCCTTTGCTAAACAAAGGCAACCTGAGCTTCATTCAAGGATATCTTTTATTTACAAGCATTTATTTCTGCCTGGCACTTCCTTTGCCCCTGGCAAATAGATGGAAAGATGAGAGCTTAGTAAATGACTGTCTCTTATCCATTCATCTTATCTTTGTTTAAGTTTCTTGTAATTGCTTTTCAGTTATCATAAGTATGAGTGATAGTTTACACTTAACCTGTGAACTGAATAATGAAATAAAAACATTTTATGCAATAAATGGATATTAAATTGTTTATGAGAAACCTCTGGCTGAACTTCAGCATAGACCAAGCCAGGGAGGAGCCACATATACATGCTATGAATCCATCTCATTGCTGAATTGGGGTTCTCAGTGGATGGCATAAAAGAGGACCTGAATTGGGGTGCTAACTTTGCAGCATTGGTCAAAAGGGCCCAGCAGAGATTATAATACCTGAGACTTCTCAGGAAACAACAACTGAATGAAAAACTGCTGGTGACCTTCTACTGCTGCAACATAGAGAGTATTTTAACCAGGGGTGAAATCCAGCAGGTTCTGTCAGGTTCTGGAGAACCGGTAGCGGAAATTTTGAATAGTTTGGAAAACCGGTAGAGGAAATTTTGTGTAGTTCAGAGAACCAGCAAAAACCACCTCTGGATGGTCCCAGAGTGGGTGGGAATGGGGATTTTGCAGTATCCTTCCCCTGCCATGCCCACCAAGCCATGCCCACCAAGCCACACCCACACAACTGGTAGTAAAAAAATATGAATTTCACCACTGATTTTAACTTACTGCACCTGTGTAGGGTTTTCCAATTGCATAGTGGTAGATAGGACAATGCTCCAGAGGGTTAATGTCATTGCCCAGAGGATGATTTGCTGCCCTCTCCCCTCTTTATAGCTCCCGCTCCCTTAAGAAAGTTCAAAACATTTTTAAAGATCCATCTCATCCTGGGCACCCATTTTTTGAACTATTACCATCTGGCAGATGGTACAGGACAATAAAAACAAGGACAAATAGGCTGAAAAACAGCTTCTATTCCAAGCAGTAACTATATTGAATTCTACTGTATAGTGCAATATTAATGCAATATCAGGTGTTTTCAATTCAGCTGTATAGAATGTGAAGGATGTATGCTTTTATATGTATAATGTACACTGAATATGGCATTTAATTTCATTGTACGAGGTGCAATGACAATAAACTAAACTAAACTAAACTAAGACTGCTCAGTAATATCTTATTCTTTTGTCTTTATTTGCATTCAGCAAAGATTTATCTGCTTCCAACCTAGCAAAGGATTGTAGTGCTGACCTGCAATTCATTAAAAAGGTCCTTGCGCATTGCATATCAGCTACAAGGAGCAGGAAGTAATTTTGCTGAGGATGGCAGGGAAGCAGTCAACGGGAGAAGATAATTTTTTTCACTTCCAGTGAATGGTGAAAAAAGAAGGGGAGACTGGATTCCCATCTTAATAAGTTTTTACTTGGACGCACCTGCTGTACCAAACCCAGAATAATTGTTGGCTGAATAAAATTTCAGAACATCAGGGTACAAAATTAAACATGCTTCTCTTTACTTTTTCAGCAAGGACATCAAAAATCATGTTAAAGCCCTCAATAACATGATGAAACTTTTGAACTAATCTATGTTTTACCACCTGCTGCTTCATCCCTACCACAATGGGTCTTTCTAAGAATGCCTGATCTAAGATCAGGCATTCTTTGAGAGATGGCATTTAATCACAAGACATATTAACACATACACTGAGAAGCTGTTCTATATTTATTTTAAAATACTGCCCTGCTTGAAAGCGCTGCTTACACTATAAAGATGCCAAGAAATGAATCTGAATGGGTCTGTCCTGAGTTACAGCTAGTATAGAACAAAGTGAATGACCTATCTAATAGGTTGCCAATTGACATGCACTTTTCATAAACTGAAAACTATTTGGTTCTAGTAGGTCCCTGGTTTGGGTCATCCAAATTGATCCATTAGTCAGTACTATGGTCCCAGGGAAGGCAATAGGACGTCTGACAAGGGCCGGATGGATATTCCTAACCAGCTATGTGGGCCAGGCCAACAATGACCAACAATAAGCTCATTGTGGCATGGTGATTATGAATTCCTGAGCTGCCTCTGACCCAAGAGACAGAAGGTTGAAATAATCCAGAAACAGCAGCTTGGGTGAATCCAACAATGAAAAATAGCTTTGGTCAATAATAAACCATAGTTGGCTCATTTCTTGCAGATCTAGCAAAAGCACGACAACCACTCCGGCATGTGTTATTTTTGCTCTATTTTTCTTATGGGTTTTTTTTATTTTGTTTTAATTGTGTTTGTAGATTGCCTGATTTTAGAATGGTTTTCTAATGTTTGTAAACTGCTTTGGGATTTTCTATAATGAGAAGTGGCAAATTAGAAAAAAATGCAATGCATATTAAAATATGATTTACTCCAAAACAAAACAGAGATAAAAAACAAACAAACATAAAGCAGCTACAGTGGAGCACAGTCCAGAAGAATATTTAACATTAGTTAAAATATAACACAGAGAGCCAGTTTGGTTAGTAGTTAAGACAACAGGCTAGAAACAAGGAGAATCTGAGTTGTAGTCTCACCCTTAGGCACAAAGACAGCTGGGTGATTCTGGAGCAATCATTCTTTCTCACCATAGGAAGTAGGCAAACCACTTCTGGGAAGAAAAAGAAACCTTTGCTAAGAAAACTGCAGTTACTTGTCCAGGTAGTCATCAGAAGTCAACACTGACTCAAAGAAGAGGGGAAGGAAGGAAAGGAAGATTGCTGTATATTGTAGGAAAAAATAATTCCTTTTCTTTGGAAACTATCTGCCTAACTACACTGTTATGTCCTTATAAGGACATCCGCCAGGGATTGGCTAATCCACCAGTGGGAAATTCAAATTGCTGTCTCTGGGCGGTGCGACTTGCCAGAGCGCTTAAAAGGAGAGCTCCGGCAGCGCAGCGCCAGTCTAGTTCTCACCAACAAAAAGTGCTGAATGGACCTGAGCTGGTTGTGTCTTCTTTTCCTGCACCTGATCTAACATACACCAGACAAGGGAACCTGGATCAGGAGTCAGAATGGATCTTTACTGACCGATGTTGGAGAAAATGGCTATTCAGTGGTTTCAAACTAGTAAAGGCTTTGTACGTTAAGGTCAACATTTTAACTTTTCCAGGATGGTGGCTTGTTGATCAGAAAGGTCGGCAATTTGGCGGTTCGAATCCCTAGGACAAATCTCCTGCGTGAGCAGGGGGTTGGACTAGATGACCTCCAAGGTCCTTTCCAACTCTGTTACTCTGTTATGATTAGTGTAATAGAGTCATAACACCAACTTAGTTGGCACTACTATATAATAATTGCACTGCCCTATTCATTCCTGGGAATATGCAAAATATAGAGACCTGGTAGTTCGTTCTAGAATGGGGTGCTGGAGAAATTGGTAAAACGCAACAGGCGTAATTTAGATCTCTCACAACAAGCTGTAGGAAACAACCCTGAAGAAGGCCATAAGAAACCATTTCTATCCTGCCCTTTATTTGACAAGTCTCTGTAAACAAAACTGCCTTAAGAAAGAACTCTAAACTATGAATCTTAATTTTAGAGTACAGTAGAGTTCAGTTCCATCTAGAAGCTTTATTTGTATAGTGCTCCAGTTTATTCAGTATAGCTCATTATAAATCCAGAAGAAGGATTTGGGATGGAATTATATCTACATCAGCTCCCTGGATGTGAGTTACATGACAATGATGGAGAAGAATCACACCTACAAACATATATTTGCATGTACAGAGTGTATATATACTCTGATCGCTTGTGAATATGGTTTCTATATTCTTATGATGTATCAGTAGCTGAATACCAACTCTTTATCATATGGATTTCAAAAGATAATTTACCATATGGTTTTTAAAGATCATTGAATTTACCAGTCTAAATGGTTTCTACAGATCATTGTCAACCTATTCATGAACCCCACCTCTTCCCTTCATTTTAGCACTTAAATTCCAGTTCAAGAAATACCAAGCAGTTAAAGGTTAAATTAGAACAAAAGTTTTTCATTAACTGTAACTTGACCTTTGATAACTACCGTATTTTTCACACTATAAGATGTTCTGGAGTATAAGATGCACCTAGCTTTTGGGGAGGAAAATAAGAAAAAAAAATCTGCCTCTGCCTCTGTCTCCCAACCAGTGGTGGGTTCCTCTCGGTTCGACCCGGTTCTCTTGAGCCAGTAGCAGTGACGATATGATGTCACTGAACCGGTTCTGCCCCCCTGCAACTCCCCAGCCCCCCACCCCCTGCCCCCTCACCCCCATGTTATTCTTACCTTTTATTTGGCCTCACCTCCAATCTATTGCTGCCTCCTGAGTCCCAGCTGATGGCTTGAGGGAAAAAAAAACTTTTTAAACTCTTGCCGCAGGGCTTCAAAGGGCCGCCCTATGGCAGATCAGTGTTAAAAGGAAACAAATGAGTAGACCAGTGCCTGCAAAAATACATGAGTAGACCAGTGCCTGGAAAAATAAATGGGTAGATCGATACAGCTCTGCAAGCAGTTAAAAGCCTGGTAGACCAGAACCTCTGCTAAAGCCTAAATAACTGTCACATGACCATCAAGCCACGCCCACAAAATAAGCCACGCCCACATAACCAGTAATAAAAAATTTTAGAACCCACCCCTGCTCCCAACATCCATCCAGTATTCATTTGGCCCATTTGCTGTGGCCCATTCACGACCACTTGGCCACTTGTTCACCACCACCACCTTTTCACCATCACCGTGGCCCATTCATCGCCACCCATTCACCACCGTTGCCCATTCGCTGCTGCCTATTCGCCACTGCCCGTTCACCACCATCGCGCATTTGCTGTGGCCCATTTGCTGCCATTCACTGCTGCTGCCGCAGCCCATTCTAAAACAGCTAATTGGCACTGCACCAACCTCCTCCACCCGCCACAATATTCTCTGTATAAGATGCACAGACTTTTCCACCCACTTTTTTTGTGTGTGGGGGGGAGTGCGTCTTATACTACAAAAAATATGGTAGAGACAGGGTAAAATGAAAGTCTACCAGTAGTTGCCTTTTAATTCAAGAAAAGTCTGCAATCTCAACTGGAAGTCTCTGGTATTGAATTTAGACTTTGCTATATGGAAGAATACACATCACCAATTTGCTGTGGTCCCTGTTTAATATCTGACTTAATATCTGGAACTGTGCTTCTGTTTTTTTAAAAAATACTCATAAAGTAAAATATTAATATCATGGTTACCATGCAAAGGTTTCAGAATGGAAACTCTTTCTGAATCAAGGTTTTACAAATGCTCCACCAACCTAACTCATTTTAAATAATTCTGCATTGGAACTAAATAGCAAGGAAGAAGATTATTACATCTTTCTTTACTCTAATTACAATGAGCCTTCGAAGTGTAGCAGAAATTATATTTGAGTAAACAAATTCATTCATCAATATATTTAGTATCTTATGAATATATTACTGATTGAGGGTGTCTTATGTTTACATTAGATATATAAGACAGAACAATCTCTCTGAACATTTTTAAAGTCTAATTACAAAAATGGAATCAAGAAAAAATAGAGGAAAAAGCATCAAATAGTGCTAGGCAGGAGGGAAAAAAGGAGAAACAAGAAGCTAAAATGATGTTACAGTTTTGAAGAGTACCTGTAAATATGCTAGAAAGATAGGAGAGAAGAATAAAAAAGTCACTAAACCACTAAGGGAAAGAAAAAAGAAAGAAAGAGAGGGAGGGAGGGAGGGAGAAAGAGAGGGAGGGAGGGAGGGAGGGAGGGAGGGAGGAAGGAAGGAAGGAAGGAAGGAAGGAAGGAAGGAAGGAAGGAAGGAAGGAAGGAAGGATCATAGGCAAAAGAAAATATAATAAGTAAACCAGGTCTATCAATAGGATCCTATGGGTGGGATCAAAGATATCTCGTAAAATTTTATCATCTTGTAAGATTATCAACCATAAAAAAGAAATACTGGCAGGGGCACCAGAGCCATCAGGCATCATTGTCCCTGAAGAGATTACAAATTGATGGACTAAAGTTATGACTGGAAAGGTAGAATCTATCAATAATTCATTCACTTCTCCAATCAATAAATCAATCAATTTATCTAAGTTAAGGAAGGCATGTAATGTTTGCTGCCTCACTGAACTCAAGCATAAATAATGTGGATGAAGGTGTTTTCTCTGACTTAGAGCTGTGAATAAGCCTAAAGGGCTTTGCTGAATCAAGACGTATTTGGGAAGACTCAAGATACCTGGCAATGGGATTTGTGACGGCAAGCCAGTTAGGGATGTCATTGTGTAGCAATAATTCATCTTCCTATTTACTTAGAGATGCACACTATGACTCCTTTGTGCAAATACTCTCATTTATCTTCCTTCCTCGGACATATGCAGTAATGAAGCAAGTTCACTGCTCTAGGTTGCCAAATGAACCCTTTTGACTGGCTCATAAAGACCTGGCAATTCTGTCCATCTTTTATTAAGATTTAGGATCAGCTGCGGTCTTTTCATTAGCGCTGCAGATGACCAGCTCATTGTGGGCCTCCCTGGACCTCTTCAAGCTGAACAACCTTCACCTGCCAACTTCTTGCTGGTTTTTTTTTTTTTTCTGTCTGTCAAGGAGATGACTGGTACTGAAATGGAGAAATGCTGAAGCACAGATTTCATCTTGCACAGAGAGAAATTGTAGTAACAACATGGAAAACAAATCATCAGATCTTGCATTGGACAAAGATTTCACATCACACTGGTCATGTGTCTTTCTTCCCTCACACTATAGGAATGTAAAATAGTGTTGTAGTTTCTATTTGGGACTGAGGAGATCTCAAATATGGTACAAATTGTACACAATAGAAATGCATTAGGATGTAGATTTTTCTCCCTGGATGTTAAAAATATTGGTTGTCATTTATAAAGCCCTTGTGGGAAGCCACCCCTCCCTCCCTAGAAGAATGAAATATTTTGAGGAATATTTTTTAAAAAGGCAGATTATTGTATTTCCCAAAGAGAGAAATGGAGAAACATGTTTTTAGAGGCAGAAAGCAAACCCCACTTTCCTTAATAGCCCACAGCAGATATCAGCACTTCAGAGATAAAGAGCTTATTGATAGAAGACAAGTATCTAGATAGCTCTATTCATAAGCAAATACCCTCACCAAGAGTCAAACAGGATGAAAGCCACTAAACCATAGCAGGATTATCCAACATCCTTCAGAACACAAGCCCCTTCATTTCATCACCCTCAGAACAGTCCAAACTTCAACCAAACCTAGTTCAAACAGCTAGGATTTGTACTTTGCCTATAGAGCCAGCTATGACCCTTACATAACCCATATATGGACCCATGGGAGACTGACAACAGCCAATAGAATATATATTCTTGCACAGGAACAGGAAGCTCAAGTGCAAAGCCCCAAAAATGGTATAACACCCCCCCACACACACACATACTCTCTCTTTCAACTTCATCCCACGTGGTTCTGCTTCATCATTAAACCATCTTTCCAATCAGCCTCCATGTTTCCAGTATCTTTCTCCCAGCTTGGAACTGAACCAGATAGATATTTCTTCCCACACCCTACATGGCATATCTTGTATACTTGGGATATCATCTATTGCCAGATGGAACTGCCTGTATCAGGCACAAGGAACCAGAGTTGATCAGGGTTGCTTCTTTCTTGTTGCCTACATATTAACAAGAATCTCAACAGATTGACTACATTCTCTTAGGAACAGCCAGATAAAGGCTTCAGGAGTTCTTGAGGGAGGAGGGGGAAGGGGTGTAGCCTCCATTGCTTTCTTCCCTGCAAGGACTCCAAGCCCTCCAGTCTAGCTGGAGATTCCACCATCGCCTGTCCAGTAGGATCTAACAAGATTGACATGCTTTAAGTTTTAACGATGTCATTTTGTGGGATTCAGGAAGTGTGTCTTTTCAGATGCACTACCTGCTCTGTTGCAAAACTGCAGAATGCAGCAGAGTAAGCAATTTTGGGAGATTTCTGATTTGTCCAGACTGTTCCTTTCTTATATGAATTGCACTGGTTCCCACAAGTCTTTCATTTGCCATTCAAGGTCCAGATTGTCACCTATAAAGGTGGGGTCTGTTTCTCACCAATAGCCCCTATCCATCCTAACATATCCAGTGGGATGGACATGCCTCCAGTTCCATCAATTAAGCAGCAGTGTTCCAATATCTCAGGGGCTGCCACAAAGAAGAGGGAGTCAAGCTACTCTCCAAAGCACCTGAGGGCAGGACAAGAAGCAATGGGTGGAAACTAATCAAGGAGAGAAGCAGCTTAGAACTAAGGAGAAATTTCCTGACAGTTAGAACAATTAATCAGTAGAACAACTTGCCTCCAGAAGTTGTAAATTCTCCAACACTGGAAGTTTTAAAGAAGAGATTGGATAACCATTTGTCTGAAATAGTATAGGGTTTCCTACCTAAGCAGGGGGTTGGACTAGAAGACCTCCAAAGTCTCTTCTAACTTTGCTATTCTGTTCTGTTCTGTTCTGTTCTGTTCTGTTCTGTTCTGTTCTGTTCTGTTCTGTTCTGTTCTGTTCTGTTCTGTTCTTTTCTATTTTAAAGTAATACATCTTAGGACATAGAAGGCTTCCAGAAAGTATTAAAAAACTGTTTCTTTTTTGCCAAAGTGAGGGGCCATCAAGTTAGTGTAGTCTGGATAGATTGATATTATAGTATTTTGCTTTTACTCTTGGCGGCTGCTTTTGTTTTGAGTTATATATTTAACTTTGCATTGTCTAAGGTTTTATATTGCGGTTTCCATTTAACCTTTCTTTGCTGCCCAGAGTCATTCTGGTGAGAGGAATAGCCATATAAATAGAAATAATCCTCTAAAGAGTCCTGAAAACCCAGGCTTTTCAACATACTGGATGTTGAATGAAACCACTTCTGAATATGAGTGTAATTAATTGTTGAGTGTCCCTCCCCAGCATGACCACCTTCATGTTGTTTTAAAGTATTATTCTGTTGTTTCAACACTTGTAAGTACCCATAATCACATACAAGTGGGCATTTGGAGAAATTGAATGAAGAGATAGATCAGTGTTGAACTAATTTCTTTGAGGGCTGCATCAGGGTTGTGTTTGACCTGGATGTGGGGGAGGGCAGGGTAGGTGTGGCCAACTTGACATCACTTATGTCGGGGGTACCTGGGGTGGCCTGGGTAGGGCTGTGGACCCTCCCTCCCTCTCATTATAATCTCCTTCCTTCCTCCCTCCCTTCCTTCCTTCTTTCCTCCCTCCCTCCCTCCCTCCCTTTTTTCTTTTTCTTTCCCTCTTCATTCTCCTTTCTTCTTCTTCCTTCCCCTCTTTCCTTCTTTTTCCTTCCTTGCTCTCTTCCCATCTTTCCATCTTTTTCTTTGTCTTTCCTCTTTCCCTTTCTCCTTTCCTGTCCCTTCTTGGATGCTCAAATGCAAAAGGGGAAACATTTGTTGATGCCTCCTTGCCTTGTGATCAAATGCCACTTTTGCTAGTAATTTGTTTTGCTACCACTCTGCCAGTGAAAATGGAGCTGAGGAGAGTGGCATGTGCCCCTCCTGAGCTCCATTTTTGCTGGCAGAAGCATAATGGGCTGGTTCTTCACTGTTTCCAGGGAGGCCCCTTGGGCCAGATCTAAGCACCCCATGGGCCTTGAGTTTTACACCCCTGAGATAGATGAATGAATGAATGAATGAATGAAGAAATGATTTAAAAATGTTCACTTGTAAACACTTCCTCTTCTAGGAGTTCTGATTTTTAGCTTATTTCTTGGAATCAGGAATCTGAACATATATATATATATATATATATATATATATATATATATGTATGTATGTATGTATGTATGTATGTATGTATGTATGTATATGTATATGTATATGTATATGTATATGTATATGTATATGTATATGTATATGTATATGTATATGTATATGTATATGTATATGTATATGTATATATAGGTCTATGGTTATTCGGGTCTTCTCCCGCGTAAAATTGGAAGTGTCTTGGCGACGTTTCAACGAAGTCTCATTCGTCATCTTCAGGCTGGTGTTCTCGGCTTCGTGCTTCCAGGAGCAATGTGAGATCACAGCTGTTTCTTCCTTTTAACTGCTAGTGGGGGTGTGAGCTGAGTGGATGGGAGCTTGGCTGTGCTCTAATTGGATGGGGAGTTTGTTGTGCTCTGATTGGCTGGGGGTGTGTTCTGTTTGGGTGGGGGCT
The DNA here is from genome assembly GCA_030761175.1 of Masticophis lateralis. Taxonomy (NCBI): domain Eukaryota; kingdom Metazoa; phylum Chordata; class Lepidosauria; order Squamata; family Colubridae; genus Masticophis; species Masticophis lateralis. The sequence goes on from JAUDYJ010000001.1 coordinate 331,982,350, forward strand.
TGGTTGTGCTCGGTTTAGTCTGAGTTGCAGGGGGATTTGAGCTGGTGAGCTGCATTGCTGTTGTTTGGCTTCTTGTTTGTGGCCATGCTAGCTTTTCATGGTGGGTGTCAGTCTGCTCTATGTATGGATTGGAGGGGTTTAAAGTGGCTAATGATGCAGCTGCGGTCTGGCTTCTGGTCCTTGGTCGTGCCTCATCATCAGTGTGAGTTTGAGTCTGCTTTGTGCGTGGATGTGTGGTGGTGACATCCTGTGTGGTTCTCGTGAGTGTGGATCTGGTGTCATTCCTCGTGTTAGGGACTCGTTTGTCAATAAGGGCGGGTTTCCAAATGGCTGGTAGGTGATAGGTATCATCTCATTTGTTCATGCTGTGTGGGCGTTTTTCTATCTCGATGGCTTCTCTGATTATTCTGTTGTTAAAGTGTTCAGTTTTGGTGATAATTCTGGCCTTTTTAAAGTCAATTTCATGTCCTGTGGCTTTAAGGTGTTGGACCAGGGAAGAAGTTGGTTCCTCTTTTCTAACTGCATTCTTGTGTTCTTCAATGCGTGCGCTTATTCTTCTGTTGGTTTGTCCGATGTATGTGGTGGGGCAGGCAATGCATGGGATTTCATATACTCCTTGATTTTCTAACTCAATTTTGTCTTTGGGGTTTCTTAGGATGGTGGATATTTTTCGGTTTGTGCAGAATGCTGTCTTGATGTTGTGTTTATGGAGGATCTTGCTGATTCTGTCTGTGGTGCCTTTTATGTATGGGAGGAGGGCTTTGCCATTTTCTTGTTCTGTGTCTTGGATTTTAGTGGGGGTTTCTTTTTGGATTAGGTTGGTAATCTTGTTCAAAACGTCGCCAAGACACATCCAATTCTACGTGGGAGAACACCCGAATTACTTCCCAGGTAGGCCTTGTTGTTATATTAGGTTTAAGCAATTTTCAAGAGAAAAACTTTTATACAAGAAAACACTATAACTCTTCAGCCAAGAGGCTCATTTATTTACTAAACTTAAATCTCTAAACTCATGCTGTTACACCATCAATAGACAAACTCTCAGGCGAACATTAGAAAGTCATATGCAATACCAGTAATAATAATAAAAAATTATACCAAATGCAGCCTGAAGCTGGAAACAGTCAAGCACCTGGAGTTTAAGATGCCTTAAAATATTTTAATATACTATTTTCAGTTTAAGTAACTGCAAGGAGCTGACTAATGCCTTATGACTAATATGGAGTGGCTGCTCACCCCTCCTCCAGAAGATAAAGTCAAGGCCACACATACCTCAGTACGGCTCAGAGCCTAGAATCCTCCAATGGACCCTATCTGCAACTGTGCATTTTCTTACATATTTATAAGGCTACTTTTCTCAAAGCCTTATAATCAAAGCTTTGGTTAGTGATTTCATTTTGAGATTAAAATAGCTTGAAGTCCTAAATTTTGCCTTTATCCATGACCCCTGGATTTTATTGCTTGATGCAACATTGGGAAGAGGTCTGTGGGGATTAGAATATCTTGGGGTGAATGTGGAAAGGGAATAGGATGCACTAAATGCTTGCTCATATCAGTGAAAGCTGTACTGAAGAGGTACAAAGTAGTTCTCAATTTATGACCATAATGGAGCCTGCCTATTGTAAATTGGATCATCATACCAAGGACTTGATTTTATGACTTTTGTTGTGGTGGTCATTAAGTGAATTACCGTGGTTGCTAAGCAAATACCATGATCATTAAGTGAAGCCATTGTTTGCTACGGAGCATTTTTGCCAAAAGCTATGAAGCATTTTTACCAAAAACATCATACATTGAGGTAATGTGAATGTGGGATGCTACAAATGGCTATAAATGCAGGCCAGTTGCCGAGAGTCCAAAAAGCAGCCATGTAACTATGTGGGAGGGGAAGCCATTGGCACTTCAGAACCAGGATGTAAGTATCTTTTTCAGAAGGGAGTGTCCATCATAACTTGCTGAATGACTGGCTGTAAGTCGAGGAAGCAGCAAACAAATTATCCTGCTATTAGATAACTCCACTATATCTTCAGAAGTATATTGGAAGTACAAGATCTGTCATTCATCTTCAAAGGGGAAACACTGAGCATACCTGCTACTGTGACTAAAGATCAAAGCTCAGGAAGGGTTGATCATGACTCTAGAAACCTTATCCAGATATCCTTTTGTTACATCTACCATTGTTTTATCAAGATCCACCAACAAGTGGATCACCAACAAGCAAATGGGAAAAATTGAAGAGGATGTTTGCCTAAGCTTAGTTCATCCTTAGATCCTTTTAAAATCATGGATATGACCTAGACTAGACTAAAATATTTTTTATTGGTCAAGTGTGATTGGACACACAAGGAATTTGTCTCCGGTGCATAAGATCTCAGTGTACATACAAGCAACAAGTGATAGTCATAAGATACCAATAGGAGGAAGTAATAGGAGTAGATGAGAAGGATAATCGTAATGTAGCAGATGAAACTGAGTAGCGTAGGGGGCTAATGCCTCCTACTAAAGGCAGCAATTAACATCCAGCTGCCTGTAATTCTGCGAGTTCAATCCTAGCCAGGCTCAAGGTCGACTCAGCCTTCCATCCTTTCTAAGGTGGGTAAATTGAGGACCCAGTTTGTGGGGGCAATAAGCTGACTTTGTATAAATATATACAAAAGTATGAAGGCTGTTGCTTAATGCACTATAAGCCACCCTGAGTCTCCGGAGAAGGGCGGCATATAAATCAATTTTTTTTAAAATTGGAGAAGAGCCTAATGCTGGGAAAGATTGAGGGCAAAAGAAGAAAGAGACAACAGAGAAGAGGTGGCTGGACGGAGACACTGAAGCAGTAGGCGTGAACTTAAATGGACTCTAGAGGATGGTAGAGGATAGGAAGGCCTGGAGGAATGTTATCCATGGGGTCGCGATGGGCTGGACATGACTTCGCAACTAACAACAACAACAATGTAGTCCTATTACATAGTTAAATATCCTTAGGCATAAGACAGTACTGTGGGAATTATGTGTTTAGCAAAGTAATGGCATGGGGGAAAAACTGTATTTGTGTCTAATTCTTTGGTGTGCAATTCCCTATAGAGACATCCTGAGGGGAGAAATGAAACAGTTTATGTCCAGGATGTGAAGGGTCAGAAGATATTTTCTTAGTCCCCTTTCTGTCTCATGAAGTATACAAGTCCTCAATAGAAGGCAGGCTGGTTGCAACTGTTTGGATCCCCCCCTCCTCCCCAGTTTTAACTATCCATTGAAGTCTGTGCCTGTCCTGTTTAGTTGCTGCACCAAACCAGAAAGTTATAGAAGAATTTGGAATGAGTTTCCATGGGCAGCATGTTTTTTTCTTAGCTGGGCATCCTTGTTACTCTGATATACCTACTAGACTCCTAGTGCATCCTGTACGAGTGCCAGTTTCACTGTAGAAGGAAACAAACTATTCGTGCTTTTGACTTGTTGATGTGACCTAGTCTTAAAATTATTCTGCAGGCCCTCAGCCAAAATAAGGATATAATTCAACACGGGAGCAGGACAGGTAACAAGCTCTTGGTAGACCTGTTTTCCATGAATGTATCTAATTGCCTTTTAAAGCCATTCAAGTTTACGTCAGTTATCTCATCGTGCAATAACAGAATTCCATTGTTGGTTTGTTTGTTTGTTGTTTGTTTGTTTATTTATTTATTAGTTTGATTTATATGCCGCCCTTCTCCGGAGACTCAGGATAGCTTACAATGCATTAAGCAATAGCCTTCATACTTTGGTATATACCTGCTTAGTAGGGCTTTCCCCTACCCCCAAGTGGTGTTCTTTTTTATACAAAGTCAGCTTATTGCCCCCATAATCCGGGTCCTCATTTTACCTACCTCGAAAGGATGGAAGGCTGAGTCAACCTTGAGCCTGGTGAGATTTGGACTTGCAATAATTGCCGGCAGCTGGCAACTAAGTGCTACTTTAACAGCACTTAATCCACTGCGCCACCAGGCTTAATTTTGTGCAGTGTGAAGAAGAAGTGTTTTTCTTCCCTGGTTCTAAATCTCCTTCCAATCAGCTTCTTTTAATGATTCCTGGTGTTTGGGGAAAGGGATAAAAAGCCCTCTCTATATCGACTTTCCAAATGCCACACATGATTTATATACTTTTTCTCGATTATTTATCTATTAAATATACCGTCCATTCAACTTCATTGTGACTCAGCAATTTAAAATGATTTAATATCAACCAATAATAATAATTTAAAAATCCAGCCACAAAAAAAAAATTCAGACTCTGACACAGTATTCAGGTTACAATTTACCATAAAGACAGAAAAAAAAAGGCAAGTTTTGTGATGTCAATTAAATAAAGTCAGATTGGGGTCCATATCAGAGACAGCCTACTTTTTGCATCTTATCAGATAACATGGCCTAATCAATAGCATATGAATGTTCCTGCTTCTTTACACTTTCTATCTTAATCATAACCTTATTATTATATGGCACATATATTATATGTCACAGATGGCCAGTTGTTTAGACTGGACTGGGCATTTTTAGCCACTTATTCAGTCATTCTTAAGGAGCTAGAATATTATATATTGCCATTATTATTCATATACCTCTTCCCAAGGTGGGCTTCAAAAATTTTAGCAAGGGCCCAGTTGCTGGGTGGGCATGGCCATGGTGGGTGTGGCCTAGTTGGCCTCCTGCACCACAGCGGGGGGGGGGTGTTTTGTCCTTCCCGGGCTCCAAAGGCTTTCCTTGAGCCTCCAAGAGGGCAAAAACAGCCTCCCCAGACTCTGGAGGCCCTCTGAAGGCCAGAAAAAGGCTCATTTCCAGCCTTCCCAAACTTCCAGTAGGCCTGTTTTTCAACCTCCCCATGCCTCCACGCATGCCCCGCACTTACCTGCATCCAAAACAGGCCGCGTGGGGACTCCTAGGAGGGGAGGGGTGGGTGGGACCAGCCAGGAGTGGGATTTGGGGTGCTCTGAACTGCACAGAATCTTAGCTAGAAGTTCTCCCGAACCCCTGCAAACCCCCAGCAGCCCGCCCCTGCTTCTTCCTATGACTGAGTGATTTACATTTTCAAACATGGTTTACTAGTTTTGCCAAAGAGTATTACATGAGTATTACAATATGAATATTGCAAGAATATTACAGAGACCGGTGCGATAGCCTAGAGATGGTGCTCTTACCTCACAATCAGGAGGCTGTGAGTTAGATAGTATCAGATAATTTTCTCTCTAGGCACAATGAGCAATTGTCTGCTGCAAACTCCACATAGGCATTAGGAAGGGCATCTGGCCGGTAAACGCTCAAGCTCCATTCAGTTGCCCTGACTACACCCTGATATAAGAGATTACAAGATTCATGGGGGTGGGATGGGGGAGGGGTGTTAAAAATAAACTGTAATGTAAAACTTTTTCAATAAAAAAAAAAGATTACAAGATTCTTAAAAGAAATAAAAAAGATTAAAATAATATTACAGTGTTGGAGAAGTGGGGAGAAAGGCATGGGGGATACTGCACTGTCCCTATTGTAGTTCCACTCACTTGAATTTTGTTCGTGTGACCATAAGAGCACTGCAGTAGCCTAATTTTGGGCAGTGGTCATAATTCATTCAGCACCACTGTAATTTCAAACAGTTGTTGAAGGAATGGTAGTAACTGAAGGACTACCTATATAATTAACCAGTATACTAATTGGCATAAAAGAACAGGTTCTTTTACCTCATAACTACTCAGGAGCCTTTGATAAAGAATTTTATAAAAAGCTTTTTGAAAATGCCTGTATATAACATTGACAACGCTATCTTATTTTATAAGTCAAATACTCTCAAAAACTAAAAAGATGGTGAGGCAAGATTTATATTTGCAAAATTAATGCAGTTTTCCCTTATTCTTCAAAGTGCTTTAACATTTTTTTCTTTTGCATAGGATTGGCAATAAATCTTCTTACCTGGAAATTAATGTATGGTCCTGATTTTTTTGCACTTGACACTTTAAGGGTGATGTTCCTGTATAGTCCCCATGATGTCACAGAATATATTTTTCTTGTTAAATTTGATTTGCTTTAGTTGCCTATGGAGAGTCTCAGTCATCCAGGTCATGGTTGTCTCAAAGATGCTTTTTTCAAGAGGCAACTGGACTTTCTTGTTTTTTCTTTGAAGATGTTTCGCTTCTTATCTAAGAAGCTTCTTCAGCTCTGAGTGGATGGTGGGGAAATGGAAGGAGTTATACTCCTTGCAGACGCTGGTCATTTGCATTCTTTTAGCGGGTCATTGAGCTGTGTGTAAGAAGTATAAATCTTTCTATTCCCCCACCAGCCAATCAGAGCTGAAGAAGCTTCTTGGTTGAGGAGCAAAATGTCTTCAAAGAAAAGTCCAGTTGCCTCTTGAAAGAAAAAAAAAAAAACAACACCTTTTGGACATTTGCTTTGGTTGTTTTGATTCTCACCCAAGGAATTCCAGCATTAAAATGATCATGGAAAAGCTCAGTGATCATATGAATTGCACCCAAAAATACCCCATGAAAAAAAGGAGAGGGTACTGCTTTCCCTCTTACCAAAGGAGGGAGAAGATTTTAAGCAATGGATGTAGTGTAAAGGCAAACTTCCAAAAAGAAGAAGGAAACTAAGATTTTGGATGGGTACTGCAATCTCTAGTTGTTTTCCCTTCTTGCCTCTGATTCGTGCTGTTTTGAAGAGAGTCCTCAGCATTTCTCTGTGGTTTTAAATGAAAGTAAATCACTTTTCCCCCGGAAGGGAGTGCATTGTTATTGAGGGATGTAGGAACACAGTGGGGTGCTCTGTCAAAAAGCGATAGTTCTGTCTGTGAGGGAACATGAAAAAGAGGTAGGTAATAAGTTAAATTAATTTCCACAAAATGAGCTGGTGACAGGATTTCCATAACTCATTATAAGTTGATTCTACACCTGCTGCTTTAACTCATGTAGCCAGTTCCTCAGCCGCTGAGCTGAAAATGGGGATTGTCAGGCAACAGAATGGCTGTTTCTATAGCCAAAGCAGGATAACTTAACACTGGTTTTAAAAAGGGAGGAGAAATAGCTGACATGAACTTTGTAGAGTGGTGCAATTTCTCATAGTAGGAATGCAAGACTGCTGCCCCACTTTCCAGCAATAAAAAGTGTCTTCTTAAAAGAGACACTTTCAGTGAATGTGGGATCTCTCCAGGTTCTTGTGGCTTCCAAACCTCCTTGCAAAGTCCCTCGGGAGTTGGGCGGCATAGAAATATGATTAATTAAATTGCAAACCTCTTGCCATATTTTTGGTGGAAAACTACAGAACTGCCGATCATTTTATCTACATATCCCTCTCCCTTTCCCTTTCCTTTGGTGTTTTCTCTTTGTGTGTTTACTTAATAAAAATACAGGTGCAGCAAAAAATGTTTTTGTTTAATACACCAAAACAGAGCAAAACAAATAGAATCAAGCTGTGTTGAGCTTAATTTAGCCAAAGCAAGCTGAACCCCACCTTACCATGAAAAGGAGGCTTGGTGGAGCAGCGGACTAAAGCGTTGTTAAAATAGCACTTAGTTGCCAGTTGCCTGCAATTACTGCAAGTTTGAATCTTACCAGACTCAAGGTTGACTCAGCCTTCCATCCTTCCGAGGTAGGTAAAATGAGGACCCGGATTGTAGGGGCAGTAAGCTGACTTTGTATTAAAAAAAAAAAAAAAACACCACAGGGGGGGGGGGGGGCAAAAGCCCTACTAAGCAGGTATATACAAAAGTATGAAGGCTATTGCTTAACACATTGTAAGCCACCCCGAGTCTCCGAAGAAGGGCGGCATATAAATCGAACCAATAAAATAATAAATAAATAAACAAAATAAATAAATAAATAAATAAATAAATAAATAAATAAATAAATAAATAAATAAATAAAACAATGTTCCCACCCACAGTGGTGACATCCCTGAGCCATCATACTACTCATAAACTATTGGCAGGCAATATCCATCACAGGGCCAAAACAAGAGCGATGGGGCCAGAGGCAGTAGATCAGGCGGTGGCATGGATAATACCAATAAGCCAGTAAATAAAATGGTCCCAAATTCTTGAGGTTTTGACAATTTCTCTTCCATGAGATAACATGGCATTCTTGCCTGAAATTCTGTCCTGAATACTGAATTTTTATAGGTGATTTGGGTATCTTCTGAGATTTTTTAAATGTTTGTATTTCATGTCTTATGTGAGTATGTTTGTATTGTGTGCCTTTGAGTCAGTGTTGAATTCTGACAAGTGCTTGGACAAGTCCCTATAATATTTTCGAGAAGTGGTTTGCCATTGCCTACTTTTTCTTATGGCTGAGAACGACTGGCTCAAGGTCACCGAGCTGGATTTGTACCAAAGTCAAGTTTAGAACTTATGGCCTTACAATTTCTAGCCTGGTGCCTTAACCAGTAAAACTTATAGACATACACATCTTAAAGAATACTGCCTTGCTGACTTTCAATCTCTTTTAAGAAGAGATTGGAAAACCATTTGTCTTAAATGGTAAAGGGCAGGGGTCAACAATCTGCGGCTCTGGAGCCACCTGTGGCTCTTTCATCCCTCTGCTGTGGCTCCCTGTCACTCAAAATATGTATCACAACCGCCAATGTGTGACACCTGCCAGCACGCAATTTATTGAGCTTTTCAATCCCTGGTAGGCCAACCATGGATAAATCCAAGAAAAGAAAAGTTTCAAAAGAAAACAGAACATTTAATTCAACTACATGCAGTATGCTAGTTTTGTGGCTGCTCAAGAAATAGTCAGGCACGGGAAGGTTTTTGTGGCTCCCGGTGTTTTCTTTTCTGTGGTAAATGGATCCAAATGGCTCTTTGAGTGTTTAAGGTTGCAGACTCCTGGTATAGGGTTTCCTGCCTAAGCAGGGGGTTGGACTAGAAGACCTCCAAGGTCCCTTTCACCTCTGTTATTCTATTCTATTCTATTCTATTCTATTCTATTCTATTCTATTCTATTCTATTCTATTCTATTCTATTCTATTCTATTCTATTCTATTCTATTATGTCTGCTGTTGATCATGCACATGGTGCATGAACACTAAATGACTGAAGAGTACTTCACTTTCAGTTTACAATGAGAATAAGTATAGTATCTTACACATTTATCATCACCATCATCATTATCTGATTACATTTTCTATACCATAAGGGCTGCAGTTGCAATGTTTCTCTGCCCCAAATAATGAACTCTTCTAATATTCTAGTCCACAAGTCTTAAAGTTCTCCTCTTTAAGGGCTCCTCTCAGATACTAGGTGGCTTAGATACTCAGGACCTGGGCCTCCGGCTGATGCTGTGCAACGTCAGGTCCATGGGTAAATAAGGCCCCCCTGATCCACAATCTTATTCAGGAGGGGGGAGCGGACCTGGTGGGTATTACAGAGACCTGGCTGGGACCGGAGCAAGAGATCCCTCTGGTCGAGATGTGCCCACCAGGCTTCAGAGCATTCCATCAGCTCAGGGCCCAGGGGAGGGGCGGGGAGGGTGGCGGTTATTATTAAAGAAGGTCTTGGTCCGAGGGAGACCACTTTGCCAGATTGCCGGATGTGAATCCCTCTTTGTGAGATGGGGTCAGGGGGTTCAGCTGGGCTTGCTGCTTACGTACCTGGCTCCCTGCCACGTGGCAATGGCCCTGCCTAAACTACTTGATGTGATAGCCACAATAGCAGTTGATACACCCAGGCTTATGGTCATGGGTGATTTCAACTTGCCATCCATTGGTGAAACATCCGGGAGTTCATGGCTTCCATGACGGCCATGGACCTGACCCAGTTAGTTCATGGCCCCACTCACGGGGGGACACACACTCTGGACTTGATTTTTGTCTCTGGCCAGTGGTTGAATGGTCTTATTATAGGGGATATAGACATGGAACTCTTGTCATGGTCAGATCACTTGCTCCTTTGCCTAGACCTTTGAACCACCACACCCCGCCTCAGGGAGGCGGAGCCAATAAAATGGGTCCACCCCAGGCACCTGATGGATCCGGATAGGTTCCAGATAGAGTTTGGGCCATTTCCTGAGGATCTAGCACACGACTCGGCTGAGGACCTGGTGGCTGCCTGGGATCAGGTGGCTGGTGGGGCCCTGGATCGAGTCATGCCTTTGCGGCCTCTGACCCGATGCCGATCCCTCGCAGCTCCTTGGTTTTCCAAGGAGCTGAGGGAAATGAAGCACCGGAAATGACGCCTGGAAAGTGGTTGGAGGGCCAGTCTCGCTGAATCTGACTGAACACTGGTAAGGTCGCATATTAAGACCTACCTACTGGCGATAAAAATGGCAAAGTTTGATTACTTTTCCGCTCTTATTGCATCATCAGAGAATCGTCCGGCCGCCCTGTTTAGGGTGACCTGCTCCCTGCTTCATCTGGGAGTGCGGGAGGACCCCCTGGAAGGCAGGGCTGAGGATTTCGGACAATATCTGTATGACAAAATTGCTCAGATCTGGGAGGATTTGGACTCTGACTGAGTAGATTCAGGCAGGGTGACGAGGAATAGTCTTGAGAAGGTTATCTGGGAAGAGTTTGATTCTGTGACCCCTGATGACGTGGACAGGATTCTGGGGAGACTTAATGCGGCCACATGTTTACTGGACCCGTGTCCCTCCTGGTTAGTACTGGCTTCCCGGGAAGTTACATGAGGCTGGCTCCAGGGAATTATCAACGCTTCGTTGAGTGAGGGTTACTTCCCCACGGCCTTGAAAGAGGCGGTGGTGAGGCCTCTCCTCGAGAAGCCTTCCCTGGACCCGGCAGTATTAGCTAAGTATCGTCCTGTCTCCAACCTTCGCTTTGTGGCGAAGGTTGTTGAGAGTGTGGTCGCACGACAGTTTCCTCAATACCTGGAGGAAACGTCTTATCTAGATCCATTCCAGTCAGGTTTCAGGCCCGGGCACAGCACAGAAATGGTATTGGTTGCATTGGTAGATGATCTCTGGAGGGCTTGGGACAGAGGTTGCTCCTCTGTCCTGGCCCTGTTAGATCTCTCGGTGGCTTTTGATACATCGACCATGGTATTATGCTGCACCCAGTTGGAAGAGTTGGGGGGGCACCGTATTATGGTGATTCTCCTCCTTTCTCTCAGACCGGTCGCAGTTTGTGTTAGCAGGGGGGCAGAGGTCGACCTCAAGGCCTCTCATTTGTGGAGTGCCACAGGGGTCGGTCCTCTTGCCCCTTCTATTCAACATTTATGTGAAGCCGCTGGGTGAGATCATCCCTGGCTTTGAGGTGAAGTACCACCAGTAGTTTATGTTTTTACTTTGGCTGTACACCGCCAAAAGCACATAAAAAATGCAAGTAGAAACATAGGGACCACCTTTGGTGGGAAGGTAACAGCATTCCGTGCACCTTTGGCATTTAGTCATGCCAGCCACATGACCACAGAGATGTCTTCATACAGCGCTGGCTCTTCGGCTTTGAAACAGAGATGAGCACCGCCCTCTAGAGTTGGAAATGAGTAGCACATATGTGCAAGGGGAACCTTTACCTTTACCTGTTTATATCTCTATATCCCTGTCTCTGTCTCTATTATATCTATCACCTACATAATCTATCTATCTATCTATCTATCTATCTATCTATCTATCTATCTATCTATCTATCTATCTATCATCATCTATCTGCTTCTCAGAAGACAATGGTAACCTTGTTGTGGAAGTGAACAGATAACTAGAGAAAGTTGACATTTCCAGTTGTAGCTGCTTTTGAAGATTCATTAGTCAAGATTCAGTTAGTCAAAGTTCATTAGTCAGGATTCTCATTCCAAATGGGAATCAAAGTTAGGAACAAAATTGTCCTCTAGGAACAGGGCTGCTCACAGTGCCTGTCCTCCTTCTGAATTAAATATGAAATATTGCCAGTGAATGCACAGGAATGAAACAAAAGGGTTTTTCTGCAGATTTTGTTTTGCTGTTTCCATCGGAGACGTAAGAGAAGAGAGAAGTAATGACAGTATTCTATGTCTCATCTTGAGAGGGAGAAAATGAGACCCGCTTTATCAAAAGCCTGTAGAAAATATAATTAAAGCAAACTCTGGAGGGCAGACTGACAAGGAATGATAGAGAGGAAAAGAGAGTTCGGCAAGAAACATCAAGCTGTTGCTTTAGAAAAATAGGCAAATAAGGATTACTGCGAGAAAATGAAGAGGGCAATTCTATCGTGGTCTAGGTGAGTGGGCCAGAAAGGATATTAATTCGTGCTTAGGTGAGCTCTGCCTCTGGCAGGTGGCATCCTGCTGAATCAGCTTGGTAAGGCTCATGAACCTGTCAAATGAGCAGTGTTCAAATAAGATAAAGGATAAAAGTTGGCCATTCCAGGAAAAAAAAGAAAAGAAATATTACATGCACATGTATTTTCTCTCGCTCAAAAAAAGTCTAGAAGTGAGTTTGCCATGCATTGATGAAATAACTAGAGCTATGATTTATTGGGAGATTCAGATAAGAAAAAGGAAGGGAGAATATATAGGTCTCCAGTTCTTGCTGGACTACAAAGCCATGTCAGCAGAGACTCTTGGAATCTATTTGTAATTCAGCAGGATCCAAAGCACCATGGAGATATAAATAATATATATTGATATATATTTAAATATCTCTATACGAGGGATGCAGTGGCTCAGTGGCTAAGATGCTGAGCTTGTTGTTTAGTCATGCCGGCCACATGACCACGGAGATGTCTTCGGACAACGCTGGCTCTTCTGCTTTGAAACAGAGATGAGCAACGCCCCCTAGAGTCGGGAATGACTAGCACATATGTGCGAGGGAAATCTTTACCTTTACCTTTTTATATCTCTACATCCCTGTCTCTGTCTCTGTCTCTATCTATCTATCTATCTATCTATCTATCTATCTATCTATCTATCTATCTATCTATCATCTATCTATCTATCTATCTATCTATCTATCTATCTATCTATCTATCTATCATCTATCTAAGCAAGGTGGTGACACCCAATTATCACCTTCTTTAACCACATATTTGCAGGGATCAGTGAGCTACTGTGCAAGCCAAGATAAAGGCTTTCTTTCTTAGAGATACCATCAGATACCGTGTTTCCCCCAAAATAAGACCCTGAAATAAGCGCTTGGCCTTATTGCCATGTGTTCAAAAGCCCGATTGGGCTTATTATCAAGGGATGTCTTATTTTAGGGGAAACAGGGTAGGAGGAGCATGTCAACGTTCCCCCCTCCCTCCAAATACCTTGCCATATTCAGGTCTACACAAGGGTAGGTCTTTCAAACAAATTAATAAAAAATGCAGAAAGATGAATGGGAGAGTTAGCTACCTGGGATGCTTTAAAGGAGTAGAACCCACTTGTAAATTTGTTTCAAAGAGGCTTTTAAGTTTCAAGTGGTAGTTAATATAAACAGGGGCGGACAACCTTTTGGTGGGAGAGGTTGCGCTTAATAGTGTTTTGAGAGAGCTTAGAGCCACATTATAATAGAGCCGAGGTGGTGCAGTGATTAGAGTGCAGTACTGCAGGCTACTTTAGCTGACTTGCTAGCTGCAGTTTGGCAGTTCAAATCTCACCAGGCTCAAGGTTGACTCAGCCTTCCATCCTTCCGAGGTGGGTAAAATGAGGATCCAGATTGTTGTGGGCAATATGCTGACTCTGTAAACTGCTTAGAGAGGGCTGTAAAATACTGTGAAGCGGTATATAAGTCTAAATGGTATTGCTATTTATGGAATGATAATACAAATCAGATTTCTATCACTCATATGTACTGGGTCAGCTTTTTTAAAATTTCCTAGCTGGAGTTGGGGTTTATTTACTTAAAATCTCAGTTAAATAAAACAATATTTTGCATGCTAAAGCTCAAATGGCTTAGGCAGCTTAAAATTAAAAGCATCCATAAAAATCCATCAATATTAAAATCATAGCAATCTTTAAAACAAAATCTGTTGTCTTCCACAAGGCTCTCTCCTTCAAAGGAAAGAACAAGCAATGTTCAACAGTTTCCTAAAAATTTAAATAAATGGTGGCTATCCTGACCTCATAGAATCAGCTGTTCCAAAGTGAGGGGGCTGTCACTAAGAGACCACAATAACTCTAGGGGTGGATACCTACAGCATTCTCTCTCAATCAGGCCATGTAAGATGAGCAGATTCTACCCAGAAAACATGGTCCTTAAAATAATAAAGGCCACGCCACTTAGGGATTTATGGGTAGCAACCAGCATCTTCAATTTGGCTTGGGAGACTATAATCAACCAGCCTAGCTTTTACCAAACATATTGCATAGAATTGGCTGCACCAAACAGCAGCTAAAGGATTGCATTCTGTTCCAACTGCAGATTTTGGGTTGTCCAAGGTCAGCCACATGTAGAGAAAATTGTATTACTCTAACTGAGACATGAGGAAGATATGAGTCACTGCCTTTCACACCTCCCAGTCATAGGACAGATGCAACTGAAAGACCTGCAGAAACTGACCAAAGACATCAGTTTCATGTTGTCCTGTCTTGCAGCAGGAGCCATGAATCCAGGCGAAGCCTTGAAATTTGTATTTTCTAAGTGGAGTGCGACTCTATTAAAAGCAAAAGATGAAATTGCTCTCAACTGTGTTTTGCTCAGATTCCGATATAACCTGTTTTACCCTGTCCAGTTCCATACAAACTCCAAACACTGAGATGAAACCTTCATATATCTTTTGGCTTGTAGCATTTGTATATTGACAATAGTGGATCTTAAGTCTATGATTTCTCCCCAAATTATGATAATTATACTCTTCTTTGTGCTCAGCCTAGAATAGTTTTCAGTAATTTTCAGTTTCAAAATGGTAGGAAACTGTTCTCCACAATCATGTTTTGGAAGAGCTTTGAGAAAGCTAGAAAAGGTTTTAAGTTAGATGGCTGCTTCAGGTTGCACATCACTGGTCTAAAAACACAAATTGTAAGCAAGTGAAAAAAATTAAGAGCGCTGCAATATTGCTTCACCAACATGGACAGTAAAATGAACAGGAATTGATTCTTGGTTTCCATAATGCAAAATAAATATAGTTCTTAGGAGGTTAATACCCAAACACATTAAACTTGAAGATCTTTGGGGAAGAATGTATTCTTTTTCATTCTTCAACCCTAGAATTATGCGCCATCATGATGCAATGGATAGAATGCAGCATTGCAGACTAACTCTGCCCACAGCCAGGAGTTTGATCCTGACCAGCTCAAGGTTGATTTAGCCTTGCATCCTTCTGAGGTTGATAAAATGAGGACCCAGATTGTTGGGGGCAATATGCTGACTCTGTAAACCACTTAAAGAGTGCTGCAAAGCACTATGGAGTGTCCTATAAGTTTAAGTGCTATTGCTATTTCTATTCTTAGAATTATTCATTTTTGTACTTTCTATCTCTGATCTATGTCAGTAGCCTGAGAGATGTTTTAAACTCTTCTTTTCCACCTGGTAATGTTGTTCAGATTGCTTGGCCATTTTGAAGAGCTAACTCACTTTGCGGCAAAGAGATGCAACTTTTAACAATGGAAGCTCTTGGGCATCCTTCTTCATGACATAGAGATGAGAAAAGGAAGACCGAAGGATAAATCAATGACAAAATGAAGCATGTTCCTTGCCTTCTAATTTCTATCCTCACAAAAGCAAAGAAACCATTTTGAAGACCTAAACTGTTTGATAAATATTTAATTCCCTGAAGTCCTGAAAAATTTGGAAGACTTGAAGGGGCCCAGGAAAGTAGTAATTTTTGCTTTTCTCTGGATATTTTAATGGATGAGTATACTTCTTCTCTTCTTCTCCATTTTGTGATCACTGAACATCTGAAAAAAGTTGAACTACTTGAGCATAAAAATTCTGCAAAGAAACACAAACAAACAGAAAACAAGCCAATGTAAATCCACCAAACAAGAGCGTAAAGTAAATACAACAAAAGGAAAATGCCAACATCCCTAATAGAAGAGGAACCTCTGATTTCTTCTTTTAAAGAATGTCATCTACAAGATTTTTGGATAGAGGGGTGATTGTGCTAAGAAGGCAATGGAGTAACAACTTCCCTGCTGAGCCCTTTATGATATTTTATTTGTCTTACTTATTTTTACAAATGGCATAGTCACACATCTGAATTTTTATCTTATTTATTTAATGAACACATTCTCTGCAAGGTTCTTGGAGGCAGCCCTTCTTAATTCCTGTCACCTTCTCAGGAACAACATCTTTCCAGAGATCAGCCTAGCCTTAAAATTACTGATTTTAAGATTCAGGAAAGCATACAAAACCTGGTTATTTCAGCAAACTTTTGAAGGACAGAGCAATTAAGAGAGATTTCTCCCCCATGTGATACTAATTAGATTAATATTTATGAATCTTCAGCATAGGAATATTTTGCTATTAATTTGTTAATGTTACTGTCTGTTTTTATTTGGGTTATATTTGGGAGGTTGTTTTAATCTTGATTATGTATGGTAGAATGATAAACCGTTCCAGTAATTGGAATGGATCTATGGAATCTAAATAAATAAAATAAAACATAACAACATTCTTTCAATAGTTTGATGCTTTTGCCAACAAACAAGAATTGTGTGATAGTTATAGCTAACCTTTCCTGTTCCTGGCTTGATTTGGAAAATAGCTCAGTCAGTCAAACATGATACTACACCCCAAATCTGAAAATTTTAGTTTGTCTTCAATTCAGTTTTAATCCTGCTATGACCTTCATTTCATTACTATGGAGAACGTTCAATCTTTCTCCCGCTCTCAGATTTATCAGTGAATCCTACCAGTTTCCTTGTTGTTCTCTGCCAGTGTTATCATGTTGAAAAATGCCAGATGGGTTGGAAGAAGGAATCAGGTGAGGATCTAGCTTGGAGTCATTGTGCGGCTACAAGTGGCGTAAGCTTGACCTCCAAGTTCCAAGAAGCCTGGTTGTTCCCATGGAATCTGGTGAGATTCTTGTAACATTGGTGGTAAACAATGAAGTTACTGACTTTGGCTATTCACAAATGGCTCTGGGTGCTTGCACTTGATACCCACCTAATGTGATAAGCTCTCATACCTGACATTCAAGGGAATACCAGTGACAGAGTGTGGATATGTCCCCTTCCTTCTACCAACCAACTACCATGTTTTCCCGAAAATAAGACCCTGTCTTATATTTTTTTGAACCCTGAAATAACCGGTTGGCCTTATTTCCATGCACTCAAAAGCCCAATTGGACTTATTATCAGGGGATGTCTTATTTTGGGGAAAACAGGGTAGGGCTACAGTGCTTATACTGAACTCATGGTGTCCTTGCCTGGACCTATTTATTTCTCTACTGCAACTATAAACAGGTCAAAACATTTTGAAAAATCAGAAGACTGGTAGATATTTTCTCACTTCTTTTACTTTCCCTCTTATATTATTGCCTGGCTAATAAACTAGACGTCTACTTCCAAAATCTTTTTTTGGCTATAAATCCTTCTATCAACCTTCACTCAAAACCTCTTTGGGATCAGTATTCTTGATTATTACAGTATTTTATCTCTCCTGCTTAGCTCAGCCTCCCTATCTCCTGTGCACAAGGAAATCAAGGACGGATAGCTCCTAACAGAGTGTGCCGCATGGAGCAGCACAGATCTCTTTGTCTCTCAAACCACCTGACCAATAAGCATTTTTATCTCTGTTCTAGAGAAGCCAGGGACTAGGAATTACTTATTGTGATGCATCCTGCTCTTATGCTTTCTTCCCAGTGGTTTTAGCAAACCTTATGTTACCAAAATTCTTCCTTTGTTAAAAGGGAAAAAACAACATTTCCAAAATATTCACTAGGGTATTCATTAAAACAGTTATCTTTTTCCCATGGTAATGGGGTTCCTTGGGTGATCCAGTTAGTTGCCATTTTATTTTTACAGCATGACCCTAATGTGTCATTCTAACAGAATGCAGAAAATGGAAACTTTCATAAAAAAAAAGAGCCCACATCGTTGCAGTTATGATTCCCTCTGAAATGCCCTAAATACTGAGATCTAGAACTTTGAAACTTCTGAACCTTTCATACAAAGTAAACTAAAAAACTTTCAGGAGCTTCCACGAGAGGAAAATAAACAATCAATGGATAGAGAAACATTCAACTTGGTTTTGCCTGTTAATCACTCAATTCATAGATTTTGGTATTATTAGATTTAAATTTAAGAGTTCCCCTTTGTATCAATTTTTCATTTGTGGCATTATAAACACTGGCCTCCAATTTCAGTCTGTCTGAGAAATAAGACCAGCCCAATACAATTCAGCTGCTTGCCAGAGCTACTCAAACATCAACCAACAGATGGCCATGCCCTAAAAAAAGGAAGACCCATGCTGAGTTGCTTTTTGGGATTCTGCAACAAGACTTCTGCAACTTGTTCATGAGGACATTTAATGAGCGACATTCTTTTCTGCAATTATGGATGCCCAAGGATGGGTCAAGACAGGAGAAAATAATGATGTGTGATGTGACGTTATTATGGGCATGCCATGACCTGCATACTTTTGAAAGCCACTGAGATGAGGCTATCTGATGAAAGCATTTGCATAGTGGCATCATTGTTTTGTAATCAGAGTGCCACTGCACTCTGATTACAAAATAAAATAAAAGGAAAAGATGAAATGGAATATTACTTAATATGGGAAAAATGGTACAAATGGTTAGAGGACAGGAATAACAAACAAGAAAACACACAACAGAGATTATCTAGAAATCAGGAAGCATCAACAAATGATATTAAATATATAATATATGTAAAGTAACATATGGATATAATAGTATGTATTACATAGTATTTAATAATAAATATGTGAATATGTAGCGGGGGGACATAAACTATGGATATATAGTGATGTGGAACTGTTGTAAAATGGAAATTTTTCTTTTGTTTTTGTTATATATATATATATGATTATCCTAGCCAAAAATGAAAAATTAAAGCATGACTGGTGTGAGAAGTAAGCTCAGTAGTAATGGTTCTCAGGCCAAAATAGTCAGCTACGCTCCACAAGTGCTACGTTGCAAGGCCACTGAGCATCATGGGTAAAGCAGGGGTGTCAAAATGGTGGCTTGCGGGCTGGATGTGTCATGCGCAGGACACACCCACCCCAGCTCTGCAAAGGGGAAAATTGTCACAATGCATCACATGACAGCAACGCGGCGCAGTGAGTTTGACACACATGATATAAAGAATATGATTCATAGGTGTTGTGGTTTGCCAGCAGCCTGCGGAGCTGACAGTGGAATCGGACAACAATGAGGCTGAGGAAGAACATGAGCCAGTCCTGGAGGCTGGGGAAGGCTTGGATGAGGGCTCTGCATCAGAGGCAGAGATGGGGCCAGGGCAATCAGGGAATGGTGTGCGGACTCCGGAGCCTCTAGAGGCTGACAGAAGAGAGGCAGAGGAACAGGAGGAGCTGTTCCTAGTGCACATATGAGAAGAGCTGCCAAAAGGCAAGAGCAGCTAAAGCAAAGAGGATGACTCAGGAGTAGGGCCAAGAAATGATTGGCCCCTCCCATAAGGCTTAAAAGACCAGCAATGGCTCTTAGGCTCTTTGCTGGAAAACAACGTTGATAGTATTGCTGCACTTATCTCTTGTTGTTGTCTTCTGTTTTTGAACTTGTGCCAAGAGAAGCCTTTGGCAGTTTGCCTAATTATACCAAGGTTGGTGATTAGACTGAAGAATTTGTGTTATGGAGAGTTTGTTTTAATTTATTTTGGACTACGCTGAGAATGAGTTAATTCTCAGCTGTTCTAATAAAGTCTGTTTGTTTTGGAACCATTTGCGTCGATTACTACCTCTTGCGCCTGAGACACAACAATAGGAAGGAGAAGAAGAAAAGGCAATAGTGTTGAGCCACCATGGACATGATGGAAATTTACATCAGCAGTAGGCCATCAACTATTTGGTTTGGTTCCATTCTTGTTGATATAAAGATTCTTATCTAGCCAAAATGGGTTACAATATGTTAGCTTCTTCTTAGTTTAGGCGCCTACTTTTAGTCAGTAGTCCGAGGATGTAAATTCTCAGTTCTGTGATTTATTGCCAAGTTTTAAGTAGAGGAGTGTGACAGCTACAGCCCTCAATAACATAGTTGGATCATTACTTTATGTAGAAAAGCAAACCACGTTAGAGATCCCAGCATCAGCAGTAATGATGTGGTAATAAGGATGCCATCAACATTAGCAGTAATTTTGCCATGTTAAAATTTATGGGGATAAGCTAAGAAATCAGCAAAGCAAAGCAAAGCAAGAAAGCTATACATAGCCCAGCCTATAGAAATTAAAGCTGCCTTATATTGGAGCAAAAAAAATGGAAGGATTAGATCTTTCTATATCCCATTGCTGCCATCACACAACCCAGAAATAATACTTCTAGTATACTGTACAATGTGGCTTTTATTGTGGATTGTTTAGAATATGTTAAATAGTAATGTTTTATTAATTATTGATATTAATATAAACTAGAGGATAGTACATAACTTCTCTCCACACATGCAATGAATGTGCACTTGCTGTTATCCAATGTATTGCCAATATGCATTGGATAACTTCTTGAATATTTGATGTTTGTTGAAAAGCTGTTGAGTGTTGCCTTGGCCCAGAGCTGGGTTCCCATCTCTGATGTTATCAGGGGAGACATGAAGAGCAATATGTAAAGACTGTTGGTAATTAAGATGTGGGGAACATAGAATAACAGGGTTGGCAGTCAAATGTTTAATGTTTGCAAGATGCACTTATCTCACCTGTTCATGTGTGTCTATGTGCATAAGCGTCTTGTGAAGTTTCCTGAACCCACAGAAACATCCCACTTAACTTACCTAAAAGGAGTCAGATTTAGTTCAAAACAAGCCTGGCATCAGAGGTGGGTTTCCCATAATTTTACCACCGGTTCGCTGCACACCAAAAATGTGATTGTGTGTCTTCCACGCATGTGCTTTGCTCACACATATGGCTTGCACGCATGCGCTCAGCTTAGAAAATGTGGCTAAATAAGACAGCATAGCACCAGGGTGGGGTGGGGGGGAGGGCAGGAGTGGGTGGGTCACCACTATAGGTCACCACTACAGATTCTCCTGAACTGCTCCAAACCGGCTGAATACCACCACTGCCTGGTAATATGAAAAACTTACCTCAGAGAGGATGTGTTTTCAACAGGGCCACTTTAGCAACTGTGCCTCTTTTGAAATTTTCATTCCTTTCTCTCCCATGGTCTTGAGGGAGGGGGTGGGGGGTAAAAATCAGAAAACAGAAATGATACATCTACCCAGCCCACCAGAGTGGGAAGGCAATGCATTTTTTTTTGGTAGGTCCTAGAAGAAAGGCCTTCTCTGTAGTGGCTTCGTCTCAGTGGAACACCATTGCCATAGAAATAAGATTGTTCCCCTCCTTGCTACATTTCCAGAAGATCCTGAAGACATAGTTTTGTCAGCAAGTCTGGAGACACCAAGGTGATTCAGAGCTGATCAAGTAGCTTATAGGGCTCTGTTTGTCACTATTGCTGTGGGGAGGAGTTCTGGAGTTTTTATATTGTTTATTTATAATGTTGTATGCTTCAGAGTCATCATATGAGTTGGGTGGCCAAATAAATGTAACAAACAAACAAACAAACAAACAGGTGTTCACCTTTTATTTTAAGGAATATTCATTTATTCACACACACACACCACAAACACACACATGACTATTTTCTTTGGTAGGTTTCAAAGGGGCTTCCAAAACATCCTTACCAAGAATGACTGATGAGGTAGCAGTATCAATAGCAGTTAGACTTATATACCGCTTCATAGTAGTTTACAGCATTCTCTAAGTGGTTTACAGAGTTAGCTTATTACTCCCAACAAACTCAGTCCTCTTTTTACTGTCCTCAGAAGGATGGAAGGCCGAGTCAACCTGGAGCTGGTCAGGATCAAACTCCAGGCAGTGAGCAGAGTCAGCCTGCATACTACATTCTAACCACTGTACCACCACAGCTCTTAGGATGTTTTCCTGAGAGATTAATCTTTTCAGGAAACTTAGAAGTAAGACAACCCTTTATTAATCATTAGAGCTGGCAGTAGGAGTGTGAATTGTAATAAATTTGATTTATGTTACTTTTATTTTATTTTTATTTTTTTTGCTTATATCTGTTTTCATTCCATCACTTGTTCTTATATGATAAACACTGGAATTTTTAATAAAACAATGTGTTCCTTCCATGTTCTGAGTCATCCCTGATAAGTTGCTAACACATTCTGTTTCTTGTTCACTACTTGTTATTTGAAGTCTAAGCAATTGTTTAAGTAAGATAGCTCTGTAAATCACAAATACACACAAATAAATAAATATTTGTGTAACTTAAAATAGCTCCTGGAAAAAAATGGTATCTAAGTCAGCCACAAAGGTCACCCATGATAGAGGCTCAATGAGAACTAAAGCAATCGGTGGGTGCAAAGCCATATCATCATATCTCTGACCTTTCTAGATGGTTTAGTACCGTGATGGCGAACCTATGGCATGCCTGACACAGGTGGCACACGGAGCCATATTAGTGGGCATACATAGCTCCAGCTGATTTTCAGGCCTTCTGGGCCCACCAGAAGTAGGGAAACAAACTATTTCCTGCCTCCGGAGAGCCTGGGCAGGTGGGGAAGGCCCATTTTCCACTCTCCCCAGGCTCTTAGAGAGGTTCTGGAGTCTGGGGAGAGCAAAAAACAGGCCTTCCCGCCCACAGTGCCATGGCATGCCTAAAGCGGGGGAAGCACGGGGGGTAGTGTGCACATGCACAGGAGGCAGGGTGCATAGAATTATGGGTGTGGGCATGCGTGGGCACAGCACCCCCCCACACACAATCCCCCTGTTTTTGGCACGCGATGGCTAAAAGGTTAGCCATCACTGGTCTAGTATGTTTTCAGAGGTTAATCTTTTGAAACAGGAAGTGGTTCACTATGGTTTAGACTGGTGTTCCAGATAATAAAGACCTGTTTTGTGACTGGATCATTTCTGGAACCTTGTAAACGTCCTGGGTTAAAGGATTGATTTTCAGATAATAGCTGGATAACAGCAGCTGAACTGAAATAGTATGTAGGAGGAATTAAGCACCTCTTTCCATTTCATTCAGATGGATGACAGATAATATGTTTTCAAAATGTACTTTAGAGGAGAAGAGAATTTAGGTGAATTTCTACTGCTTTTCATATTTCAATTAAACCCCAAAGGACAACTTCTAGGGGAATCATCTTTTGCTGGGCATCTTTTGCAAGTTTGGGAATTGGAGGTAGCAAGAAGCACTTCAGATCCATGAAGCAGTAAGATAATGGATGGATGGATGGATGGATGGATGGATGGATGGATGGATGATGATAGATTAGACAGATAGATTAAAGGGATTAGATAGGTAGATTAGACATATTAGATAGATAGATGATAGCTAGAGAGGTGATAGCTAGAGATAGAGAGATAGCGAGATAGCGAGATAGTGAGATGGTAGGTAGGTAGGTAGGTAGGTAGGTAGATAGATAGATAGATATGATGGCTGGCTGGCTGGCTGGCTGGATAGATGGATAGGTGATAGATAGATAGATAGATAGATAGATAGATAGATAGATAGATAGATGTAGATGACAGATGATAGATGATAGATGATTAGATGATACTGTAGGTGGATGGATCGAAAGTAAAGAAAACAATTCTCTAAATAACACATTCTGCCAACTCTAGCAATAAAGCCAGCTGTAAAAAACTGTTAAGAGAAAAAAAAAACAACTGAAAGAAATTTTCAAGCATCCTGAGAATAAGGCAGAATCTGACACCCTTTTGCCAGGCGAGAAAACTTCTGAGAAATTGCAAAGCAGATTTCAGCACAGTGTTAATGGTAACTAGTGAAAATGCCACTGTGCCTCTAAATGATTTCCTTCCTTGCACAAATAATGCCAATAAGCTGTTGTGAATACTTTAGCATTCAGAGAGACAAGTCTATTAAATAGCATGATTATAAGAAGGTTCATTTTCCATCTGTGAGATGAAGGAATGCAAACTGCCAGCAAGTGAACTCTAATTTCCAGTGTAATATTATCATTAAATTACTGTAAAATTAAAACGGGGCTCCCTTAGGAACAGAAAATGATTACATGTCAGAATGAAGGGGCTGCATTGAATAAAAGACCACATCTGTTTTGCTACTACTAACACATTGTTAAAGGAGAGTGTTGCTCCATAATTCACTCTTTTGTAAGAAAAAAATCATTTCACTGATATTTATACATGATTTTGTTAAAAAAAAAAAGGGTGTCCTTGACGAAAGGAAACTTCATTTACTTATTTTGGCAGGATGCAATTAAGGAAAGAATGAACGAAAACCTTAAAGAAACTTGGTCAAGAGAATGCATTGTGTAATTCAGTAGGCTGCAGAATTACACAATAGGTCCATTTTAATGCTGTGATTTGCATGGTGGAGGCAGCATGTTTTATCTTGAGGTTTCGCTAAATAGAACTTCTTTCTAATCTAGCAAGAGGCAGCCAGATCTTCTCAATCAGTGGCTTTATTTGGCAGTTTTTTTCCTGAACCTTCATCAAAGTGGTGAAATCTGAACCGGTTTACTACCGGTTCGCTGGCTGTGCATGCGCAGTGCGCACCATGCAGCAAATGTGAGGTGCGCTTATCCAGTGCATGCCAAAAGGAGGCATCGGCTAAGAACAGTGCATGCAGGTGGGTGATCAGCTGTGGTGTGCGATCTTTTTTTTAACTTTTAAAAGCATTTTTTTTTACAACCTATTCGGCTGAATAGGTTGTAAAAAACAGGCTTTTAAAAGGTTAAAAAAAGGCTCTGATGATCACGAAGCACAACTGTGATCGTCAGAGCCTCTTTTTTTTACTTTTAAAAGCAAAAAAGCCCCCAGGGGGGCTTTTTATCAGGTTCGCCTGATACGCCAGTTGCGGCCCTTTCTAGATCGGGACTCCTTATGCACAGTCACTCAAGCGCTCGTCACTTCTCGCCTGGACTATTGTAATGCTCTCTACATGGGGCTCCCCTTGGGGTGCACCTGGAGGCTCCAACTGGTGCAGAATGCAGCTGCTCAGGGGATTATGGGAGCAACAGGGTGCTCCCATGTGACACCTCTCCTGTGGGAGCTGCATTGGCTACCGGTGGACTTCCGGGTGTGCTTCAAAGTGTTGGTAATCACCTTTAAAGTGCTCCATGGCTTAGGACCAGGGTACTTACGGGACCGCCTTCTGCCACCAATTGCCTCCCACTGGCCAGTTTGCTCCCACAGAGAGGGCCTCCTCAGGGTGCCGTCAGCCAGACAATGTCGGTTGGCGACCTCCAGGGGGAGAGCCTTCTCTGTGGCAGCTCCTACCCTCTGGAACGACCTTCCTCCAGAGTTGCGAACAATCTCTGACCTCCGGACTTTTTGTTGGGCCTTAAAAATGTACTTTTTTCAGCTTGTCAGCTTGGCCTGATCCCTGTAAAATTTTTTAGAATTTTTAGAGTTTTTGATATTAATTTTAAATTGGATTGTTTTAATTATCAGCCAAATTTATATTAGTTGTTTTTAAAATTTTAACTTTTGTGTAGCTTGCTTTTTATCTCTGGCTGTTCACCACCCTGAGTCCCCAAGGAGAAGGGTAATATACAAATCTAATAAAATCAAAATCAAATCAAATCAAAAAAGCAAAACCTTCTGCAGAGGGTACAAAACACGTTACTTCCTGGTTTTAACCAGGATAACTGGGCGGGTTGGCGGAGCCTTGCACCGCAATTGCTACCAGTTCTCTGAACCACCCGCCACGATCACTGTCGGATTGGGTGATCCAGTCCGAACTGGAAGCATTTCACCCCTGGAAGGACCCCTTGAAATTCCACACATCTAACTGCCTGCTTTGTTTTGCCTCCTGAAACTGTACCATTGTTATTTTTACAAAAAATTGCAATAGTACTTAGACTTATATACTGCTTTGTAGTGCTTTACAGCCCTCTCTAAGTGATTTACAGAGTCAGCATATTGCCCCGAACAATCTGGGTCCTCATGAGATTTGAACTGCTGAACTTCAGTTAGCTGGCAGAAGTAGCTTGCAGTACTGCATTCTAACCAGTGCGCCACTGGGGCTCATGACTTATTATTTTTATATATAAGAGATGGCAAGTTCTGCATGTTTAGTCCATATGTAGCCTTTTGCTTAATTTTGAAAGTTACTGCAGTATGTTGTAAGGCCCGTGTGTTAAAGAGTTACATCTGGTAAAATCCAGGAGACAAGTATTTTGTGTCATGGCACCCAGCCTGTGGGACATCATGCCTCCCTCCCCCCTAAGGTGAGGCTAGCTTCATTCTTGATTTCCTTCTAGAAGTTCCTCGAAATGTAGTTGTGACAACAGGTTTGAGAATCACAAGGAAAAGGTGAACTAATGAAATGGTTACTGTTACACATGCTCCCAGGTTCGCCTTATGGTCACTTATTCATGCATTCACAACCTATTGAGGCCCACAAGTCTTGTAAGCCCCATTGCTTTCCACCTGGGTTTTCCCAGTAGGTGTGGCTAGAGAAAACAAGACACACAACTCTACTCCACATTGGGAAATAATTAAGGAAACACCACTTTCAGATAAACATTGAGATACAACAGGTTATTCAGAAAACATGGAGACCCAGTGAACTTACAGTAGCAGCAAAAGTTTACTGGTTACAGTGTGTATTTGCTCTTTCTCACATGCATACAAACCAGCAGTGGGTTCCTCCTGGTTCGGCCTGGTTCTCCTGAGCCGGTAGCGGTGACAATATGATGTTACCGAACCGGTTCTCCCCCCCCCCTGCACCCCTGCACCCCCCCTACCCCCCACGTTATTCTTACCTTTTACTTGGCCCCACCCCCAATCTATTGCTGCCTCCTGAGTCTCAGCTGATGGCTAGAGGGAAAAAAAACCTCTTTAAACTCTTCGTACGGGGCATCAAAGGGCCACCTTACATCTGATCAGTGTTAAAAGAAAACAAATGAGTAGACCAGTGCCTGCAAAAATACATGAGTAGATCAGCTCTGCAAGCAGTTAAAAGCCCAGTAGACCAGTACCTCTGCCAGTAGACCAGTACCTCTGCTAAATCCTAAATAATTGTCACATGACCATCAAGCCACGCCCACAGAACGGGTAATAAATTTTTTTTAGAACCCACCCCTGATACAAACACATCCATACTTACTCACATCCTTCTCAACTAGGCTGCCAGGTGAGCTTCAAGATCCCCTTTTATCCCCCAGAGTTTTGTGAATAGTTGAGATTGGGGTATTTTCCCATGTGCTGAGGTCCAGCCTCCTTTGCCTGGTTCAGGTGACTTTTTCTGAAAGTTACCTGCCTTTTCATTCTCAGCCAAGTATATGTGAAAGCAGAAAGCAGAAAAGAAAAGCAGAAAACAGGGTCTCTGTTAAGGAGCAAATTGTGACTTCACTTCATTTTGGATGTGAATTGACTTACCATCGGTATGATTCCAAATACTACAGTAGGGTGATGTTACCTCCACTTGTGGTAATGTTCTCTTCTTAAGGGAGGCAGAATACTCATCTTTGATTTGGAGTTGTAGGGCTCATGTGATTTGTGTGAAATATAACTAGAGCAAGAAAGAGGGGTGATAGAGAAGCAGAGTAATTATTTTTATAAAAAGTAGATGTGCTGACATCCTATTCATTTTTTTCACACATAAAGCCTCAGTAGAGTGAATTTTAATTTATTAGGAAGTCATCCCAAAACAGTTCTTGTTTGTTGTTTTTCAACTTCCGTTCATTGTAGAGGATTGTCTGATCACAAAGAGCTTTGGCTGGATTGAATGGATTGCCTCACAATTGATATGACAATATAACGGGTTGATGATTTTAACTGGATCTCAGGATCTCACCTTTTATTTTTCTCAAAAAGAAAGAAAGAAAAAGGAAGGAAGGAAGGAAGGAAGGAAGGAAGGAAGGAAGGAAGGAAGGAAGGAAGGAAGGAAACTGAGACACCAGTTCTTCACAGCATCAACCTACCTATTGTGGGATCAATTCTATAACATCCTATTATTATCTCTTCCTTTGCTCTCCTTTTTTATTTCCCTCCCAATCCCTTCTTTATTATCTTTCTTAACTCATCAGATGATGACTATGTTGCTGCTGTGATAATTATGGCTGATAATGTTTTCTGTGCACTATTGAAGACAAAAAAAAAAAGAACTACATAATCATAAGCAATTAAGATTTTGCGATTCTGAACCATCTTCACTTTGGGTGGCTTATGTACCAAATCATAATTTGTGGCTTTAGATAACTTTTACCTATATATTCTATTCATGATATTCCCTACGACACTCTATGAAGAAACAAGAGAGAAAGAGTTTTAATCCTTTTAAACTCTGATGTTGGAAAAGATTTCTGAGAATACCATGGACAACCAAGAAAACAAGGAAATTGGCAAAACAAACAAATAGATCATTTAACAAATCAACTCAGAGTTCTCTTTTTTGAGGCACAAATGACCAGGCTCAAATTATTCTTATTACTCTGGACGCTTTATTGGAAGATCTAAACAACCAATCTAGAGACAGATTGTCATGGAGAAAATCTATGTGGTCACTAATTGTTGACAAAAACTTGATAGTACTCAACCAATCAAATATAGAGGCTTACTGTCTACTCTGAATTTTGGCAGCTATAGAACTGAAGAGGCTTCTTGGATGAGAAGTGATACATCTTCAACGAAAAACAAAGTTCAGTTGCCTTTTGATAAAACACCTTTGGGACAACCATGACCTGGATGATGGAAAATCTCCATAGACATTGGCAACTATAGAAGCTACTTTCAAGTTCATAGCCTTGAAACAGGAAATCCCTAGCATTTCCCCCCTAAAGTTATGAAATTGTAGGCTTTGGTTGAATTTATTTATTTTTACTTCAAGTCCTGTTGTTTTAGCAAGAAGCCCTTTGATTTGATTCTGAGAGATCAAACAGAGAGGTATAGACAGATGCAAAAGCTGCAGACATTTAAGAAATTGCTCTTTTAAATGGTCCCTCTGCATTCAATTTTAGTAATGAATTTCATCCCTAATCCATAGGCTTTTTATTGACTCTGTTGATTTGAAAATGGGAGGCAAGTGAACAGTTATAATTTGTGGGCCAGCTGTGACCATTCTTGAGCTAACTAGACAAAGCTATAGCTATAAATGCCTTGATTGCATCACTACCAGACTTCTGCTATGCGTTTTGGGTGGGGCTCCCTTTTAACTACATCTGGAATCTTCAACTCCTTTATGATACAAATTCATCCATCTTGTAATATGTACACTGGCATCTTCTTGTTTGGTTCATTATGTTGCACTGTTTGTAGGCTGATCTTACAGATGGTGCCCAATACTACCACTAGTCAGAATAGAATAGAATAGAACAGAATTGCTCCTGGAAGCACGAAGCCGAGAACACCAGCCTGAAGATGACGAATGAGACTTTGTCGAAACGTTGCCAAGACACTTCCAATTTTACGTGGGAGAAGACCCGAATAACCAAAGACCTACACACACACACACACACACACACACACACACACGTGTGTGTGTGTGTGTGTGTGTGTGTGTAAGTTTTTACGGGTATATATGTGTGTACAGGTAATATCTCGGGTTTCTTCCCGTGTAATTGCAAACATATCTTTAGAAGGATTGCAGCGACGTTTTGGTGAAATCACATTCATCATCTTCTGGCTGATGTTCTCGGTTTGGTGCTTAAGCAAATATAAAAGTTCTCTTGCCTCAAAATGAATCTCTCCTTATGAAATAATAGTTACTCAAACCTCAGGTAATTGTAATATAGATTCAATAGATAACAATTCTGTTTTCTTGCTTCATCTTTAAGTAAGATGTCTTGGCTGAGCTTGATGCCAACCATCTTTCTGGCTACTTTGATTTCTCTTCCTACATAGTTGTATCATTTCTTTGTTTTGGCTCCTATTGTAGATCATAAATTGCAATTCTAGGAAATATCCGTTTTCTCATTCTTTGGGGCTGCTTAAATTGAAAAGATCTCTAAAATGTTTTGTTCTCTATTGTTTTGGATACTGGCAACCCCTAACCCTAAGAGTTAAGGTACATGATCATTGCCTAGATTCTTGTTGTGCTATAGGCTAATATTGTGAGCCTCTCCAGTCTTGTACTACAATGCATCATTCCTTCTAGTTGCCTTTCATACTCTGCTTGGGTTATAATGAGGCTAGGCTTCTCGTTCTATATAGATTTGTTATCATATACATTAGTCTACCTTTTATCCAACAAAAGAAAATTGTCTTGTTTCATGCTATTTTCTGGTAATCATTTTACTAACCACACTATATCTATACTGTCATAGGTTTTTTCTTCTTTTTGCAATGTGTCTAATGGCTGCTTCTTTGCAATTACTTAGAAAAGTGTGCGTTTTTTTAAAAAAAAAGAGGTCACAAATTGTGAGCAATTGTAATATCTGTGGGCACTTAAATAAACCTAACCTCCAATTTATTTAAGATATAATAATTACATTATTTTTATTCATATTCAGACTGTTTTTTTCTTTTTATAATCCAACACAAAGTATTACATCTCTTTTTGGCATCTGTTTTATTTCATTCAAACCATCATATTTTAATCTTATGTTCTAATATTTTTAGTTGATATGAATTTTGCAGTTTTTTAAAAAGAATAATCCTATATATTCCCCTCATTATTGGCTATATAGTCTCCCATGGAGTTGAAATAAATGTTTGACCTAGTTATTTTTCTTTAAAATAATATATCAAATTTCTGTGACTATTTTTTATTTCTTTGTTGTATGAAGGGATTCAGGTCAAATCAAATCCCATTATTTCAATCAATGACTAGATCATAATCTGATCTATGGAGATGGAATTAAATTTCTAAAAATAGGAAAATGAGCTATCTCTCACTGCCTGGATTTCTATTATAATGGGATTCTGATCTGTGATTTAAATTTGCCCAAATGTTATTCTTTATATTCTATTTAATGGTGATTTAGAAGTTAGAATATAATCCAGCCTACAATGGTATTGATGTCTCCTGAAAAATATGTAAAACTCCATCCTAAAGGATTAGGGGTCCCCCATGTTTCTCGTAGAACATAATCCTTTAAAAGGTTTAACATTTGGTTATATTTTACACTCTACTTTTTCCTCTATCTCTTTTAAGTTTTTACCTCTTGCATTAATATTTAAATCTTCCCCATTATTAGATTCAAATAATTAATTCCCCTCTACTCCAAATGCCTCAGTATTTCTGCAAGAACTTTAGTTGTAGTCGGTTAGTTGAGCAGACCAATGCAAATGAGTGTGACATAAATAAATATACATTGAACATATAGAAATCTATTCTTATATTTTGGGGGCTTTTTCCCATCTAAAACTACCATTTGCTTTAATGAGAACAGACATTCCCTTTGATTTATTTCACCCTGGAGTAAAATATTGTTTGACATAAAGTTTGCCAAAACTGTTATATTTTGATTTTCATACCATTCCTTTTATGTCCTAAGCTTCTTGAATCAGGGGTATTAGAGAAAATAGTTTATAATCTTTTAACCCCTGGACATTTAAAGATACTCTTTTAAGTATGCCTGCCATAAAAATAGACTGAAATAGAAAATAGGGGGAGGGGACCCATAACAGTCCTCAGATACTTTCCTTTTGTTTCTAAAGATAACATTTATTCCATTAAGAAATGTTAATAATGTGAACAATGTTTTCAATCCAATTCTGAAAAGATACTTCAGAGAATCACAGAGTTGAAGGTGACAGACTCCAAGGTCAACCAGCCCTCTAATTCAAGTATGCTAAAGCATTGCAGATGCATGGCTGTCCAGCCTCTGTTTGAAAATCTCCAATGAAAGGGAACATTTTGCATTCTGATAAGTTTACCATCAACAGGCACCTGAAGTTTATCTCTAGGGTATCTGGAGTTTATTTATCATTTGAAAGATGCAATTGAAAGTCAAAGAAGGTCTCCCAAAGGACTCAGGGCGGCTCACAGCAATAAAAACAAAACAGTAAATAATGCTAAAATCCAATTAAAACCCCCAAATTAAAACTATAGCACCCAGACAGATCAGAAGATTTGCTGAAAAAGATTTCCATGTCTTCAGGTCACTGCGGAAAGAGCGGAGGTCAGGGGCCACCCAGAGCCCAGTGGGTAACTTGTTTCAGAGGGTCGGTGTGGCCACAAAGAATGCCCTCATCCTGGGCGCCACCAGCCGACATTGTCTGGCTGATGGCACCTGGAGAAGGGCTGTCCTATGTGAGCGCACTGGGCAGTGGGAGGCCAGCAGGAGGTGTTCCTGCAAATACCCTGGGCCCATGCCATGAAGGGCTTTATAGGTAAGTACCAGCACCTTGAAGCGGATCTGAAGGACCATCGGCAACCAGTGCAGCTCGTGCAGGAGTGGTGTAACATGGGAGTAGTGGGAAGCTCCCATAACAACCTGTGCGGCCACATTCTGGACCAGTTGGATCCTCCGGGTGCACCCCAAGGGCAGCCGCATGTAGAGGGCATTGCAGTAGTCCAGACGAGAGATAATGAGAGCATGAGTGACTGTACGGAGGGTATCCCTATCTAGGAAAGGTTGCAACTGGCACACCAGACAATCAATCATGGAGGAAACAATATCCTGATCAAGAAACCCTAAGGAAAGAAGTATATCCAACCAAGATTGGCCAGGCAAGCTATAAATAAGCAGCTAGCAAGCTCCATGCTCCCATACACTGCTGATGTTACCAGCCAATCTGATAACAACATCAGCATCAATCTGAGATTGATTGCAGAAAAACAATCAATCTCAGAGAAAACCAAGAGCCCAACAAGGAACAGGTCACATCATGGAGCAGCTTGACCCAATAACCAACAGCTCAGTAATTTCCACTACAGAGAGAATCTTCGGAGGACAGCTAGATCTATGAAAAGGCAGAGCTCTTGCATGGCTTGCAGCATTGACATAGAATCTGAAGTGTGATGCAGTTTTAGGTTTTTTTTTTTACAAAAATAACTGACTTAATTACATAACTCTTCCCACCAAGTAATTCTCTCCACTTCCCTTATTTTTCATTAGGATCATTATCCCAGCATTTTCCCAGTCCCTTTACATTTTCTCATTTTATGAGACTTCATGCAATGAAAGAACTATATACTCCTAACCCCTAAACTGAAGCTCCTCTATGCATTACTTGCTACATTAAGTTACATGCTAAGCCCTAAAGTCATAAAAAGTGCTTTGAAAAAGGTAGCCCAATGCCTTCCTTAAGTTGAATTGCTTTTTAATAGGGATAAGCATAAAACTGAAAGTGTGTTTTTTGGGAAACTGAAAGCAAAGAAGTTATGTTTTAGAGTTTAATTTTCTACAGAACTGAAATGCAGAATATTTTAGATAGTCTGGGTTTCAGTTGAAAAGTTGGGGTGGGGAGAGGGATTAGTATAGTAAGTAGGGTAAATCTGGTATATGATGCTCCCTCTATTTCTACAAGGTCTGTGCTGGTCCACCTCCTAATCTTCTCAACATCTTTGTTTCTCTTCTCTACTTATCTTAGCTGCTGTCATTTATTTTCAAGTATGCCATATCAAATATACCTATTCCCGATCTTCCAAAGTACTTGACATTGGTTTAAGTCTTCCACATTGGTTACTTTGACATTAATATCCTCTTATGTCTTCTTCATTCTTTGAAAGAGGAAGTTGTTAATGGGGAAATCTAGGAATTTACAGAATAACAGAGTTGGAAGGAACCTTAGAGGTCTTCTAAACCAACCTCCTGTCAAGAAAGAGACCCTATACCATTCTAGAAAAGTGGCTATTCAATCTCTTCTTAAAAACCTCCAGTGATGAAGCATCCAGAACTTCTGAAGGCAAGTTGTTCCACTGGTTAATTGTTCTCATTGTCAGGAAATTTCTCCTTAGTTCTAGGTTGGATCTCTCATTGATGTGTTTCCATTTGTTACTCTTGTCCTGCCTTCATGTGCTTTGGAGAATAAGTTGTCCTCCTCTTCTTTTTGACAGCTCTTAGATTTGGGAACACTGCTATCATGTCCCTCCACCCCCCGCCCTCCTAGTCCTTCTCGTCACTAGACTAAATATACCCAGTTTCTGCAATTTCCTGTAAGAATTTTGATTTTCAGAATTTGCCTCCCAAATGATACCAGGAAAGTTGCATTCTCCAGTCCCTCTGGGTTCATGCCACTTTGAAAGATGTTCAGATTACTTTTGGAAGAGTTTGTACATATCTTCTTCTAGGCTAGTTGGATAGCAGTAGATGCCAACCACAATCTTGCTTATATCTGTTTCTTGTTTTATTTAACCCAGATTCTTCTGCTTCCCAGTATCACTTTTAGGACAGGAAAAGCAAAGTTTAGCAAGTAACAGCAGAACTACTCTTAGGGTCTCTTCCAAAAAAATTAAAGTCAAGATATTGATCTTCCATGTAGTTTACTCACTGAAAGATCACCAGATGAAAATTTAGTTCAATTTAGTTTCAAGAAAAATACCCAATCAGCGGTGCTTTTATGGCATTGGTGATATGCCACCTAATAAAAAATGAGTCAATTTGGTTTCCAGATTCAAAAGTTACAGCAGCTTATCTAAGAAATAAAAGTTGGTTAGATAAATGCTTTGCTGATTGCCCCATTATTATCTGTTGAAAGAACCTTTTAAGAAACAATTAGAATGAATAATTAAAGTTACAAAAATAAGAAAGAATGATGTCTGATTCACTCTAAAAACAAAACAATTGTCTGGCCTTAGAAATGTAGGCAAAATAATTTTACATTGGCTTGATTAATTTAACTTGTTCTGCCTTTATATATTTTAATTATTCTTACAATAACTTCAATAAGGTAAAATAAAAATAGTGATTCTCTTATGTTTTCTATTTAAAGTACTAAGTCATATAAATCTTGAGTAAGACATTATCATCTAAATGAAAGGTTCTGTTTTGGGATTTCTGGTTTTTATTATGGAACTCTTAAGTTTGATTCTTTTTTTAATAAATTTATTTATTTAAAACAATACATCAAAAAAAAAAGAAATAGTCAAACAAATGATCGCGACAGGAACTTTACATGATATTTACACTTTCTACGGTATGTAAGCTTCAGTCAGATTTAACATATATTAAACATAATCCTGGTTTTACTTGACTTTTTGGGTGCCTGTTGTTCAACCAAACGTACCATTTGTCCCAACATTGGAAATATACGGAGTCCTTTTGATCTCTCAATGCTTTAGTCAGTCTGTCGGCTTCCGCATAATCCAAAATTTTCTCCAAAATCAAATCTTCAGCCGGCAGATCTTTCCCCTTCCAATGTTGGGTGAAACATATTCTTGCTGATGTGGTGATAAATACACACAGACACCATATATTTGTGCCTATGTTGTCTGGCCTAATGTTCAGTAGATAGTACTCTGGTTTCAGAATTAAGTTATAACCTGTGATTTCCATGATCCATGCCTGTATGATTTTCCAGAATTCAGTCATCCTGGAACAGGTCCACCACATGTGGAAATAGGTGCCAATCTCCCCACACTTCCAACAGTTTGGTGAGAGATTTGAATACATTTTAGAAAGACGAGCAGGTGGGAGGTGCCATCTATACAGCATCTTGTACACATTTTCTTTGTATGATGTTGCCCACAGGAATTTCATATGTTTAAGCCAGATTTCTTCCCATTTTGTCATATCAATTGGATAGCCAATATTTCTCCCCCAGGCAATCATAGAATCTTTAACTATTTCATCCCCTATCCAATAGTCTATTAAAAGTTTATATATCCTTGATAACATTTTGTCCTCTTTTCCTAGAATGATATTGTCCAGATCATGCTGGTTCAAATTAATACCATCTTGTTCCCTATCTTTTTTAAATTTTGAGCAAATTTGGGCATAAACCCACCAATCCAGTTGTCTTCCCTGCAACTCCAACTCATTTCTTGATTTCAGACTACCATGGGGATCCAAAAGTTCCCAGTAAGATTTTCTTTGTTATATAGGGGCCTATACGTTATAGCTTCGAGTGGGACCAGCCAAGAGGGGATTGAAGAATAAAATTTACCCTTAATTTTCCTCCAGGACTCAATTAGAATATTCCTCACATAATGTCCTGCAAGGCACCTGTGCTTTGGGATTTTGTTTTGCCAAAGAAAATAATGCCAACCTTGATGTAACCCCTCACCTTCCAAGATCAACAACCTCCTTCTTCTCAACAATATCCAATCCCTGATCCAGACTAAATTTGCAGCCTCATTGTAGTATCCCCATTTTGGGACACCAAATCCTCCTCTTTCTTTAAGCTCTTGAAGCATTTTAAGTTTGATTCTGGGTTTTTTATTTTGCCAGATGAATTTAAAGACATAGAAATTTAGTTTTTTTAAAAAAATTATTATCCAATCTAGCTGGTGCTGTGTAAAATAGGTATATCCATTTCAGGAGTATGTAAGTTTTTATAATTGCTATTCTACCTAGTAGGGATATCTGCATGTTCTTCCACTTCTCTAGATCCTGACCTGTTCTCTTGAGAAGGTTCAGATAGTTGTCTTCTTTAATCGTGGAGCATTTGGCTGATATAATAATACCTAAATATTTTAGTTTATTTACAATTTGGAACCCCAAATTCGCTTCTAATTCTTTCCTTTGCTTTACTGTCAGATTTTTGGCAATAATTTTAGTTTTTTCCCTATTAACTTTTAATCCCGCCACCTTACCATATTTTTCTATTTCCTGGGTCAGACACTGTCCCGATATCAATGGATCTTCTAATATAAATACTAAGTCATCAGCGTAAGCCTGCACCTTATATTGTTGATTTTGGATATAAAGACCTTTTATCCCCGTATTACGTCTAATTTCCCTCAGTAAGGGTTCTAATGACAGAATAAATAACAACGGGGAAAGCAGACACCCTTGTCTAGTTCCTTTCTCAATATCAATTTGACTGGATACATCACCATTAATTGAAATTTTAGCAGTCTGCTTCGAGTAAATTGCACGGATTGCCTGAATAAATCTTTCTCCAAATTGCATATGTTGTAGTAAACTTATTAAAAAGCTCCAGTTCACACGATCAAAGGCCTTATGTGCATCCATGAATACCAGGGCCAGTTGTTTATCAATATGGGTTTTGTTAAGTTTGATTCTTAAGGTGGGGTGTAAATAGTCAGAGAAGGCAGAGCCTACATCATCTACTTCATTAATTTGGATTTCTGAAATGGAATGGATACTTTTAATATAATAACTTAGCTAAATCTCTGTGGAGATTTTCTTATCTAGATCAAAGGTGCTTTTTCAAGAGACAACTGGAATTCCTTTGTTTTTCCTTGAAGATATTTCACTTCTCATCCAAGAAGCTTCTTCAGTTCTTGGATGAATAGGCTGAAGAAGCTTCTTGGATGAGAAGTGAAACATCTTCAAGGAAAAACAAAGAAACCCCAGTTGCCTCTTGAAAAAACATCTGTGGGACAACCATGAACTGGATGATTGAGAATCTCCACAGACATAACACTTCCTCAGTTTCCATTTCTTGTTCATTTTGTACAAATTGTATGTCTTGCTTTTGACTGTCACCAGTTCTGCTTAGTAAAAGGTTTTTCTGGTTTTTCCTCTCCCTTTTGCTGGTCTCCCATTAGCTACAAAAAAATCTTCATGTAGAACAGAGTTGTCAAACTCCTGGCTCACGGGCTGGATGTGTCACACTCTGGCCATGCCCACGCTGGGTTTAGCAAAAGGGAAAAAGTCACAATATGTCACTTGATGCTGCCCTGACACCATGGGTTTTGACAACCCTGATGTAGAAGGAAAATTTATTTGGGATTCTCCCTTAAAGAAAGCAAACTTCTGTAAGCATCTCCAGGACTAATCATGGTTTGTTTTTAATTGGAGCCAGCAATATATGTAAACTTTGAATATATTTGACCACAATATGGATTTCTGGAATTAAGTAATTAAGCCATTAATTCAGTATTTGTAAAAAAAAATAAATAGATTTTTCAGTTCATGAAAGCATATACATCACCTTTTGCTTTGATTTTTAGAACAATTCTGTTGTCAGCTCTATTGTATTCTTAGAGTATTGATTTCATATGAATGACTTAGACTGGTTTCTAATGGCAAAGAAACTGCTTGTCTATGTAATCTAATTTAGCAGGATGAAAAAAAAAAGGATGTTACTTAACAGTAGGTCAAGACCTATTCATTCTCACTCTCCAGTGCAGCACAGAAAATATTGGATTTTAGTTACAGGACAGCTGATTCCAATTAGATGTTATAAGAACTTTTTGAATAACTGGAGCAACTTGATACTAAAACCAATCACGTAGAAAGAAGACAGCCTCCTTGGGGTGTTTTAATTTGATTTTCCGTGCTGATCATGGAGTTGGATCTTTATGATTCTGTAAGAAAGACCTAACTACCCAAGTCAGTTCTTGCAAAATTCTTTTATTTTCTTTCACAAGAGTCTTTCTTTCTTTGTTTGTTTATTTTAGAACTATCTTACTGATTCAATGCTCTCAGTTTTGATCATTGAAATAGCAATAATTTGAGAAAAAGTAAATTTTGAAAGACCTCACTATTTTCTAAACTGCTGGAACTTTAGGAAAGATAAGATTGCTCAATAACTGTGAGAGGGATCTTAGAATCCTAGTGGACAACCATTTAAATATGAGCCAGCATATTAAGCAGCTGCTAAAAACACCTTTCTAGGCTGCTTAAACAGAGGGATAGAATCAAGATCACGTGAAGTGTTAGTACCACTTTATAATGCCATACAAGGCCATACTTGGAATACTGCATCTAGTTTTGGTTGCCACGATGTAAAAAAGATGTGGAGAATTTAGAAAGAGTGCAGAGAAGAGCAACAAAGATGATTAGGGGACTGGAGGATAAAATATATGAAGAACGGTTCCAGAAACTGGGTATGTCTAGTTTAATGAAAAGAAGGACTAGGGGGGACATGATAGCAATGTTCCAATGTGATAGCAGGCTGCCACAAAGAAGAGAGAGTCAAATTATTCTCCAAAGCACCTGAAGGTAGGACAAGAAGCGATGGGTGGAAACTAATTAAGGAGAGAAGCAATTTAGAACTAAGGAGAAATTTCCTGACAGTTAGAACAATTAATCAGTGGAACAACTTGCCTCCAGAATTTGCAAATGTTTTAAAGAAGAGATTGGATAACCATTTGTCTGAAGTGGTGTAAGTTTTCCTGCCTAAGCAGACCTCCAAGGTCCCTTCCAACTCTGTTATTCTATTCTATTCTATTCTATTCTATTCTATTCTATTCTATTCTATTCTATTCTATTCTATTCTATTCTATTCTATTCTATTCAGAAGAGTTTTGCACCAAATGACTTCACAATGACATAAACATTAAAGAAAATGACATCTTTGGTAAAAGTGTATTGGCTCAAAATCCCCTAGCTAGAGTTTCAGTACCATTGGCAATTCTTTTTATCCAAGTAATTAGCATCTATAGTTAAAATGCAAGAGAGGGCCACTTAAAGATGGCCTTGTTTATGAAGTGTCTTTATCAGAGGCAAGAAAACCTTCTTCAGATTCTCTCTAAAGGAGAGGAATGCTGTCTTTGCTATTGATCCCACTAAGAGTAGTCTAAATGGTTTTCTGCATGAATCCTCCCTACCACTGCAACCTATCTAGACTTTGCTTTAGAAATTGAGAGTGCTGAAAAACAGTGAGAGCTAAACCTGATCATGGATAGGTTGATACAATATATGGACTAGGCAACTGCCAGATTGGATACTTTGTGGCTCACATTGCTAAAGGATCCCCTTTCTTAGCAGTTTTTCAAATATAAGCCATGTTAAACCATAAAATGATTTTATAAATCTAGGTGCAGAATGTTACATTAATACAGGAATTGTGTTTTATTTGCTTGGATTTGATTCACTGTATGAACACAATGTTGTTCTCACTGTTGCTTCTGCAGGAAAGCTGGGGATTTCACACTGAAAACATGAGTGATAAATTCTTCACTTCTAGGAAAAGGGGGATTAAAAGCAGTTCTCCAGGGTTTCTTAATCCAGCTGCTCTGTACAGGAATAAATGCTAATGCACATGTTTAATTTCTTCATGCTACCAACTCAATTATGCCAAAGGAAATGGAAAGAAAATAATAAGACTTCTTATGCTGCACAGTTGCTAAAATGGGTCCTTCCAATATATACAATTGAAATAGTTGTATATTCCTCTTTTATTGACTATTCTTTTGTGGTTTCCCCAGGGGTGACTTTTAAATGCCAAGTCCACATGTATAGCAATACCAAAGGCAGCAACAACACCTACAACAAAATAGCAGAGTTGCTATGCAACTATTTGTTGATCGTAGTCAACAAACTCATAATAAATTTAAAAGCTATCTCCTTGGCTTTCACCAAAATTAATCTAATTTGAAAATGCACAAACTGCAATCTAGGAATTGCATTTTTTATCTTGTCTATAAAACGAATAATGTGTAGTTTGTAGCATTTCAGATAGTCTTGCCCACTTGTCCCATGGGACATATGACCAGATTGATAGTAGGAAGAAAAAACAACAACATGAGTTTATGCAGCCCATAATGGAAGGCAACCAAGCATTCTGGTGACCACCAGTCAGCTAATTAAATGATCTGCATGCATGAGTAAGTCCATGTAATGGTAAAGAAAGTCTGTTTTTTCCTCTTGTTCCCAGTGATCATATTCAACATGGTTTGAAAAAGACACACAAGGGAGAAGAGGGGTGAATGTGTGAAAAAAATGCCCATATTCACAAATGGTTCAACACAAAAATGCAGATGTCAAGCCAACAATTACAGTGATTCTTGGATATAAAAATATTTTTCAATAAGATCCATCCCCCAGCAGGCAGGCAAAAACTTACCTAGAAGACTGCAATGTCACCAACTATTGTTGATCATTTCAACACTTTTTTTGGTCTAGTGTCTTTACAGTGATTCCTTCTGTAGCCACTAATCAAAGCAGGAGCTTTTAAAGAACTGTCCAAGGTACTGAATCAAATAAGTTTACTATACTTTAGAACAACAGTTTGTATTACTTTTTAGGCTATCTAATAATTGTAAATTTCTGTTCTCCTGAATATCAACACCAGAAATGATATAATAAAAATAGTTGATCTAAAAATGGCACCTCCTGTGTTATATTACTCTGGTTGGCCCACAGTCATCAGTATCCTCTTATCAAGTCCTTCCCAAGGACAAAAATATTTGTGGCTCTTTAGTTACTCATAGACTTTAGAATTGATGGTTCTCAGGCAGATTTGCTTAAAGACATCCTCACATCCTTAAAAATTTAGCACCCAGAAAAGGGAGATTTGGGTTTCTCAGGTATTAATTTTGCTGATTTTGACTTTGTTCCAAATAGCTTCTGAATGAGTTCCAGAGACTCTCCTACATAAAAAAGTTTCTTTATTCATAATGGTGGAACAGTGACTAATGTACTGTACATTTTTAATATAAAAAAAATATCTTCCAGATAAATAATGAAAAAAATCCCTGTATGCTGCTTCCAAACTAATGCCCCTGAGCACAGGATTAAGGATTAAGAGGAGCAGAGAAAAACAACTTGTACCTTTGAATAGATTTGACTTCTTGTATGCCTCTCCAAGACTTAAGCAATGGTGCTTGTACTGTAAAATAAGTGCTCATACTTTTTTTTGTTAAAAACATAGATTTGTCCATACAATGAACAAACATTGTACAATCTCAATTCTACCCATATTTGGTAAATTTTCATCTTTTAGAAGATGAAGAAGAATGGGAACTTGGCTTCATAATAGCACAAAATAAAGAAAATGGGTTAGCTTGTATTCATGGGTGGATGCTCCTTCAGTTAAGTGGTTTTCATTTTGACTTTTTAGATGCTTACCCACCTTGTGTTCCAAGCAATACTGGCACATCAAAGCTTTAATTAGTTCATCATACTGATTCTATAGTGCTTCTGTCTCATTTCACTTGAACATATAGTGCTTTTAATCAATAAATGAATATGGTAACATTAGCAGCACATCCAAAGCCATTCATTTCCAAGATATGTGAGAGAGAAATATAAAAGATTCAGTCAAATTCCTGCTTGAAATTTGGGAAGGTAATGCACTATATAAACCTGGTGAACTGATATACCTGGTGAACTGATGTCATTTAGAATACTGATTACCTATCTTGGAGATTTATAATCCCTATAATGGTGCCAGCATAGTTAGTCCTTGCATCCTTAACAGGAACACATTCTTCAGAATGAAATATTCAGGTTTGTCATCTTTATTAATAATGAATAAATAAAACACTATATTCTGCTAAGTAAAACACTCATTTGCTTCATCTCTTTAAAAGGCGATTTTGAAAATTGCTCTTGAGGCAAGCATGCCTGATTATTGTTAAGGCAAAATAGAAATGTGAATGAGCATT
Organism: Masticophis lateralis; assembly: GCA_030761175.1. NCBI lineage: Eukaryota > Metazoa > Chordata > Lepidosauria > Squamata > Colubridae > Masticophis > Masticophis lateralis. Next base: position 332,024,693 of record JAUDYJ010000001.1, read on the forward strand.
TGGGTCAAGAACAGTTACATATGTAGTTGCATTATAATGTCAGCTGACCCATATCAAGTTTTTAAACCCTTTCATTTTTTAACCATTCTACTTTGTAGTGGACAATATATCATATGCAGATAACTATTTTCACTGTTTTTTAAAGGCAAGTAGGGTAACTTTTATTTGACTTTGGTAATGGTGGCAATGAAAGTTGTTCTGTGGAAGGGTACTGAAACAAAGTCATATGAGTCATAGCCCCATAATTTCATAGGCAGGAAATGTCTCAAGCATCCCCTCCTAACTAGATCACTAGAGAGCCAGTAGGGAGTAGTGGTTAAGACACCAGGCTAGAAACTAGGAGACTGTGAGTTCTAGTCCCACTTTAGTCATGAAAGCCATATAAATGAATTTGGGATAGCCTCTCTTTCGCAGCTCAACTTACCTCACAGGCTTGTCATGGGGAAAATAGGAGGAGGGAGGAGAATTAGGTATATTCTTGACTACTTATAAAGAAATAAAGGTGGGATAAAAATTGATCAATCAAATTGATTATTTTTATATGGTGGATAGCTTCTACCTGCAGAATATTGTTTACAATATAGATAGTTTAAACTTTGATGATGATAATGATGATGATGATTTATTTGAAATATTTTTAGACTACCCTAGCTCATATGGATTCTAGATGGCAGGTAACAGTTTAGAAGAACAGAACAGAGCAGAACAGAATAATGAAGTATTAATCATAATAATGATACCAATAAGAGAAGGTAGTAGAAATGATGAGAAGGATAATAGTACTACAGACATACTACATGGGTAAATATACTTAAACATAAGCCACTGCTATGGAAATTAGGTGTTCAGCAGATGGATGGAACAAGGGAAAAAATAACATTTTTTTAAAAAAATAAATTTTTAAAAAGCAATTAAAATAATAATCACAATAACAATTTGTGACAAAGAATAAATACACTGAGAACATAGTTTCACAACTGATATATTTTTTTAAGAGAGATGCCTATGATAAATCCAATAAAATACCTTGGAGACATTAAAAAGTTATCTTTGTGGAATTGTCAGACTCCAATGTTCTCTCTTTCAGTTTGTGACTCTCCCCGTGTGAAAATGGGGGGTGGTGGTGGTTTAGTTTTCCAGACTAAATCGTAAATCTTAATTGTACAGTAGGACATAAATATTAAACCCAGCTTCTTTTTGGGATGAAGATGAGCATACATATGCATCTTAATAGACACAACTAGAGAAAAATTATTTAGATCTAATTATGTAGATTTAAATTTAGTTCAGCTTCAGTTATTAGCGCATTCTGTTAATGGCCTTTCAGCATTCCAGGTAATGCACCCATAGAAAGCAGAACTCTGAGGCAGGCATATTCTTCAAAGAACAATTTATTGGATACATCATATTGGCACAACTGGTGAAAACCAACTCTGAAAGTTCCCACGGTTTTCACCTAATTAAAAAGTGAATGTTTCCCCTTCCCCCCGAAGTCATCAGTCACATTGTCCAATAGAGGTGCTGGCCAGTTGCTTGGTCACTCTGCTCCTCCTCTCCCCAGCACCTGTTGGAAAGTCCTTGGTTCCCACAGGAAAACTTTTTGTTTTGACCACATATCCCAGCTATCTTGTCTCCCCCCTTCCTGTCCCATCTTCTGCCTTATGGCAACCCTGAAGCCTCAAAGATGGCCTCAGCCAGGTTTGCTTCAGGGTTGACAGCCTATTTTGAACAAAGTCTTCAATCTCTACAATACATGCCATGTATGTATAATTTATACAGAAAATGTACGATATATGCCGCCCACTCTCTTAATGCATATTATTCTGCAATAAGTAGCAATTTGAACACAAATTTCTCTAATACATTCATGTTTCTATGCAATTACCCTTTAGACTTCTTTTACAAATATATGTGCCAATAGTGGTTTGCATTAAAATGTATCTTTCATCTTACTTAGGAACTTAATCTCCAGCTTGCAAATCTTTTATACTGCAGAGTTCTCTGTTCATAGACAATGGGAAAAGAAGGGAAGGTGAAATATGAAATTAATGGATTGTTCTCTGTCTCTTCACATAGAAGGATACCAAGCAATATCAACTTCTTAAAGGTCAGGTGTTTATAATTTCTCAACACCTACACACAACAATACCAAAGATTTTCTTATGTGGACCCTGACATTGAACCCTTTAATAATTGTTCACATTTGAGACTCTTGGGATACATATATTTGCCTGATACACTTTAATAATAACCGCTTATGCAACTGATTTTTTAACAGTATTAAAACAAGAAAATATACAGTTTTGGGGATGATTATTAGCCAAGCATTTGGGAGATTAGGATTTTAAATCTGGCATGCTTAGATTACGTGGTGACAGGGTAATTCTCCATAACAAAGTAAAGGAAAATAACTAAAGATTACAACTAAACAATGTTGAAAAATCTGAATTCAGATTGGGGAATTCCTTGGAGAAGAACATTCCTCCAATGTTAAATCAATGTTAAGATTCAGTAAGCCATGGTCAAGAAAATTGCTTCTAATCTGGGTTTATGTAAATCAGCTGCAATTGTTCTTGCTACAGAAACCCTACTTGCTTCTTCAAGACACAGCAACAATGCAATTTACCCCTTGGAGGAACTTTGTATTATGCTGATATCCTCTTCCTCCACAACAGCGTTTTTCCCCTCTATGAAATGCTGTTCAGAAACCACTGGAGAAATGTGAAGCAAGGTATTAAGTTAATACCTTGCTTCACATTTCTCCAGTGGTTTCTGAACAGCATTTATGCTTCAGAAAGCAGCACTGAAGGAAAACAACACTTCATGGCCTACAAGCAGGGATGAAATCCAGCAGGTTCTGACAGGTTCTGGAGAACTAGTAGCAGAAATTTGGAGCAGTTCGGAGAACTGATAGCAGAAATTTTGAGTAGTTTGGAGAACTGGCAAATACCATATCTGGCTGGCCCCAGAGTGGGGTGGGAGTGGAGATTTTGCAATATCCTTCCCCAAGACAGGCCTAGAATTCACGAGCTTGGTTCCTTAGCCACTAGCCTGGTTCCTTAGTCACTCCAGCAAACTGGTTGTCTCTACAGCTTTGCATAATCCTAATGGTATTAATCTACACTCCTCCAAGAATCGCAGTAAATTGTATGAAACATGGACTGCAAACCTATTTCTCTTTCTCCATCTCCTTCTTGTCCTTTGGCCTGCCTGCCCAATTTTCAGGGGAAATATCTGAAAATTTGGAAATTAAATTTTATTTTATTCAGATACAGTATTTGGTTAGGCAAAACTGAAATCAATTTGAATTTCTTCATTATTCTGATTTTCTTGTACAGAATGCAGTTTTACAGTATTCTCTGGGAATGTGCTGCTACTTCTGAGTCTAAATATAAAAAATGTATAAAATCTTTAATTTAGCTGAGGGCAAGAACTCAAGAGAAGTAAGATTTATATAGAAATGTGAGGTTATCTTGAAGATGCCAGATCAATTTTTTGCAGTGTTAACATTTATATCATTGCTGGCATTATTGCAAAGAAGAGCTTAAAGGAATATGTATTTACTGGAGGGGAGAACCCTCCACTGGTACTGCCAATCTTATCTTAGAAGAAATTTCCTGGGCCAATCTACGGATGGGCATTGCCGAAGGACAAAGTATTTATGAAGGATGAAATAGCAGCTTTCCAGGTAAATAACAGTTTGAAATCATTCAAAATTGACAAGGTTTTAAAAGAAAGGATAAACCTCAGAACGACTTCACGAGACTTCTGAATCTTGAAGGAAGTCAAACATAAACGTAGGCCTAATTTTGTGTCGTGAAAAGCAGAATTATTTTATTTGTCAGGTTCTATTATAGATTCAGTCTGAAGGAATCCAATACTGAGAAGAAGAACCAAACTTTATTGAGTTCCTGCTTTAGAAGAAAGGGACCCCAAACAATGGAAAAGCAAATATTTGTATAGACGTTGAGGGTTACAAGGTATGAAGTCATAGGGATCTGATTTATTGGCCAATTTGGAAAAGCTGGGTAGGTCCTTGTCATCATACGTGGAGTTACTTGCATTGTTAGGCAAAATGGATCCTTCAGGTGGGTAACAGAGCTGGAGAAATGGATTGTTAAAGGAGATGGAATGTAGAGGTCACCAGCTGATGGCAGCTGGAGCCTTGAGGTTTCTCTAGGTTGCAGTTCCTAAAGTTGTCAGGGCTGCCCTTGGGCTATATACTGTAAGGTGGTGAGGAGGCTTCTCTTTTTTGGTTTAGATGGGATGGTGGTGGGGGAGGATTTATGTGGGCCAGGGCAGTTCAGTTTGAGTCTGATGGGACTAGAGCAGGAGTGAAATGTAAAATTTGTTACTACCAGTTCTGTGGGTATGGCTTGGTGGTGGTGGTGGTAATGTGACTGGGTGGGCATAGCCAACTTTTTTTTTTTTAAACTTTTCAAAGCATTTTTTCTAATGCTTTGAAAAGCCTCTGCCAATCAGGAAACTCAGCTGGGATTGTCAGAGAGGCATTTTAAAAAATATCTCTCTGCCGATCAGGAAACTCAGCTGGGATCGTCAGAGACTTTTCAAAACATTTTTTTACCACCTCTTCGGCCAATTGGTTGTAGAAAAAAAATGCTTTGAAAAGCCTCTGACTATCCCAGCTGAGCCATGCAATCATCAGGCTTTTTTTTTTACTTTTAAAAGCATTTTTTCGTCAAGAAGTTGTAGAAAAAATGCTTTTAAAAGTAAAAAAAAAAGCCTCTGATGATCCTGCTGCTCAGCTGGGAATGTGGGGGGGGGGGGGGGGCAGGGATTTTTCCTACTGGTTCTCCAAACCACCCGCCGCCATCGTTACCGGATCGGGCGATCTGGTCCGAACTGGGAGCATTACACCCCTGGACTAGAGAAAGAGATGAAGTCAGACACTGAGGAAAAAAGATGCCGCCTCCATTTTGATTGTTATATTTATTTCATCCCCCACCATTTATATCACTGTGCAACGGACACACAATTCAGGTTGGCTAACAATCCATAAAATAAACACTGTAATTAAGACAATTAATAGCAACTTTCATTCATAGAGTAAAAACCAAAAAAGTATAAACATTAGCATTTCTAAACAGGATCACACAGTATCCTGGATCAGGAGAAAGAACAGAAAGGCCCAGGTCCTCAGCACCTTGTAAAGAGCTGGGAAGGTTGTAACCTCCAAATTGTGCGAGGTGTAAGCGTTCTATAGGACATGAGCCACAACAAGAAAGACAGCCTTCCTGATTTCTCTTACATATCATTATTAAATAGAAAATGTAATAATCCTTCCTTCCTATAATGCCTTGGTTAAGGTCACACTTGGAATATTGCATTCAGTTTTGGTTGCCACAATGTAAAAAAGATGCTGAGACTCTAGAAAGAGTGCAGAGAAGAGCAACCAAGATGATTAGGGGACTGGAGGCTAAAACTTATGAAGAACGGTTGCAGAACTGCGTACGTTTAGTTTAATGAAGAGAAGGACTAGGGGAGACATGATAGCAGTGTTCCAATATCTCAGGGGCTGCCACAAAGAAGAGGGAATCAAACTATTCTCCAAAGCACCTGAGGACAGGACAAGAAGCAATGGGTGGAAATTAATCAAGAAGAGAAGCAACCTAGAACTAAGGAGATATTTCCTGACAGTTAGAACAATTAATCAGTGAAACAACTTGCCTCCAGAAGTTGTGAATGCTCCAACACTGGAAATTTTTAAGAAGATGTTGGTTAACCATTTGTCTGAAGGGTTAGGGTTAAGGTTAGGGTTAGGGTTAGGGTTAGGGTAGGGTTTCCTGCCTGAGCAGAGGGTTGGACTAGAAGACCTCCAAGGTCCCTTCCAAATCTGATATTCTATGCTAAGCTATGCTAAGCTATGCTAAGCTATGCTATGCTATGCTATGCTATGCTATGCTATGCTATGCTATGCTATGCTATGCTATGCTATTTCCTCCCTCCCTCCCTTCTTCCCTCCCTCCCTCCCTCCCTCCCTCCCTCCCTCCCTTCCTTCCTTCCTTCCTTCCTTCCTTCCTACTGTCCTACCTTCCTTCTCAACGAAGGCAACACCATCTTCTTCAGCATCTAATCTCACCCCTATCCCAGCCCTTGCATGATGAACTAGTTCTTTACAGCTTCTGCAGAGGTGGGCTTCACATAATTTAACAACCAGTTCAACCAGTGCAGAACCAAAAATGTGAACATGCACGGCTTGCATGCAGCTTCAAACACGGCAATTTCCTGCACGCAGCTTCCAGCACACCTTCTCAGGCAGCCGCGGTGAGTAGAGCATATGAGGTGCGGAAATCAGCTGGGCTGCATGGGCGGGGTGAGCAAACCAGAGAGTGAGATATATAGGACGGGATAGCGCCAGGGCAGGTGGGCAGGCCCAGATGGTGGTCGGAACTACTGGTTTGCCTGAACTGATCTGAACCGGCAGCAGCCCACCACTGGCCTTCTGGAAGGCCAATACTGTAGGAATCTGCTGGATTTCAATGGAAGTGAGATCCAAGTGAGTGCAACAAGCCAAGGTGGCTCAGTGGTTAGAGTGCAGTACTGCAAGCTACTTCAGCTGACAGCTAGCTGCAGTTCAGCCAATCGAATCTCACCGGCTCAAGGTTGACTCAGCCTCCCATCCTTCCGAGGTGGGTAAAATGAGGACTCAGATTGTTGGGGGAAATATGCTAACTCTGTAAGCTGCTTAGAGAGGGCTGTAAAAGCACTATGAAGCAATATATATGTCTAAGTGCTATTGCTATTGTGATTTATAAAAATGAAATTGAAAACAGGTTCTGACAGAGCAGAAGCTGTTATGGTAAGGCCACATAGTACTGTACTTCCAGTACTTCCCACTTCTATTCAATGTGGTGGAACAGGCAGGAAAAAGCAGTGTCAGAAATAGATGATCATTAACACTTTGAATTGAACCTGGGATTCCATTGGGAGTCACAGTAGAGATGTTACATGGTTGAATCTAGATGCATCCATAACTACCTGTGCCATTGCGTCCTGGACCAGCTGCAATTTCTAAGCAGTCCAAGGCAGTTCTAGTTTGGGTGCATTACTCACAATGATCTTAATGAACTATGGTGCTTTAAGGAAGAGTTCGTAAGGTCTCAGATGCCATGAAGAATTGTGAAAGGCTATTAGTATCCAGCTCTATTTCTGTAACTTCGTGATTGATTGATTGCATTTACACCATGCCTGTTCTTGAGAGCTCAAGTTGGTGTACACAAGAGGCTTCCTTCACTTTACCTCTACCATAAGAATTTGAGATAGATTGAGATAGATTGATTAGTGAGAACAATTGGTCTCAAAACACCCACCAAGCTCCAGAATGGAAGAATGAGGACATTCCCTCTGATAATTCAAACAGTAATATTAAATCTGAATCCAATGTCAATTTATTATCTCTTAATCAAATCTATCTCTCGGGCTTATTGAGAAGATAAATCAGGGAGATGGAAAACTATCTACATGACCCCAAGCTCTTGGAAAAAAGGCAATATATTGTATAAATGTAATCACTGAATAAGTACAGAAATAAATATGTGTGAAGGATTTCATACATGTACAGTACTTTTATCTCTTTTCCCATCTTGTCATGCACAAAACATCCATGGTCCACTTAGCTATCTAATTGGAGACAAAGATGATATCTCACTGAAAAGGAAGGAAGGAAGGAAGGAAGGAAGGAAGGAAGGAAGGAAGGAAGGAAGGAAGGAAGGAAGGAAGGGGAAAGTATCATAGGAAAATATTTTTATTTTATAATAATAGAATATATAATAGAAAAAAATCACCTACTACAATGTCCTACCAGCCAATGAATACTTCAGCTTCAACCAAAACAATACAAGAGCACACAATAGATACAAGCTCATGGTAAACTGATCCAAATTAGACTGCAGAAAATACAACTTCAGCAACAGAGTTGTCAACGCCTGGAAAGCACTACCTGACTCTGTGGCTTCTTCCCCCAACCCCCAAAACTTTAACCTTAGACTGTCTACTGTAGATCTCACCCCATTCCTAACAGGTCTGTAAGGGGCGTGCATAAGCGCACCAGTGTGCCTACCATCCCTGTCCTAATATTACCCTTTATTCGTATCCTTTTCATGTATTTATAATTATGTTTACACTTGTATCTGTCATAAAATACATGCTTAATGAAATAAATAAATAAATAAACAAATAAATAAAATAATAAAATAAAATAAATGTTTCCTTCTATTACTTCTTCCACATTTTTGCAGCAAATGAATCCCTTTACCAAATAATGTTCTGCTTTCTTGAGCAGTTGTATTTTACTTGTTTAGCTCAATCCAGAACACAAAACATTCCATTCCTCCCTCTGTGTGTATGTATAATATATACATACCACCAAGCCCTGGCATTGATAAACTGGTCACTTGTTTACTTGTAAGAAAGATGAAAGGAACTCAGATTCAAAAGCATCAAAAAACCTCAGCAGGCTCGTTCCCTTTGACATCTATGTTGATAGAAGAAAAGGGGGTGGAAAGGCAGGGGAGAGAAGGCTGATAGCAGATCTATCATATTTCAGCATGCCAAACCAAGGCACTCTGAAGAAATCAAACAACAGTAAAACTGGAATCTTCTCCGGGAAGATATTGGCAGAAACATGATTGAATACATCAGTTCATGTTTTGCAAGACTGAAGAGCAAGACTGATGCTGAAGTGCTGAGATTTTTATGTCTGGAAACCTGAACTCCCAACTTCCTCTTTGCTGATTTTCATTGGCCTGAAGCACTGGCCTAATGTATGTTTGTTGAAAATAAAGCTATAATCAAAACTCTGGAATTGCCTTTGTCACAAAGGTTAACTGGACTCTCTTCTCAACTTCCTATTGAAGCATTTCTTGAAACCCTTCTCATTTTATGCTTTTAAATGTTTTACGATCTACAGTCCTAATGGATCTTTTAAAATTGATCTATTTTTAGTGATGCAATTTTAATATTGAGCGCTTTTTTAAAAAAATATGTTGTTTGAGTTGAAAAGTATGGCTTGACCTTTCTGCTAATGATGATGATAATGATAATAATTTGCTTGGTGCCTTTACCAAAATGTTGATCCATCTTCATCTGCATTTCTAATAGCTTGGCTTATTGACTGAGCTACGTGGACCCATGTGATTACATTTAATGATCTCATAACATAATGCACCACAGGGCAAGATGGTGATGGAATGCATTGACATCATTTTATGAAAGGTAGCTTAAATCAGTGGCTGTCACCCTTTATGTCCTACCAATCAAAGCATCAGATGTACCCAAGACTGAAACAGAAAGCTCCCTTCTTCCGTGAAGGACATATCAAGATTTCCAGACGTTCTTCTCTTATACTTATCACTTACAGTAAGTTTTAAAGACATCAACATTTATAATAATACTTTGGTAATATAATGTTAAATGCCTTACTGGAGGCTTTCAAAAAGAGACTAGGCAACCATTTGTCTAAAGTGGTATAGGGTCTCCTGTTTGAAGCAGGGGGTTGGATTAGAAGACCTATGAAGTGCTTTCCAACCTTATTATTCTATGATCTATGTATAAAGGTAAAGGTAAAAGTTCCCCTTGCATATATGTGCTAGTTGTTCCCGACTCTAGGGGGTGGTGCTCATCTCTGTTTCAAAGACGAAGAGCCAGCACTGTCCGAAGACATCTCTGTGGTCATGTGGCCAGCATGACTAAATGCCAAAGGTGCATGGAACGCTGTTACCTTCCCACCAAAGGTGGTCCCTATTTTTCTACTTGCATTTTTTACGTGCTTTCGAACTGCTAGGTTGGCGGAAGCTGGGACAAGTAACGGGAGCTCACCCTGTTATGCGACACTAGGGATTCAAACTGCTGAACTGCAGACTTTTCAATTGACAAGCTCAGTGTCTTACGTACTGAGCCACCACATATAATATATAAGCAAGGGCTATCTGGGGCTGAAATAGTATTTGTTATGGTGAGAGTAGTCTTCCCCTAAGCCCTACTTTTGACTTTCTTTTCTAGCAAACACTAATGCACACTCATTACTCAGATATAGATACAGAATGAAGCAGACTTGAAAGAAAACGTGGAGATTTTCTAGTCCAACCCTCTGCTCCAGCAAGAGACCTTATACCTTTCCAGATAAATGGCTGCCAGGTCTCTTCTTAAAAAACCTCCAGTGTTCGAGTCCTCCAGATTCTGAAGACAAGCTGTTTAATGGTTCTCACTGTCAGGAAATTACTCCTTATTTTTAGGTTGCTTCTTTCCTTAGTCTCTGTTTCTTCTTGTCTTGCCCTCAGATGTTATTCTGTTTCTGAGTCTTTTATCATTGGGGTGGGGTGGGGAGTTGAGCCTCACCTAAATTACTTATATATGCCAACTGTAGTACTGATATCACTAGGGGAGAATCACTAGTTTAAAGAACTTCATTTGCTTCCCCTTTCCACTATACTCTCAGCCTCTTAGAATGCTTAAGTGATTCACTTAGAGCCCACTTTAGTATGTGAGCACTGTTAGTGAATGCCTACTTAGTTAGTGGGAAAGAACCACTGCCTCTGTCTGTCTGCCAAATCCCCATCTTGATTATTCAGATGAAGTGTGAGGCAGTAACTGGGGCAGGATGCAGATATGTGGAACCAGCATTATTTGTTTGTTTGTTTGCTTGTTTGTTTGTTTATCCATCCATCCATCCATCCATCCATTGATTTTTCATTGCATCAATGCTAAATATGTGTTTGAATCCAAAGTGTGGAGTCAGAATCTGCTGAATATCGACAGCAGATCTCTCTTGTATACCTCATCTCCTATCTTTGTAGGAGATTTTGATGTTGTACAACATTGAGTTATTTAATAGCCCCTTCTGGTTTGAGGATATGAATGCCATATCTGTACAGTGTACAAAATGTATGGCTTTCAAATGAAGGTAGAAAAAGTTTTGTCATTTCCAAGGAGTTCAGCATTCCAAAAAGGCAATTTGTACGATGGCTGGCAATTGCTTTGCAGGGTATATCCTTTCTTATTCCCACTCACCTTCACCAATCCCCCAGCTTCTTACACAATGGGACAACTCACCATGGCCAACTTGCCAATTCATAGTCAATTCACTGTGATCAACTTGTCATGGCCAACTCATCACAGGGCAATTCAACAATTCAATTTAATTATTTAAAATAATTAAAACATTATTTTAATTTTTCTCATTCACATTGCATTTTGTCCTTCCTTCGGAATAGTTTCTATAATGATTCTATTCCACCATTTCTTCGATATTAGTGTAACTCTAGTCCTGCAATGAGTTGGTCATGGTGAATTGGCTGCAGTGTATTCACTATGGCGAGTTGATTGTGGCAAGTTGGCCATGCAGAGTTGTTCTAGACCCACTTCTTACTGCCCAAAGAAGTGGGGAGATTGGTTAAGAAAAATCTTAAAAGGAAGCTGGCCAGGTGCCAGTCAAGCTTGTACCCTGGGCTATAGGATAACAATTCTGACTTCATTGCAGCTTTCTCTCTCCTTCTAAGTGACAGGGGAAGTACTCATAATAAATGAATTCACATTATGTCAAGTTCAATTGCTGTAGTAGCACATGCACAACCAGCCATGTTCTGCAAACTATGAGAACAATGTGTGAGAAAGCTGAGTTGCTGCCTCCCCTTATTTACTTATTTAAAATATTAATAGGCTTCCCATAAAGTCCACCCAATGCAGCAAGCAACAAGAATAAGCAACCATGAACACATTATTAAAATAACATAAGATGTTATTAAAATGCTAAAATTGAAGCAATATTTCAAACACAATAAAACATAATTCAGCCAGTGTATATATATAAAAATCAAAACAGCAGAATGACTGTGAAATTTGAAGAATTACAATGCAGATACACTCCTTAAAAAAAATAAAAATAAAGAGGGAAAGACATCTTCATTTTGTTCTTGACTCTCTGTGATTTTATGAGTATAACCAAAAAAATTGGTAGCAACACAAAAGTGGTTTGCCACTGTTTTCTTATGGGCTATTTTTTGATTTGGCTATGGAGCCTTGGGATTTCTTTATGTTTTCCTATGCAAAATAGTAATTAGATCTGCTTTAGTTTTTCTGATCAATCAAGGTAAAATGTCCCACAACTGGCTATAAACATAATAGCCATCTTCTATAAACTTGGAGATTAGATAGGTTTATGAAAGTGGATGGATTGATGATGGTTAGCTATCTGATTGTTATGGCACTGTCAGGCCTGCCTCTGATCAATTCCTAGGAAAGGAAACCCTTGACTCCATGGACTCAGCGAAAAGGTGCTTTTACTAAGAAAGAACTAAATGCAGCAAAAGTCAAAGTTTGATGCAAATGTGCACAAAAAGCAGAAATTGAAAATAATCACAGAGCCCTCCCATCCAGTAGTCAAACAGACAGAATCCAATCAATGTCCAGAAAGATGTTTCAGGAATGTCTCCAGTGCAGGTGCACTGCCTTTGTTCATGCCATTCCCAGGACAGTTGACCTTGAAGCTGTGAAACAACCCAAGTGGGCCTCTCTGTCTTTCATGAGTCCAATCATCCACATCAGTTCCCAGTATTTCCCAGTACATGGCTTAGGCCCGGGGTACTTACAGGACCACCTCTTGCCTTCCTCCCATTGCCCGGTGCGCTCCCACAGAGTCAGCCTCCTCCGGGTGCCATCAGCCAAACAATGTCGGCTGGCGGCACCCAGGGCAAGGGCTTTCTCTGTCAAAGCCCCGACCCTCTGGAATAGTCTGCCCACCGAGCTCAGGACGGCCCCCGACCTCCTCTCCTTTCGCCGTGGATTAAAGACGTGGCTGTTCCAACAATACTTTGATCGTGGGGTTATATAGTGTCTTTTTAGCATGATTTTAATGGGGATTTTAATTCATTTAAATTTGTTTGTTGTGATTTGTATTTATGATAGTTTATGTAAGCAGCCATGAGTCCTCAGGGAGAATGGCGGCATATAAATCACTTAAATAAATAAATACATAAATTTCCACTTTCACACCACCAGCATGCTTCACCTCCCAAATCCCCATTGCTCCCTCCCTCCCCATTTCCATGGCAGCTGACAGCATACTTGAAGGAAAGAGATGATGGCCAAGTTGACAGGCACTCACATCATGATCTGAAGGTTGTTAGAAATACCTTGTTGGTTGTTGTTGGGAAGATAATGCCACATCTATACCTACCTACACTTCAGTATAATTTTAAACTTTCATTTGACTTGAACTAAACTACAGGTATTTTCATGGACTTTTCATGAAGCTTGATTGGCAACTATATGGAAGTGGTTTATCATTGTCTTCTTCCAGAATATTTGTTGGATTTTCTAATCTAATTTACAATCTTAGAATTCCCTGCTTGTTTACCATCTAGTTTCTAAAGCAAGAACATTTTGGATAGGTATTGCTATCTGCTAAATCAGATGTATTTCTACTAATTCAGACATGTAGTGAGTATAGAGCTGGCCTTGAAAGAGAGAGGGAAGCAAGGCAACTATAAAACATAGCTAAGGCCAAATGAAGATACTGGTTTATGAAAACACTGTCCTCTAATGCACAAGAAGATAAAAGAGAGGAAGGGAAGCATGTTCAAATTGCAAAATTCTGTTTATGATTATTTGTTCATGAAATTTACATGGCTACCCATCTCACAAATGTGTGTCCAGATGGTGCACACTAAAACCAACAATGAAAAATTATTTAAAAACAGTTGAACATAAATATAAATGAGATCATTGAAGAATGCATCAGAACAATGCATTCTTTGTAACTATGCCTAAAATTCTAGGATATCACTTAATTATCTGGTAAAACACTTGAGAATCTGTAAAAAAAACCCTTTAAACTTTAAAAGAAATAGAAAAACTGAGATTTTGGGCAAGCAGGACACACACACTTGAACAAATATTTTACTCAGCCATGAAACAATAAATTAAATAAGATGAGTGATAATAATTTTCAATATTTTCTTAACATGATTATGTTGAATAAATCAATATGCTATGTGATATTTCATAGCAATCTGGCATTCAAAACCATGATAGAGAACTGAAAACCTAAATCCCTGGAAGGGGATTTGTCTGACCTTTTCTGGACCTGACTTTGAACCTATGTAAAGAGGGATGTGATTAATACTTGAACTGGAAAGCTTCCAGAATATCAAGATGAGGCTGGGAAACTCAATAAGATATCCCAAAAGAAATCAATGTTAAACCACTTCAGTCCCATTACATTCCCCCCTTAACTGCATGGAGGAGTACACACTGACATCCTTAATTAGGGGACTGGAGGCTAAAACATATGAAGAAAAGTTACAGGAACTGGGCATGGTTAGTCTAGTGAAGAGAAGGACCAGAAGAGACATGATAGCAGTATTGCAATATTTGAGGGGCTGTCACAGAGAGGAGCTGTCAACCTGCTTCCCCAAGCACCTGAAGGCCAGATAAGGAATAATGGATGGAAACTGATTAAGGAGAAATTCAACTTAGAAATAAGGAGGAATTTTCTGACAGTGAGAACAATCAACCAATGGAACAGTTTACATTCAGAAGTTGTGGGAGCTTTGTCACTGTAGGATTTCAAGAAGAGACTGGACTGCCATCTGTCAAAAATGGTGCAGGGTCTCCTGCTTCTGGGGGTTTGGACTAGATGACCCTTAAGATCCCTTCCAATTCTGTTAATCTGTTAATGAAACTTGATCATCTTCTAGTTATATATATGTGTGTGTGTGTGTGTATGTATATGTATAGTTATATGTATATATATGGTCTGTATATCCATTTTATCCTATGTCACAAACAGAGAATCTTAGGGTTGGAAGAGACTACAAAGTCTTCCAATTCTCCCTTCTTTCTAGAAAAGGAATCATCAATCAACAATAGCTGTCCAACTATTGTTAGAAAATAGTTAGAGTAGCCATGACTCCAGGACATGGCTATTCTACTGCCAAGTGGATTTCAAGAGTCACGTTGGTGCAGTGGTTAGAGTGCAGTACTGCAGGCTACTTCTGCTGCCTACCAACTGCCTGTAGTTTGGCAGTTCAAATCTAATGAGGCTCAAGGTTGACTCACCCTTCCATCCTTCCGAGATGGGTAAAATGAGGACCAAAATTGTTGGGGGCAATATGCTGATTCTGTAAACTGCTTAGAGAGGGTTGTAAAGCACTATAAAGCAGTATATGTCTAAGTGCTATTGCTACTGTTATTGCTATCAAGATCAGGAGATTCCTCATTAGTTTGAATCCGAATCCCTTTTAAAAGCTTCCATCCATTGGTTCCTTTGATACCTCAGGTGTCACAGAGAATGAAATCATCTTCTCTGTAACAGTCTTCAAGCCTTCCCTTAACCTTCCTTTCTACGAGGAAGGAAGGTTAATCCTTCCTCATAGAACTGGATAAATATATACAGTTCTTTCAACCAAGTCCCTAGTAATTTTTGCTGCTGTTCTCTGCACTTCTTCAATTTCTCAGCACCCTTCCTGTGGTGTATTGTGGTGACCAAAATGGGCCTCAGTCAGTGGTGGGATTCAAATTTTTTTACTACTGGTTCTGTGGGCGTGGCATGGCTTGTTGGCATGGCATGGTGGGCATGGCAGGGGAAGGATACTGTAAAATCTCCATTCCCTCCCCACGCCAGGGGAAGATTACTGCAAAATCTCCATATCCTCCCAAGCAGCTGGGACTCGGGAGGCAGATAATAGATGGGGGTGGGGCCAGTCAGAAGTGGTATTTACCGGTTCTCCGAACTACTTAAAATTTCCATTACCAGTTCTCCAGAACTGGTCAGAACCTGCTGAATATCAGCTCTGGCCTCAGTATTCCAGGTGTGGTCTGATCAGGGCAATGAAAAACCAGAATTGATACTCAGTGAGTTGGCTGCTTTTTCTTTGTGTTCCTAGAATGATCGATTCCCCGCCCCCCAGAAAGAACTCATTGCTTTCATTCTTTTGTACTTGTGTTAGAAATACAAAAATAAAAATGTTCTGTAGCTGAATTTAACTCTTGATGAATTTAGGGACATGTCAACATTTGAGAGCCATTTTGGTCTAGTGGTTAAAATGGCAGCCTAGAAGCCAGGAGACTCTGAGTTCTAGTCCTGCTTTAGACACGTATACCATCTGGGTCACTTTGGATCAGTCACGGTCCCTTGGCCGAGCTTTACCTCACAGGATTGTTGTTGTGGGGAAAATAGGAGGAGGAGGTAGTATTAGGTATATTTGCTCCCTTGAGCACTAGAGATGAGGTTTTTAAACGAACTATTAAATAAATAATTTTCTAGCTAACACTAACACCACTGCTTATTTCTTATATTTATTTAACTGCCCAATTTGACTCATAACACTGGAGTTTATTAGTTGTTCCTTTAAATATTTCTAGATTTTTTTAAAAAAAATGTAATATGGATATTTGCTGGTACTTAACCATATAATCAATCAATTCTTAATAAACAATGTTAACACAACTTAATATTCTAGTGTCGTATTGTGCAGCCATGAGAAACAGAGATTAGTTGTAGGAACGTTCACTTTTCTATTTCTTTCTTAATCTTCTCTGCACTTGCCTGCTGTCTGTCAGTTATTATGGCTGCAAGTTGCAATAATCTTTTGGCAGAATTAAGAAAGCACATCCCTTCAGACTTGCACTTAAGGATTGCTATTGCTATTATTCTACAAAAACATTTTGATTTATAACATGAAATTTTAATCTTTAAAACATTTTCATATATCTTTAATGCTCTGGGAAAAAAATGAATTCCTGAAAAAATATTAACCCTTATTTTTCTTAAATTCATTGTGGAGTGGACTTAGACTATATGCATGATTTAGAAATAGCTTACCACTGAAACCACCAGCAGTTGCTGGGTGCTGTATGTTTTCTTATTTATTCACTTCCAGCCTTTTATTATGTTTATTGGTAGCTCAAGGAGGTGAAAAAAAGGAGCCTGAGTAGAGTAGGGGGCTAATGCCTCCTACTAAAGGCAGCAATTAACATCCAGCTGCCTGTAATTCTGCGAGTTCAATCCTATCCAGGCTCAAGGTCGACTCAGCCTTCCATCCTTTCTAAGGTGGGTAAATTGAGGACCCAGTTTGTGGGGGCAATAAGCTGACTTTGTATAAATATACAAAAGTATGAAGGCTATTGCTTAACGCATTGTAAGCCGCCCTGAGTCTTTGGAGAAGGGCGGCATATAAATCAAATTTTTTAAAAAAACCCTAATACTCCTTCCTGCTCTTATTTTCCTCACAATGACAACCCTGTAAGATGAGTTGGGCTGAGAAGGAGGAACTGGCCCAAGGATACCCAGCTGCCTTTTATGCCTAAAATGGGAGTTTTGATGCCCAAACAGCATTGTTGCTTTTTGTTGTTTTACACTGAAATCAGGAACTCTACAGAAACAAGCTTAATGGATAGCTGTAAATTTCTACCATGATCATTTGTGTTCAACCTGGTAAAACATGTGAGTATAAAATATTGCAGCAGTTGCAAAGATTTCTCCTAAGTAGAATTCTGTGTCTGAGCTCCACTAGTGAAATTGGAAAGGAGAGAAGAAGGAATGTCATACTGGATTCATTCTCCATGAGTTTTCAGATGCTTTATCTCGCCAATCTCCAGAAACATTTCTGGTGAATCCAACAGCACTGTCAGATATGGCCAGGGTCCAGCTATCGATTAAGTTGAAGATATTTCTCTATTACGAACTAATTCAGCTGCTCTTAAGGCAGATAAACTGATAAGCAAAGATAAGTAACTCAAGTAAATTTGGATACTCTCATTGAAAGTTGAGGGACTCTGAATACTGTGGCTTTTTTCTCCTAGGCGGAATTACAGGAATTTTTAAACCCTGTTTGGGTGCTCCAACATTTTTAGTCCAATTTAGATATCAGGGTTTGAGGGCAGAGCTTTTGCAGGGTAGCAAGGGTAAAAAAGACAGGATGATAGCTAGCGTTGTGCAAATCCCCACCGCACATTAAAAAAAGAAGTGAAGCTTTGATGACACAACACAGCTGCCATCTTGACTTTTTAGACACTTCAAGTGGCAGCATTTTGTCCCATCTCCATGAGGGCATGCTGGTAAAATTGTTAAGGATTTGTACAGTATGCGTTGTATTCCTCCCACTCTCAAATACTGCACTATGATTATAGCCTTCTCTGTGGGGGACCCTGTCCTATGGAACGAACTGCCCCCAGATATACGAAGGATCCCCGACCTCTGTGCCTTCCATCGTGCTTTGGAGATCCTATTATTCCATCAAGCCAGGCTGACAGAATAATGATTTTAAATGGGTTTTTAAATGGTTTTTAGTTTGTGGTTTTAATAACGGCCAATGAATTGAATTATTTTAACTGGGTTTTTAATTTTTGTGTGGTTACTGTTTTATTATGGCTGTACACCGCCCTGAGTCCTTCGGGAGAAGGGTGGTATAAAAATAAACTAACTAAACTAACTAATCTAACTAACTAATTGTTTCTTCTCTACCCATGTGTCTTTCTTGCAAAATACAGGAGTGGTTTGCCATTACCTTCCAGTATGAAATTATGCCTTTATACTGTTACTAAAACGAAGGCCTGGGTTAGGATCATCCTGGATCCTAGAACTTGGCTCCTGGGTCATCCTGGATAAAGTCGACCTGTGTAGTTGCTAATAGGCAATGGTGACTTAATGGCAGACAATCAATTTCCTTATTACTGTTTGTTGTACAATTTGGAGTTGGGGTGGCAAATATATTGGTTGTAAGAAGGGACAGAAGTTCAGAGGTTTTGTGCCAGCTGTAAACTCCCAAATTTTGGGGAGGACTTCAAAATTCTGTATTAGGCATAGGGACACATTATTCCAGGGACATCTTTGGAAATTTAATAGTGATAGATCTTTAGACTGTGTCAACACTACAAAGGAGCTGAAGATCACTGCATCAGTCTGGCTAGAAACGTCCCCCTGTTTCTCTTCTTTATTTGAAGAGGAATCATAATCTGGGCCATGATGAAACCTTTGTACACTATCTCTATACCAAGGTGGAATTATTCTGTCTGCAAAGCATTTCAGATTACAGATTAACAGAGTTGGAAGGGACCTTGTAGGTCATCTAGTCCAACCCCCTGCCCAAGCAGGAGACCCTACATCATTTCTGACAAATGTCAGTCCAATTTCTTCTTGAAAGTCTCAAGTGATGAAGCTCCCACAACTTCCGAAGGCAAGCTGTTCCACTGGTTGATTGTTAACACTCACTGTCAGAAAATTTCTCCTTATTTCCAGGTTAAATCTCTCCTTGTTCAGTTTCCATCCATTATTCCTTGTCTAGCCTTCAGGTGCTTTAGAAAATAGTTCAATCCCTTCCTCTCTGTGGTAAACCCTCAAATATTGGAAGACTGCTATCATGTCTCTCCTGGTCCTTTTCTTCACTAGACTAACCATGCCCAGTTCTTGTAACTGTTCTTCATATGTTTTAGTCTCCAGGCCCTAATCATCTATTGCTCTATTCTGCACTTTTTTCTAGAGTCAACATCTTTTTTATAGTGTGGTGACCAAAACTGGATGCAGTATTCTAGGTATGGTTTTACTAAGGCCTTATAGAGTGGTATTAGTATCTCACTTGATCTTGATTGTATCCCTCTGTTAATGCAATTTAGGATTACATTGGCTTCTCCCTGTTTAGTGTCCAAGGCGAGGACAGTCTAAGAAGGAAGGAAAGACACTCAGATTTATTTTTAAATGATGCAATCCTAACCCCTACCCCTTTCCTCTTACCCTTTACCCCTTACCCCTTATCCCTATCCCTAACCCTAACCCTGACTCTAACCCTAATCCCAATCTTAACGCTAATCCTAGTCCAATCAATCCAAGTCTTTTGACATAATATGTGCTGGAAAGAAAATGGAGAGATTTAGTAAGATTAGCCTCTAGTAGCAATCAAATTTGTGGTCTATCAAATATTTCTTTCTTTCTTGAATATTAAACCACAAAGAAGGGTTAGATTGAATGTGGAGTGGAGCAAGGAGAGGGAGAAACTTTGCTGGCAGGAAAGGGGCCATTCTACACTCTACTGCTGAACCACTGAGAGACCCAGCCAGGGTATAAATCTGTGCTAATTGGCAAATGCAATAGTACTGTAACTTTATTCTAACAAGAGTTCTCAGAGGGGAGGCTTTAATGAAACAATTATTCTTTCCAATAAAATAACAATTAGTGGTTGGGATTGAACTAATTGTTGCTAACCTGGAGCAGTGCACTGCACAAAGGAAGCCAGAGATGGCTGCTTTGGGAAGAGCTGCCAATTGCCAAAAAGAAAAAAAGAAAAAGTTGTCAGGAAGCACTGAAGAATTGTTGAGTCAGAAGGGCCACATTGGCTATGGAGTCCAATTCTCTGGCTCAATGTACAAAGGTGAATGAAACCTTCTCAGCTGAACAGCTCTTTTGTCTTTGGCTGAACACAGCCAATGAACAAGTGCTCCCCATTTCTCTTCATACTTGGCTCCTGGAATGGTATGTGGGAAAGACTTCAGAAAACAGAGTGAAGAATTGCTACTTACGGAACTATCAGGGAATGTAGCCCAAAGCTGCATAATGGGCAGAACAAGAGTCTCAGAACAGACACTCCCTAGTTTCGTGCGTTGTAAAGGAGATGGCAGGTGTACAGGTAGTCCTCGATTTATGACCACAATTGAGCCCAAAATTTACGTTGCTAAGTGAACCATCGCTTAAGTGAACTTTGCCCCATTTTACAATCTTTTTTGACACAGTTGTTAAGTGAATCACTGCAGTTGTTAAATTAGCAACATGGTTATTTATTTATTTGTTATTTATTTTGTCACATTTCTATGCCACCCACCTCCCAAGGGACTCTGGGCGGCTTATAACAAAGAATAAAACAATGCGAACAATCCCATAAAAAATGTTAAAAAGAAAAACATTAAAACATTAAAAACTTTAAAAATGTTAAAACACATGCACTCCTATTTGTGGCCGGGTCTCGCAAGATCATTATAACAAGATCAACGGCCCCAGGCCTGCCGGAAGAGTCAGGTCTTCACCACTTTGCAGAAGGCCAATAGGGGTGGGGGCGGTCCAGACCTCAGGAGGTAATTGGTTCCAGAGAGCCAGGGCAGCCACAGAGAAGGCCCTCCCCCATGGGCCTGCCAGCTGACATTGTTTAGCTGACAGGACCCGGAGGAGACTGACTTTGTGGGATCTTACCGGTCACTGGGAGCTATGTAGTAGAAGGCAGTCTCGAGGATAGCCTGGCCCTGAGCCATGTAGGGCTTTAAAGGTAATGACCAACACCTTGAATTGCACCCGGAGACCAATAGGGAACCAGTGCAGCTCGCAGAGAATTGGTGTAATATGGGTGTATCTAGGCGCACCCACTATAACTCGCACGTCTGCATTCTGGACCAACTGTAGTCCAGAATGCAGCCGTGTGGCTGTTAAGTGAATCTGGTTTTCTCATTGACTTTGCCGATCAGATGGTCACAAAAGGTGAACACATCACCCTAGGAACCTGCAAAAACCACATAAATAGGATCCAGTTGCCAAGCATTGGGATTTTCATCAGGTGACCATGGGGATGTTGCAATGGTTGTAAGTATGAAAAACAGTCATAAGACACTTTCAATGCCATTGTGGTGACTAAATGAAGTGTTGTAAGTCAATGACTACCTGCACTTTCAGACTTACAAAATTCTGTTACTGTAGCTTTACAATGAAGTAGAATTAGTTTATCTGGTCATGTTTCCTATTTGGTCTGCCTGGTAAGGCTGACATCAATCTCACAAGTCTGAAAGTACACTTCTTCCACCATCTCCTTTACAGCCTAAGAGACTAGAGAGGATGTCTTCTCAACATAGTGCCAACCTTGGACTTGTCAAAGAATTCCATGTGGAGCAGCCCACCAACTTCTCAAAAACAAAATTTCTAAAATAATCTACTTTATCTAGAGGCACAAGTGATTGTATCCAGGTTCTTCAACATGTCGCATATAGTGTTTATGGTCTCATAGAAAGGAATTAGCCAAGTCTAATTATCCTCCATTTGCTTCTTGATAGTAATCAGGGTTGAGAAAGGGCTCAGAAGTGAGAGGGAACAGTTCTAAGGACGGTTTGCAGGTTAAACTAGAGCAGATGTACCTTATGCATTAAAGATTAGCAAACTCTGGGGCAGAGAAATGGAGATACCATTGTAATTCAATCAGGAGGATGTTATAATGTAATAAAGCAGGAGAGTAATGGCCTGTTGTGTATGATAACTCATTTTTTCTGTCTGCTTTCAATGATGCAAAGATCTGCTTAGCGGGTTTATGGAGATTTAATTTATATTATCAGGTGACACAATTGAACAGCCTAATAAAATACTCCCTAATATAATACTCAATGTTTTAAAGTGCTTCCTTCTTTATGGCTTGATATGCCACCTAAGAAAAAAGTGAATATCACTCATGTCAAGCATAAATGGCTGAGAAAAATTACCTCCTTCCTTCTTTTGTTCCTTACTTTTGCTCTTCTGATATTTTGCCCCATTTTACATCATTTTTTAATCTCAGTCTCCTCATTTCCTCCTGAGATTGTCCTCATTTTGGACACTAAACTGGGGGAGAAGGTGCCTGCCATGGTCTTATGTACTGGGGGAACAAAAGGATGTATCCTATGCATTTACATCAGAAGTGAATTAATGTCAATACATACATACATACATACATACATACATACATACATACATACCCATACATTTCAGAAACCATATGGGTCAGAATTTAGAATTGGAGAAATTCGTATTGTTCTATTAGTAATAATATTTGGGTATTTCTGATGAGTTTTTCCAGTGTGAATGAATTTTGGGAAATTAAAACTAGGATGAATTTTGGGAAATTAAATAGGACCTTTCATATGCTAAGTAATGTCCTATCATTTTATAGAGGATTATTTGATTATTACTATGAATGGAAACCTGAACTTGTGACCATCTAAAACTCCTTATAGCAGACCTTTTTAACTGGAAAGGCTGAACTAATTACAATGCCATAAAAACTATCTGAATTCCTTGGTGCTCTTTGAGCTTGGTTGTTTTGCTTGTAGACATTTCATTATCCAACTAGGTAACATTATCAGTGCTAGTGAGTATGGGTTTGCCCCCAGTTTATATGCAGTAGCTTGCCCTGGCAATGTTGGTAGGGGTGTGGTTTTCTTCTTGGTAGTTCTTTGATTAGGATATTGTTTTCTGTATGTGTAATAGTCTGGTGTTAATCCTGTGTGCTATACCAGTGTAGTGTCCCATTCACTCACACACATTATGGTGGGTTAGTGGGTTTATTAATATTCCCAAGAAATTCTTCATTAAAAATCCAGAACTGTCCCAATTAAGTCCAGCCAAAACTTTCCCAAACAAGATAAATCAACTAGGAAAAATTAAATTCACAATACAAGAGGGTGCATGAGGCAAGACAAATCCACGGGTCACAGGGCACAATCCAAAGTCAAGGCACAGGGTCAATATCAAGGTAAGGCTGGAATCACAATGACCAGGAAACACACAGCTAAGAAATGTACACATTGTTCCCAGCATTGTTTCCCATCTGTCTGTTGTGCTTAATAGCCAGCTTCTGGTACAACCCATCAAGAGGGATGAGGCTGCCTCCTCATGAATAATCAGGCTGACCTTCTCTTCTCCTGCCTTTTTGCTTCCCTACATGTTCTTGGATCATGTGCAGAAGGCAGTTCCTCCTCACTAACTGGCTGCAGCTGCATGCTTTCCCCATGTGAAGCCCTTGGGCTGTTCTGTTGCAGCTGTGCTTCAGCCAAATCACTCTCAGCCAGCTGCTGGGGGCCACTGACCGACTCCCCTCCTGAAGAGCCAGGGACTGGTTTATCCTCCTCTTGAAGTGACATCTAGAGAGGCATCTGGGGAAGTGTCTGGATGAGTCATCACACCTTGCTTATCTGGGTATTGGTTGCCAGAAAGGATGTGTTCTGAACTTTTGGTTTCCTTCTTAGTTTTTTAGACAATGTTATAATTGAAATGACTAAGTCACATATTAGAATGGAATGGAATGGAATGGAATGGAATGGAATGGAATAGAATAGAATAGAATAGAATAGAATAGAATAGAATAGAATAGAATAGAATAGAATAGAATAGAATAGAATTTTTTATTGGCCAAGTGTGATTGGACACACAAGGAATTTGTCTTTGGTGCCTATGCTCTCAGTGTTCATAAAATGACAAGATTCGTTCGTCAAAAATTGTAAGGTACAACGCTTAATGATAGTCATAGGGTACAAATAAGCAATCAAATCATACTAGGAAACAATCAATATCAATATAAATAATAAGGATACAAGCAACAAAGTTACAGTCATGTAGTCATAAGTGGGAGGAGATGGGTGATAGGAACGATTAGCAGACTAATAGTAGTAGTAATGCAGCCTTAGTGAATAGTTTGACAGTGTTGAGGGAATTATTTGTTTAACAGAGTGATGGTGTTCGGGGAAAAACTGTCCTTGTGTCTAGTTGTTCTGGTGTGCAGTGCTCTATAGCGTCGTTTTGAGGGTAGGAGTTGAAATAGTTTATGTCCAGGATGCGAGGGGTCTGTAAATATTTTCGCAGCCCTCTTTTTGACTTGTGCAGTATTCAGGTCCTCAATGGAAGGCAGGTTGGTAATAATTGTTTTTTCTGCAGTTCTAATTATCCTCTGAAGTCTGTGTCTGTCTTGTTGGGTTGCAGAGCCAAACCAGACAGTTATAGAGGTGCAGATGACAGACTCAAT
The DNA here is from genome assembly GCA_030761175.1 of Masticophis lateralis. NCBI lineage: Eukaryota > Metazoa > Chordata > Lepidosauria > Squamata > Colubridae > Masticophis > Masticophis lateralis. Next base: position 332,049,448 of record JAUDYJ010000001.1, read on the forward strand.
AATTCCTCTATAGAACTGTATCAGCAGCTCCTTGGGCAGTTTGAGCTTCCTGAGTTGGCCCAGAAAGAACATTCTTTGCTGTGCCTTTTTGATGACATTTTTGATGTTAGGTGTCCATTTTAGGTCTTGAGATATGATAGAACATAGAAAGTTGAAGGTCTCTACTATTGATAATGTGTTGTCTAGTATTGTTGAATATACATTTATATATACTGTGTGTACATAGTCATACAATTTAAGTAGCTAAGATTGAAAAACACTGGTCTAAAGGAACAAGCATTTTATAATTAGGTGATCTTTCAAATACGTAGAGATGGTATTAATGTAGAGGTACAGAAGGCTCCAGAAAGGAATGCCAAACCCAACTGGTTTTTGCAAAGGATGGGCTAAATCTGCCAAGATGAATCTGAATGATTCAGGCATAAAATATGTAAAAAAAAAAAAAAACCCAACCCATGCTCTGTGGTTCTTCCAGATGAGGAAGAGGCCAGTACTTTCCTCAAAAGGCCCTGCCTTGGCAAAGCATCGTCTAAAAATAGCTGAGATTGTAATAAAAGAAAGCAGGAGATTAATTGTTATTGTTGTACAGAAATGGGTAATCGGGAATTTAACAGCTCAGACCTGTTGTCTAAATTTAATTTACAGATATACAAATCTCTACTTAATGAGAAACTAGTGAGTATATTCCGTGGCAGAAAAAGAAACATGGTCTCACATAGAAATATTCACTGATTTTGCCCAATATCTTGTGAACTAAACAATCCAGAAAGACAGAGTTGTAATGTGTAACTACCTGAAAACAATGTTTGTCATTGCAACCTGCTGACGGTGCATTCCTGAAACTCAGGTCTCCCTAATGCAGATCCAGAACTGAGTTGTAGAAGGTGGTTTTTCTTATCTATGAGTATAATTTATTGTGATAGGCTTCAATTGTCTTCCTAAACTGTGGCTCGAGTGTATTTAATGTTGCCCTAAAAATTAAAATAAAATTGGAAAGCCTCTTTGCATTTGAGAAGCAACACGGTACCAGTAAAAAGAGGGCTTGAGTCTCAATTCCAGGACCATCTCAACAGAAAGAGAAATTTGACACAGGAATCAGAGAAATGCTGGAGGTTGACTAGAAGTCCTCCAAGATCCCTTCCAATCAGGGGTGAAATGCTACCAGTTCGCATTGATTCAGGTGAATTGGTAGTGATAAAAACTACTGGTTCAGGCAAACTGGCAGTAAAAAAAAGCTACTGGTTTGTCTGAACCGGTATTTCCGAGAATCAGCTGTGATGCGCAATTTATATTCGCTAGAAAGCAGGAAATCCTGCTTCATAGAGAATCTAAATTGTGCGGCACAGCTGTTCCCCCCTCCTCGCTGTTCTACTTACCTTGTTAAGCCTCCCTTTTCCTCATGAAGCCTGTGTTTGGTGTGGACTGCGCATGCGTGCATGTACAGCATGTTTGGCATGCACTGCACATGCATGCACACAGTGTGTGTTTGGCATACACTGTGCATGATCAGGCAGCGAACTGGTGGCAATCTGCGGAGGATTTCACCACTGCTTCCAACCCTATAATTCTATTTTCTATGGCAGACACAGAAATTACAACCGCCTGGAGAAGTAACAACAATTATAACAACACCACTACCATAACAATCCTATCACTTTGTAATTCCCTTTTGGGTGTCATGACTTACTCTAACCCATTTGAAAATTCTTTCTCATTCTTCTCTTTCTGTATTGCTGGCTTAAATTTTCCTCTTCATAAAAACAACAGCCAGTAACTCACATGTGACAAAACATGGCACTGTTGTTTTAGCCACGTTTTAGCATATACTACCTGCGTTTAATATTTTATAAATGATAAAATCGAAGTGATCTTTAAATGGCAATGAATAGCGTTTTCTTTCCTTCAGCTTTTTGCTGCCTTCTATTAGTTCTTGAAATGTCTGCATTCCATGTATGGGACTGCTGCATGATTTGCACTGGAATGAGAGTTTCATCTATAGTTTTTTATTGGTGGATTGTGGAGAAAGGATGGATGAGAATACATAGCCTTGGTGGCTAGAAACCACAAAAGACACTGGAAATTGAAGGAACACTTCATTATTTTTGTAGGATATAAGAGACTTTCCAAAGCCTGTCCAAACCTCTTCCTATTCTATCTATAATAAACAAAATTAAGGTTGGGATGTTTAGACTTTCTTTCTCATGCTTTCTTTTATTTCTGTACTGAGATTATACACTGTATGGACAAGACCCTCTTAATGGCTTTTTCATACTTTCCTAAAGGTCAGCTTTAAATTTCCTTACATAAACTAATGTATCAGAAAATGAAATCTAATGACAACTATTAACTCTTTACTTATCACTTTCCCACCATTTCATTCCACCTAATTATCAGGAGCAGCTACAAGTAGAAATTCGGATATACATATTCTCTCTCTCTCTCTCTCTCCCTCCCTCCCTCCCTCCCTGAGAAATAAAAGATTTCATGGTATTGAAATGACATGTCTCCCCATGGTGGCCAATTAACATGATAAGCAATAAAATCATCTCAAGACTGATAACTATGCTTGCTTAATGTAAGTACTTACAAGCCTCCAGTGCTGGAATAACAATACCATACAAAAAGGGAAAAGTGAGTGTGAATTGGTGCATCAAGCATTAAAGGAACTTGAAAGCAGAGTTCATCTCCATACAGATTTAAGAGCATTTACTCATATTACAACATTACAGTACATATATAGGCTAGGAATTGGATAGTTAAGAAATGCGTGGGTTTGTGGAATGTATTTCTAGATAGTGTAGAATTCTTAGTGCAAAAAGCAGTAGCACATATTAATTTTCATAAAGAAAAAGACAGGCCACAAAGGATGTTGTTTTTAATAATGGCTCACATCAGTGGTGGGATTCAAACATTTTTACTACCAGTTCTGTGGGCATGGCTTGGTGGGCGGGGCATGGCTTGGTGGGCATGGCAGGGGAAGGTTACTGTAAAATCACCATTTCCTGCCAATCAACTGGGACTCAGGAGGCAGAGAATAAATGGGGGCAGGGCCAGTCAGAGGTGGTATTTACTGGTTCTCTGAAATTTCTCAAAATTTCTGCTACTGGTTCTCCAGAACTGGTCAGAACCTGCTGAAACCCACCTCTGGCTCACATACTTTGGTACATCCTTCTCTTACAACAATGTTTCTCAACCTTGACAATTGTAAACTTCAACTCCCAGAATTGCCCAACCAGCATAGCATTACCAAGGTTGAAAAACACTATTCTAAAAGTTAGATACCACCCAACATCTTGCCCTATTACCAATGAAGACTGAATTCTGATGGAAAGTTTTTGGGAAGTGTTTTTTTTGGGGGGGGGCATAATTTAATAATAATTAAAGGGGTGCTTTATGCTCTGACCACACATTGGGTGAGTCAGCTTTATGGTTCATTATTGATGTTCTGCAGTCATGTGACCATGATTCATGAGGCGTTTTGCTGGTTTCCAGCATTTTTTGTCACTTCTGTTTTTGGTTTGAGCTTGGAGCTTGGCAGTTTGGTTGCAAACATTTCATCCCCATTCAAGGTGGTGTCTTCAGTGTGCTTTGGACTGTGATTGTCTGGGGAACATTGGCTTTTAAATACCTTTCTGAGTCCGGGTGTGATTTTTGATTGGCTGGCTGTAGTTACTGAGTCATAGTCCTTTGTTCTTGGGGGGGGGGGTTGCCAGTTTCTTTTGCCAGATTTTTTTGGTTTTGCCAGTTTTACCCATTCAAATTAATTTGTTTCCTTGGTGAAAGTATTTTGAGGGGTCCTTGGTGCTCTTTGATATGGGTTTGTTTGTTTATTTATTGATTGGTTGGTTGGTTGGTTGGTTGGTTGGTTTGATTTATATGCCGCCCTTCTCCAAAGACTCAGGGGGGCTTACAATGCATTAAGCAATAGCCTTCATACTTTTGTATATACCTGCTTAGTAGGGCTTTCGGCCCCCCAAAGCAGTGTTCTTTTTTTTTTTTTTTTTTACACAAAGTCAGCTTATTGCCCCCACAATCCGGCTCCTCATTTTACCTACCTTGAAAGGATGGAAAGCTAAGTCAACCTTGAGCCTGGTGAGATTTGAACTCACAGTAATTGCAGGCAGCTGGCAGCTAAGTGCTACTTTAACAGCACTTTAGTCCGCTGCATCACCAAGGCTCCTCCTCCACCAAGCGTTGTTTTCTTGCAGACATTTTGTTACTGAAACTAGGTAACATTATCAGTGCTAGATACAGATTATCTAGAACTCATGATGTTACCTATTTTGGGTAATGAAACGTCCAGAAAACAACAAACCACCTCAAAGACTCCTCATTTCAACCCTGAGCTACAAATATTCTCCTTTATTGAAAGTATCTTGATCCAAAGTTCTTTAGAGGGCCTTAGGGATTAAAAAAACAAAAACAAAACCAAGGTCTTTGTTAGGATCCACAATTTTGGGACAAGTCTTCTGTGAATTATTATGTGCCTCTTTGTCTATCAATCATCTTGCCTTCAGTTCTGTTTAATTTTGAATGCGACAAAGTTTATTAGTTTCTTAATTGAGTCTATCTGCTCATTCAGTGACATCCTGCTAACATCAAGCCCCTACCAGAAACAGCCAATTGCTGCTTTAGCTCCAATTCCAGATCCTAATTTTGTTCCGTAACAGACTCAGAAAATGGCAGTGAAGATTTAAGGTGACTGAAAACTAATTTCTATGAGAAGAGATGAATAAAACTAGATATTTAATCTGGGGGAAAGCCAAGGGAAGATAGAATAGCAATTTTCAAGCACTTGAAAAGGAATCAGTCAGAACAAATTCACACCTTGTTTTTATCATCCTGGATTGTGTAGACAGTAATCAGAAAATACAGATCCTGACTGAAACTTGGGGGGAAAAAATTTAACAGTGGAACCAATTACTAAGAGGTGGTACACTCTGTATTGAATTTGTTAAAGCAGAGGCTGAACAACCATCCAATTGGGAACACTTTAATTTCCTACATTGGGTGGGGAATCAGTCTTAATGACCTGAAAATGCCCCTTTCTGTTTCTGTAATTCTGTAATTTATAGCTTTATAGATAGAAGTGATATTGCCTTTTATATTCCACATCCGGATCTGAATTCTGTCCTTCTAAGCAATTGCCTGCTTAATGGAGAGTGTTGCATTCTTAGACAGAACAGAGTAGCAATCTCTTAATGCATGGTGGAATTGGTACAGATGCTGTACCCATTTGAAATTTCATTATTTTCCCTAGAAATTGAACTTACTAACATCTCAAAACCATTCTGGAAGTTCTGGTAGAAGCTTCATTCCAGTTAGAGAGCAAATTAGAATTGCCAGATTTGTTATACAGTATATAGGCTAATCAAACATTAACTATTGCTGTATGTGACAATGCAACAGAAATGGGAAATGATAGATGTAGATATGGAAGACATGTAAGATTAAACTACGGTAGTCTTCCATTTATGATCACAATTTGGACTGGAATCTTGATCATTGCGTGAGACGGTCATTAAGTGAGATGCCACTATACTCAACAACTGCAACCCCAGCATCCCTAATTGTAGTCATTAAAGGGCTACCTGGGCATGGTGGGACAAGGAAATGATATGTTTATTTCACTATATAGGTCCAGGCCCTCTCTCCACTAGGGAGATTGATCATGAGAATGATGGTACTTGCTAGTGATTTTTTGTTTTTTGTTTACTAATTTAAGGTCCATTCCTCTAGAACCGTGATGGCGAACCTATGGCATGGGTGCCACAGGTGGCACGTGTAGCCATATCGGTGGGCACGCGAGCTCAGCTCAGGCAGATATGTGTGCACCGGCCAGCTGATTTTCAGGCCTTCTGGGTCCACTAGAAATCAGGAAACACACTGTTTCCTGCCTCCAGGGTGGGGAAGGCTGTTTTTGCCCTGCCCAGGCTCCTAGAAAGGCTCTGGAGCATGGGGAGAGTGAAAAACGGCCTACGAGGCCCACTGTGCCATCGTGTGCTAAAAGCAGGGGGAGCACGGGGGGGCACATAGAATTATGGATGTGGGCACGCATGCATATGACCCGCCCACGTTCCCCCAGCTTTTGGCATGCAATAGCAAAAAGGTTAGCCATCACTGCTCTAGAACAATAGGGGATTGGTGAATGAACCTGAAATCTGGTGAAAATCCTAGCAATGCCAGCATTTTCACCAGATTTGAGCTCTGCTCCTCAAGGAGTGGAGGAGAGATCCTTCTGCACACTGGAGGAATAGGCCTCAAATCCAATATCCCTGCACGTGTAGTCTTCCCTACCAGCTTCCCCACTGATTTTCTGGAGAAGCTGGCAGAGAAAATTGCAAAAGGCAATCACATGATTGCAGGGCATTTGTTAATCGGTCATAAATGGAACAGTCTTCCATGTGCTTAAAATGCAACCATGTGATTGGAAGCGGACCACACTCTTGATAACCATAAAACACTTCTTTTGAGTTTGTTGTAACTGCAGCCCTTAAATGACCGGTCTTAAGTCACGGTCTAGCTGTACCAGAGCTCCAGGAGGGGCCTGCAAAATCTAACAGCAGTACTTCCATCAAACAATTTGGAGTGAGGACAATAATACAGAGCAGCCTTACACAGTCTGAATTGTCTTCTTTTGCCATCAGCAAAGTTATTTTATAGCCATTTCTGATGGCCTGGTGATAAACCAGAGATCATCATGCTCTCTCAGAAACACAAATAGGCAAGAAATGTATATTGAAAAGAAACATTCAGATTAGCAGAGAAGATATCTAAGCAATAGAAGACTGAATTGGACATATTGAAAGAAAGAAAGAAAGAAAGAGAGAGAGAGAGAGAGAGAGAGAGAGAAAGAAAGAAAGAAAAAGAAAAAAGAACACTTAATGTGGAAAACTGGTATCCTCTACTACTCCCCAGAACATTTGTAATAATATAAGGATGCATATTTCGTGCCCAAAATGTTCATGTGTGAACAAAAATTCTAACATTTTAGCTCTAAATGTAGCAGCCATTGCAGACAGCTGGTTTCAACCCCCTCCCCTCCCCTCCATCTGTCAGGCAACAGAGTGATTTACTTCCAGGTAATTACAGGAAAGAGTTTTATGACTGGAGGCAATTGTCATAATTCTGCTTAGAAATTAACTCTCCTTTCAAGCTGAAACATAATTTATAGATGGGAGACAATTGAGACAGCGAGTTTATTTTTGGCATAGGTGACAATCTCAATTGCTCATTCAATTATTTAGAGCAACTATTTAAATCTAAATGACTGCCAATTTGGTGAAGTGGTTATGTTACGTGTAAATCTTCTCCCTGGGCATGTTCAGCACAGCATCTTGGCATGCCAAGGGTTAACCAGTCTAAATGAACCTGACCCCTCCTTCTTCCCCCTCCCATTACCTGTTACTCCACCTCTTGGGTATTTAAGGTCATCCCACATGTGTCCACAGTTGTTCCTGATGATACCTGTAATGAAGCAGATGTAAATAAATAAAGATTTGCTCTTGAAGAATAATCCAGTGTGTCTTCGTATGTTATTGGGCCCCTGATTGATCCAAGCTCACAGAATGGTAGCAGAGGATGGTTGGGCAACCCAATAATTAGAAGACATGCCAAAAAAACCGCAAACGAGGTCAGAGACCAGAAGGCGGGAAAAACAACAAAACCCAATTGAAGACATGGCAACGCCAATGGCTTCAGAAGAAGAAAAAGAAAGCACCCTCGAAGAATATTCATCGGATGATGAACGGGGGCAAAAAGACCCAAACGAAGAAAAAACCCAACAGGAAGAAATCAGCAGACTCAGAAGAGAAATGATGAGCCTGCTAGAAACCCCTGCAACCGACGAAGACCTCCTGGCCGGCATCAGCTATCTCATCCAGAGCCAGAACAAGGCCAGGAGGACTCAAGGACAACAAACAAGGCGACCGGACATAAGCCCGGTAAGAAAACCCCCCCAAAACTATTATTTTCCTAAGGCAGAAGGGGGGATTCCTGCGCAAATCCAAGACCGGCGGCCATCTTTGAACACGTGGCCAAAATAGATGGCCGACCTCCAAGAAACCAAATTTGAATATGCAGATCCACCAACCAATGAAATACCCGAACTCCAAAAACTACGAAATAATGATGATTCCTCGGAAGAAAGTGAGGAATCACCCCCCGAGGACATTCCCGACGATCAGGCAGTGGAAGAAGCGATAAAAACGCTCACCGCCGCCTTCCGGACAAAAATAAAAATTTTAAAGGGGCCTACAAAAAGCGCCAAAAAACCCAAAGGAGAGAAGAGAAGACCCCCCAGCTGTTCACTAAGGGACCCACCGATGCCGCAGCGCCCCCCGGTAGTGACACGCCACCCCACTCCCAGGCCGCGCCCGCCGGAAGGAAACGAATGGAGAGAATACTCACCGCCACCGCCGCTGCTGCAGAGAGAGACCAGGAGCTGCCCAGCAGAGAGGACAGCCTTCCTTGACCGCCGCTGGACACCTGGAACTGAAGCAGAGGCCTTCCCATCATGGACAGGCAGCCCAGCCGGAGCAGAGACGAAGAGGTCCTTCCTCGACGAAGTCCCAGCCGAAATGAACGCCGCGCATGCGCAGAAGCTCCTGTGGACCAAAAGAGAAAAAAAAAATGCAAGGAGGGATTTTTAAATTACCTACCAGCATTCCTGAGCCACTCTGCTATTTCCAGCATGTCAAGTACCATGGACAGCAACACACACCTGTGAGTAATACACAAAATAACACAGGGAACTTACCAAATGGGTTTCCAATTTTAAAAATGCAGGGTTCAAACCTAATGGAGTGGTATCAACAACTCCAAGTTTTATTTCTAAAAGAAAATATGAAGTTTTTTATAACTGACCCACCTGATACACCATGGACATTTGAAATGGACTGCATGCACCACAAGGCATTTTGCCTCCTTATCTCTAGCATATCCCCCACAATTTACTATAGTATTGAGGATGATCTGACTGTACATGATGTTGTTCAGAAAATATTTGGTTATTTCTATAGCGATAGTGTAGCCACAACAACAAAAATTTCCAAAGACTTCTATTCTGCTAGGATTAAACCAGGGGTGTCAATGGGAGAGCATTTAATGGAATTGAATGCAACTAGGGCGGAATTGCAACTAAGGGGGGAAATAGTGTCAGAGCAGACCATGAAGAGTATCATCCTCAACTCACTAGACCCTTCCTGGCGAACATTCCTAACACAACTCAACATACTTAGCCTAGGCCACATGACCATAGACAGCCTATCTAACCTACTCATAGCAGAGGACAATCACAGAAAGGAACACCAGGTGACCCATAGAGAACATAAACAAACACGAAGAGTGGCCTTCACTGACACCACCCGAGACTCCCCCGAGTGCTATAACTGCGGGCGAAGGGGCCACTACAAACAGGACTGCACCAGAGGGTACAGGGACAGATACAAACATGAACCACGCGAAAGGCACACAGATAGGCGCCACCATGACAGCAGGGCAAGACGAAGGGATTCACCCAGGCCCTGGGAGAAGAAAGAAGGCAGAGACAACTCTAGGGATAGCAGGGACGAATCCCTATGCAGAGTAGGAGGAGCCACACAGAGTAACAAGACTAACGAAAATGGGTCCTGGTGGCTCATTGACTCAGGGGCCACCAATCACACCACATGTGAAAGGGGACTCCTCTCTTCTTTCACAGAGGAGAATTACTTAATCAAAGTGGCTAATCAGAATGACGTGAGAGTGACAGGGAAAGGCAACGTAACCCTCCCCAGACTAGGAAAACTAGAAGGAGTGTTGTTGGTACCAGAGATACCCCACAACATACTCGCCTCCTTGAAACTCAGCAAGGAGGCAGGGATAGAAATTATCATTAAGGAGGGGGGAATCACCATGACCAAAGAAAACACAGTCATAGGAAAAATCACAATTAGAGGGGGCCTACCCTTCCTTTACGTAGACAAAACCAACGCCAAAGAAGACACCAAGGGCAACAAAGAACAAGGGGAGGAAGATACCCAAACCCACAAGGGAGGCAAGCAAGACAAGGGTAGGGTTAATATAGGGAAGCCGTTCCATGATGAGTGCGCACACCTGCTGCACCGCAGGTTAGGGCACGCTAGCTTCCCTGTTGTTCAAAGAGTTAATGACTGTACTGAGGGCTCAAGAATAAAAAACTGCAAAACTTATTTGGACTGCTCTATATGCAAGCGCTCTAAACTAAAGGTAGCCCCCAAACCCAAAAAGGCCACACGCTCAACGGATCACATATTCGAGATGGTACACATGGACCTCGTAGGCCCACTTAGGCCCTCCATAAAATATGGCAAGAGATTCTTCTTAACTATAGTGGATGATTACAGCCGCTACGGCTTCGTGTACACCCTAAAACACAAAAGTGAGACCTACCAAAAATTTAAGGAATTCTATAAGCGTGTGGAAACACAACACAACACAAAAATCAAGAAAATCATGACTGACAGGGGATCAGAGTTCTTATCCAATGACTTCTCCCGTTGGCTGAGGTCAAAGGGCGTCCTGCACTTTAAGTCATCGCCATTCTCGCCATTCCAGAACGGCGTTGCAGAACGCAAAAACTCAGCATTGCAAACAATGATGAGGTGCGTCCTCGAGGACGCTGGGCTTGGCCAACACTTCTGGGCCGAAGCCCTGACTTACTCAAATTACACGATCAACAGACTCTGGTCCAGCGTGCTAAACATGATGCCTTACGAGGTGATGTACAATAGAAAGCCAAGGATATCCCATCTCCACATCTTTGGGGTCACAGCAGACGTGCATATACCCAAGCAGCTCCGTAGGAAGGGAGACAAAATATCAAAATGCCTTAGATTCATGGGTTATGAGACAGGCACGAAAGGGTACAGGTTCCTAGACAATAACAACAAATTCATCATCTCCAGAACTGCCACTTTCCACGAACAGGCTAATTGGTCAAAAATACACCTCAATGAGTTGCATCACCAGGTAGGGAACAGCCAGGAGAAACCAGACAACATTGATCACCCACAAGACAACTACACACAAAAATCACTCCAACCCAGACAGAAAGTAGATTCACTCACTAACAAAGAAGCAAAATACATGCACGACGTGGAGACCCTGCAAGGTAGGCCAGTCAGAAGCAATAGGAACCAAAAACCAAAAAGGTTCAATGATTACGTCATGCACTTACAGACAGAACCCGTTACCCCTGAAACATATAGCGAAATAACAAAGTTACCATTGGGAGAAAGACAAAAATGGGAAGCAGCAATGGAAAAAGAAATGAACAGCCTTAGGGAGCTAAGCGTATACACACCATCTAAGGTACCGGAGGGTAAGACCGCCATTGGGACAAAATGGGTCTTCAAAGTAAAGACTTTAGAGGGGGGCCAGAATCTATACAAGGCCAGACTCGTAGCACAGGGATTCGCCCAAAGGTTCCCCGATGATTACACAGAAACATACTCACCAACTGTAAGGCCCGAGAGTGTCAAAAGCGCACTGGTCATAGCAGCCACTCTAGGCCTTGAAGTGCAACAATATGATATACAAACAGCCTACCTACACGCCAAATTAGACAAAGAAATCTACGTGAGGGCTCCACCTGGCAAAGAAACCACTAAGGGCGACACCTGGTTACTAAATAAGAGTCTATATGGGCTTAAACAGTCGGGTAAGCAATGGTATGACTGTCTGGTTAAAGTATTGGAATCTATGGGGTTCAAGGCTACCCTAGCCGATAACTGTCTATTCACCAAGAAAAACAACGGGGGCATGGAGTATGTCCTCATATATGTGGATGATATATTATTCATAAGTAAGAACAAAGAGGATTGCGATGCCTTCGCAAGCGAATTAGGCAAACACTTTTCTCTCAAATCATTGGGGGGTATCAACAAATACCTTGGGGTACACGTTACCAGATCACCCAAGGGCTTCTTTCTAAGTCAAAAAGAAAAAATCAGCGAGCTTCTTGTTAAATGTAATATGTCAGGTGCCAAACCTTGTGAAACTCCCATGTTAGCAGACTTTCAAAAAAACGTGTACAATGACTCACCGCAGTTCCCAGAAAACACCTTGTACAGATCCACAATAGGCTCCTTATTGTACATTGCTAACTGGACACGGCCGGATATCGCCCTGCCCGTGAACCTACTCTCAAGACACGTAGCCAACCCCACAGTATTTCATTGGGAAGCAATAAAAAGAATACTTAGGTACCTAAAGTACAGCATCAATAGTTGCCTCAAATTAGAACCCAATGCCAGAAAGAAACCTCTCCTCCACTGCTACGCTGATGCTGATTGGGCAGGCGACACCAAAAGTAGGAAAAGTACTTCTGGGTATGTTCTCTTCTTAAATGATTGTCCAGTATATTGGTATACCGGAAAGCAAAACCTAGTAGCCACCTCCACCACTGAGGCAGAGTATATCTGTTTATCCAAGGCCATAAACAATCTCATCTGGTTCGATGAACTATTGACTAATATCTGGGCCGAACCCATACATCCCATCCAAATTTACGAAGATAACAAGGCAGCAATAGAAATTTCCACTTCAGATGCTGTAGGCCATAGGCCAAGACACATTGACATCAAGAACAAACACGTAAGGCAACTTCACATATCAGGTTTCGTTACCATTACACACTGTGACACCGAGCATCAAACAGCAGATATACTTACAAAGCCTTTACCAGCTAAGCAGCACTCATACCTTACTTCCAAACTTTGTGTCCTGCCCATGGGCATTAATCAGGTTGAGACTATCAGTCCCAGGGATAAGGATTTAGAGGGGGATTTGTTACGTGTAAATCTTCTCCCTGGGCATGTTCAGCACAGCATCTTGGCATGCCAAGGGTTAACCAGTCTAAATGAACCTGACCCCTCCTTCTTCCCCCTCCCATTACCTGTTACTCCACCTCTTGGGTATTTAAGGTCATCCCACGTGTGTCCACAGTTGTTCCTGATGATACCTGTAATGAAGCAGATGTAAATAAATAAAGATTTGCTCTTGAAGAATAATCCAGCGTGTCTTCGTACGTTATTGGGCCCCTGATTGATCCAAGCTCACAGGTTAAAATCCCTGGACTAAAAGCTGGCTGATTGCGAATTTTAGTCATGCCTTAGGTGTGAAAGGTAACTGAGTGACTCTGGGCCAGTCCTAGAAAGAAAATAATGGCAAGGTAAAGAAGTCCCTGAGGATTTTACTCCACTACTCATTGCCAACTGTAGTGGTCATCTCAGTTTAAGGCCACTGGGCCAGTATGTCCAAAGACATTTCCATGGTCATGTGGCCAGCATGACATCACAGAGCACTGTTACCTTCCCACCAAAGTGGTACCTATTTATCTACTCCTGTTTGCATGCTTTCAAACTGCTAGGTTGATAGGAGTTGGGGTGAGGATGGAAGCTCACCACATCATGCGATACTCAGGTCTCAACAGGTGGGTTGCCAGCTTTCCTGCTGGCAAGCCCAGCATCTTAACCCCTGAGCCACCACACTGCTCCCAACTGGAGGGGTTTGAACTACATGGCCTCCAAGGTTTCTTCCAACTCTATTATTCTATGTTCTAGGAAGAAGATAGTAGAAACAAGAGATGATCCACAGAATCACCTCTTCTGAAAGCAAAGCACTTTTGAAAATTCTACTGAGAAAATTGCATTGGGCTTTCCATAAAAGGTAAAGATTTGAAAACATAGAATTTAAATTTTAATGGCAAAATATAAGAATACCAAGCAGATGAAGATGATAGTGATCAACTTTCTGTCTTCTCAACAGACTTCAAAACAAACAAATCCTATACTTTGTGAAGTGTAAAAGATAAACCACTACTTTAAAAAGTCACATGACATATGTCACTGTGTTGTTTCTGGTTGAATAGCTTTTTCAGGTTTTGGAACAGCATCCAAACTTGCAAAACCTCCAGACTGCCAGAGACAATTATTCATGATCTTACTGGACAGAAAAAGCAAGAGTAGAAAGGGATGGCGGAGTGGGGGAGTGGGGCAAGCTATTTTCCAAATTATCAGAAGGCAAGATAAGAAACAGTGGATGGAAACTAATCAAGGAGAGAAGCAACCTGGAAATAAGGAGAAACAATTACAAGTTAGAGCAATCAATTAATGGAATGTCTTTGTCTTGCCTTCAGAAATTTTGGGTGCCCCATCACTGAAGGCTTTCAAGAAGAGATTGGAAAGCTATTTGTTTGAAATCGTATAGATTCTTCTGCTTGAGCAGGGGGTTGAACTACATGACCTCCAAGGTCTCTTCCAAATTTATTATTCTTTTTTTAATAGTTTTTTTTTATTTTAAGCATAATTAAAAAGACATACATAGACATACAACATATAACATATACAAAAATCTTAGTTTCTTTTTCAGCTACTTAACAGTGATCCATTTCTTACTAAATATTAAATATTTACAGATGTTATAATGTTAACTTATTCAGCCTTTTTCTCCTATTATATTTCAATTCTACTAACATATTAATTGATCTGTCACATTATCTTCCTTCCTTTCTTCATTTATTATTCTTTGTTCTAGGAAGAAGATAGTAGAAACAAGAGATGGTCCACAGAATCACTTCTTCTGCCATAGATGAACAGCTAGGAGAGAAGTCTTCTTGTGTTGGTCATTCTCTGTTCAAAATATTTGCACAAAGAACAAGAGATACTATAGCTATTTTACAAAATGTATACTATACCTGGGGATGTTGCACTCCAGTAAGTAAATAAAAACAACAATAACAATAATAAAAAGCCTTTTTGAGACCATATGTTGGGTAAGAGGGACACAGACAAAAAAAAGGGGGGGGGGGAATCACAAAACCATATTACAGAAAATGCGAAAAAAAAAATCCATATGCTATATAAAATGCCAAGAAGTATACTTTTCTAACTTCTGTTTAAAATATACTATATTCTTATTCAATTAAAAATAAAAAGGTGAATGAATTTTGAGATCTCGCAAGGCTGAATGCAGCAGAAATTTGAACTCTGAATTACAGCTATGGTTGATATTGCTAGCATAAAATGACAGTTCCATAGCTAAGAATGCTTTACCTCGAATCTGAAATGTCATAACATTGAGTACCAGTTAATGCAAGGATATTATCTTAAATGTCAGGGGATATGAAAGAGAAACATGCATCTAGATAAAAACATTTTAGGTGCGTGCTAAATGTAGATTTGCTAATTTCATGGGACTTTACATATGGAAATATTTTATTTATTCAGGGATTATAGCAGTTCTTGATTTATGACTGTTTGCTTAGAATTGTTCTAAGTTATGATGGACTTCCCCAGATCTACTTATGACCTGTTTTCAAAGTTCAGATGGCTCCCCCCCTCCTTATTCACATAATTGCATTTTGGGTGCATTTTTTGTTTTGGCTCTCCCTTATAGCCATTTGCAGCATCTCATGATTACAACTGTGATTTTTGGGTCTTTTTTTTTTTTTTTTGCCAGAAACTGGCTTTTATTTTTGATTTCTGGCAAAAAAACAAAAACAAAAAAAACCCCCCCACTCATTGGGTACAATAGATTTGCTTAACAACTACTTAATGACTTAATGGCTGCCACATTTGTTTATTGAGCACAGTATTTGCTTAATGACCATCACAAAAAAGTCATAAAATTGGACAGAGTCATGTGGTAACCTGCTTAAAGACTGCACCAATTTACAACTGTAATTCCAGACTCAGTTAAGGTTGTAAGTCAAGGACTGTCTGTCTTACCACTTCTAGTTGTTGAACTAAGCATCTCCTACTTGAGGAGTGGAGAATATTTAAAAGGATTTTCACCATACTTCAGGATAAGTTTGTTGTAATTGTCGAATATGTCAGGATGAACACTGCATAGTCATAGGCTGCCTTTATACTCTATCCTTAAACTTTTGAATCCCTTCGGTGGGATTCTCGCAATACATTGAATCATAAATAGAAATACATTGTGCTGAGTTTGCACAATATGCAAAGCTATAAAAGAAATAGTAAGGTTTTTTTTAAAGGTGAATGTAATTTAGTACTGACATATTATAAACTATGAGAAGTAATAGTTACACTTAAGTCTGCATTGATCAGACCCTGCCTTGAGTCCTGTGTCCAATTTTGAGCAATTCAGGTTAAAAAGGATTCAAAGTAACTAGAACCTATTCAAAAAAGATCAACAATAATAATTAAGACAAGAGTTCCCAGCCCATGGGCTGTAGCCCAATACTGGGCATTGAACCATTCAGAATCAGACTGTGGAAGTGGTGGATGAATGTGAGGAGAGCTGTGGGGCACTTGCCTGCCACTCAAGCGGAACCATCCCCTCTCTCCTTCCCACGAGTCTGCAAAGCCAGAAAGGTTGGGTAACTCTGAACTAGAGGATCCAAATTAAATCTTACAAAAAGATAATGGATTCCTGATTAGCCTTGAGAAAAAAAGATAAATATGGCAGTGATTTTTACCAGAATAAAGAAAATGTTGACTTAATTAGTCATAAGTGGATGTTGGTGGTGAGGAACCCCATTAAGATAAAGAGTTTGATGGTGGAATTAATTCCCAAGGGAGGAGGTTGTTTCCAATTGTCTGAGTTGAAAGAACTGATAAACATAGTTGTTTTAATTTGGATTCTGCATTGGAGAGGCAGATAGACTCTGTAATTTTTATAATCCGTTTCAATCCTTTTTAGTTATTGGTTGATTGATTAAATTTATATGCTGCCCATCTCACTATACAAAGGGACACATTGTTCTCACCAAGTGTAGCATGTTGTGTGAGAATCTGCCAACAGCCAGGTCTATAGGATGCACTTCTACACAGCTGTGGGATTTATTCAAACCAGTGTGAAATTCTATCAATTGGAATTACTAAATCCATCAAGGAAATGTATCCACAGTAAGTTAGAGTTACAGGGAGATGCCTCTTTCAGTTGCCAAAACAAACATTTAAAACTTAAATTTTGAAATCCTCCATTGTAGAAGTTAATCATATTCTGTTACACCAGGTGGGAATGAAAAATCCAAAGGATTCCCAAATGGCACAATAATACTGGGAGGTTGATAACTTATTGAAATGGTTTACATTTCAAAATCAGTTATTAAACAAATGGGACCTGCCTACTGCCTTTAGAAAAATTAAATTATCCCAAATTAGCTTGCAGATACAATAATGTTGCAGAAACAGCCACTTCAGAATTCATTTTAGCACAATCTTTAGAAACAAAAATCAAGGTCATAAAAGGGAAAATGAATGTACAAATTAATGAGGTGCAAAAATAAACCAAGACAGTTAATGTTAACAAGGAGAGGGTTTATTCAGTTAAAAAAAGGAGAATATCTGCCAGAGTGTTACCATCTGGTTAAAATAAATGATATGTCAGCTGGATTTTACAGAGTATGACCTTGAAAGGATATACAGAGACCCTATTAGGCTCTGAGATTTCTCTTTTTACTTGAAAGACATTATTGCAACATTTGTTAGATTTACTATTAAAGAAAAGGTGATGGTAGGTCTAAGAGAGATACAAGACCTCTTATATAGCATTACGGTAATGATGTTACAAGATCTGGCTCTTGATCATTTGAAAAGGGAGGAAAGTGTAGAAGGATTATTCAGTGGAGATTTCCAATTAAACTTGCTATTTTTAAAGAAAGTCAGGATTATACAGCATTTACTCAGTGAAAGCCGCTTAATAGTCTAAGCTCTGAATCTTGAATTACTTAAGGAAACAAAGTCTGATTTACAAAGCGAAGATTTGTTCGCACCGATCACCCAAAGATAGCAAACTGTAAATGGCAGAAAACCCAATTTAGGAACAAGTCATGTCACAACCTTCATATTGGACCAATACAGATAGTCCTTGACTTACATCCATTGGTTTAGTGATTGTCACGATGGTATTGAAAAAAAGGGACTTATGACTTTTTTTTGGACTTGTGACTGTTGTGGATCCCCATAGTCACATGATCAAAATTCAGACCCTTGGCAACTGACTCATATTTGTGACTGTTGCAGTACCCTGGGGTCATGTAATCACATTTTGTGACCTTTAGACAAGCAAAGAGTCCCTTGCGAGTTGGGCGGCATAGAAATGCAACCAATATATAAATATATATAAATATACAAAGTCAATGAGGAAGCCAGATTCATTTAACAACTTGTGTTACTAGGTTAACATCTGCAGTGATTCATTTAACAATTATGGCAAGAAAGGTCATAATTCCCTTAACAACTGTCTGGCTTAGCGACATAAATTTTGGGTTTAATTGTGGCTTTAAATGGAGGATTATCTGTATGGTGCAGCTAGGTAGCTGAGCTGAGCTGAGCTTAACTAAAGTGTTGGACTAGGATTGAAGAGATACAAATTCATATCCAATATCAGGCACTAGGTGATTTTGGACTAGTCAACCCTTCTCAGGCTAACCCATCCCACCATGCTGGTGATGGGCGTACTATGAAATCTCCCTTGAGCTCTTAGAAGACAGATGGGATATAAATCTAGCCAATAAATAAATAAAACCTATCTCTACTGCAGTTAGAAGACTCTACCACTGGAAAACAGGCAAAATGGATCATTCAGATCATTCAAGCTTTTTTTTGCTTCTTTGTGACATTTTATTTTTCTTACTTTTATCTATTTTGAACATATATCCAAGAGCAGATTTGGTCTAGTAGTTAAAGCACCAGATTAGAATGCAGGAGACTGTGACTTCTCATTCTGCTTTAGCCATGAAAGCCAGCTGGATGATTTTGGGCTGGTCACTCTTTTTCAGCCTACCCCACCTCACAGGGGAGTTGTTGTGGGGAAAATGGGAAGAAAAAGGAATATTCGATATGTTCACCGCCTTGAGTTATTTATAAAAATGATACAGATTGTCCTGGGTTTACAAGAGTAATTGACCATAGAATTACTATCATAACTCATACTAGTTCTTAAGCATGTGACCGACCCAAGGTTATGTTTTTACAGTGGTTGTAATTTTGAAAAGCTGCTAAATGACCAGTCATTAAATGAGGACTACTTGTAAAAGAGGGAGATAAATAAATATAAGGTATTGCTTTGTTTTCTTTTTTCCCTGCTAATTCTCATTTAGTTTATATTAAGATCCTAAGGTAATAAAGTTATGCTACTTTTTCTCATTTCTTTTTTGACGGCTAAGTGGTTATAGCAATTTACTTAGGACTTTTAACTCTGGTAGTGGAAGCTTCATTGGAGGGGAGACGGAAGTGGATTAACAGATTAACAGAGTTGGAAGGGACCTTTTAGGTCATCTAGTCCAATCCCCCCACTCAATCAGGAGACCCTACATCATTTCTGACAAATGGCAGTCCAATCTTTTCTTGAAAGTCTCAAGAGATGAAGCTCCCAGGGAACTTCCGGTGACGTCACTGCAATGGATGGCTGGACAGAGTGAAAGCTCTATATCCAGCTTTCCCTTTTCTACAAACGGCGGCTTTATTTAGCTATCACAAACCACAGAGAAGTTTGCGAAGGAGAGGGGATACTGAGTCGTGTGTGGAGGTGGCATCTTCCACCTGCTGAAGAACACACTCCCCAGGATGCCTTTATAGGAAGAGGGTGGCAGAACGCCGCTTTGAAGCAGTGACTGATCTTCTTGGAGAGGGAAGCCAATCTATTATGGTGTAAACTATTGGACTGAGATTGCCATGCTGAGTGAGTGGGAGAGAAGAGAACGATACTAGCCTCTTTGAACTGTATTGGCCAAGTGAAAGTGAGCGGCTGGAGCGGAGATTGGCCATTTTTGACTTTTGTGGTGTGGAGCCAGCTGTTGTTATTATTATTATTATTATTATTATTATTATTATTATTATTATTATTATTATTATTATTATTATTATTTTGGAACAGTGATGGCGGAGTGATTGAAGTTAATCGCGGTTATTTCCTTTTGGTTGTTATTTGGGTTTCTGGAAACATTCCCTTTGTGTATTAAAGATTGGAGATGTTTGGTGATCATTTGGCTGCTTCTTATTTGAGACTGATTTGAGACTTATTTGAGGGTCTCGAGATTTCTTTGTTTAAAGAGCTCCTGGTGCGTGCCAGACTGAAGGATACATAATGACCTCACATTTTTCCCTTTCGCTTTCTGATCGTTATTATTGAAGCTGTCTACAACTGGAAGAGCTCTTTTTTCTACCTTGTGGCTGAAGATGGTACAGCAGGGAAGAGAAAATCTGAGTCATTGAGAAAGACTGGCTTGTGTTGGAAATAGTTTTTAATGGCTATAGGCTATGCTGATCTGGAAGAAATTTTGGCGTGACCCAGAAATGTCTACAACATCTACGGTTACTAAAGTGAATAAGAATAGCTTTCCCTGCATCTGCATCTCCATTGGCTTCAACAAGATCTGCTGAAGATATGTCATCAGTTGGAAAGTCTCCCTCTATGTAGGTTCTCCAAGCCATGCTCCAGACCATCCAGGAATCAATGACCAAGAATCAGGAAATGATGTTTAGGAACTTTGAAGACTTGAGAACTGATGTTAAGAGTGAGATGGGAGGACTCAGAGAAGAGGTTAAACAAATGGGTGAGAAGTTTGGAGAACTGCAACAGGCAATAATTAAACAGGAGGAAAGGATCCGGGATGTGGAGACAAGGACAGAAAGGTGTGAACAACGGATAGATGGATGGGGGGAAAAAAAAACGTGATGGCTAACAGGGAGCTTGAAGATGAGATCATCTTTCACAAGATGGAAAGATCCTCCTTTTTTCTTAGGCTCCAGAACGTGGGAGAAGATAAGGGAGAGAGACTGGACGAGATCGTGGGGGAGATGGTAGCAGGAGCCCTGGAAGTAGACAGAGCCTCAGTACAATGTGATATCGACGAAGTATTCAGGGTGTTCACTAGTTACACAAAGAGGCACAATCTCCCTCATGAAGTTCATGTGTGTTTTAATAAGAAAGCTCTATGCGAGGAATTTTTCTGACACACGAGAGACCAGACTATTACTTACAGGGCCACCAAGTGATGATCCTAAAGCAAATTCTGAGACGGGTCAGAGAGCAGAGAAGAAAGTACCAATTCCTCACTTTATAGTTGAGGAAGAATGCAATCCCCTACCGTTGGCTCCTACTGGAAGGATTGCTGGTGACTTGGCGAGATAAATGAATTAGAATAAGGAACTTGCAGGACGCGAAAGAGTTTTTTGAATAACAACTTAATTTGGTGGATTTGGATATAGAGGAGGAGGTAGAAAGTAGAAGTTTGGAGGAGTCCCAGGAAGAGGATAATATGAGAACTGGTGAAGGTAAAAGTGACAGAAGGAACAGAAAGGAGGACCAAGGAAGAGGAGGAACAGTGACGGCACAAAGAGAGACAAGACAAATGAAAAAAGTCCAGCAGCGGGAAAGTAAGGGCTGACTAGGAGGAAAGGGATGGGAGAAAATGTACGCTTGCTATCAGTAAACATTAATGGTTTAAATGCTCCTATTAAAAGAAAAAGGATAATGAATAAATTAAGAAAATGTAAATACGATATTATTTGTCTACAAGAGATGCATATAAAAAAGTCTCAAGATAGCTTATTAGAAAATTCTAGATTAGGTAAAAAATTTACCTCACTAGCTGATAAAAAAAATAAAAAACAAAAAAAAAAGAGGAGTGGTGATTTATGTGCAGCATCATTTGGTGGTCAAGAAAGCATTTGCAGATCAGGAAGTTAGAGTATTAATGGTGTAATTGGAGATTAGTCAGTGGAAGTGTTTATTAGTTGGTATTTATGCCCCCAACTGTAACCAAAGGATCTTTTATGAAAATTTATATAACAAATTCGCAGAAATGGAATATGAATGTATTTGCCTGCTGGGTGATTTCAATGCTGTTATAGACAAGGCCAAAGATTATGTCTCGGGGAAAAGGAAAGGAGGAGCAAAAGATGTGAAAAAGGTATTACCAAGGATATGTGAGAATATAAGAGAGCAATTTGGTATATATGATGTCTGGAGGTTACAGAACTCTGGAAGGAAACAATATACTTACTTCTCCCCCAGGCATCATTCATGGTCATGTATTGATATGATTTGGATGTCTCCTGACTCGAATGAGATAACCTCAGAGGTAGAAATTGGTGCTAATGTGTTGTTTCTTCAACTCAGTCACCAAAAATCCAAAATCCTTTCTATCTCTTAACATCTTAGGCGGCAATTCTTTGTAAATCCCAATCTCCTTTCCAACCACCTGAACAGTAGAGACAAAAGACTTTTGCAAGATATCATTTCTCATTCTTCTATCTGCAAAATAGATCACCACATCTCTAGGCAAGTTCCTTTGCCTTGCCACCCGAGAATTCACTCTGTAGACCTTGTCAATCTTGCACAAGACATCTTCAGGGTTAACCTTTAACATCACAGCAAGGGCATCAGCACAAACCATTCTGAAATCCTCTCTGTTGTTTTCTTTTATTCCTCTCAGTCTTAAAGCAAACTCCATAAATCTGAATTGCATCATGTTCACTTCATTTTCAATTCTTTGGGTTTTATTATCCACATTAGAAATTTTATTGTCAGCTTCCCACATTTTAGATTCAAATTCTGAACTGAGTTCAACTACTTTTTTATCAATCTCAACAACCGCTTCTGATAGACCAGTAACAACTGTCAGTATGTCTCGCTTCATCTTATCATACTTTTCTTGGACCACCTCTATAATTTCCTGCTGAGACTTTTCAAATTTCTGCTGAGACTTT
Organism: Masticophis lateralis; assembly: GCA_030761175.1. NCBI lineage: Eukaryota > Metazoa > Chordata > Lepidosauria > Squamata > Colubridae > Masticophis > Masticophis lateralis. The sequence continues at coordinate 332,072,154 of JAUDYJ010000001.1, forward strand.
TCAAATTTCTGATCCATTACTTCAGTTTGGTTCATCAGAGCCCCAGCAATAAATTCCTTCAAATCCTTAAATCCAATCTGTTCTTGGCTCTGAGTCTGAGTCTCTGACTGCTCTTTTGTTTTGTGAGTAGGGGAACACCACCCCCCTGCAGCTTTGGGAGCTGGCTTAGTCTGCTTAGAAGCCATAGTACTACGCAGTCTTATTCTTTCTAGGAAAGAGGTCTTCCCCCCTTTTCCACCACAGAGTCCTTTTAAAAACTTCCCCAGCTTCAATCAAGTTTATAAGAGAGAGGGAACAGATAGAAATCACTTTAAAAAAACTTTTCTCTTTTCTTCTAACAAGCACTGTTGCTTTAAGTAGTTTAAAATGCATTAAAACACACAGGCATTTCCACTTTCGCTTTCAGCTTTTTTTTTCTCCACTGAAGCCAGACGCCATTTTAATTTACTTTCACTCCTTCTCGATTCTTAAGTTTAGTGACAGGGCTAGCATTAATACTTGTGTTTTTGGTTTAAAGTCCTGATTTCACCCTGCTTGGTTTAAAAGATTCAGTTGTTTTTCTCTGCTGAAGTTGGTCACGTCGTCTAGCTCTGCTAAATGCAGAGTTGTCTCTGGAGTCCGGAGCCTCGGTGAGCTGGATAGGGAGCCTCACCCTGCTTCCTCCCCAGAAGCAAAAAAGACAGTCTGGGGGCTTCGCAGGGGGCTCTATCTGGTCTTGCCGACTCTCCTTACGTTTCCTCAAAAAAATGGAGTTTTTCAAGCTGCCTCTCAGCTGTAGAGGCGGCTCTTTATGGGCGGCGGGGCTGGCGGTCACAAGAAGACCGTCTAATGATGATGGCGGCACCAACCGGAAGTCTAAATTGGTGCTAATGAATAGGCTGACCATAACCCTTTAATGTTGGCTTGGAAAATATTGGGCCAAAGAAGAAATAGATGAAGAATGAATGTAGGGATTTTGAAAGAGGAAGAATTTATAAATATGTTCAAGAAAGAGATGTGGCTTTTTAAAAATGAAAATAAAAAGGAAGACACCTCAATATGTAATACCTGGGATACAGCCAAAGCAGTGATGAGGGGACTGGCGATTAAATATTTGGCGGGCAAACGTAAGGCTCAAAGAAAGCAGAGGGAAGCCTTCCTGAGCAGCTTACAAAAAGCTAAAGAGGCAATGCAAAGGGATCAGGAAACTGGAAATTGGATAGAAGAGAGGAATTTTTGGCAACATCAAATTAGGCTGTTGGATCAGGAAGAGTTAGCCAATAAAATAAAATGGGCAAAGCAAAATCATTTTGAGAATGCCAATAAGCCAGGGAGGTGGTTAGCCTATCACCTAAGAAAGGAGAGAGAAAACTGAAGAATAGAGGGGTTAAAAGATAAGGATGGAAGGTTGCATGTTAACATGGAAGGTAAGAGAAGGGTGGTGCAAGAATTTTTTACTCAGCTGTATAAAAGGGGTGAAGAAGGGGAGCAAGATATTTGGACATATTTAGAGAGCACAGACTTGCCAAAAATTACTGGGACAATGAAACAATTGCTTCACGCAGAAATTACCAAGGGTGAGGTAGAATTGATTATGGAAAAACAAGTTAATGGCAAGACACCAGGGATGGATGGATTACCTATAGAATTATACCGGACTTTTCGTCGGGCTCTGAAGACTCATCTCTTTCAACTTGCCGGACTTGCCTGATCCCTTCTATTTTTTTAAATATTTTTAAATTTTAACTTTTTAGAGTTTTCATTCGGTTTTATACTTTCAGCCTAATTTATATTGGTTTTAGTATGTTTTTAACGTTTGTGTACTGGTTTTTTAATTGGCTGTTCACCGCCCTGAGTCCGCTAGGAGAAGGGCGGTATAGAAATCTAATAAATAAATAAATAAATAAATAAATAAATAAATAAATACAAGATGGGTTTTGAGGTACTGGCTAAGCACATGGTGGAACTATTTAACGGAGTGACAAAAGATTCCCAAATACTGGCATCTTGGTCAGAGGCTTATATATCTATTCTACCGAAGGAAGGAACTGATTTGACACTGGATGTGATGTGCTGGTGCCTGGAGGCTGTGTGGGTCTGGATGGGAGTCAACAGGCTCCGACTTAACCCAGACAAGACTGAGTGGCTGTGGGTACTGCCTCCTAAAGACTATGTTGACTGTCCATCCTTGGTTCGGGGGGGGGAGAAATTGTCCCCCTCAGAACGGGTTCACAATTTGGGTGTCCTCCTAGACTCATAGCTAAGATTAGAGCAACATCTGACAGCTGTGGCTAGGGAGACCTTTCCACAGGTTCGCCTGGTGCACCAATTGTGACCCTACTTGGATCGGGAGGGTCTCCTCATGGTCATTCATGCCCTTGTCACCTCATGGTTAGATTATTGCAACACGCTCTACATGGGGCTACCCTTGAAAAGTGTTTGGAGAATACAGTTGGTCCAGAACACAGCTGCGCAAGCTGTTGTGGGTGCACCTAGGTACACCCACATTACACCAATTCTCCGCGAGCTGCACTGGCTGGAACTGAAACCAGAAACTTTTTTGTTGGGGGTTAGACCCACAAATATTGGATTGGCTAAATGGTATTTGATGCTGCACATAATTACTGCAGGGAGACTGGCATTCGCACAAGAATGGAAGAATGAGGACTTACCAACGGACTCAAAAATAATTTATAAAATCATAGAATGTGCAGAGTCTGACAGACTTACAAAACTGTTCAAGGGTAAAAGAGACACATACTTTTATGGTAGTTGGAATATGTGGTATGATTGGATCCAGAAACGATGGGAGAGAGACAAAAGATAATGTTGGATTATAATTATAGATGATTGTATATTTATGGTAATCAATAAGTATTCGAAAGGTAAATTTGTATACAAGAATCTGTAAACATTTTCTATTTTTACTCTCTGATTACTGGTGTGTGTGTGTATATATATATATACACACACTTACGGGACCGCCTTCTGCCACCAATAGCCTCCCACCGGCCGGTGCGCTCCCACAGAGAGGGTCGCCTCAGGGTGCCGTCAGCCAGACAATGTCGGCTGGCGACCCCCAGGGGGAGGACTTTCTCTGTGGCAGCCCCCACCCTCTGGAACGATCTCCCTCCAGAACTGAGAAGAATTCCCGACCTCCGGACTTTTCGTCGGGCCCTAAAAACCCATCTTTTTCAGCTTGCTGGTCTAGCCTGACCCCCTTAAATTTTTTTTAATTTTTTTTTAATTTTTTTTTTTTTTTTTTTTTTTAAGATTTGTACTATATGGTTGGGTATTTTAATATTTAATGGTTTTAATTTCTTAGCCAAAGTTATATGCCTTTTAAGAAATTTTTAACTTTTGTGTATTGTTTTTATTTGGCTGTCCACCGCCCTGAGTCCGCAAGGAGAAGGGCGGTATACAAATCTAAACAAATAAATATATATATATATATTTGTTTTCTGAGGTTTTCGCGGGTGTTTGTATGTAGGTCTTTGGTTATTCGGGTCTTCTCCCGCGTAGAATTGGAAGTATCTTGGTGACGTTTCAACGAAGTCTCATTCGTCATCTTCAGGCTGGTGTTCTCAGCTTCGTTCTTCCAGGAGCAATGTGAGATTGCAGCTGACCCTTCCTTTTAACTACTAGTGGGGGTGTGAGCTGATTGGGTGTGAGCTTGTCTGTGTTCTGATTGGGTGGAGGTGTGTTCTGATTGGTTGGGGGCTTGGCTGTGCTCTGATTGGATGGGGGGTTGGTTGTGCTCTGATTGGCTGGGGGTGTGTTCTGTTTGGGTGGGGGCTTGGTTGTGCTCGGCTTAGTCTGAGTTGCAGGGGGATTTGAGCTGGTGAGCTGCATTGTTGTTGTTTGGCTTTGGGTTTGTGGTCTTGAGGGCTTTTCATGGAGGGTGTTGGTCTGATTCATGTATGGATTGGAGGGGTTAAAAGTGGCTAATGATGCAGCTGCGGTCTGGCTTCTGGTCCTTGGTCGTGCCTCATTATCAGTGTGGGTTTGAGTCTGCTTTCTGCGTGGATGTGTGGTGGTGACCTCCTGTGTGGCTCTTGTGAGTGTGGGTCTGGTGTCATTCATCGTGTTGGGGACTCGTTTGTCAATAAGGGCGGGTTTCCAAATGGCTCGCAGGCGGGAGGTATCGTCTCGTTTGTTCATGCTGTGTGGGTGTTTTTCTATCTCGATGGCTTCTCTGATTATTCTGTCATTAAAGTGTTCAGTTTTGGCGATAGTTCTGGTCTTTTTAAAGTCAATTTCATGTCCTGTGGCTTTGAAGTGTTGGACCAGGGAAGAAGTTGGTTCCTCTTTTTTGACTGAGTTTTTGTGTTCTTCAATGCGTGCACTTATTCTTCTGTTTGTTTGTCCGATGTATGTGGTGGGGCAGGCGGTGCATGGGATTTCATATACTCCTTGATTTTCTAACTCAATTTTGTCTTTGGGGTTCCTCAGGATGGTGGATATTTTTCGGTTTGTGCAGAATGCTGTCTTGATGTTATGTTTCTGGAGGATTTTGCTTATTCTGTCTGTGGTGCCTTTTATGTATGGGAGGAGGGCTTTGCCGTTTTCTTGTTCTCTGTCTTGAATTTTAGTGGGGGTTTCTTTTTGGATTAGGTTGGTAATCTTATTTCTTTGGAATCCATTGGATGTTAGTGCGTTAGTGAGAGTGTTTAGTTCGGTTTTTAGGTGTTGTTCACATATATATATATGTATGTATTTTGGCGATGTTACACCATGATAGAAAAATTATTATACATTTGTTTTTGATTTTTCTTTTTGATGCTCTAATAACATTTAAAATTTAAAAGAGATGAAGTTCCCACAACTTCCCAAGGCAAGCTGTTCCATTGGTTGATTATTCTCACTGTCGGAAAGTTCATCCTCATTTCTAGGTTGAACCTTTCCTTGGTCAGTTTCCATCCCTTATTTCTTGCCTGGTCTTCTTGTGCTTTGGAAAACAGCTTAACCCCCTCCTCTCTGTGGCAGCCCCTCAAGTATTGAAAAACAGCTATCATGTCTCCCCTGGTCCTTATCTTCACTAGACTAGCCATACTCAGTTCATGTAACCGTTCTTCGTATGTTTTAGTCTCCAGTCCCCTAATCATCCTAGATTGAATTTTGCATTTAAATGAGATGTATAATTCAGGCAGACTCTTTGAACAACAAAGAAAATCAAAACCTTAAGGCAAATGCATTTTTGTTTAAGTTTCAGTACAAAGTAGAACATAGAACATAGGGCTGGAAAGTATCTCAGAGGTCTTCTAGTCTAACCTCCTGCTCAAGGCAGGGAACGATAAAGAGGGAAAGACCTCAAGGCTTTGAGATTTTGTGTCTTATAACTAAATCTTAAAATACTACAATAACAAGTTATACCAAAGGTTAGTTTTTTGCGTGATACTCAATTTACAGAGTTGTAAGTGGAAGGTAGTTAATAATTTTGCACACCTTCAAAACCAACATTTTTCTATGAATAGATTATATTTTGATATTAGCAACTCTCATCCAAAGTCTTACGCCAACTTCAATTGGTTTAATTAAAATTACAAACCATCTCAGGATCTATCACAGGGGTGAAATCCAGTAGGTTCTGACAGCTTCTGGAGAACCGGTAGTGGAAATTTTGAGTAGTTCAGAGAACCGGCAAATGTCACCTCTGGCTGGCCCCAGAGTGGCATGGGAATGGAGATTTTGCAGTATCCTTTCCCTGAAGTGGGGTGGGAATGGAGATTTTGCAGTATCCTTCCCTTGCCACGCCCACCAAGCCACACCAAGCCCACCAAGCCACGCCCACATAACTGATAGTAAAAAAAATTGGATTTCACCATTGATCCATCACACAATCTTTATTTCATAAACTGGCTAGTTCTTATCAAGAGAAATTAAATCCTGTTTTACTTATAGATTTTCCATCTCATAAACATTTAACTAAAACATTCAATTATTTGCCAGAAACTTTGGAAATATATATGGCACCTCAGATACTATACATGGAATGCACTAAAGCAGTAATGAGGTAATTAAATGATGAAAAAGGCTTATAAGAAAGAAAAAAAAACTTGATTAAAGTAAAAATTAGAAACTGATGAATTATTAAGTAAATGTAAGAAGCTAAAAAGAAAGAATTATTTAATTACAGAAGCTAAAAAGAAAGAATTAGAACTATGAGAACTGACCATGTTGCATATTAAAAATATGATTAGTCTAATAAAAAGTGTTCCAAAATCAATAGCATTGTCTTATGCAGGGAGCAAACAACCGAAAAGAAATTATGAGAGTCCTTGAAAATTTTTACCATAGGCTATACTTCACAATATGAGATGTGGTGGTTCAGTGGCTAAGAAGCTGAGCTTGTCGATCAAAAGGTTGGCAGTTCAGCGGTTCGAATCCCTAGCGCCGTGTGACGGAGTGCGCTCCCGTTACTTGTCCCAGCTTCTGCCAACCTAGCAGTTTGAAAGCATGTAAAAAATGCAAGGGGAAGGTAACAGCGTTCCGTTTGCCTTTGTTGTTTAGTCATGCCAGCCACATGACAACAGAGACGTCGTCGGAAAGCGCTGGCTCTTTGGCTTTGAAACGGAAATGAGCACCACCCTCTAGAATCAGGAATGACAAGCACATATGCGTGAGGGGAACTTTTACGTTTACCTTTTATACTTCACAATGGAATTCATGAAGAAAAAAATTCTCAAGCAATTTTTTTTAAATGAATTCCCATTCAAGATGAGCCTGAACAATTTCCATCATATTTACCATGTTTCTTTACCAAGACCTAATCTTAGTCTCTTTAAGAAGATCAGAACATTGTGATTCATTTTTAAAGGATATTTATAGGTAGGGAAAGAAAACAATTTTGCTGTGGGTAAAAAAATGGGTGCAGGGATTTCTCAGAAATCCTTTCATCCCTTTATGATGAAAGAAGTTCTAGCAGAAGTTTGAAATTTAACTCCTAGACTTGAGAACAAATGTTGTGGGTTCTTGGTGTTCCCCAAGCTTAGCTGTTTTCCTGCATATGTTTTATTACCAAGCTAAGTAATAATATCATTGAGTAAAAGAATGAAGTTTGCTGGCTATTTATGCACAATCACTTGTCCTCCCTAGATTGTTTCTTGATTAGGGTATTTCTTCCCAGCTTGGTTACTTGATGCTGTTTCCTGCTTATCTAGGTGTTAGTTGTTGCACAGATACTCAATTTTTAAAAATCGGATGTATAAAAGAGATCTCCTAAAGTTTAAAAATACTTTTTGAGAAGTGACAAAAATGCATGAATTCTTACTGGGTATAAAAAAACAGACTTGCTAAAATTCTGAAAGATTTTTTTTGGGGGGGGGGGAGAATAAAAAAAAGGATGATAGGAAATCAAGTTGTGGTACTTTAAACAAAGAGGTTAAGGATTAAGATGGTTATAAATATAGGAAAGAAATACAAGCTAGGCTTGTATTGATCAAGGTTAAGATAGATAATTTAGTTATATCTGACAATCCTTACTGGACTTTTGGTGATAAGGAATGAATGATGGGAATATTGTTTTTAGCTAAGAGATATGAGGTCAAGAAAGTATATGCTGTAACTTTAGAAGATGGTAATAGATTTTCTTAAATTATGTGTGCTTGTTAGGATGAAGGTTACTTCTTTTTTCTTTTTCACACTATGTTTTTCTTCTTTTTATTTAGTTGTAGTTTTTATAGCTATTCTTTTCAGTTGTAATCTGTAATTATTATTTTTTTTAAAAAGAATCTAGTTGTAGCCACAAGAATCACCAGCATACTGCAGAACATTTTTGCTGGGAAAAGAAAGAAAAACCCAATACTGTATTGTACGTTTCCTGCCCCTAAATGGATCAGCAAATTTATGTCCAGATATTTTATTAAAAGTCCAGACATAAATCTGTCAAATAAGAAATCTGCTCTGCAAAATAGGCAGTAAAAATGATCTGCACATTTCTAATCATGAAAATGTTTCACCATAGAGCAGGGTTGTGTAAAACTTCAAAGGGTGCCTTGTTTCACAATGGTTTGAATTACCTCTTTGATTGAATGGGGGAAAAGATGTCACCTTCATAGTGCAAAATGCCTCACTGAGGCAAATGAAAGCTGCATAAAACTAAACTTATGTCTAGTGATCTCACTCCTCTTTCTATGTTTTGGCTGCAATGTTGCCTTCTGGGAATAAAACCCATTGGGTTTACTTCTGAGTTCATTATGGCACTTCAGTACATTGCATAGATTCACTTATGTAATCAGCAGGAATACAACTAGGATTACCTTATCTTATCATTCTTACTGATTTAATTCTAATTTGCGCACAATGCTCATTTGGTTGTCTTGACTACAAATAACCAGTTTCGGGATCATGAGGTGCTTGGTGCTCTCTGAGCTTGATTGTTTTCTTGCAGATATTTCATTACCCAACTAGTAACATCATCAGTGCTAAATGGGAGTGAGGTTTGCTCTCTGTTTATATACATGTGATTTATCCTGTCAGTGTTGGTAGGAATGGTTTGGATGGTTCCTTGATATGGCTGTTGTTTATTGCTTTATCATTTGTCTGAGCTGATAGTTCATTCATTGGGATATTGTTTACTTTCAACTGTTAATCAGGTATTAATCTTGGTGTTAATCTCTGTTTATTAGGTACTGATTGCTGGCAAGGAAGTGTTTTAGTCTTTTTATTTTCTTTTTAGGTTTTGGATTGTGTTTTTTGAATGCTATGTTCATCTCTATGGGCCTGTTGATGGCCAGTTTGTCTGAATGCCAAGCTTCCAGGAATTCTCTAGCATTTTTGGCCTCGATCTAGGATGCTCAGTTTTCCAGTTGAAATTATGATGAAGTCTTGAGGATCACATTGCTTTTGCCAAAGGCTCTGGAGATAGGCATCCATTTCTAACCATAATGACACTAACATGATGAATGTGCCATCATGAAAAAAGCTCTGCCTGTTCATCCCTGCATTGAAAAATATAAATAGTTTCCAATGCATTTTTATCAGAACATACATTACAAATATAAACTCATTGCAAAAAGAGTACATGAAAATTGTAGATAGAAAGTAGACACTTGGGAAGTAATGAGATTGTCTATGGTGTGCTGGCCACCAGACAATCAACCAAATTGTACTGTAAAGATCTGAAGAGAAGAATTGATACTGAGTTGATAGTGGGAGATAATATATGCTAGAATGTATGTCAGAAGGCAGAAATTGATGTCATCTACATTGTGGATGTATGTGAAAAAAATGCAACAAAGATGATTAGAGAATGGGAGGTTAGAACATATGAAGAATAGTTGCAGGAATTTAATTTAGTTTAGTTTAATTAAAAGAAGGACTGGGGTGACAAGACAGTGTTCCAATATTTGAGAGGTTGCCACAAAGAAGAGGGATTAACTATTTCTCAAAGTACCAGAAGGCAAGACAAGAAACAATGGATGGAAACTAATCAAGGAGAAAACCAACCTAGAACTAAGGTTCTAGGTTGGTTTCTCAACTATCACTGAGAACAATTAACCAGTGGAACAGCTTGCCTTCAGAAGTTGTAGGTGCTCAATCACTGGAGGCTTTTAAGAAGAGACTGGCCAGCCAATTTTCTGGAATGGTACAGGATCTCATGTTTCCCCAGGGGATTGGACTACAAGATCTCCAGGTCCTTTTCAACTCTGATTTTCTCTTAAAATAAGAATTCATGGATTACTGAAATTTACAAATTATACTCTAATATAATAATTGAAGAACAAGGAATGAATTTTGGGAAGTACTGCATGTTTTGAACTAATGTTGTCTATGGGAGTGGAAATTATGTTGGGTGAAAATCAAGGTGAAACAATATAGAAAAAACACTGGAATATTTGGAGTCCCCAACAATTAATAAGAATGATTTTTTTTTTTTTTGGTGAGAATCTGCTGAGAAAAATATGTTTTGAATACTTGGTGTTGGCATAAATCTATATGTGCAAAGACATGATAAAATAATATTTAACCTTTTATTATATTTATTTTTTTATTATATTGAAAAGCAAGAGAGAGTTGATTATTTATGATGAAAGAATGGGAAAAATTGTGAAGGAGACAGAAATGACAAAAGTTTAAGAATGAGGGATAGAACAGCTTTTGATGGATGTGAAAAGTTGCTTGGAACTGAGTGAAAAGAATGTTACAAAAGAGTACTACAAAATATATAGAGAGTTGTATTAATAAAAATTATGAAAAAGGAGGTAAAGTGGAACGCCAAGGTAAAAGAAGCTGTGGACAAGGAAGGAAACTCCTATTAAGAGAATGAATAATAATAATAAAAAAAAATGAGGATGAGAGAGATCTTGCATAACACAGAGACAAAAATAAGTGGAAAAACATAGTCAAAGAGATAAAGAAATGAATGCAAGTAGAGGAAATATAGAGCAGTGTTGACTGGAAAAAAGTGTTTTGGAAGAAGATGAAATATTCTAAACAAGGAGGCTCCAGCAGAGTGAACAGAATTAAAAATAAAACTGATAAATTATTTAGCATGAAACTGAAGTCAGGGAATACTGGAAGGAGCATATTAGAATTCTTTATGGGAATAAGAGTGAGTCACCTAAAGATGAAACTGAAATTGATACTAAAGGTTTTGTTTGCTTGTTTGTTTGTTTTTTGTTTCCTTTGAGACATTGTTGACTCCTGGCAATTGTCTGGATTAACCCCTGCAGTTTTCTTGGCAAGATTTCGGAAGTGGTTTGCCATTGGCTCTTTCCTAGGACTGAGAAAGTGTGACACGTTCAATGTCATCCAGCAGAATTTGTACCTAAAGTAGGACTAGAACTCACAGTCTCCTATTTTCTAGTCCGGTGATTTAATTGCTTAACCAAACTGGATCTCCTTAAAATATTTAAAAAATGTTTTTAAAAGATAAAGACAAAGATTTCCCTATCCAGTGGTATCAGCCATGGGTTACAAACCCATTGCTACCAGTTTGCTCATGGGCGCATGCATAGAAGCATCCGGGCGGGTGGGTGGAGCCTCCTGCCGCCATTATCAGTTCACCTGATCCGTGGCAAAATGGTAGCAACCCACCACTGAGTGGTATCCAACTCTAGGGACGGTGCTTATCTCTGTTTCTGGAGCCAGCATTGTTCGAAGACACTTTCATGGTCATGTGGCCATCATAATTATATGCTGAAGTGCTGTTGCCTTCCCACCAAAGTGTTATCTATTTATGTACTTGCATTTGCATGCTTTTGAGCTGCTAGGTTGGCAAGGAGCTGAGGAAAGAATGGGAGCTCACCCTGTTACCCATTACTTGGATCTCAAACTGCCAACTCCTAGACGACAAACCCAGCATCTTAGCCAGCAGGTCATCATGTCCCCTTTAAAAAATGTTAATCTTTTAAAATAAAAACCATAAATTCTCTGAGAATATTGCAGAATTGTAAATCTGTTAAATGGAATTGTCATAAGGGGAAACATTAAAATATGAATGTGGTTTCCTTATGAAGCTGATTTTTTTAATCTATGGATGAAGACTGCATCTGTGCTTGATCTTTAGAAGGATGTTATTATTATTCCACTGTAGAAGAAGAATATAGGAAGAGTGGGTGCGAAAGCTACAGGGGGTTAGTTTAATAAGTATGCCTGGAAAGAGGGTTGGCAGAATTCTGAACAAAAGTGTACAAAAAAGAGTGTGACATTTATAAAGTGCAGCACACCAATTGGTGATCAGTGAGAAAAACTGGCCCACTTCCACTCACCTCTCTTTAAGCAGAATTAGATAATCAAAGTGTTTCCAAGCACTCTATGTCAGATCTGTGCAAATCAGCCCCAATTTCATTTGAAATGGGGATTTGAAGAGGGTATGACTCAGTTCATTTGTAAGAACTGAAATTCAGCTGTGGTTGAACCATTTGAATTCAAGCTACTTCAAGAGATGAAATATGATTTTTTTAAAAAAAAGAGATTCTTCCATAGGCTACAATAGGATGATATTCAGATAACTGCTGTTATCTGTTATGAATACTGTCATCATGAAAAATTCTCTGGCCTTGTTTATTGGTGAAACGAACATGCTGGCTGTGGAAGTTCATGTATTTTAAACTTCCTGAGGTCAAGAAACTGTTAGGGAATTGTGCAGCAGGTATCCAAATAAAGTCAGAGATGCTGACGTGAACTTGTAATTTTATATAATAAATATATTTTACATCTATATTTATAGCAGACAAGATAGTGAGGCAAATAGGAGCATCATGAGGTAAATTGCAGAGTGCAGAGAGAACACAGAAGAAAATGGTGGGAAAAAATGGGAAACTCCCCCTCTACGCTCACAGCAATCAATCAGAGTGCAGATTGCCTCATGCAGGCGCCAGCTCTCTCCAATCAATCAACTATCACTGTGTATTCTGGTTCATTGTACAACCCAACAGATTCAGCTATTAAATTTAAATATCTTAATGGAAACCCTGGCTAGAGGATATTCCCAGTTTTTAGATGGGTATCTTCAATTCTTTTTGTTGCATTATATGTTTTTTCAAATCTCATGCATCTTTTAATATTTATTTATTTATTTATTTATTATTTCAATTTATAAACCGCCCTTCTCCTTGCGGACTCAGGGCGGTGAACAGCCAGAATAAAACATGGTATACAAAAGTTAAAAACAATTAAAAATTATTAAATATTATTCGGCCGAGAATTAAAACAGCCCAATTTAAAATCAATGTCAAATTTAAAAACGGAGGATGGGATCAAGCTAGCCCAGCTAGATGGAACAAATGGGTTTTAAGGGCCCGACGAAAGGTCCGGAGATCTGGAATCCTGCGTATCTCCGGGGGTAGGTCATTCCAGAGGGCGGGCGCTGCCACAGAGAAGGCTCTCCCCCTGGGGGTCGCCAGCCAACACTGTCTGGCCGACGGCACCCGGAGGAGGCCCTCTCTGTGCGAGCATACTGGCCGGTGGGAGGCTATTGGCGGCAGAAGGCGGTCCCGCAAGTACCCAGGTCCTAAGCCATGGAGCACTTTAAAGGTGGTCACCAACACTTTGAAGCGCATCCGGAAGACCACCGGGAACCAGTGCAGCTCGCGCAGGAGAGGTGTCACGTGGGAACGCCACGTCGCTCCCATAATTCCCCGCGCGGCTGCATTCTGGACCAGTTGGAGCCTCCGGGTGCACCCCAAGGGGAGCCCCATGTAGAGAGCGTTGCAGTAGTCCAGGCGGGAAGTCACGAGAGCATGGGTGACTGTGCGTAGGGAGTCCCGATCTAGAAAGGGACACAACTGGCGTATCAGGCGAACCTGATAAAAAGCCTCCCTGGCCACGGCCGTCATGTGTTCTTCTAAAGACAGCCGTGCGTCCAGGAGGACGCCCAAGTTGCGAGCCCTCTCCGTGGGGGCCAATGTCTCGCCCCCAATAGTCAGCGATGGTGTCAGCTGGCTATATCGGGACGCCGGCAGCCACAGCCACTCAGTCTTGGAGGGGTTTAGTCGGAGCCTGTTTCTCCCCATCCAGACCCGCACAGCTTCCAGACACCGGGACATCACTTCAACGGCATCGTTGGGGTGGCCTGGGGTGGAGATGTACAGCTGGGTGTCGTCAGCGTACTGATGGAATTCCACCCCAAAGCCATGGATGATCTCACCCAGCGGCTTTACATAAATGTTGAACAGAAGGGGTGAGAGGACCGACCCCTGCGGCACCCCACAAACAAGGCACCTCGGAGTCGACCGCTGCCCCCCTGTCAACACAGATTGCGACCGGTCAGAGAGATAGGAGGAGAACCACCGTAGAACGGTGCCCCCCACCCCCAACCCCTCCAACCGGCGCAACATGATACCATGGTCGATGGTATCAAAAGCTGCTGAGAGATCTAATAGGACCAGGATAGAGGAACAACCCCTATCCCGTGCCCTCCAGAGATCATCCACCAACGCGACCAATGCCGTTTCCGTGCTGTGCCCAGGCCGGAAGCCGGACTGGAGCGGATCTAGATAGACAGATCTAGATATAGGGATAGCAAAGATAAAGAAAGGTTAGCACCTGATTATGATTGATTAGATTCTCTCAAAACAGTGTCAACTCTTAGTGAGTACAGCAACACCAAAGTGTTCAGCAAAGAGGCTAAATTATATTGTACTGAATGAGTACAGTGAGCATTCTACTCTAATTTAAGAGCAAAAACTTTCAATGTCTTACTTTTCCAAAGGCACTTCTCAAGTCCCAGACAGGGAGTGCATTGAAGAATGCCCACTGATTTACCATTTGGAGTGGTGTGCCTTTGATATTTGAGCAAGCATCTCTAAGTGTCAGATGGCTAGCCATTCACTTTGTAGCCATCTAATTTGATTTGCTGCCTGGGAGTGGTCTTCTGCTTTGATTCATTAATCCTGCTTGATGGGGGGATTCAATCAGTGCTTTGTTAAATCACTCCTTCAAAGCATTGCATAGCCCTAGTCTAGATACATGCCTTTAAGGTTCCAAGAAAAATCACACTTTGATCACCAGCCAAATATATGTAAGAATTTATTGAAAGAGATTTTTTAAAAAAAAGGAGGAGCAAGGAGAAAATGAGGTACAAAAATTTAAACACAGTTTCACACAGAAAGCTATTCCATCTGGATCTTCATACTACAGTGATGGCTGCCTTTGAAGACAACTTAGATGTTTCATTTAATGCAAAATTTAGCAGCTAATCTGGTAACCAGAGGCAGTGGATTTAGCAGCATTGCACCTATGCTGTAATTGCTGCATTGGCTACGGATCGCTTTCCAGACCCAATTCAAAATGCTGGTTATTATCTTTAAAATTCAGCCTCGAATACTTAGTGGACCATCTAGTCAGTCCAGACACAGTCCATCTTCTGCAATCACTGATGGAAAGAATGACAAGTGTTCCCATTTCACAGTGAATGAGCGGAGTAGGAGCTTGAATCTCAGTGGCTGCATTTCAGTGATTCCACCAGTATCTGTACCATTTTGCCCCCTGTGATATGAAATGCTCCTAACTCTCTGGCTTTGTGAAAGGCCTTAAAAATTATCTTATTTTGCACTATGTTTGGGTGGTGATGCTATTAAACCACCTTACCTAGATTGCTTAGACTGTTAAAGGTTTTAACTGCTGTAGTTTAGTGCATAGTTTTATAAACTGCTTTGAGTCCTTTGGGAAACAGGTAATCAATAAATAATTACAGAAAGAAATAATGTTCAAGAAATAGCTGTGTATTTTTTTAAGGTACTTCTCTAGTAAACTTGGGAATAACATTTCTGTCCTTTTTTTGTTGTTGTTATTGAGAAATGGGACACATAGTTAATGGGCAGTTATTTTCAGCATTAGGTAAGAAAAATAAAAATGAGATAAGCTTCCATACTAACAGATACTTTTTAAATTGTCAAAAGGATGAGGATTTTATCACTAAAGAGAGAAAATGGAGTAGATATCCCAGTTATTTAGACATTTTTCTTAATTGAAACTGAAACTGGCTTAATCGCAATAGATTTACATCATTTATATAATTAGAATTATATTCTGCCTTTCTTTCTAAATTACATTCCAGTTTGACTTACAATACAATAGATACTAGAAAAACAAAATAATATGTAATACCATATAACATGTAAAACAACATATATTGAAAATAGCTTAAATGCCTACTTAAAAAAAGGACAGAAAAAAGCTTTTCTTGACTAGACACAATCAATTAGAGATGTGAACTACAACTATATTCTCTCCTAGACAGCATGGTACATCTGAGGGGATTCATTCTAGAGAAGCTGTTTCAAACCATTGTGATGGTAAATTCTATTGGGGCACTCTAGATAAAGATGGAGGCAAGTAGATAGAGCCTGACATCTCACCATGCTTCTTGACTGTGTGTCAGGGATCCAAGTAACACCTCCAACCAATGAAGACTCCAAGGTCAGCAGTTGCTCAAAGTTCCATTTTATTAGAGATGTCATATTGGCACATCCGGGAAAACCCGAAGCTGAAAGCTCCCAGGTTTTCCCCAACCAAAGGAAAGTCAAAATCCCTTCCCTTGCACCCACGTGTCCATCGCATGGTCCAATCAATCCACCGCCCCAACTGGAGATGCCTCCCAGTCACACTACTCCAAGTGCAGGCTGACCGTCCTTAACTCCCAGAGAAAAGAATGTTGTTATGGCTAAATACTTCTACCAACTCCATGCAACCCCCCTCCCAGTTTCACACAGACTAAGTATGGCAGCCCTGAAAATCCAAAAGAAAAGATGGCCTCCAGAGCTGACACTGTGTGGATTTGCTGGGTTTCCTTTAGAAGAAATAGCAATAGCACTTAAACTTATATACCACTTCACAGCACTCTCTAAATGGTTTATAGAGTCAGCATATTACCCCCAACTATTTGGGTCCTCATTTTACCCACCTCGGTAGGATGGAAGGCTGAGTCAACCTTGAGCTGGTCAGGATTAAACTGCTGGCAGTCAGCAGAATTAGCCTGCAATACTGCATTCTAACCACTGTACCAACAAGGCTCTTACTACATTTACTAAATGAAATTGAATATCTGATCCATTGTATGTTAGGGGCTTCAGAAATAGCAGTCCCCATAGAGCCTGTGTATCATGAACATCTTGAGATGGTTTTTGCTTATATCTTGGTGAACATTAGGGAACGAGAGTGAGGAGGAATGGCCATTCCTGAATATAAATCCGGAATAACTTTGAGGTTTAGGTACAATGCAACATTTGAAACTGCCTGCCTCCAATTCCCATCTCAAGCCCCAAATCTTAGCAAAAGATGTCTACTACTAGGATTGTACAAGACCAGTGACTCCTAAAACCCAAAATTTGGGAAACCAATCTAAGAAGGCACCCTTGGAGCACTCTGAGCTTGACTGTTTTCTTGCAGATCTTTCATTATCCAAACTAGGGAACATCATCAGTGCAATAAAGAGATGACATCTCTAGTTTCTTTCCTAACAAGCCCATTTGTTTCATAAAACACTGAGTTGTCACTTTACTATTCTTACTAGTACTAAGCTGATGCACTGGGATTCTGCACTGATCTGGGACGTCTCTTCTATTCCTGCTGTGCTCATATTCAATCACTATAAATCAAACTTGTTGCAGTTTTCTGAGTGTACACTTCTTGCTACGCTGCTTCTCCTTAAAATGCACAACAATCTATTTAGGAAGATAAATTACTCTCTAGATTCAGAATCTATGAGTTTCTGCTCCACTGCTTTTCAAAAGCTATTTATTTATGCTGGCATATGCGAGTATGAGGGGGAGTTTTAAAAAAATTACAGAAAAAAACTTCAGTAAGTGTATATTTTCCCATTTTAGATTGAATTCATTTGCCTTAGTAAAAGAACCTAAGATAAGGGTGCAAAGAGAAAACTTCAGTTAGTTGTTGATAGCTACTTACTGATTCATTATTCATAGTAGTAATTCTGGAGCCTGGCAATCCAGCCATTGATCCAGATTATTGTTTCTATAGTTGTGGCAAAAACTACCTGCCCCCTCCCCATATACATGTGAATTGCATTGTCCACCAACATATAGGATGCTCCCAATACATCTGATCTGCATAAACGTGTCTTTAATAAAACATTCAAGCTAAATTGATCCTGAGTGGTAACAGAGAGAAGAATTAGACTGAAGCAGTGGCCCACCAAACCACATAGTTTATATTTCACAGACCTCAAATATAGTATAGCTAGTGTGCTGACCTAGTAGAATGGGATACATAATTAGAATAGGTCAAAGATATTTCAATTTCCTGCTGAAATTTATATTAGGTCTGCCTTTTCCTTTGTCTTGTCTTAGTTATGCAATAGGCCAAAGATATATAAGCTCTGATTCTGTCTTTGTTTAGGGCAAGTCAGCAAGCTGCAAAACCAAAGATAGGCTCAAGATCCAGATGGTTCTTGACAGACTTGAACAAAATGAAATTCAATGTAGAGAAAAGTAAAGTCTTACACTTAGGCAAGAAAAACCAAAAGTACACATATAAACTGGGTGAAACCAGCTTAATAGCAATAACTGTGAGAGGGATCTTGGAGTCTTAGTGGACAACCAATTAAATATGAGGCAGTAATGTGAGGCAGCAGCCAAAGAAGCCAATGCAATCCTAAATTGCATTAACAGAGGGATACAATCATGATCAAGTGAGGTACTAATACTACTCTATAAGCCTTAGTAAGACCATACCTAGAGTACTGCATTCAGTTTTGGTCACCACACTATAAAAAGATGTTGAGTCTCTAGATAAAGTGCAGAGAAGAGCAACCAGGATGATTAGGGGCCTGGAGACTAAAACATATGAAGAACAGTTACAGGAACTGGGCATGGCTAGTCTAGTGAAGAGAAGAACCAGGGGAGACATGATAGCAGTGTTCCAATATCTGAGGGGCTGCCACAGAGAGGAAGGGGTCAAGGTATTTTTCAAGGCACCCGAAGGCCAGACAAGGAATAATGGATGGAAACGAATCTAGGAGAGATTCAACCTAGAAATGGGGAGGAACTTTCTGACCGTGAGAACAATCAACCAATGGAACAGCTTGGCTTCAGACGTGGGAGTTTCATCACTGGAGGCTTTCAAGAAGAGACTGGACTGCCATCTATCAAAAATGGTGTAGAGTCTCCTGCTTGAGTTGGGGGTTGGACTAGATGACCTACAAGGTTTCTTCCAACTCATCTCATCTCATCTCATCTCATCTCATCTCATCTCATCTCATCTCATCTCATCTCATCTCATCTCATCTCATCTCATCTCATCTCATCTCATCTCATCTCATCTCATTATGCTTTATTGGGAGCTCAGTATACAATTTTGTTTGCCTGCTTAATGCATTTATCATCAAAGTGATTTGGTTGTTTTAGATGAGCTATGTTTTGGTGGCAACTTTGGTGCAGTCACTAACTGATACCTCCTTCCAACAAAGAGTTACCCTAAAAAGAAAGAAGAGAAATTCACACTCTTGTTTGTAAACCTGCAAGCAATCATTACTGCCATGTAATGAAGATAGTTCTTTCCTTCTACGTATTTGAAAATACAGAATTCTGAATTATACATGTAAAAACATATTTCAAGAATTCATATGAATAGAAAAACAGTGCTGGAAGGGACCTTGGAGGTCTTCTAGTCCAACCCCCTGCTTAGGCAAGAAACCCTATACCATTTCAGACAAATGGTAATCCAATCTCTTCTTAAAAACTTCCAGTGTTGGAGTATTTACAACTTCTGGAGGCAAGTTGTTCCACTGATTAGTTGTTCTAACTGTAACTAAGGAGAAATTTCTCCTTAGTTCTAGGTTGCTTCTCTCCTTGATTAGTTTCCACCCATTACTTCTTGTCCTACCCTCAGGTGCTTTGGAGAATAGCTTGACTCCCTCTTCTTTGTGGCAGCCCCTGAGATATTGGAACACTGCTATTGTGTCACTACTAGTCCTTCTTTTCTTTGAACATGCAAAGCTTTGGGCAAATCTAAATATTACATTTTAAGAAAGATCCAAACTTCTTGAATTAGGTTTGGAGAAGGACAACAAATATAGTCAGACATGGAAATCTAAGTCCTATATAAAGAGAGTAAGAGAGTTAGATATGCATAACTTTAATAACCTCTTTCAAGAACCCAACCATGTATCACACAAAAGAAAAATGTGACCTCCCATGAAACCCTATTAGAGAAGATAGATGTTATATAGACTATATTACCATTAGATAGTTAAAGATCTGGTTGAACAATATCACCAATGTGTGTATACTATTGACTCCATATGAAAATCAAAGGTAATGTTGAATAGCATACTGTGGGGCTTGGTGTTAAGACTTGTGCTATTTAATGTATTTGTAAATAATTTGGATGAGTGGTTAAAGCATATGATTATCAGTTTTGCAGATGACACAATGATGGGAGGAACACAAACATCTTAAAGGACAACACTGAAATTCAGAAGTATATTGACAAGTTGGAACAAGGAGCAGAAACCTATATGATTTTTCAACAGAGACTAATGCAAAATCTTCCATTTGGGCTGGAAAAATCAAAGTCACCAGAATCAGATCTAGGTGTTTTGGTGAATCACAACCAATCCCAGGCTGCATTAAAACAGAAGTATAATGTCAGTAACAAGATAAATCATTCTTTCTCTGTATTCTGCATTAGTCAGATTACACCTTCAATGTTGCACTTCCTTCTGGGCACTGCATTTTAAGAAAGACATTGATAAATGGGATCATGTTCTGAGGCAGGTAACAAATTGTAAGAGGAACATTTAGAGATGTTAAATATGTTTAGCCTAAAGAAAAAAGAGATCGAGGGGAGGCAGCTCCCTTCAAGTATCTGTGAAGCACTTTCATGTGGAAAATGCAGTCATCTGGGCAATATCATTCCAGAAGGCTTCCTCCTCCTCCTTCTTCAAAACTGAAAATTATCTTGTTTATTTGCACTCTGTGGAATCATTCCCACTTGAGAACCAAAAAGAAAAAAAAATCACATAAGCTGGCCTGAAGTTTCCTTTTATTTTTCCTAAATTTCCATATGTGAGGGTCCTGGATCTTCTCTGACTTTTTTTTTTAACAGATATTTCATTACCCAACTAGGTAATATTATCAGGGCAAGAATGAATTTTCTCTCTGTTTATATACAGGTGGCTTGCCCTGTCAGTGTTAATGAGAATGTTCTTGGTGATTCCTTGATTAATGTGTTGTTTAATATTGGCTTGTTTGTCTAAGTTGGTAGTTCCTTGAGTGAGATTGGCCACAGTGCCCATAGTTTCCCACACCACTGAATTTTGCATCAGCTGAAGCTTTTGAATGTTCTTTAAGGGCATCTCCAGGTAGATGGCATTGCAGTAGTCAAAACATGTCAAAGAGCAAAGCCTTTCAATTCAGGAATAGGGGCAAATGGCACACAATAATTAGCTGTGCAAAAACTATGAAGGCAATATTCTTTGATGGTAGTGCATAGGCCAAATTAGGAAACAATGGAAGTTTGTTCTGAGTTAGTAAGTGCTTATTTTAGGTTAAGAATGTTTCTGACCAAGGACAGGTCTTCATTGAAAAATAAATAAATAAACCTAATACTGGGGACGATTGAAGCCAAAATGGGAAGGGGATGGCAGAGGATGAGATGGTTAGATATGTCATCGATGCAATAAACATGAATTTGGGCAAATTCTGGGACAGAATGGATGACAGGGGGCCTGGCATGCTGTCCAGGGGGTCACAAAGAGTTGGACATGACGTAGTAACTGAATATCAATGACAGGTGTTGCACTTTTGTAAAACCATTTATCATAAAATTTAAAAAAGATAAAGCAGTGACTCTAGTACACCTGCTACAACAGGTTTCCTTGGTTTATTTTACCCATTCTGATCATAAACATATTCTTTTGGTTGTTTGATGGTTTCTAAATTTATGCATAAAATAGTCAATTTTGAAGCATGCTCATAGCACTTTTTCTGATTGCTTTTTGGGGGTGGGTGAGTTAGAGTTTTTTTAATTGTTTGGAAAAGAGTCATAAAAATAAATGGATCTATTGTCACACAGGAGTCTCCAACTGTCTCTAGTTAAATAGTGACACACTAAAGAACAGATAGGAATTGAGTTTTTCTCCTAATTAAATCTTAAAAGAAAAGTTTCATGTGGAGACTGAAAAGATCTTTAGGTAAAAATCCATTAGATGTGGCCCCTCTCTTACCAAACCCCAGAAGGCTTTGATTTTCCCAACTGGAGCTTAAATCAAAGCCACATGGAGCCCACTAGAATTCTGAATTGATGTTTTCTTCTTTGCTGGTTTGCTATTCTGAAGATTGGGATTTTCTTTGTAAACTCAAACTATTACATTTCCTACATATTATGGCCAAACAGAAAAGTCTGAAAGATTACCAATATCCAATTAGCCAGAGAGACAGATGGCTTCCTTTCATTGGATGTATTAAAGGGGAGGTTGAACATGCATCTGTCTGGGTTGTTTTAATTTGGATTCCTGCATTAAATAGGAAGTTGGACTCCATAGCCTCAATCAGTCTTTGAATCGTTCATCAGCATCAGATGAAATCCTAGTACCAAGAGTAATGAGTGGGAGTGATTTGTTATTGTTCAAGCCCAGGGTTGATATGGAGGAACAAGTACAGAATCAATCTGTCTTCAAGTGATGGATCTGTTATGTATTGAATACATATAGTTGTGTTAAGCCCTGCTAAAGTGAAACTAACTTTTAGATGACCCTAACTGTTAACTTCAACTGTTTTGGAGGGAAACATAGAACATTCATATTTGGGTGGGTTTTTTCAAGTATTATAATTGGTTGAGGCCCTGTGGGCCCAGAGTATAAATTACAGGAGTTTGCCTGTTGTTCAGCAGTTCCAGTTGAGTCAATAAACGTGGTTGTATCTATGCTGTCTGTTCTTGCCTACTGCAGCCCACAACATAATAGGATCTTTGTAAAGTGAAGAAGAACTAATGAGGAGAGAGCAAGAACAAGGTGTATGATTCCAGAAAAACTATCCAGAATTTATAGATATCTTAAATCTATGCTGAAAATGGACAACATGAAGGGTGGTATTACCATGCCTAGTAGATGTCTAAATACAACCTGGAACTAAGGATACATTTCTTGTCAATGAGAGCAATTAATGAATGAAACAGCTTGCCTCCTGGAGTTGTGAGTGCTCCATTGCTAGAGGTTTTCAAGTAAGATTTGGACAAGCATTTGTCCAGGTTGGAATAAGTTTCCTACCTTTGACAGGGGTTGGATTTGAAGATCTCCAAAGTCCCTTCCAGCCCTATGATTCACTGATACATATAAGGTATCACCTCCTCAGATCCTTGGGTTTATTTACCATTAGTTGACAATCTTTCAGGCTAACATCAGGTTGGTCTTGGGATTTTAGTCTGAAGCCAGCTAATCTTCAATAACCAAAGCTGTCAAACTCCTAACTCTTAACTACTCTCCCTCCCTGCCTGCTCATCAGTCCATTTTTACTTTTTTTTTGTTCTCCCATGATAGAAACTCTCTCTCTGAAAACTTTATCTATTTTACTCCCTGCCAATTTTCTCAGACTGAGCTTATCTCTATCCAGGTATAGCTTGTCTTCTGAGAGATCATCTGACAGGAGGATGAACAGTGCCTAGCTACAAGAACTCACTCATATATACCAGAAAGTTATATATATATATATATATATATATATATATATATATATATATATATGTATGTATGTATGTATGTATGTATATATGTATATATGTATATATGTATATATGTATATATATATGTCTGTGTAAGTTTTCACGGGTATATATGTGTGTACAGGTGATATCTCGGGTTTCTTCCCGTGTAATTGCAAACATATCTTTGGAAGTATTGCAGTATTGAAGTATCATCAAAACGTCGCTGCAATACTTCCAAAGATATGTTTGCAATTACATGGGAAGAAACCCGAGATATCACCTGTACACACACACACACACACACACACACACACACACACACACACACACACACACATATATATATATATATATATATATATATATATATATATATATATATATACACACACCTTTGCCTCTTTTCATAGAAAAACGTCAGTTACGATCACACAGTTTGCCCATAAGCACCGAGCCGAGAACATCAGCCAGAAGATGATGAATGCGATTTCGTCGAAATGTTGCTACTACCCTTTTAAGGATATGTTTACATTTACATGGGAAGAAACCCGAGATATTAACTGTACACACACACGTGTGTGTGTGTGTGTGTGTGTGTGTGTGTGTGTGTGTACAGTTAATATCTCGGGTTTCTTCCCATGTAAATGTAAACATATCCTTAAAAGGGTAGTAGCAACGTTTCGACGAAATCACATTCATCATTTTCTGGCTGATGTTCTCGGCTCGGTGCTTATGGGCAAACTGTGTGATCGTAACTGACGTTTTTCTATGAAAAGAGGCAAAGGTGTATTCTGATTGGTTGACAGTGTTATTGTATTCTGATTGGTTGATGACGTAGCTGTATTTTGATTGGGTGGAAGCGCTGTTGCTTGGTTGTGGGTCAATGGATAAGTTATGCTGGAACTGGTGGCAACACAGGCATTTTGATGAACCTTTGATCTATGGCTTATATTTTGTGTTAAGATTCATCTGTCTATGAGAGCAGGTTTCCAAATAGTAGGCAGACGGGAAGTGTCATCACGTTTATTCATACAATATGGTCTTTTTTCTATTTCAATGGCCTCTCTGATTATTCTGCCATTGAGATGTTCTATTTTTGCAATTGTTTTTGTGTTATTAAAATTAATTTTATGTCCTGTGGCATTTATGTGTTGTACTAATGATGATGTGTGTTCTTTCTTTTGTACTGAATTTTTATGTTCCTTGATGTGCACACTCATTCTTCTGTTGGACTGTCCAATATATGTTGAGGGGCAGGAAGCATACGGGATTTCGTATATGCCTTGATCTTCTAATTCTATTTTGTCTTTAGGGTTTCTCAGAATAGACAATATCTTTCTATCTATCTATCTATCTATCTATCTATCTATCTATCTATCTATCTATCTATTTTCTGAGGTTTTCACGGGTGTTTGTATGTAGGTCTTTGGTTATTCGGGTTTTCTCCCACATAAAATTGGAAGTGTTTTGGTGACGTTTCAATGAAGTCTCATTTGTCGTCTTCAGGCTGGTGTTCTCGGCTTCGTGCTTCCAGGAGCAAAGAGACTAAGGGAGTCTAAGGAGACTAAGATAGATCTATTTTGGACTTATAAGTCCTCACCAGTTAGCAGGGAGGATACATGGGATAAGGGTGTGGCTAACTGATGAGGACTTATAAGTCCGAAATAGATCTATCTTAGTCTCCCAATGGGCAGCAGAGGGTCTGCTGGCTGCCAGAAAAAAAGCCTAGAAACTAGTGGATTGTGATTTCACTGAACTAGGGCTGCATAAAAATCTTGGTTTACGTAGGAAGAACCTGGCTAAAGAGAAATACATATAAAACCTACGAAAAGGAAAGAACACACACACACACACACACACATGCTAGAAGAGAGAAGAGAAGAGAAGAGAAGAGAAGAGAAGAGAAGAGAAGAGAAGAGAAGAGAAGAGAAGAGAATTTTATTGGCCAAGTGTAATTGGATACACAAGGAATTTGTCTTGGTGCATATGCTCTCAGTGTACATAAAAGAAAAGATACATTAATCAAGAATCATAAAGTACAACACTTAATGATACAGTAGTCATAGGGTACAAATAAGCAATCAAATCATATTAGGAAACAGTAAATATAAATCGTAAGGATTACAGTCATACAGTCATTAGTGGAAGGAGATGGGTGATAGGGACAATGAGAAGATTAATAGTAGTGCAGATTTAATAAATAGTTTGACAGTGTTGAGGAAATTATTTGTTTAGCAGTGTTTGGGAAAAAAACTGTTCTTGTGTCTAGTTGTTCTGGTGTGCAGTGCTCTATAGCATCATTTTGAGGGTCTGCTGGACAATATATATACATATATATATGTATAATTTAAATGCAGCAATATATTTAGGATGAAAGAGGAAGTTAATTGATCTTTACATCCCCTCCCAAATTGAAAGCTCTTCTTGTCTATTTATTCAAGGACTACAGCTATTTTACTGCTGAGATTTTGCAGATGTCTTCATTATAACCATTATCTAAGAAATATACAAATGAACCTTGAAACTGCTCCTTCAGTGCAAAACATAATGAATTTATTATTAAGAAAGTTGCTAGGCTTCGTTGCTCCAGATGGTTGTAACTTTACCTGCAAATTTCATCCAGTTCTATAATAAAGCCATTTTAGAAAGAGGATTTTTTTTTAATTAGAGAAACTACACAGACATGATCTGATCCAAGGTCATTCTTACTTTCTAATTGCAAGCAGAGAGTAAGGCCTTGAATCATGTGCAAAAGCCTTAAGTATTACCTTGAATTTCCTCTGAAAACTAGTAGGATGTGCATGAAGTAGACAGTTTGAATAGATACTACTTCCTCACAATGGGGTACAGCCACTCTAAGGTCAACTTGAAGTAATCTGACAATTCTGAATCTGACCATTCCTGGAATTATCTGACCAGTCCTGACTTGGAACTGATGATAATATCCCTTAACTTCAGTCACCAATTCTCTATTTTTTTAAGCCAGTTTTACTTTTTTTGTGAGTTGGCCATAAATAACTCGGATCAAATCTGTGGTTGCCATGGTGGCCAGGAACTCCCAAGCCATCTCATCCAAGAAAGGAAGATTAATATTGCCCAGTACCATAAAACTGGGGAACTCTACAGTTAACCAAGCAACAGGCTGAAACAGCTCAGATAGGGAGCTTGCTAGGCAGCAAGAAAATTGGTGTATTAGCAATAATCCTCTTTGAGCCCACCTTTATAAACAGGGCCTCACAACTGTTTATCTGTGGATCAATGTCTCTGGAAGCCACCATATGTTTCAATAACAGCTATACCCCTGTCCTGGCCCTGGGCTGGGGCCACATGCAAAATCTAATCAGGCATATCTTCAAGAGTGGACTTCCCTACCCTCGTAGTCAGCCAGAGTTCATTAATATGACCAGAGTCACCTTTTCATTCATGGATATGAGAGACCTGATTGCAGACTAACAACTCATTCAAGAGTGGTAGTTAGAAACCACGGCCACTAAAGTTCTGATAACTTTGGATCAGAGCACAAGGAACATGGTACCAATTTTTACACACTGGCAAAAAAAAAATCAGAACACAAAATACAAGCTGGATGAATACGACCTAATAGATGACCCTCACTCTGTCAAAGACCTTGGAGTACTCATCTCAAATGAACTAAGTGCCACAGCTCACTTTAACAATATTGCTAAAAAAGCATTAAGAATTGTTAACTTAATTTTGTGTAGCTTCTTCTCCACTAATATTGAACTGCAAATTAGGGCATATAAAACTTTTGCCAGACCAATTCTGGAATACAGCTCATCTGTCTGAAACCTGCACTGCATATTGGACATTAATACAATCGAATGAATCCAGAAATATTTCACAAGAAGACTCCTCCACTCCAGGGGTGAAATCCAGCAGGTTCTGACAGGTTCTGCAGAACCGGTAGCGGAAATTTTGAGTAGTTCAGAGAACTGGCAAATACCACCTCTGGTTGGTCCCAGAGTGGGGTGAAAATGGAGATTTTGCAGCATCCTTTCCTTGCCATGTCCACTAAGCCACGCCCATAGAACCGGTGGTAAAAAAAAATGGATTTCACCACTGCTCCACTCCTCTGCTCACAACAAAAAACCTTATGCCACCAAATTCGAAATTTTATTTATTTATTTATTTATTGGTTCAATTTATATGCCGCCCTTCTCTGGAGACTCAGGGTGGCTTACAATGCGTTAAGCAATAGCCTTCATACTTTTGTATATACCTGCTTAGTAGGGCTTTCGGCCCCTCCCAAGCGGTGTCCTTTTTTATATGACTTTTATAAATCAGCTTATTGCCCCCGCAATCCTGGTCCTCATTTTACCTACCTTGGAAGGATGGAAGGCTGAGTCAACCTTGAGCCTGGTGAGATTCGAACTTGCAGTAATTGCAGGCAGCTGGTGTCACTTAACACCACTTTAATCTGCTGCACCACCATAGCTCTGATAAAGGGCTTAGACAATTTAGAACTTCTCTGTCTTCAGTCTGACCTAAGCATAGTACATAAAATCATCTGCTACAATGTCCTACCAGCCAATGAATACTTCAGCTTCAATCAAAACAATAGAAGAGCACACAATAGATACAAACTCATGGTAAACCGATCCAAACTAGACTGCAGAAAATACAACTTCAGTAACAGAGTTGTCAATGCCTGGAATGCACTACCTGACTCTGTGGCTTCTTCCCCAAATCCCCAAATCTTTAACCTTAGACTGTCTATTGTAGACCTCACCCCATTCCTAAGAGGTCTCTAAGGAGCATGCATAAGCACACCAGTGAGCCTACCATCCCTGTCCTAATGTTATCCTTTATTCGTATCCTTTTCATGTATTTATAGTTATGTTTACACTTGTATCTGTCATAAAATACAAAATAAATAAATAAAAAAAAATGCAAACCAGAAAGATTGCCTACCTTGAAACCAGCCCATACTCTTTCTCTCATTTTATTTTCCTCTGTCCATCACCCAGTCTTAACCCGACACACAATCTGCAATACATCTCAATGTTTCTCCCCTGATCTCTGAGAAGGTTAAAGCACAAGCACTTTTTCTGCAGGTGATTCCAGTGGTGAGAACTTTTCTCCTTAGGAAAATGATTTCCCTACAGTGTTTCAGAAAGCTGGTAAAGGAAATCTTTTGGAGAATGGATTTCAAAATGAGCCTTAGATTATTATCTGTATATCTACAGTATGTACATACACATACTCCCATATGTCACTTTGCCTGATTCACCAGTTGCATCCCTTTCTGGATCGGGATGCCTTGCACACAGTCACCCATGCCCTCATCACTTCCCTTCTGGACTACTGTAATGCTCTCTACATGGGGCTCCCCTTGAAGAACACTCGGAGGCTCCAACTGATCCAGAATGCGGCCGCATGGATGATTATGGGGGTGACATGACACACCCATGTAACACCTCTCCTGTGCAAGCTGCACTGGCTCCCGGTGGTCTTCTGGGTGCAATTCAAGCTGCTGATTACCATCTTTAAAGCACTCCATGGCTTAGGACCTGGATATTTACGAGATCGCCTTCTGCCACCGATGGCCTCCCACCGGCCAGTACGCTCCCACGGAGAGGGACTCCTCAGGGTGCCATTGGTTAAACTATGTCAACTAGCAACCCCCAGGGGAGACCCTTCTCTGTGGGGGCTCCCGCCCTCTGGAATGAATTGCCCCTGGAGATATGTATGATCCCTGACTACGTATCTTTCGCCATGCCATTAAGATCTTACTGTTTCAACAGGCTGGGCTGGCTAAGTAATGAATTTTAATGGGTGTTTTAGGTTTTGAGTTTTAATATAGGGCCAAATTATTTAATAAGTTTTAAATTGTTTTTAAATGTTGTGATATATGTTGTTTTACTGTGGCTGTGCACCGCCCTGAGTCCTTCGGGAGAAGGGCGGTATAAAAATTAATTAATTAAATAAATAAATAAATAAATGGGATTAAGGATGCCCCAAAAGACCTGTGTGGCCCCAGGGCAGGATGCTTATGTGATGAACAAAGTGAAATTAAAAGAGACAGAATGCTTGAGGCTTAGTAAGTGCAGTGGCACTCAATAAACATAATTCCACTGTGACCGTTTAAAGCAAATGTACAGCAATTATCCTGCAATCAGATGGTAATTGCCTATTGCATCTGTCTTGCCTGGTGGGTCTCATTTGACAGAGTCTATCAAAATATACAACTATGTTTTGTGTGGCTTTTCTCATTTCTCCACCTCCATAATGCAAGCCGCCATTTCTTAATTAAAAAGTCGTACTCAGAGGCAGTCATTTAACTAAAATGAGTGAAGCCTTTCACTGATTATTCCATCCATTGTCAGTTGACCAATGACCTCAGTTCATTGAAAACGCAACAGAATAGATAAAATGTACTTATTAGGAGATGAAAACAAAATAATTTAATAGAGAGTTTGTGTAATCTTCTTAAGCTGCTCTTGATTGCCAGAGTGAAAGAAGAGATGCATTTTCATCATCCTGGATTCTCAAATTGCCCAACTGCCTTATGAAAGGCAGACAAGGTAACATGGGCAGGAACACATCATAGTAGTACTGTAAATAAAGGAAAAAAAAGAAGAATGAAGCTTCAGGAAGATAATTTTGTTATCTAAGAAGGAATAGGTCCTACTATGTCTGTTTTATATCTAACTTTTTTATCTTACAGCACAGAGAAGAAACTGGCCTAAAGAAACATTCTATAGATTACATTCTGTAGTCTCATCCTTAAGACTCACATGATTTCAGTGTTCTGATGCTAAGGACCATGTGATTTCTGGTGAAAATATCAAAACATCACTAAATTTTAGCCATTTTTAAAGAAAAATTGAGATTCCGTGCACACACACACACACACACACACACACACACGTAAAATCTATCAAAACCAAACCTGGTCTAGAACAACAAGTATGAACCAGTGGTGGGTTGCCACCGTTTTGCCCTGGATTGGATGAACCATTAGCAGTGGTGGCAGGAGGCTCCGCCCACCCGCTCAAATGTCTCTGCACATGCGCAGAAGCATTGCAGGCATGCAT
Source organism: Masticophis lateralis (assembly GCA_030761175.1). Taxonomy (NCBI): domain Eukaryota; kingdom Metazoa; phylum Chordata; class Lepidosauria; order Squamata; family Colubridae; genus Masticophis; species Masticophis lateralis. The sequence goes on from JAUDYJ010000001.1 coordinate 332,102,297, forward strand.
GAGCATGTGCACACCCGCGAGCAAACCAGTAGCGACCGAAATTGAAACCCACTACTTGTATGAACCACAGGTTTCATTGATTGATTCAGTTTGACTCCTAGTGACCCTACAAACATTTTCTTTTTTTTACAAAATTATTAATAAATAGTTTTTCTCCCTAACAATCTTTCTAACCTGGTCTTTCAGATCTTCCTCTGGTGTACTCATCATCACTGTAACTGAGTCCATCCCCCTTGTTCCTGGTCATCCTCTTCTCTATCCTTCCACCTTTCCCATCATCAGAGCCTTCTCCAGAGACTGGGTCTTTGCATAATATGTCCTAAGTAGGGTAAGTTGAGCCTGGTTATTTATGCCTCAAGTCAGAAACGTTTTCTTGGCTGGCCATGGTATTCTCAGGAGAGAATCCCTTCTTAAAAACTTCCAGTGTTGGAGCATTCACAACTTCTGGAGGCAAGTCGTTCCACTGATTTATTGTTCTAACTGTCAGGAAATGTCTCCTGAGTTGAAGGTTGCTTCTCACCTTGATTAGTTTCTATCCTTAGCTTCTTGTCCCGCCTTCAGGTACTTTGGAGAAAAGATTGTCTCCCTCTTCTTTGTGGCAGCTCCCGAGATATTGGAACACTGCTATCATGTCACCCCATAGAGAACACATATCTGTGATGGTGAACCTATGGCACACGTGGCCATAGTGCTCAAATGGAACCTATGCAAGAGAACCTATGGCCCTCTTGCTTCATTAGGCCTAGAGCAGAAAGACAAATTTTAAAAAGCTAAGATTTAGATCTCTTGCTGCTCAACAGTGCAGGGGGAAAAAAAGAAACCAAAAATCAACCACAAAGAGTTCAAACAATTCCTGACCACTTATTTTCTACTTCACTGAGCTGGAGAGGAGCAAATGCCCTCTTGCTAATTGGTAACCAGTGAATACAATTTGACATTCTGCACCTGACTTAGGCTTTGCCTCTGGGGAAAGTCTTTCCCCGCTGTGAATTTATCAGCTCTGCAATAGTTTTCTCTTGACTGTGAAGGTCCTAAGATGAAATTCTCTATGGGGCGATGCTTCTTAAAGTCCGAGGAAGAAATCAAAATTCAGAATATTTGTCTTGTCCTTTTCCTCTCCTTAGAACACAAGAAAATAAGAACATTTATGCGCTATCCAACCCCACTTCCAGTCTCCTGACTCTAGATCAGAGGTGGGTTTCAGCAGGTTCTGACTAGTTCTGGAGAACTGGTAGTAAAAATTTCCGGTAGTAAAAAATTGGAAATTTTGAGTAATTCGGAGAACCGGTAATAAAAATTCTGACTGGCCCTGCCCCCATCTATTCTCTGCCTCCCAAGTCCCAGCTGATCGTGAGGAAATGGGGATTTTGCAGTATTCTGGAGTGGGGTGGGAATGGAGATTTTACAGTATCCTTCCCCTGCCACGCCATGCCATGCCATGCCCACCAAACCATGCCTGCAGAACCAGTAGTAAAAAAATAGAGATGATGCTCTAGATGATGTTGAGATGTCAATAGAGATTCTCAGACATCCAGGTCATCATTGTCCCAAATGTACTTTTTCAAGGGGGAACTGGACTTCCTTGTTTTTCTCTGAAGATTTTTCACTTCTCATCCAAGACGTTTCTTTAGCTCTGACTGGATGGTGGGGAATGGAAGGATTTATAGTCCTTGCAGGCAGCCTAGTAATTTGCATCCTTTTAGAGAGTCATTGAGGCCATTTGGAGGTTTATCTGTGTCCTTGGAGTCACCTGATTAGTACAAATGCATCTGGAGCCTTCTTGGAACTTCTGAAAAGACTATGTTGTAGACTGGAGATAGATGTCGTATCCCTCCACCTCTGTTGAGAGAGGGCTGTTTAACTTTGACTCCTCTTTTAAACCAGTGGTCCTCTCAATCCAAAATGTGGACTTTACCGCCTTCAAAAGAATGGCCTTTGTCTTTTAAATGCAGATGGACTGCTGAATATTGTGGTAGGGTTTGTTCTTCCATGTTGTGCCATGGATTTATGAAGTGGTTGTTTGGGGCAAAACCAAACCAAAAAAAGAATCTCCATAGAGACTACCATTCTCCACTATTCAGTCAGAACTGAAGAAGCTTCCTGAGTGAGAAGTGAAATATCTTCAAGCAAGACCAAAAAGCAAGCAAAAAAAAAAAAGCACCTTTGAGACAAAATTTTGGTTGGATTTCCAGCACTCCCTTTTCCTCTTTCCTCAAGAACAGATATCCTGGCAGTGAGATTGTGACTACTTTGACGTCACCCATTGAACTTCCAGGATTGAAGGTGGATTGAAGCTGTAGTCTAAAATTACTATTACAATAATCCTTGACTTACAATCACAACTGAGCCCCAAATTTCCATTGCTAAACAGGACAATTTTAAGTGAGTTTTGCCCCATTTAATGACCTTTCTTGCCACAGTTGTTATGTGAATCACTGCAGTTGTTAAGTTAGCAACACAATGGTTAATTAAACCTGGCTCTAATTCAATTTTGAAGATTCAAAGTTATCATTTTGGGATGGTTTTGGGATGATTTGGATCCATGGAGCCAATAATTTCTCCAATATTTTCTCAGCCTTTTGTCAGCTCTCTACAAATTAACTACAGTTTAGTTTAGTTAACCCAATGCATGTTTAGAACAGCTTGGGAATTATAATTTAAAATATCTGGCAGGACTTATGCTGGAGTAGATAGGCTTTTTTTTTTAATGGGAAGCAACAGCAGCTCCTCAGGGCATTTCCCTGGATATGTGGATGTGTGTGGGGGTTAATACTAATAAAAGTTTTATTGGTTGTTCTAATTATAATCAAAAGAATCAGCACATTCAAAACAGTAGACTCTTATGTTTCTGGCATATCCCTTGGAGTTCATAATTAATTCCAAAAAGGGTTTCCTGTAGTCTTGGAGCCTGATTAAACCAATCTAAGGCCAAACAATTTGTAAATGAATCCTTATGGATTATGATGTAATTATCCGCCTGTCATCTTAACCAGACCAACTAATCATCTGTCTGTCCATGCAGTCATGCATCAATGCATTCATGTATTGATCAATTGATCTATTGATCCTCCCTCTAAATTTTAGGTTGCATACTAATTACTGGCTATGCCCCTCACTGATTACCAAACAGCCTTTAAATTATTTGTATGCCTGACCTTAAAAGAAGCAACTCCAAACGGCAGCTAGCTGTCCTTTCTGGAGATAGTCTTCAATCTTTCAGACTATTGGGTATTTCTTAGTAGAGTTTATATTACTAGTACTTTTATTTATTTCAGAGATGTGTACATTATTTATTTCTGGATAGCAATTAATTTTAAAATGTAAAGATTTTTTTAAAATTAAATGGTTCAATTACTGTACCTGTTTCCATTCAGATGGTCATTTAGGTGTCCACTAATTAAAACAGGGGGCGCAGTAGCTCAGTGGCTAAGATGCTGAGCTTGTTGATTGAAAGGTTGCCAGTTCAGCTGTTTGAATCCCTAGTGCTGCGTAACAGGGTGAGCTCCCTTTATTGTCCCAGCTTCTGCCAACCTAACAGTTTGAAAGCACGTAAAAAATGCAAGTAGAAAAATAGGGATCACCTTTGGTGGGAAGGTAACAGCATTCCGTGTGCCTTTGGCATTTAGTCATGCCGGCCACATGACCAAGGAGACGTCTTCGGATAGCGCTGGCCCTTCGGCTTTGAAACGGAGATGAGCAGCGCCCCCTAGAGTTGGGAACAATGAACAGATATGTATGAGGGGAACCTTTACCTTTACCTTAATTAAAACAAAACTGTACCCTGTTTTGAAACACTGATTACCTGCTATTAAGTTGGTCTTAACTTTTACTAACCACATAGGTTGATTTCCTTCATCATAATCTGTCCCTAACTTGATCCTTCAGGGTTTCCAACAGTGTAGCCATCAAGTGTCAGGCACAAGCAATAAGACCCGCATGTCTAGAGTTTAAGTGTATTATTTTATTATATTCTATTAGAGGAATCTTCCCAGACTGCCAGCTTTTACCTGATAGTTAAGATCCTATGGAGCTCAAGGCTGGGGATGGGGTAGGGTGAGGAGCTCAATTCTGGATCTCTTGTAGCTGCACAAGGACTCATCTAATTTTGTGCTTGAAGCCTCCCCGATGCCTGGCTGGGTGTTTCCCAACATCACCATTGTAACTTAGTCTGTACCTTGCTGCTGATCTTCCTTCTTTGTCTTTTCTTTCATTTTTCAAGGGATCACATTCTTCTCCAGAGAGCTTGGTCTTTGCATAATATGTCTGTAGTAGGACACTTTACATGTGGTAATTTGTACAATGAGTGAAAACTCTTGGGTTGGCTTGTTTGATAATCCAGTTGTTTATTTTATTGGTTATTTATAGTATTCCCAGGAGTCTTCTCCAACACCAAATTTCAAATTTGCCAATAATCTTGCTAACCTATTACTTCAAAAAAACCAAACCAAAACAAACAAACAAAAAAACCCACGAAGTTGCATGGGGACAATGAAATGCTCTGGAATTACCCTATTTCTAAGAATATTTCACAACTTGAATCAACTGACACAAAGGCCTTTGTATAATTAAGAAAGTGCATATTTATTTATTTATTTATTTATTTGTTTGTTTGTTTGTTTGTTTGTTTGATTTATTTATTTATTGAGTACGTATTAGATAATATATATAAGTATGAATTGAATACATAAAATGAATACAATTAAAGGGAACATTAGGAGAGGGACAGGAGGCACGCTGGTGCTCTTATGCACACCCCTTACAGACCTTATATTATATTGACTTATATTGACTTAGGGTGGTTTTTTAAAAAATATTATTTGGGTTTCTCAATTATCCAGCATGAATCAGCAATCACATCTTGTTTTCCATGGCTCTTTCTAAAGCCAGCATGAACATCTGTCATCTTTTTCTCCATGTAGAGCTAAAATCTGTATTGCATGATTCCAAGCATTATTTTGCTGGATTTCTATGGAGATTTTTGGTTGTCCCAAAGGTGTTTTGTCAAGAGGCAACTGAACTTTATTTGTTTTTTTCCTGAAGATGTTTTACTTCCCACGCAAGAAACCAGAACTGAAGATGTTTCTTGGATAAGAAGTGAAATGTCTTCCAGAAAAAAACAAAGAAAGTCCTGTTGCCTCTTGAAAAAGCACCTTTGGGACATTATTTTGCTAACATGTGAAATTAAGGGTATTGTTTGATAATTTGCAGTAATTTTGCATATCTTCTTTTGGTATTTGAATGTAGACTGACCTCTTCCAATATGTTGGCCACTGTGTTGTTTTCTAATTTTGCTGTCATATCCTGGTTAGAACCTCTACTGATCTTCTCGCATTTCTTGCCATGGGTTCAATTCCCATAAGCTTCCAACCTAGTAAAAGCTGGAGTACTGATCAAACTTCATCTTTTAGTACTAGTGATTCTTTTAAGTAGGGAATGTCTTCTATGATGTCAATGTTGACATCTCTGCTGTATAGTATTTCAGTAAACTCTTTCCATCTCTCTTTGATATTTTTTGAATCAATTACTTTGGTGTCCTTTATCATACCAAATCAAGGTTGAACTATTCTGACACTCTTTTGGAAGAGTTTTCATGTATTCCCACATCTTTTTCTATTTTCCATGTCTTTACAGATACTGTAATATTAGTGGTTCTTGTTTCTTCTAGCAGTTCTCTGAAATTGTTGTTAAGTTCCTTCCTGAGATTATTGTCTTTCTTGGCTTTGGCTTCTCTTCTCTTCTTGGCAGTTCCTATGCTTTTTAAGTGATATCCAGTTTGCTTTCTTTATCTTTGGCCGTGTCTTTTTATATTCATCCTTAACAACTTCTTTAAGTCATGCCGCAGTTTCTCTGATTCTCTATCAATAGATTCAGTACTTTAGCATGATTTCTGATGTTCTCCTTGAAAATGTTGGATATGTGTGTGCTCTAGGTCACATTGTGGAAACTGGTTGTCCTCCTCTTCCTCCTGGAACTTACACATGAACAGTGTGTGATTTATTCCACAGTTAGCATCTGGCCCTGTCTTTAACAGAGTTCCTCATCTCCTTTTAGCAATAATCTGATCAATCTGCTATTCCATCAGGTGTTATCCTTATACCGTATTTTTCAGAATATAAGATGCTCCAGTGTATAAGACACACATTAGTTTTTGGGAGGAAAACAAGAAAAAAAATCTGCCTCTGCCTACTAGCATTCATTGGTTCTGGCTAGTGTCCTTGCAGAAAACAGCCTGGTCAGCTTCAGCACTTTATCACAGCCTGATTCAGCATGAGCAGCTGATTGGCAGTTGGATCAACCACCCGGAACCACCAATCAGCTGTTCTAGGCTATGGGGATTGCCACAGCCCATCGCCGCCTCCGCATGTCACGTTTTTTACCTCCGTGCATCAGATTTTTGTCCTCCGCACATCGCATTATTGGCCTCCATGTATTGTATTTTTGGCTGGTTCCACACCTGGAACCAGCTGAGAATGCAACATGCAGAGGACAAAAATGTGATGTGCGGAGGCGGCGACAGGTGGCAATCTGTTGTGGCGATCCCTGCAGTCTGGAACAGGTCTAAAATTGAGTGTGCGGAGGTCAAAAATGTGATGCACAGAGGCCAAAAATGGGCAAAGGGTGGGAGTCAGTGGATGGGTGGGCCTTCGGCAACATTCGGTGTATAAGAAGCAAAGACATTTCCACTCATTTTTGGGGGAGGGGGGAGTGCATCTTATATTCCAAAAATACCCGCTTTATTTCAAAACAGTGTTAGCAATGAGGTCATCAATGAATTGGTTCATTTCAATTTCCTAAGCCATACAATCCGGCAACTGTATATTTTTCTCCTTAATAATTCTACCTTTGGCATTCCAGTCACTAATCAGAAGCAGCACATCTTGTTTGCATGACCTATTGATTTTAAATTGAACTTGACCACACAATTTATCTGTGTTAGGTATGGCCTTGAGAGGCCTGTTTAGTACTAATATTTCAATTGTGAGATATATTTTTGAAAAAGGCCTCTTTTGCACATTTGTTTATTCTTCAGCCATGCTGAACTAGTTGTTTGGGAACTGCAACATAAAAACTAGAAAACTATGGACTGCAAAGTATTTTAAATATTCTATTATCCACATATATTCCTAGTAATGAGATGATCTTCACTATCCTCTCACAACTGTTGCTTTCAGTTATACCTGTTTGGTAAATAAAAATCCATATCTCTCTTTTTGGAGTCCACTGGAATTAGTTAGGAGTGATAAAATGAGATCTGGAAAAAAAAAGCAACTGATTAGATTTAATTAAATGCTGATGCCATAGGTGCCTGACAGACAATGTCAAAATGACAACAGGCAAAAAATGATGTCATTGCATGTATAATACGATTGTGTAATTTAGTTCAGAGGATTGATGAAAATTACATACTTGTTTTGATATCACTATATTCATGTTATTTTTTATCACCCTGGACAACTTTAGCAGTGGTGGGTTTCAAAACAATTTACTACCAGTTCTGTGGGTGTGGCTTGGTGGGTGTGGTATGGCTTGGTAGCCATGGCAGGGGAAGGATACTGTAAAATCTCCATTCCCTCCCCAATCCAGGGGAAGGTTACTGCAAAATCCCCATTTTCTCCCAATCAGCTGGGATTCAGGAGACAGAGAATAGATGGGGGCCGGGCCAGTCAGAATTTTTTACTACCGGTTCTCCGAACTATTCAAAATTTCTGCTACCGGTTCTCCAGAACTGGTCAGAACCTGCTGAAAGCCACCTCTGACCTGTAGATATCATGAAACCAAATTCAGATTCAGAGAAATGCTTACTGCTTGCAATCTTTCAATTATTCTTTTTTACTTTGGGAAATAGAAACCTGAGTTATAAAAGGATTTGAAGAAGTTGCTATTTCAACATTAAGGCATCCTTCTGCCCATCCTCAGTCTGTATTTTCAGATAATTGCTTCCTGTTTCTAGCACTTCATGCTGATTGGTCATAAATTCCTACATGTCCTTGCCATTACATAATCTTCAGGGGCAGGTGGATTTTGTGGCCTATAATGACCTTTGTAAGATTGGAATACCTAGGGAACATGGTTCCCTCTCTGTTCCCAGGGATTCCTTTTAAGTTACTTAGGTTTATCAGTTTGGTTTAAGGCACATCAAAGATTTATCGTCTTCTTTCTGAATAGAAAGTGCTATTAATGGCTCAAGCCTTTCCAACTTGCAGAGAAAAATAGCTTTGATGGATATAAACATACACGTTTCATATTCTGTTTTCCTGTATCTAACACAATTGTGTGCCCCATCAAAAAATATCTGTAATACATCAGGAAGGAATCAGAAACCTATTCAGGTCAATCTTTGAAGCAAATGATAGCAAGAAAAGAGATAGAATTATCTACTCATGCAAAGCTCAAGGTGGCAATTTATCAATGGCTCTTGAAATATTATTTTAACTTTACTGAACTTTTACTCCAACAGTATTCCCATAGGGTTGGAACTAGACTTTTCATAGTGGTAGGTCTGTAACAGTAAAGGAAAATGAGAAGTGTTTACATCTATAATAATAACTTTATTAATCTTAATGCATTAGAAATATGATTACAGGTAGTCCTCAAGTTATAAACATTTGTTCAGTCAGTATTCAAAGTTATAATGTACTGAATGAAGGGACTTATGACTGGCCCTCAAAATCCCAGCCAATACAGTACTTCTGCAGTCAGGTGAACAAAATTTGAGCACTTGGCCACAAGCTCTCACCTATGACCAATTGCAGCATCCCACAGTCATTGTGATAATCTTTGCTGACCTTCTCTGCTGGCTTCCTACAAGCAAAGTCATTGGGAAAACTAGTAGGGAAGGTCACAGATTGCTTGGTTGTCTCTCATAACATTGGCCTTTGTTTGCTTGCACAGTGCCCTCCTTCCATGAGCTTCCCTGCAGTTGCACACAGGAACACAAACACCCACTAGCATCCACGTTCCTTGGCCTCCCTGTGTTCACTTGCACACACATATACACCCACCAGCAACCCCCTTCTCTAGGCCCCTCTGTGCCTGGATGCATGCATCTTCTTTCTCTGGCCTCTCATATACACAGTTGAATGCCTGTGCCTTATGCCCTTTTTCTCAAATGTTTTTCTACGTTCAGGCACAGACACACTGCATATCCCCCCCCACCCTGGCTCTCTATATTTACATGTATGCATGTATCCCACACCCTCTTTCCCCAGCTTCCCTGCACTTGCCTACAAGTATGCACCCCGTTCCCTGGCCTCTTTGTGCTTGTAACCACACACGCACACATCATGCCCTCTTTCTCTAGTCCAGAGATGTCAAACTCAAGGGCCATGGGCCAAATCTGGCCTGCGGGGTGCTTAGATCTGGTCCACTAGGCCACCCTGGAAACAGCAAAGGACCAGCTCGTGGTGCCTCTTCCAGTGAAAATGTAGCTTGGTAGCCCCATTTTTGCTGGCAGAGGGCTGCAGGAGGCCATCTCAGTCAAAAACAAAGCCCAAAAACAGAGCTCTCCCTGGTCTTGCCTTCTTCCGCTGGAGACAATTGATCCCCCCCAGCCCCGCCCAGGCCACCACAGGTGCTCCTGACATGAGTGATGTCAAGCTCATCACACCCACCCTGGCTATGCCTCCCCAGTTCCCCCAAGGTCAAGCACAACTCTGATGCAGCCCTCAATGAAACTGAGTTTCACACCCCTGCTCTAGTCTTTCTGCTCCTGCCCACATGTTCCCCACACCCTTTTGGTTTTCCTGAGCCACACTGCACCATCTTGCAACTCACACGCAACCTATGTTGAACATCTCAGGGCCTCCTCCACCTCACTGTAGGATGCCTTACCTGGCATGCCCTCCACTTCCCACTTAACAGTCATATGTCTTGGTGTCATGATTACAACTGGAACTGTCTGGGTTGTGATCGTTAAACAATGCAATCATGTGACATCGCACTTTACAACTGCATCACTTAGTAATGGCAATCCTGGTCCCAATAGCTGTCACAGCTCGAAGACTATCTGTATCGTTCTAAGTGGAGAGGAACTCCTTGTACTATGTTTTTCCAGCTAAGGAGTTGAACAGAAAACCTGGGATAGAATGTTAGTATCCTTGTTCAATCTCATTTGGTTTGTGGAGTTCTCTAAATTTGTCCCTGGCCTTATCACCAAATTGTGCCAGTTTTAACAGATTAACAGAGTTGAAAGAGACTTTGTAGGTCTTCTAGTCCAACCCCTCACCCAAGCAGGAGACCCTACACTGTTCCTGACAAATGGCAGTGCAGTCTCTTCTTGAAAGCTTGCACTGATGAAGCTCTCACAACTTCTGAAGACAAGCTGTTCCATTGGTTGATTGTTCTCACTGTCAGAAAATTTGTCCTTATTTCTAGGTTGAATCTCTCCTTGAACAGTTTCCATCCATTATTCCTTATCTGGTTCTTCAGGTGTTCTGAAAAATAGCTTAAGTCCCCTCCTCTCTGTGGCAGCCCCTCAAATATTAGAACGCTGCTATCATGTCTCCCCTGGTCCTTCTCTTCATTAGACTAACCATGCCCAGTTCCTGCAACCGTTTATTGTATGTTTTAGCCTCCAGTCCCCCAATCATCTTGGTTGCTCTTCCCTATCCTTTTTCTAGAGTCTCAACATCTTTTTTATTATTTTATTTATTTTGCAAATCTATCTTTGTCTTCTCCCTCTGTGCAGAAAGACATTGCATGAAGGATTGCTGTTTTGCAGCAACGAGCAGATTGGGGATCTGTTTTGTTTTCCATTGTGATTGTCGTTACCTTAAGATAATAACCATAATCACTTAATGGCATAATTATAATCACCATAAATAAAAAACACAGTGTGAAAACATTCTACAACAGAAGGCGAGCACACATAGCTCAGAAATGCAAACCTTCTTATGTAACCCACATGATTACACTAACATCTTATTGACACCTTGATTGTCTCTGAATAATGCATTATGGCTTTGCAACCATCCACAAACCAAAATGTTTTAATTCCTTGTCATTGTACTCAGAATAGGAAGAGAAGGGTTGAAGCTGGATAGGGATAATGAAGAGATTCAAAATAGGTACAGTAGTAGCCAAAATTGTGGAAACTTTTTGGGAAAAGTGTATTTTCTAAAACTAGCTAACGACACCACTTTTTTTGGAGTAGTACCATAAAATTAGATATCAATGGAAAGATAATTTAATCAAGAATTTAATGCAATAACTTTTATGAAGGATTTGCTATTAGAATAGCAGTTACAGGATAAAGAAGTAAAGTGAAACACATAGAAAAAATGAGATATACAAAAGTTATCACCATGTCAGTTAATAGTTGGGTAACCTTTAGCATGAATTACAGCCTTACAACATCTTCCCATGGAGTGAACCAAGTCTTCTAGTTCTGCAGCTGTTATAATGTGAAACCAAGATTGAATGATCCAGTCTATTAACTGGGTTTTATTGCTGGGTCGCTTCTGACTAACAAGTTTCTTTAGTCAGCTCCAAAGATTTTCAATTGAGTTAAGGTCTGGGCTTTTCCCAGGCCATTCCACAAGTGGAATATGATCTTGTCTTATCTTGAAACTCCCCCCCCCCCCCGCAAAAAAAGTGGTGATATTAGCCATCATACCTCAAAAATACACTTTTCCCAAAAGGTTTCCACAATTTTGGCTGCTACTGTAGTTTGAAATAGATCTCATACCTGTAGTAATACAATATATATTCAGGGAGGGCGGGAAATATATTTGGTTTTCCTTTAATGTAAACATAACAAATCCATACATCCTGAATCAACACAAAACATTGTTTGTCAATATTTTCACTTTTTTAGATTATCATGTATAGTTTTTGCAACAAAATATTAAATTTATAGGGTTGGGAAAGATATGGATCCTCAGTTGTCTCAACTGTCCCAATCAACATGAAAAATACTGATCCACTCCCCACCCCCACGCCCAGTTAAACATAGGGAAGACCACTGCCTCCCCTCCCCTTCTGTATTAGAGAAGAGTACACAGAAATGTCTTACACAGGAAAGATGTTAACAAAATAAAGTGCTCTACATCAAATTAAAATATTATGCAAAACATAGTGTGCGAAAATAGATTCTAAGATGCACATCGACTGGGAGAAATGTGAAGAAAAATGTATAGGAATTTTCCGAGTTAAAAAAAAAAAAAGCAAATACAAACTGACATAGCAACAGAATGAAGCAAACAAAAATGGAAAAGCAGAAAAGGTCAGACTTGACAGTTTTCTCTGTCTCTACACCTCAAATGGATTTTCTGGGTTTGAAAGAAGTCGAAATCTTACTAAGATTTTACTCATGTACAAGAAAGGCAAGCATGGGGGATCTGAACTACCTGGTATGAATTCTGAAACTAAGGAAGATTAAATCCAGTTGCTAGAGTAGAAATCCCCCAAAAATAATTCAGAGAAATCCAGTTGCAAGTTACTTCCATACTTTTGCCAAGAAAACTATAGAAGGTGTTCATTCACAGTCATTAATAGCCTGGTCAACTCCAGGTTGGGCTACTATAACACGCTCTACATGGGGCTGCCCTTGAAGAGCATTCAGTAGTTCTAGCTGGTACCGAGTGCAGTGGCAAAGAAGGTATATGTGTTCCCAGAGCAGGGCATGTTACACCTCTGCATTGCAAGCTGCACTGGCCACCAGTTTGCTTCCAGCACCAATTCAAGGTTCTGGTTTAACCTTTAAAGTCCTTCATGGCATGGCATTGGTTTACCTGAAGGGCTGCCTCTCCCTGATTACATCAGCACACCCCATCAGATCTGGCCGAATAGGCATGTTGTGAGTACCATTGGTTAAAGTAAAGGTAAAGGTTCCCCTCACACATATGTCATTCCAAACTCTAGGGAGCAGTGTTCATCTCCATTTCAAAGCCAAAGAGCCAGCGCTGTCCGAAAACGTCTCCATGGTCATGTGGCCAGTATGACTAAACACCAAAGGCTCACAGAAAGCTGCTACTTTCCCACCAAAGGTGGTCCCTATTTTTCTACTTGCATTTTTTACATGCTTTCAAACTGCTGGGTTGGTGGGACAAGTAACAGGAGTTCACCCCATTATGCCGCACTAGGGATTCAAACCACTGAACTGCCGACCTTTCGATTGACAAGTTCAGCATCCTAGGGGATATGTCTTCTTTGTCATGATACCCACTTTAGGGAATATTTTCCCTCTTGCCCCCCCCCCCCCCAAATTAGATTAGTTCCATCCCTTTTGATATTCCAAAAAGCCCTTAAGACCTGGCCATGTTTCAGGCCTGAGGCTCCCAAGCAACCAGTAACCCAAAGATGCTTTTTCCAAAAAGCAACTGGACTTTCTTGGGTTAATTTCTTTGAAAATGTTTTGCTTCTCATCCAAGGAGCTTCTTCAGTTTTTTTAATAACTGAGTGGAGGGAAATGGAAGGATTTATATTCTCTCCATTCATCTGGTTGTTAGCACTCTGAGGGGTGCTAACAACCAGATGACTGCAAAGAATATAACTCTTCCCATTCCCCGTCAGTCAGTTGGAATTGAAGAAGCTTCTTCAATGAGAAGCAAAATGTTATCAAAGAAAAAAGAAAGAAAGAAAGAAAGTCCAGTTGCCTTTTGGAAAAAGCCCCTTTGTGACTTCCATGACCTGAATGATTGAGAATCTCCATAGACATCAAGTACCCAATGATTTGCTCAGATGGCTCCACTGATGGGGTGGCAATTTTTCTCCTCCCTCGCCTGGCTTATATTTCATAATATGGATTTTTTTTTCTTTTTTCTTTTATTTGTTAGTTTTATCTGAATGATGTTTGCTACTCAGAGTCATCTCCGGTAAGATGGGCAGCTATATAAATGTGATTTATTTATTTATTGGACTTATATACCGCCCTTCTCCTTACGGACTCAGGGCGGTGAACAGCCGAGTAAAAAACCAATACATAAAAGTTAAAATATTATAAAAGCAAATATAAGATTTGGCTGAAAATTAAAACAAATAGAATATTAAAATACGTCAACTCTAAAAACTCTAAAAAAATTTTAAAAATTCAGCAGGGATCAAGCTAAACCGGCAAGCTGAAAAAGATAGGTTTTCAGGGCCCGACAAAAAGTCCGGAGGTTGGAGATCGTTCTCAGTTCTGGAGGAAGATCGTTCCAGAGGGTAGGGGCTGCCACAGAGAAGGCTCTCCCCCTGGGGGTCGCCAGCTGGCATTGTCTGGCTGACGGCACCCTGAGGAGGCCCCCTCTGTGGGAGCGAACTGGCCGGTGGGAGGCAATTGATGGCAGAAGGCGGTCCCATAAGTACCCTGGTCCTAAGCCATGGAGCGCTTTAAAGGTGATTACCAACACCTTGAAACGCACCCGGAAGTCCACCGGCAACCAATGCAGCTCACGCAGGAGAGGTGTCATGTGGGAGCGCCCCGTCGCTCCCATAATCCCCCACGTGGCCGCATTCTGCACTAGTTGGAGCCTCCGGGTGCACCCCAAGGGGAGCCCCATGTAGAGAGCATTACAGTAGTCCAGGCGAGACGTGACGAGCGCCTGAGTGACTGTGCGTAGGGAGTCCCGATCTAGAAAGGGCCGCAACTGGCGTATCAGGCAAACCTGATAGAAGGCCCCCCTGGCCACAGCTGTCGTATGATCCTCTAAAGACAGCCGTGGGTCCAGGAGGACGCCCAAGTTGCGCACCCTTTCCTTGGGGGCCAATGATTCGCCCCCAATAACCAGCAATGGTGTCAGCTGGCTATATCGGGACGCCGGCAGCCACAGCCACTCGGTCTTGGAGGGGTTGAGTCGATTAATAAATAAATAAATAAATTCAGTCATCCAGAGCCAAGTTCAATTTGAGGATGTCTTTATGAGCAGTCATTCATTTTCTTTCATCATTCTGACAGTGTCCTAAAGAATCCAAGCTACTGTTTATGTCAGCCACCAAGGAAAGATGATAGAAATAAGCTAGAAAATGTCTAGCAATAATTCTTTCCATATGTGGGAGGAACAAAAAGTTTGATTGACCTTCAATTATTCCTAATCCAATTCACATGACTGCTAGAAAATTATTTGTAGAACGTTAGAAACAATACAATGACATCTAAGAGCTGCAATGGGGAAAATCTCTTCCAAAATTTCAGCTTTAAAACAGTTTGGACAAAAGTCTAGAAAATGATTTTTCCTGAATAATATTGGCTATGAAAATAGGATTTAATATTTAAAGTCCTGGAAGGGGTAACAGTGGAAAGAAAGCAATCTGGATACTTCTTACAACAAGATTTTAAGTTAAAGTTTCAAGTCTGTTTATCTCAGATGCATTGACGTAGCTTCTTGGCGGCAGACAGAGAATGTTAAGAGCTGGCCAAGGAGCCATACATGTCATTTGGCTTGAGGAAAAAAAAAAACCAACATCCACAGAGCTTGTGTTTACTTTCTATTTTCTATCTGGATGGAAAATATGAAATCTTGTCAGGTCAACATGTTCTACTTTGGTAGTTCTTGTGACACAATCCTATTCATGATAACCAAAATAAAATCTTCAACAAATTAACACAGCTGATAACCAAGACTCGGACAACAAAAGTAAAGATTTAGTTGAGTTTATTTAGTGGTGTGAGTGTGGGAAATAACACAAAATTACAATTTTGCTTCAATGAAAAACAAATAGCAATAGCAATAGCACTTAGACTATATACAGAAAAAACAATTATTACCAACCTGCCTTCAGTTGAGGACCTGTATACTGCACCAGTCAAAAAGAAGGCTGTGAAAATATTTACAGACCCCTCACATTCTGGACATAAACTGTTTCAACTCCTACCCTCAAAACAACATTATATAACACTGCACACAGAACAACTAGACACAAGGACAGTTTTTTCCCGAACGCCATCACTCTGCTAAACAAATAATCCCCTCAACACTGTCAAACTATTCACTAAGGCTGCATTACTACTACTATTAATAGTCTTCTCCTCATTCCTATCACCCATCTCCTCCCACTTATGACTGCATGACTGTAACTTTGTTGCTTACATCCTTATGATTTATATTGATGTTGACTGTTTTCTAATATGATTTGATTGCTTATTTGTACCCTATGACTATCATTAAGTGTTGTACCTTATGATTCTTGATGAATGTCTTGTCTTTTTATGTACACTGACGGCATAGGCACCAAGAGAAATTCCTTGTGTGTCCAATCACACTTGGCCAATACAGAATTCTATTCTATTCTATTCTATTCTATTCTATTCTATTCTATTCTATTCTATTCTATTCTATTCTATTCTATTCTATTCTATTCTATTCTGTTTCTGTTTCTGTTTCTGTTTCTGTTTCTGTTTCTGTTTCTGTTTCTGTTTCTGTTTCTGTTTCTGTTCCTGTTCCTGTTCCTGTTCCTGTTCCGTTCCATTCCACTTCACAGTGATTTACAGCCTAAACGGTTTTATAGAGTCAGCAAGTGGTTTTACAGAGTTACCGACCTCAGAAGGATGGAAGGCTGAGTCAGCCTTGAATCAGTCAGAACTGAACTGCAGTATGTTCAGTGGCAAAGACATAAGTTTAGGGTGGGTTGAAATGTCCTTCCTACCTCCAGATTACTTACCTGTTTGTTAATTGTGCTTTCAATAACATTTTCTGCAACAACCGAATAGCTCTAAGAATAAATGACTTTCAACAATAAAATCAATGCCATGCAGTATAATGTCAATCATGCTATTCTTTTTCAGAGTAAGTAAACTGACATAAAGTGCAGATAATGAGTACAAAAATAGCAAGCCAAAGAAATAAATGAATGTGATTAAAAAAAGAAAAAAATGTGATAAGAAAAGGGAGAAAAAGTAAAAATAGGGGAAAATATAATTCAATCAAATCTTCATCAAACCATTCATAAAGATAACTTTCTGACCTTTGAACATATCTTAGTTACAAGCATATCAACACACGAGTTTATATATTCCCTCCTGGTTTTGTTTTGTTTTTAATATAGTTACCTGTTTTGGAAGATATTAAATTTTAGACATATCCATAATTGTGTCTATATGTTTTTCTAACATCTTATTAGTTTTTTTAAAAAATATTTGAAGTGTTATATTATATTGATGTTTTATCTGATTATCAGTGTATATCTACGCAAAGACTCTGAGTTATTTTTTAATATAAGTAACAGGATTGGAATTACGTGAAGAAATAAATACAGCATTACTGAGGTCAAATGTATTGCTTTCACTGTAAAGTAATTCAGAGTTTCATTAAAAATGTAATAAACTGATGGAACTCATGGAGGATTTCTCTAATAATAACTATGAGACATTAATGGAACCTTGATGATTCAGATTTACAAATATTTTGAAGGCTTCATTTAAATTTGACAAATAAGTCAACAAGTGACTTTCAAATAACTGGGGCAAACATCCTGTTATATATTTTCAAGACCTAACTTTTAATTCATTGCTGGGCTACAAGGAATTCCATTCTTATCCATTATCCAAAGTGCAGATTCCTCTGATGAGGAACAAAGCGTAAAATGCATTTTTGTTTGATCAGTTTAAGCAGTAAATTAATTGGGATCTGCTTTTATGGCAGTAAGAGGATAATGTTCTAAAGTAAATAAACAAAATACAGATTCCCTGAGTAGTGTACAAGGCAAATGCAGCATGAAAATAGGATACTAAATAAAGTTTTTCAATAGCAAATAAAAAATACTATAGAAATGAATGTATCTTTTTTCAAAGCTCTTACAAAGAACCAAAGAAAGTAAAAGTACTTTCTTCTGTTCCCACCTTTCTGATTGGAGTCTACCCAGTCCAAAACATTAGATATTACTCCACACAATTTGTTTGTGGAAATTATATTTGAGTGGAAGGCGCTGAAGTAATCTGAAAGGTTTACTTGAAGCTACTCCTATTTCACCATGCAATTTATTTTGAGACTGAATTTAGCATCAAAGATTCTTTTCCTTAAAAGATTAATTTATGGATGTATGGGGAAAAAAGCCCTCTGAACTTATCAGATTCTAATTTCAGATGCTTTGCTGCTCTGGATGTGTCACACACTTCAAATATAATCAGGTTCACTTTTTTCTCTTTGGGTTCTTTGTAAAAAAAAAAATTAAAAGGACTTAATTGCTAAACCAGGAAGAGCTTTTCAGAGGAAACTCACAATGTTGCAGTCTGGAAATTATTTGCTTTTTTTTCCTTTGTTGGAATTGAATTTTCTACAGTAATTTAGGCCTGGAAGTAGCCAGCCCATGTCTGGAGATTTGTAATGGCTGAAAGTTATTTCGATGCAAATAAAAATGAATTTCTTGCATACAGAAATAATATGGATACTCATGGTTCTCCCTGACATTTTGTAAGAAGGGAGATGACAGACAGACAGACAGACAGACAGACAGATGATAGATAGATAGATAGATAGATAGATAGATAGATAAACAGACAGACAGACAGACAGACAGACAGACAGACAGACAGATTATTAGTTCCATGAGACTATTCAGTTTAACTATATGATGGTTGAAAGATAGGGAGAGGACTTAAAACTCCCACCACTAATATTTCTGTGCATTTACTTTGTGATGTAGTTTATTTTCCTCTTTTAAGAAATATTGTTAGCAGCTTGAGAGGCTCAACACCTCTGAATGCAAAGAATGGGTGCATTTTTATGGCTTGTTCTCAGTTCTTCAAAGCACCTGAAGGCAGAACAAGACTCAATGGATGGAAACTAATCAAGGAGAGAACCAACCTAGAACTAAGGAGAAATTTCCTGACAATTAGAACAATTGATCAGTGGAATGACTTGCCTCCAGAAATTGTGGATGCTGCAACATTGGAAGTTTTTAAGAAGATATTGGACAACAATTTGTCTGAAATGGTATAAGATTTCCTGCCTGGGCAGAGGACTGGACTAGTTCCAGGTCCTTCCAACTCTGTTATTCTGTTATCTTCTGTTATCTTTACATAGCCATCTAGTTGATTATTTGAGAGGCAGAATGCTAAACTACATAGATAATTAATTTGATCTAGTACCATTGCTCTTACGCTGTTATTCTTTAATAATGGGAATGATTAGGTTTCCCATTTACAGACTCTGGAAATGCTAAGCCATATTTTCCGAATTCCACTTCTGTTTTACTAAAAAAAAATTGCTCAACCATAACAGGAGCAAAGTACACATAGGAAACCTGCATCTATAATCCCAGTCAGCCTTTGATGTTGGGTGTTGGTCAATGGCCAATGGCATACTAGGAAGGGCTGTGGCTCTGTTGGATCCAAAATGACCTTGGCTTGCTGTCATGGCTACATACAGTATGGTCTGGGTTGGTCACTTTTTCTCAGCTTTCAAAAGCAGGCAATGGCAAACCACTGTGAAATGTTGCCAAGAAAGCTGCAAGGAGTCAAGGAGTCATCAGGAATCAATGCTAATTCAAAGGGGAAGGAAGGAAGGAAGAAAGGAAGGAAGGAAGGAAGGAAAAGAAAGAAAGAATGAGAAAGAAAGAAAGAAAGAAAGAAAGAAAGAAAGAAAGTCTATTAAAATGGTAGCTGACTGTGAGTGATCTTGAAAAACTAAATTAGGTAGGAGTTAGTTAATTTTTAGATTTTCTGAATGAAATTACAGATTTAGGCTAGAGTGACAAGATGAAAAGCAACAAGCTCTGTACTTCTGCTAAGAAAATGTATGCTCTGGAAGTTAACAGAAATGTAACTGAAATCAGCAAAAAGATACCGGTAAATATTTCCCCTTTCCATTCATGTCCAACTCTAGAGGTGTTTTTCATCTCCAGTCAGTATTGTCTGAAGACATTTTCATGGTCATGTGGCTAACATTACTATATGCCAAGGCACATAGAACACTGTTACCTTCCCACTGAAATGGTACCTATTTATCTACTCAAATGCTTTTGAATTGCTAGGCTTGCAGAAGCTGAGGCAAGTAATAGGAGCTCACCCCATCTCACAGTGCTTGGTTCTCAAACCCAGGCTGCCAGCTGACAAGTGTCTTTAACTGCTCAGGAAATCAAGGAGTGTGTCTTAAATCACAATTGCTCATTGTGTACTAGATATTCTCTCGCTGATTCTTTTTTTTTTTTTTTGAGTCACGTTTTATTGAATTTTCCCCCCACATTCACCCACATCTTTTTTTTTGAACAGAGAATTGGGCATATCTTATTTTATACAATTTTTCAAGTTCAAATACATTTTACTCAATTACAATTTTGCCAAAATCTTCTCCCTTTTGTTTATTTTTTTCTTTAATTCATATCTCAATATTTCTATGCTTTTTGTATAAACAACATCTTCATTCGCTCTCAAATTCTAATTTTCCTACTTGTTCACATTTATTCTCTTTTATTTATTAACAATTCCTTCTTTATCTTAATATTTATATGTGTGTTTGGGGTTGCCTTTCTTCCATTTCCTCTTTTTTTGTTATACAGCAATCTTTCTTCTCAGCCTCTCCCATCCTCTCTTCCTTCCTTCTTACTTTCTCCCTCCTCTCCTACTCCTTACTACTTCCCCTTCCTTTCTCCTTCTCCTCCTTTCTTCCTCCCTAACTAACCCTCTCTCCTACTCTAATTTCCCCTCTCTTCCTTCCTCCCCTCTCTTTTATCCCTCTCTCTCTTTCCCCTTCTCTTCCATCTCTCTACTTCTTCTTTCATCTTTCTCTATTGCTGTATACATTTTCAATTTAATATTTTCCACTATGGTGTCCAGGCAACCCCGACCTTTCTTTCATTTATTAAAATATATTTCTCAAAATTCTTCTTATCTTTTTAATTATTAACAATATCTGTTTGTAAATCACAGCTTAATCATTTCTATTCCCCCCTGACCTAATTAGTTCTTAATGTAATCTTAATTTGCCTTCTTTTCCTTTTTTGATTACATTTCAAATATATAATTTAAAATATTACAATTATTATAATTCCCCCAATTAAATTTGTCCATATTATTACAACTTATCATTTTATAAACCTCCCACGCTGCAATTAAGAATATGACAATTCTTGCAATTTCTCTAATTTTCAATATAGCATATTTAAAACTTAAAACATGGGTCTTATTTCATTTACTTCATACATCTCTATGTTTTCCCATCATTTTAAGTCACTTAATTGGTATCACTATTTTATCTTTTGTCTAACATTCATCTTACCTGTTAAATCTTACAGTTCTAAATGTATTCCCTCTTTCATTTCTTTCTCCCTTTCTCCTTTCTCCTCTTCTATTTTTTTTCTTTTTCCTCCCTCTTCCTTTCTTTTGTGTTTTAAGTTGCTGATTCTTATGGGTAGGATTTTTTTTCTTTTAAAAAATGGTACAGAAGTTCCTGGAGAAGTTCATTTGTATGTAATTATGTGACATAAAAATGTAACAGCAAATTTCTTTCCCTGGCTGAAAGAAAACATTGGCAATGCTGTAAAGTTCATCATCTTCCAGCAGCCCAAAAATTCTCACCTAGGAAATCACTCAAAATACTTTATTAAGAACTACTTAAAATTAAACCTAAGGAAGTCAAGAGCCAGTCTATTGATCTGGGATTGATTTCTGCAATCTAGTATATGGCTCACAATGTTAAGACAGGGCAAAATAAATGTCAGAAGTTTTTTGCACAATGAATGGGTGGAAGAAATTACTCCATGTACATATGCAACTTTTTCAGTGACTAGGGTGCCATACTTTTAAAAGTGTATGTAATTATTAAAGTAATTATTAAACCAGTCTAAGGGAGAAGACAAAAATGGAACTAGTGCATTCATGCAAGAAGAATCTCTTGAGTTGATGGAAACTTAGCAAATATGTAAATAAAGTTTGGGATACAAATATTTTTTCTTTTACTCCTTGGTGATTGTCTAAGCCTGAAATAGGAGACTAAATCCTTATGGGGTTGAAATAAGAATGGTCCTCTAAATGTCTATGGAGTTTCTCAGTCATTCCGGGTCATAGTTGTCCCAGAGATGCTTTTTGAAGAGGCAACTGGACTTTCTGGTTTTTCTTTGAAGACATTTCGCTTCTCATCCAAGAAGCTTCTGACTGGATGGTGGGGGAATGGAGGGATTTATACTCCTTGCACACCACTATTTGTGTACTTTTACATGCATACTTCAAACCCAAGAATACACTAAGGCAGAAGCTTGTCCACCCAAAGGATAAAACACCCAGACACAAACTGAGCAATGTGGTATATTCCGTACAATGCAGTGAGCCATGTGCAGATCTGTATGTTGGGGAAATAGAACAACCACTTCATAAATGCATAGCACAACATAGGAGAACAAATCCATCAGGACAAGTTTCTACAGTCCATCTGCTTTTAAAAGACAAAGGCCTCTCCTTTGAAAAAAGCGAAGTCCACATTTTGGACGGAGAGGGCCGTTGGTTTGAAAGAGGGGTCAAAGAAGCCACTTATTCTTATTCTTATTCTTATTCTTATTCTTATTCTTATTCTTATTCTTATTTCAATTTGTATATCGCCCTTCTCCTATTGGACTCAGAGCGGTGCAAAATTTATCAATACAAAATTTAAAATCATTAAAAGAGTTACACGATTTTGGCCCACAATTTAAAACAATCCAACTAAAACCCAAATTGACACTTAAAAAACTAAAAGCTACATTTTATCTCCATTGTTGTTTATTCTAACTTTAGAAGTTTTGTTGAATGCTTTACGGGACTCGAATAAATTGAGTGGAATCGTTGTAAAGCAAAAAGACTATAGGACGAAAGCATTCACAGACGATCTGGTTGTAACCCTAACACGACCTTTGGAATCAATCATCCAGATGAAAAAAATTATTGATGATTATGGTTTGGTCTCAGGTTTCAGACTAAACCAGAAAAAGACTAAGATGATAGTTAAGAATATGTCGGAACCACAAAGGATTGAACTGGAAAGGGTGGCAGGCTTTGAAATAGCTACAAAGGTGAAATATCTAGGAGTCCAGGTTGCAGTGTCTAACACTAAACTTTTTCAAAATAACTATGAGACTTTGTGGCATGAGATACAAAAGGATCTTGAGATATGGAAGAAACTGCAACTATCTCTACTTGGGAGAATAGCAGCTATTAAGATGAACGTTCTACCTAGATTTCTGTTTTTATTTCAAATGATTCCAGTGCTTCAAAGTGATAAAACATTGATTGAATGGCAGTCAGGTCTAAATAAATTTATTTGGAACCAGAAAAAGCCAAGAGTTAAGTTTAAAATCATGCAAGATGTTCGTGAAAGAGGTGGCCTCAAAGTTCCAAACCTACTTTTATATTATGAAGCTACAGTGTTGACTCAAGTGGGTGATTGGCTTGGAATAATGAAAAATGACATACTGAATTTAGAAGGCCACGATTTGGACTTGGTTGGCATGCATACTTGTTTTACGAGGATAAGCTGGATAATGTTTTTAAAAGTCATATATTGAGACGGGCCTTGATGAGAGTTTGGAAGAAGCATCAGTTCAAGTTGGATTACAAAATACCTTTGTGGTTGGATCTTGGGCAGATTGTGCCAAATATAAAGTCACTCGGGGGGTTGTTATACAAAGAGATACTTTTCAATGATGGGGGCAGATGGAACTTGAAATCTTTTAAAACTCTGTTGGAAGATGGGAAGAATTTAACTTGGTTGCAGTATTGTCAACTTCAATTGAGATGGAGAGAAGATCAGAAAATTGGACTAATGTTACATGAAGAAGATCTGGTGATACAGATGAAACAGAAAGGACCGATGCATATTAAGAGGGTGTATAATTTACTGCTAGAAAGAGACTCAGAGAGTGAACTAGTCAAGGATTGTATGATAAAATGGGCACAGAATTTTGCAGAACCAGTGATGTTAGAAACTTGGGAAAAGATCTGGGTCCAGAATGTTAAATTTACGCAGGCACAGAATCTGAGGGAAAATTTTCATAAGATGTTTTATAGATGGCATTTAGATCCTAAGAAATTATCATGTATGTATCCAAATGTTCAACCTAAGTGTTGGAGGTGTGATTGTTTGGATGCTACATATTTTCATATCTGGTGGACTTGCAGGAAAGTGAAAGCTTTCTGGATTAAACTTTGGTGGGTTATGCAGAATGTTTTGAAAAAGAAGCTTCAATTTTCTCCGCAATTGTTTTTGTTGGGTATAGTTAAGGATTGTTCACCGAATGAAACAAGACTGATTTTATATATGATTACTGCAGCTAGATTACTGATTGGACAATATTGGAAAAAAGATAGCGTACCGACTATAGAAGAATGGACTTTGAAGATGGCTAATCTTGCGGAAATGGCAAAGATTTCTGCATATTTAAAAGATAGGACCCATGAAGTTTTTGTTCGGGATTGGAAGAATTGGGTGGATTATGTGCAGAACAAATATCAAACTAAGAAGTACCAGCTAGTATTTGATTGAGGACAACAAAAATGGGATGATTATGTTTAGAATAAGTACTAAATTAAGAATTTTTGGTTAGCTTTCTGATAGAGCTTGAAGTAATAAAGGATTACTCTTACGGTTATTATTAGGTTAAATATATATATTATATTGTTTTTTAGATATTAATTTGATACATACTTTGTTTATACTGCTGTCTTTGATGAAACGATGGGGAAAAATTTTTATACATATGTAGTTTTAAGGGGGCATTTACAAATCTTATAAATTTTATTTGTTTAATATGTTGTTTTTTTATTACTAGTTAGAATTTTGGATTAATTTTATTGTCAGAGTTATGATATATATTATGGATCTCACCTATATCTAAGCCTTAATAATGATTGAAATATACTTATGATTTGTATGTAACGGAAGTCAGGGGGGGGAGGGTTGGGGGGAAAGGGGGGAGGGGGGTAATTGTGGGGTTAAAAATGTATTGTAAAACTTTTTCAATAAAAAAAAAAAACTAAAAGCTACAGAAAGGCTAAAAAAGACTTTTAAAAAGGCTAAAAAAAGGCGGGGGGGGGGGTTTACGCCAGCCGTGCTTGATGGAAAAGAAAAGTTTTTAGGACACGGCGAAAGGCCCGGAGATCTGGTATCCTTCATATCTCCGGGGGCAAATCGTTCCAGAGGGCAGGTGCTGCCACAGAGAAGGCCCTCCCCCGGGGGGTCACCAGCTGACATTCCCTGGCTGACAGCACCCTGAGGAGTCCCTCTCAGTGGGAGCATACTGGCTGGTGGGAGTCTATTGGCGGTAGAAGGCGGTCCCGCAAATACCCAGGTCCTATGCCATGGAGCACTTTAAAGCTGGTAACCAACACCTTGAAGCATACCCGGAAGACCACCGGAAGCCAATGCAGCTTGCGCAGGAGAGGCATCACATGGGAGCACCCTGTCACTCTCATAATCCCCCACGCGGCCGCATTCTGCACCTCAAGGGGAGCCCCATGTAGAGAGCATTGCAGTAGTCCAGGCGGGAAGTGATGAGTGCCTGAGTGACTGTGTGTAAGGAGTCCCGATCCAGATAGGGCCGCAACTGGTGAATCAGGCGAACCTGATGAAAAGCCTCCCTGGCCACGGCCATCATATGCTCCTCCAAAGATAGTCTGACATCTATGACAAAACTAAATAGCCCTTTCCCACCATAGGGGGAGGGGTATGCCATCATCTATCTCCAGTCTACAACACAGTCCTTTCAACATTTTCAAGAGGGCTCCACACCCATTTGCACTACTCAGGTGACCCTAAGGACACAGATAAACCTTGAAGTGGCCTCAGTGACTCTCTAAAAGAATGCAAATGACCAGCTGTCTGCAAGGAATATAAATCCTTCCATTCCCCACTATATAGTCAGAGCTGAAGAAGTTTCTTGGAGAAGTGAACCATCTTCAAAGAAAAACCAGAAAGTCCAATTGCTGTTTGGAAAAGCATCTTTGGGTGGTGCTCTAATTTTAGATGAGAAGTCAGTTTTCCAATGGAATAAGGAAGGCAGAGGAAATCTGCAGTGACCTTTATACTTTCTCCTTTTTTCAGTTCTTGGAGCACCTCCCTCCCCTGGAATCATGTCAATGAACCATGATAGTAAATATACAAACTAGGAAACATTTCCCACTAATTAAAGTCAAAACAAAACACAAAAGAAATTGAGACAGTTCCACACACACTCTTCAGTAACCAGCCATGAAAATTCATGCTAGTAGCAACGAAGTAAAAAACAACAACAAAAAAAACCAAAGATGCAGAATGGAGTTTTTGGGATTATTTTTTATTTTATTTTTTGCAATCAGTTATCAATGGAGGCTACATATCTCTCTTCTGGATCACATGACTCATAGGGAAAGGA
This sequence comes from Masticophis lateralis, assembly GCA_030761175.1. Lineage (NCBI taxonomy): Eukaryota > Metazoa > Chordata > Lepidosauria > Squamata > Colubridae > Masticophis > Masticophis lateralis. The sequence continues at coordinate 332,128,529 of JAUDYJ010000001.1, forward strand.
GGTTAGAATGGAATGGGCTTTTTGAGTCAATGTCCAATTACCTCTGCCAGAGGGTTGAGAAAAAATTTCAAGAATTCATTTCTTCTTAGGCTCAGTGGTGGTATTTAGTTGGTTCAGGCCAGTTTGGGCAAACCAGTAATGGCAACCTGTGGATGGGCCCGCCCATCCGCCCACCTGCCCTGGTGCTATGCCGTCCTATTTAGACACATTTTCTAAGCCGCACACGCAAACTTTACTTTACTTTACTTTATTTGGATTTATATACCGCCCTTCTCCTTATGGACTCAGGGCGGTGCACAGCCAATTAAAAAACAAACATACAAAAGTTAAAATTTCATAAAATAACAATACAAATGGCCATAGAATTAAAACTAACTTCATATTAAAATAAAACTCTAAAATGATAAAATACTATAGGAATCAGGCTAAGCCGGCGAGCTGAAAAAGATGGGTTTTTAAAGCCCGCCGGAAGGTCGGGAGGTCAGAGATTGTTCTTAACTCTGGAGGCAGATCATTCCAGAGGGTGGGTGCTGCCACAGAGAAGGCTCTCCCCTTGGGGGTCGCCAGCCGGCATTGTCTGGCTGACGGCACCCTGAGCAGGCCCTCTCTGTGGGAGCGAACCGGCCGGTGGGAGGCAATTGGTGGCAGAAGGCGGTCCCGTAAGTACCCTGGCCCTAAGCCATGGAGCGCTTTCAAGGTGGTTACCAACACCTTGAAATGCACCCGAAAGTCCACCGGCAGCCAATGCAGCTCGCGCAGGAGAGGTGTCACGTGGGAGCGTCCCGTCGCTCCCATAATCCCCCGCGCGGCCGCATTCTGCACCAGTTGGAGCCTCCGGGTGCACCCCAAGGGGAGCCCCATGTAGAGAGCATTACAGTAGTCCAGATGGGAAGTGACAAGAGCGTGAGTGACCGTGCTTAGGGAATCCCGATCTAGAAAGGGTCGCAGCTGGCGAATCAGGCGGACCTGATAAAAAGCCCCCCTGGCCACGGCCGTCGTATGATCCTCTAAAGACAGCCGTGAGTCCAGGAGGATGCCCAAGTTGCGGACCCTTTCCATGGGGGCCAATGACTCGCCCCCAATAACCAGCGATGGAGTCAGCTGGCTATATCGGGACGCCGGCAGCCACAGCCACTCGGTCTTGGAGGGGTTGAGTCGAAGCCTGTTTCTCCCCATCCAGATCCGCACAGCTTCAAGGCACTGGGACATCACTTCCACGGCATCGTTGGGGTGGTCTGGGGTGGAGATGTACAGCTGAGTATCATCAGCGTACTGATGGAACTCCACCCACCCCAAAACCACGGATGATCTCACCCAGCGGCTTTACATAAATGTTGAACAGGAGGGGCGAGAGGACCGACCCTTGTGGCACCCCACATACCAGGCGCCTCGGGGTCAACCGCTGCCCCCCTGTCAACACAGATTGCGACCGGTCGGAGAGGTAGGAGGAGAACCACCGTAAGATGGTGCCCCCCAGAGTGCATGCACAGAAGGCTGGGCGCATGCATGGAAGGCATGCATGAGAGTGAAGTGAACGTGCTTGTACTCATGCTCACATTTTTGGTGCACGGTGAACCAGAGGTAAAATTATGTAAAACCCACCTCTGCTTAGGCTCCCAAGTGATCCATTCAGTGCAGTGGTGAAATCCAATTTTTTTTACTACTGGTTCTGTGGGTGTTGCTTGGTGGGCGTGGCTTGATGGGTGTGGCAGGGGAAGGATACTGCAAAATCCCCATTCCCTCCCCAGTCCTGGGGGAAGGATACTGCAAAATCTCCATTCCCACCCCACTCTGGAGCCAGCCAGAGGTGGTATTTGCCAGTTCTCCAAAATGCTCAAAATTTCCGCTACCGGTTCTCCAGAACCTGTCAGAACCTGCTGGATTTCTCCCCTGATTCAGTGGCATGATAGAGCCAGTTCACACCAACTCACAACAGCTGACTGTTAAATTTTCAGGAATTTTGTGAGCTAGGTGAGAGCGGAGCTGAATTAGGACACCTAGTTCACGAATCAGATGTTCTGTAGCTGGCAGCTCAGTGTGGCAGCATTGGAGCCAGTTGAGCTGATTGTTAAATATTTAGTAGCACATCAGTGTCCAGAGTCCTGACCTGCTTCACATCATTTATTTCCAACACTCAATTGGCTTGGGAGAATGTTTTAAAAACACTTTCGTTAATTATCAGGAAGTTACCAGGCTCTGGTTAGGCCTAGCAGCCCAAGATACCCTTTGTTTCAATTATTTGTAACAAAAGCTTTTAGGGTTTTTTTGTGGCCAATTTATATCCTTAGCACATAAGAAATAAATTTCCAATCTCTAGCCTACTTTTGCATTTTGTTAATGCTGTACAAGAGAAGAACTCAAATACCAGGGGTCTATCTAGCAAGATCACCTCAATTTCCTCCTCTTGAATAATCTGCAGTTTATGGCAATTTAATTAATTCACACACATTTCTCATTGTCTCTGTACTTGGCTTCAGTTCACTTCACTTTAACACATAGTGCATTTTGGACAAAGAAGGAAAGCGATTTTCTTCTGCTGGTAGAGTTGTGAATTCAACTGCAAAACACATTAAGATGCCACATGTTTGTTAAAGGTAAAGGTTCCCCTCACACATACATGCTAGTTGTTCCCGACTCTAGGGGGCGGTGCTCATCTCTGTTCTAAGCAGAAAGGTCAGTGCTGTCTGATGATGATTCTGTGGTCATGTGGCCGGCATGACTAAACACCGAAGGTGCACAGAACGCTATTACCTTCCCACTAAGGTGGTCCATATTTTTCTACTTGCATTTTTACAAGCTTTCAAACTGCTAGGTTGGCAGAAACTGGGACAAGTAACGGGAGCTCGCCCCATTATGCGGCGCTAGGGATTCAAACCGCCGAACTGCCGACCTTTCTGATCGACAAGTTCAGCATCTTAACCACTGAGCCACTGCGTCCCCTATGTTTGTTATGAATATCCATTAATTGTTTAATCCCTGGGACTATCCACAAATAACCTGAACAGTTTCGAAGGAGTTTTACAAAAAGCATTTTCTTCTTCAAATAAACTAATTTATTTATTTTGTTAAAAAAATGGCACCCAAGTCCAACCCCCTCTGGGTGCCTTGCAAAGTAATAAATAAATAACATTGAAAAAGCAAGAAAAAAGACTGCAAGGAATATTAATCAAGCAAAATGATGTTCCTTGAGTTTCCAAGTGTCTCTCCTGGTTCCTATCCTTACCAGTATATCAGTATAATTGCTTCCTTGGAGTAAAGCATTAATTAAATACAGTAAATATCAAAGCCTTTTGTGTTTCTACATGCCATTAAGTGGTGGAGCACCATTGCAGGATATTTACTTCCTGGCATCTTAAAAATGCCTTCCAAGTAGTCGTGCTTTCACTTATTCCAATGACTACTTCAACAGAAAGAATAATGGCTCTCCTTGGATACATTTGTCTTCATGCTGCTGCATTTTTAAAAGCCGTAGGAGACACTCTGCTCCCTGGAGTTCAGCATCATCTACATATTCAGGGATCTTGTCCCTAACTCATCTAAAACAACTGCTATTGGACACAGTGGTTGAACAAGTGAGCTATAAGCCAAGAGATTCTCCATTTGAATTTCAGATAAGACAATTTGCAGTTGCCATGAACTGTGGTGGCTAATTTTGCCGACTGCCAGCACTTCGATTCTCACCAGCTGAAGGTTGACTCAGCATTCCATCCTTTTGAGGTTGGTCAAATGAGGATCCAGATTGTTGGGGCCGATATACTGACTGTCAACTTTTAAAACGACTCTAGTTGAAGCCATACTTCACTTCATTTCTTATTAAAATAGTTTTTATTAAACATTTCCAACTTTTAAAAAACATGTACAAAGGAGAAAAGGAAAAAGAAAAATGAATAAATACAAATACAAAGAAATAAAAAATAAGCAACAGAACAATGTGATATTTTACAGCTTTCCGTATTAGCATGTATATTCTGCTTATGTAATTCAATATTCAATATTTGCCTTATAAATTTTAACAATTGTAGTAATAGTATAATAATTATACTATTATACTATAATAATTATACTATACTATTCGCTTCATTTCTCAGTTGCCATGCATATGGGGTGGGTGGGAGGGGGATGTGAAGAATGTAGAATGTTTTCCTCTACAGTGCCAGACGTAACAACAATAAGGCTCATAAGAACCAAGGTCAGCTGAACATGCCCTAGCAACGGCAGGAGGGAATGATGAAAAGTTCCTCGCCTATTTGGTTGGTTAACGTGACCTGTGACATAAGGGTAGTGGTGGTGTTGGAAAATATATATTATTTAATTATACCAAAGCGCAGGAATTATTCAGAGTTGGTTTCACATTTGAACATGTCAACATGATGTACCCAATAAACAGGATCTTTGAGAAAAGCTACAGCCTCAGAGTCTTGAATTGATTGGGAGCATTACTCGGAACTTTGACACTGACTTGCTTAGAGAGGACTGCAAAACACTATGAGACGCTTTATAAGTCTAAGTGCTATTGCTACGTCTAGCAGATGTTGGTCAAACCATCAGTCTATCAGATCCCCTTTTTTCAGTGGCCCTGTACAGTTGTGATTTGAATACCTACCAGCCTTTCATGGTTCTTAGGGATAATTCTATTGCTTTGGCAATTAGCCTTTCTGTTAGTTACAAGATGTAGTCCCCTGTTTTTATTTCCTCCTGACAATTTCTTGGCGTTGTTGGCAGATGAGTCAATAGTGGGTTGCCCCTGGTTCTGACCGGTTTGCTAGAACCGGTAGAAAAACCGGCAGGAGGCTCTGCCCATCACCCTGGATGTCATCAGAGGCGATCTGCCCATGCACAGAAGCTTCTGCGCATGTGCAGAAGGTTGGCACATGCGCAGAAGCTTGGCGTGCATCTTGCTTTGCTCACACACGCACGCGATCCCATTGCGAACCGATAGTAAAGGTAAGTAGAACCCACCCCTGAGTTGAGTGTTCATTATGGCCCATTATTACAAATAATTTAGGGGCCAGAAGTCAAGGCTTCTCTGTGGCAGTCCTTACCCTCTGGAATAGCTTTCTCCAGAGATTCAAATAATTCCCTCCCTCCCAGGATGTAGGAAGGCAATGAAAATATTGCTGTTCAGTCGAGCCTTTAATGGTTAAATCTTATAGTTGGGAGTTTCCTATGTTAGTATAATTCTAAAAATTTATGATACTGCTGGGTAATTGTTATTCTGTGTTTCATTTTATGTTTTATGTTGTACGCCACCAGGAGTCCCTTGGGAATACTCTAGTATAAAATGAAATTATAATATCCTCTTCCTCCTCCTTCTTTTTCTCCTCCTCCTCCTCCTCCTCCTTTCATTAGGAATAGTATACCTTGTAAATAACAACTACATCATGTCTTATCTCAAGGGTGTACCATCTAAAATTAAGAAAATACACTTGAAAATTAAAACAAGGCTAAATAGGGAGAGAATATCTGATTAGTTTCACTCAGCTGTGGTTTAGTTATACTAAGGCAGGAACGGGTAACCCTGGGCTCCTTGAAATATTGCTGAAGTGCAATTCAGTTTCACCAACTTTTTTCAAGGTCACAGTTCATTTCTGCAACAGACTGTATTCCTGCTTGCAATTATTTTCTAATTCCCTTCCCTGAATTGGAATTGTCTGTGTAAATTGATCAGATATGCACATCCCAACCTAATACAGTATATGGATATAGTAAGTATTAATATTACTTTCTGTGTTTATCATCTTTCTTCTGAGGATAGGGGAGGTTCTTATATAAGTTTCCCCATCAACAAAATTATGATGTAGGTTCCTCTGAGAGATGCCCCCAGTCACCCAGCAAACTCCGTCACTAGATGAAGGCTTGAACTGGGCTCTCTCTCTCGTGAAAGCCTTACAGTTTAATCATTACCTGCTACGAATGAAGACAAAGAGATGCTAGTTTTCATGTAAAGTTGATTTTTCTAAAAACATGTTTTATATAAAATAAACTTTCTTTTAATGACATAATTTTAATTTCTATTCTCATATTTATTTAAAATTTTCTCCTAGTTCCTATTTCCCATCTTAATCTAACTGTTCCTGAGGTTCTACCTTAGGGAAAAATCTGCATTGTTGCTTATCTCCTGGCTCATCATAATTCAATTATCATAATTCAGGTTGGAATTTGTCAATTTAACAAATTCCAACCTGGACTGCAGTGATTTGACAATGGGAGAAGATTCAGTCTGACTTACAGCCGTTAGAGCAGAGGTCTCCAACCTTGGCAACTTTAAGATTTGTGGACTTCAACTCCCAGAGTTCCTCAATCAAAGGTTGCTGAACAAAGTTGGCTGAGGAACTCTGGGAGTTGAAGTCCACAAGTCTTAAAGTTGCCAAGGTTGGAGATTAGAGGTGAAATGTTTCCAGTTCGGACCGATTCGGCCGAACCGGTAGCGATGGCGGCTGGTGATCCAGAGAACCGGTAGCGATGGCAACATTAGGCTCTGCCCACCCACCCGGTTGTTGTTATTTCCTGGTTTTAATCAGGAAGTAACCTGTTTTTTACTCTTTGCACATGCACAGAAAGGTTTGCACATGCACAGAGGGTCTGCACGCATGGCGCATGCACTTTTGAACCAGTTGGGAAGGAAAGTAGATTTCACCTACTTTCTGTTGGAGACCCCTGCATTAGAAGACCTGATTGGTCATTTCCCTATTCCTCACCATTCAATGCAGTTCCCTGTACAGTAAGATTCTGTGTATTTAGTATTTGCTTTTTAATTTTAGGGGCTATTCCTTCTACCCTATCCACTTCACACCTTATTCTTTTCCTTTATCCCCCCCCAAATGTGTGTAGATATGTATGCCTTTGCACTCTTTTCCCACTTTCTGTCCTTTGGCACTAACTCAGAATTTTTCTTCTGTCCTCTTATTATACCATTGTCCCTTTGATGCTATTGTGATAAAGCAAAGGGAATGCAGCATTTCATCATTCCTTTGTTCAACTGTCATTGCACTGTAGTTCCACAGAAACTCTGTAGCAAGGAAGAACAAAGGAGCAGCATTTCTTGACACTTTAGTTATGTTCCAACGTTCCTATGTTGTAACTTAGAGGGAAAAGAAGGAACCAATGCTATACAGTGGCAACCAAAAGAAGCATATTTCCCTCAACCTGGATGAAAACCAAATGATATCCACAGGGAGATATAAGGATTAAAAGGAGGTGTACTAATAAAGGAGAATATTTTTAGCTCAGGGTTGATTAGAGGGGTCCTTGTTGTTCTCTGAGCTTGCTTGTTTTCTTGCAGTCATTCCATTAGCCAAACTAGGTAACATCATCAGCTAGGGTTAGGGTTAGGGCAGGGGTGAAATCCAGCAGGTTCTGATAGGTTCTGGAAAACCTGTAGCAGAAATTTTGAGCAGTTCGGAGAACTGGCAAATACCACCTCTGGCTAGCCCCAGAGTGGGGTGGGAATGAGGATTTTGCAATATCCTTCCCCCAGGAGTGGGGTGGGAATGGAGATTTTGCAGTATCTTTCCCCTGCCACACCCACCAAGCCACGCCCACCAAGCCACAGCACGCCCACCAAGCTATGCCCACAGAACTGGTAGTGACAAAAATTGGATTTCACCACTGGATTAGGGTTAGGGTTAGGGTTAGGGTAACATCATCAGGTAGCAAACCAGGTAAAAAATTAGTGTTGTTACCTAATTTGAGTAATAAAATGTCTGCAAGAAAACAAGCAAGTTCAGAAGTACCAAGGACCCCTCAAAAGGAGGTGTGCTGGATGAAAATCTGGGGAAAAATATGATGGCTAGAAAAAGTCATTGGAATCCATTATCTTTATGGGTTGTTGTAATATCAGTTGGAAGAAAGAAAAAAAGAAGCTGCAGGCTATCTGAGAGCAAGCCGTCCAACATGAAATGCCATTGGAGGAAAAGAGGGGGAAGATGCTAGGTGCTGTAGCCAATCAGAGCTTGGGATGTTACTTCTTTGAATGGTGTTAGACTAATCACTCAAAGGTTATTAAAATAGCTTAGGATGGACAATGTTAGTACACAGGCAATGGGCTGGGAATCCATTAATACAATGAATACAATGAATATAATGAAAGACTGTTCCTACACTCCAAAACATGATAATTGGTCCATACTAGTATTTTGGGGCAAATATAAAACACAAAACAGGCTTTAGGGTCTCCTTCTCCTCTGAAGGTGGTTTGTTGTTGCCTTCTTCCTAAGTGAGAAATAGTGACTGACCTAAAGTCATTCAGCTGGCCTTGTACCTAAGGCAAGATTATAATGTGCAGTGACCTGGTGTCTAGGCTGCTTCCATTAACCACTAACTCTCTATGATTCTTATATATTCTACCTTATTTTCTTCTATGTCATGTAATATTAGGCTTTCTATATTTTAGCCTTTCCTCGCCTTCAGGCCCTCTCTGACCTTCTGCCCTCCTCATCTCGATGATTTGCATACCTTGTTATATGTTGCTGGAGCATTGAGCTCACTGTACAACATTTTGGAATCTGCAACCATGGTCTGGGCCAGTGGTGAAATCCATTTTTTTTTTGCTACAGGTTCTGTGGACGTGGCTTGGTGGGCATGGTGTGGCTTGGTAGCGGTGGCAGGGGAAGGATACTGCAAAATCCCCATTCCCTCCCCATTCCTGGGGGAAGGATATTGCAAAATCTCCAGTCCCACCCCACTCTGGGGCTAGCCGGAGGTGGCATTTGCCAGTTCTCCAAACTACTCAAAATTTCTGCTACCGGTTCTCCAGAACCTGTCAGAACCTGCTGGATTTCACCCCTGGTCTGGGCCTTTAAATGGTCAGTAATTCTGGATGTGACTGTGTTGAGTTTGTCCTGCAGTTGAGCTCATATTTCTACAATATATTCCTATTCTATGGCTTCTAAACTTTCCAGAGTTTCCAGAGCCCCTCTTAAATATAATTTTTAAAGAACGCAGCCATTATAGGAAAGGTGGGAAGGAGGAACATGGGCATATCAGTTGCTGCATGTCTTTTCTTCTATGGTACACCAAATAGCCTCTTAAGTTACACACTGGTGTTCACACTTTCCAAATAATCTGAACCAGTTCTCAGCTCATGAACCCCTTTAAAGAATCAACTGTCCATTCTAAAATATCAGGCAGATTTAAAGAAAACCTTTATGCAAATTATGCCACAGAAATAGGACAGAGTAAAAAAATATCAGGGAAGCTTAGTAGTTGGGGGAGAAACTCCTCTGCTCATCTCTTCCACTGTTCATCCTTAGGCTGGGAATTCTATAGTTTCACTCACATTCAGATTCTGAGCAGATTGTTTGATGGCATCAAATTTCTTTTTTCTGCTTTCTATGTGACTGACCAAGATGGGTTATGCAGCAAATTAAGTCACTAAGCCTGCCTTCAACTTGCCAGCCTTCTTCTTCTTCTTCTTCTTCTTCTTCTTCTTCTTCTTCTTCTTCTTCTTCTTCTTCTTCTTCTTCTTCTTCTTCTTCTTCTTCTTCTTCTTCTTCTTCTTCTTCTTCTTCTTCTTCCTCCTCCTCCTCCTCCTCCTCCTCCTCCTCCTCCTCCTCCTCCTCCTCCTCCTCCTCCTCCTTCTCCTTCTCCTTCTCCTTCTCCTTCTTTTTGCTGATTAGGCCTTTATGTGTAAAGTAATGAGAGGTGAAGGGGCAAAGACCCATTAAATTACTTCTTCTATTACTTTTCTTGTCATAAATACAAGGAAAGGTGCTTTATTCGCAGCAAAGGTGAATAAAACACATGAACTGGAACCATCTCCCAGCCACTTAAAGACTTCTATTCTTAGTTCTTATTACAGCTTTCAATTATTGGAGACTGTTTGGTGATTGCAGCTTAGTCCTGAAGCCATTTTTCCCTTCTAACTCATTAAATTACACAAATGACCTCTTAATCATACAGACTGAACAAGAAGGTTGACTCAGGGCCTTAGTTTATCTAACCTAGTTCTGGATGGTGGCAGCTTTCCCACTAAATTAGGCTAAACACATGTAGAATGTATTACTCTGGGTCCCATCAATAAAATTATGTCATCTTATGGACCCCAGAAAGTGTGCCGCCTTCTCTTGTTCCGCCTGACTTTTGAAACCGGGTTCTTCCAAAGTTTGTACAGGTAATCCTTGACTTACAACCAATAATTTAGCAACCGCTCAAAGTTACAATAGTATTGAAAAAAGAGTCTTAACCAATCCTTGCAGTTTTGATTGTTGCAGCATACCCATGATCACATGATCAAAATTTGGTCACATGGCAACTGGTATATATTTATAATGCTTGCAGCAACCCTGGATTATGTAGCCATAGCACTTAGACTTATATACCGCTTCACAGTGCTTTACAGTCCTCTCTAAGTGGTTTACAGAATCAGCCTATTGCCCCCAACAATCTGGATCCTCATTTTACCCACCTCAGAAGGATGGAAGGCTGAGTCAACCTTGAGCCTGGTGACATTCGAACTGCCAAATTGCAGGCAGCCAGCAGTCAGCAGAAGTAGCCTGCAGTACTGCACTCTAACCATTACACCACCGCGGCTCATGCAACTGCTATTTGTGATCTTCCCAGCTGACTTCTAACAAGCAAAGGGAATAAGCCAAATTCACTTAACAATTACCTGATTCACTTAACAACTATGGCAAAATAAGTTATAAATTAGGTGTGACTTACTTAAAATTGCATTGCTTAGCAACAGAAATTCTGGTCCCTATTGTGACTGTAAATCAGGGGTCCCCAAACTTGACAGCTTTAAGATTTTGGACTTCAACTCCCAGAATTCTCCAGCCAGCTGCTGGAGAATTCTGGGAGCCGAAACCCACAAGTCTTAAAGCTGCCAAGTTTGAAGACCTCTGCCATAAGTCAAGGATACCTGTATGGCTTTGACCTATTATCCTTTAGGTAGTCCTTAAATATCCTAGTATTTCTTCTTCCAACAGACATAGGGCCAAAGTGACCCCATTGGAATGTTTGTGTATTATATCTTTATCTTCCCTTGGTGAAATTGTTCTTTTGTTGCTTTATTGCTTTGCCAATATCCTTTCCTAACTTTCTTATAAGCCACCTCAGATCTCTAGGTGATTGAACGATCTTATAAATCAACCAACTAAATAAATAAATGTCCAAAGAGAAGGAGGACATAAATCATTGTGAGAAAGAACTCACAATCCAGGAAAGATCACAACTGGAGACCAGACAACTCTGTATAAAGGGTCTCTTGTTCCCTTTAAGCAGATGAATAATGGGGTGATCTGCTGTTTACTGTGGGGTCAAAGTATACAACGTATGTATGTGGGCAAGTAATTGCATGTTAGGGCTGATATCTTGACTTTTTTTCACCAACTCCTCTTTGAAGCAAAAATTGTGTTTTCCACTGCCTACATTACTTGGTGTCACTCAAGGATCAAGATCCGTCTAGTATTGCTATGTGTTTGTGTCCAAACCATTCCATAGAAAAGAGATTTGGGAATAACTCACTGAAATACAAGCTTTGATTGTCTTCTGAGAGCCAATTCATGAAATGGTTAAGTTTTCAACTAGGACCAAGATGACCTCTAGAAATTCAATGAGTGACTTTGGACGACTCACTTTCTATCATTCCAGCCTATGTCAAAATGATTGTGCAGAAAAGTTTCATATAAATCCAAAGAAGAAGCAAATATGTTCTTGCTTTAAGGATCAGTAAGGTCATTGGGGCCAATGGCAAGAGACCAATAGCAAGAGTTATGATACAAACTATTATCTATTAGTAGGCAATTTACTACCATAATTAAGACTCTAAATCTCTAAATGCTAAATGATTGGAAAGACACAAAGGAGAAAATCCAGGGTTATTCCCATGTTTCAAGTTAAAAAAAAATGTAGAAGCATGGAGAGCTTCAAAGGAAGCATATTTTTCAGCCTTTTATTGCTAACTTTCATTATAACACAGAAGAGCTGTCTGCACAGAAGAGCTGAGAACTGCAATGACTTTACTTTGCTTCCAGATTCAAGATCACAATCATTGCCCAAAGTAGTATTTAGAAAATGTCAGTGAGTGAAAAAAATGAACAGAAAGAAAGCAAAGTTAGATAATAGATGTCCAAGCGTTTGGCAGCACATTATGTTATACTTTTTTAAGGACAATGTCAATAAAATTGATGTTTTAAGCTTATTGGAGGCTTTTAGACATGTAACTTATTTTAACATTCTTTAAATCTCATGACATGAGGATAAAGTGAAAAGAAAATAAGGAAAAATAGGGGTGAAGGTTTTAGTGCTTCTGTTCTGAAAAGAAACTTCTCACAATATTGGAGGGCACCCATCAATTAAAGAGTGCACACACCCTAAATGGCATTTATTTTATTTGTTCAGTTTGTATATGTACCAGTGGTGAAATCCAGCAGGTTCTGACAGGTTCTGGAGAACCGGTAGCGGAAATTTTGAGTAGTTCGGAGAACTAGTAAACACCACCTCTGACTGGCCCATCTATTCTCTGCCCCCCAGTCCCAGCTGATCAGGAGGGAATGGGGATTTTGCAGTAACTTTCCCCTGGAGTGGGGAGGGAATGGAGATTTTACAGTGTCCTTCCCCTGCCATGCCCACCAAGCCATGCCCACCAAGACACACCCACCGAACTGGTACTAAAAATTTTTGAATCCCACCACTGCCACTAGCCAACATTCCTTGGCTGATAGGAATCATAATATGTCCAACCTGGCAGACCAAACTGGATGGATAGAAGCCACTAGAAGAGGACTATCCATCAGGTAACTGAACCCAATCAGGAAGGGCTCTAAAGGTGACAACCAGCCCCTTGAATTGTATTCGAAGATACACTGACAACCAATGCAGTCCTCAAAGCAGTAATATTCATGTACCAAATAGCCAACACCATTTACAACCTATGTCAGGTACATTCTGTACCACCTGAAGCTTTCAAATGTTCCTCTAGGGAAAGCCCACATAGAGCACATTGCAGTGGTCCAAACTGGAGGTGATGAAGGTACATGTGATAGTGAGTAGAGCCTTCCAGGGTAGGATGGGTGCAACTGTTGAATGGGTGCAACTGGTGTACAACCTGAAGATGTGCAAAGGCCCTCTTAGCAATAACAATAATAGCAATAGCATTTAGATTTACTGTATATATTGCCCATAGTGCTTTAGAGAACTCTCTGGGTGGCTTATAATGTCAGCATATTGTCCCCAACAATCTGGGTCCTCGTTTTACCAACCTTGGAAGGATGGATGGCTGAGTCAACCTTGAGCCTGTCAGGCTTGAATTCTTGACTGTGGGCAGAGTTAGCCTGCAGTACTGCATTCTAACCACTGCACCAGCAGGGCTCACAGCTTCTGCCTGTCTTTCTATCAGGATCCATGAGTCCAAGAGAACCTACAGGTTGTACATATGGTCTGTCTGAGACACTGCCACTCCATCCAGGACCAGAGGTGGATAACTCCTGGAAGGCACAATTGGTCAAAGCCACTTAGGCATGCTTGGGCTGAGCTGAAGTCCCTTGTGCACCATCTAGGCCACTAGGGCTTCCAGCACTGGGACTGGACATCCATAGCATCATTCAGGCAACCTGGGGTGGAAATATAAAGCAGAGTGTCATCAGCACATTGATGATACCTCACCCAAACCATCATGTCACCTCACTGAGTGTCTTCTTGTAGATGTTAGAAGTTCTGGGGAACCTCTCACCTTCTACAAACCAGCCCTGGAGGAAGGAAGAGATGCAGCACAATACAGGTAGTCCTCAATTTACAGTAGTTCATTTAGTGACCATTCAAAGTTGCAAAGACACTGAAAAATGTATGACTGTTTTTCACACTTACAACCATTGCAGCAACACCACGGTGATATGATGAAAATTCAGATGCTTGGCAACTGACTCCTATTTATGACAGTTGCAATGTCCTACTTAACAACTATGGCAAGAAAGGTCATAAAATGGGGCAAATCTCATTTAACCAGGGGTGAAATCCAGCAGATTCTGATAGGTTCTGGAGAACTGGTAGAGGAAATTTTGAGCAGTTCAGAGAACCGGCAAATACCCCCTCTGGCTGGCCCCAGAGTGGGGGTGGGAATGGAGATTTTGCAGTATTCTTCCCCTGCCATATCCAGCAAGCCACACCACACCCACCAAGCCATCCCCACAGCACCGGTAGTTAAAACATTTGGATTTCACCACTGCATTTAACCACTGTCTTGCTTAGCGACAGAAATTTTGGACTCAATTGAGGTTGTAAATCAAGGACTACAACCTGTACTGTGCTATCCACCCCCAACTCTCAAAACCAATCCAATAAAATATCGACATTATCAAAGGCCATTGAGAGGTTATGAAGAGCAAGGATACCCCCATCTAACTCCTGCTAGCACCCACAAGAAACAAAAAGGAAAAAGGAAGGTTTTGGGATATGGAAAAAAAGTACAGGGCTATTAATTGTTTTCTTCTCTCTTGTTTTTCAGAAGATGCTTGTACTGCAGTAATAGAAATAAGCAAATCACTGGCTAGGTAATTCTGGAAGAAGTATTATATTACTATATATGATTTTTAATTATTTTGTAGGAAGGCAACAAGATAATGGTGTTGTTATTCCATTTGTATTTGTTGTGGTTTTTTATTACCTTATAAACAGACTTTAGAGATATTTTTCTTTTTTGCCAGCAAAAATCCTGAGTAAGACTGAGGCAGAGAGGGCTCTTAAATTACTGATTCTTCTGCATCTTAAGACCCTATGACAGGGGTCAGCAACCTGCGGCTCTGAAGCAGCATGCGGCTCTTTGGGCCCTCTGCTGTGGCTCCTTGTCAAGTGATCCCACCACTGACTGGCCCCGCCCCTCACCCTCCCCTTTCAGTCACTCCTCACCTGGCCTGAGAAGGTAAGAGCAACAGTGGGGGATGGAGAAGCGGCCAGGATAGAGACAGAGAGATACAAAGAGTGGGGGAGAGGGAGAAACATAGAGAGATACAGGGAGGGAGGGAGGGAGGGAGGGGAGAGAGAGATATGTCAAAATGATTTTGTGGTTCCTGGTGTTTTTTAACAACTGGTTCTCTGCCCTAATGACCGGCTGGGTAGGTGTGGCTAGGGGGCGGGGTATCATGTGACTGGTGGAAGGTTTTGTGGCTCCTGGTATTTTCTTTTCTGTGGAAAATGGGTCCAAATGGCTCTTTGAATATTTAAGGTTGCAGACCCCTGCCCTATGAAGTGGAGAGTGTTTTTATCCTTACCTATTTAAATCATGCACTAATCCAATCAAACGGAAAAAATATAATGGGATTCCTGGAGATTTCAAACAGAATTCCTATCAAATCCATCTGGCTCTCACTTTGAAACCAATGGGCCGTTGCGAACCAAAATGTGCAGATGCAAATGGTGTGCAACTAAGGGACACTGTAGGGCAATATTATATTGCAGTTGATATTGGATATGGAAGGAAAAGAAAGCAAAGCATGTTTTCTAGAATTCCTTCTAAGAGGAGCTTAAAATGGAAAAAAAAAATCAGCAATATTCCAAGCACCTACCCAACTTGTAACAGTAACAGAGTTGGAAGGGGAGGTCATCTAGTTCAACCCACCCCAGCTCACACAGGAGACCTGTACTAGGGATTCAAACCGCTGAACTGCCGACTTTTCTGATAGACAAGCTCACTGTCTTAGCCCATAGGACTGCATAGGGGCAGTGGTGGGATTCAAATAATTTAACAACCAATTCTCTGCCTTTATGATTTCTTCCAACAACCAGTTCACCAAACTGCTCAGAAAGTTAACAACTGGTTCTCCCAAAGCGGTGCGAACTTGCTGAATCCCACCACTGTATAGAGGGGATATTTTCTCTAAAGTGTTTTTTGCAGCAGCCCAACAATAGTCGCATTGATCAGGTTATCTACTTGGGTGATGAACAATCAAGCTCAGAAAGCACGAAGGATTCCACAGTACAATCCTGATATACATTCTTTTCTATTAGCTAGTTTGGTATAATAGTTGAGGCGCTGGCCTAGAAACCAGGCTATGTGAGTTAAAGTCCTGCTTTGGGCATGAAAGCCAGCTGGGTGACTTTGGGCCAGTCCCTGTATCTCAGCCCAACACACCTCACAGGGTTGTTGCTATGGAGAAAATAGCAGGAGGAAGGAGTATTACGTTACTTATAATAGCAATAGCACTTAGACTTATATACCGCTTTACAGTGCTTTATAGGCCTCTCTGAGCGGTTACAGAGTCAGCATCTTGCCCCCAACAATTTGGGTCCTCATCATGGGTGGTATTCACTTACCTTGGCTACCAGTTCTCAATTGTGAGCATGTGGATGTGCGAGCTCGCTTTGCTCACACACGCCACCTCTGCACATGCACAGAGCCTTCTGCGTATACGCAGAGCGTCAAAAACGGGATGTGATGACATCTGGGTGGGTGGGCGGAGCCTCCCGCAGCCGCTGCTACCAGTTTGCCTGAACTGGATAGAACTGCCTGAATACCACCAGCTGGTCCTCATTTTGCCCACCTCGGAAGGATAGAAGGCTGAGTCAACCTTGAGCCTGGTGAGATTCGAACTGCCAAATTGCAGGCAGCCAGCAGTCAGCAGAAGTAGCCTGCAGTACTGCACTCTCACCACTGTGCCACCTCGGCTCTTAAAGTATCAAGATGGAATAAAAATCTAATTTATTTATTTATTTTTTATTTTAATTTGATTTATATGCCGCCCTTCTCCGGAGACTCAGGGCGGCTTACAATGCGTTAAGCAATAGCCTTCATACTTTTGTATATTTATACAAAGTCAGCTTATTGCCCCCACAAACTGGGTCCTCATTTTACCTACCTTAGAAAGGATGGAAGGCTGAGTCAACATATTAGATCTGATATATTTATAAATTCAGTCTTTCTGTTGCTAACTTCTTCAACAGCAACTTTGAACTATACTGTTCTGTGCTATCCTGTTGATGGACTGATAGATTCCAGAGTCTCCTAACATTTCTTCCCCCAAATTGGGGAAAATAAATAAATAAACGGATTCGATTTGTAATACGACTTTTTATTTTTCCTTTACAGTTCTGACAATAAAGAACCTCTTCCTGATTGTGTTGAAGGAAAGAGCTGTTTTAAAACAGTACCATCATCCTTTCTGAGAAGGGAATTATCAAGCCTGAGTTTTTAGTAATCTTTCATCAATGTTTGATGTCCAAGTATCATTATCTGAGTTTCGAACATCTACATTCGGAGCGTTTGTGTTTTTCTTGTCAGGCAATGAAAAGTCGCTGGCTGAGATCAAAGCAACTTCTTTCTGATTAGAAGGAAAGTGTCATGTATCACCACAAAGGGGTAGTTTGTCATTGTAACTGTCAGCCTTATGTTCCAACATCTTCCATTTGTTTGAAGCATGTCATTTGGTGTCATCAAGAGCTGAGATTATTTTGTATACTAGTGAGAGATAATGAGGAAATTGCAGCTGGGTGAGATGTATCTTTAACACTATATAGAAAGACGGAGATGTAACACACTCGCATTGTAAAGGTCGATTGACAAGGACTCCAAAGGGTAGTCAGGTTTTCTTTTGGCATCGGCAGATTTATTATAAAAGTGAATTTTAAGGTGTGTGGTTTTTTTTTTTTTGGTTTTTTTTGCTTTCTAGGATAAGCTAAAGTATCTTAATGGTATACCTGTCTGCTGGTAGCCTAATTCTTGCACCTTTAATACAAGTAGTTCTAGACTTACAACCATAACTGAGCCCAAAGTGTCTGTTGCTAAATGAGGCAGCTTTTAAGTGAATTTTGCCCCATTTTATGACCTTTCTTGCCACATTTGTTAAGTGAATCCCTGCAGTTGTTGAGTTAATAACACGGCTGTTAAGCGAATTTGGCTTCCCCATCGACGTTGCTTGTGAGATGGTCACAAAGGTGATCATATGATGCCGGACACTGTGATTGTCATTGTCAGAGCAGCAATCAGCCCCATTACCTTGCGTGGGGTAATTGCCCTCATTTTGAGTTGGATCGTGACTTTTATCCTTCTGTATACTTTGATCAATAAAACCGGAATACATTTTCTAATTAAACTCATATTTATTGTAAGAAAATAAAGACATCTCACTAATCTAAATTAGTTACATTTTTGGCAAAGAATCCCCAACCTGATCTTAGCTGGCAGGAGAACAAAGGAAAGTTTTTCAGAAAAAAAGGAAAGAATGCAGGACAAGCGCAGTAGATACTGATAAGGAACTTGGCAAACTACGGTAAGTCTGACAGTTCAGAAATAATAGCTCTGCTGGTAAATATAAAAACGCAGTGACAGTCATAAATATGAGTCAGTGGCCAAGCATACAAATTTTGATCACACAACCATGTTGTTGCCGCAACAACTGTATGTGTGAAAAACGGCCATAGGTCATTTTCTCAGTGCCATTGTAACTTCAAATGATCACCAAATGTAACCCCTATATCAGACCAACTTTGATATGTCTTTGTGTGTATGATGCAGGCTGTTTATGGATGGAGGCGGGTGGTTCAGAGAACCAGTAGCAAAAATCCCTGCCCCCCCCCCATGCCCAGCTGAGCCACACAATTATCAGAGGCTTTTTTTTTAACTTTTAAAAGCAATTTTTCTACAACCTATTCGGCTGAAAAAATGCTTTTAAAAGTAAAAAAAAAAGCCTCTGATAATCGCATGGCTCAGCTGGGATCGTCACAGGCTTTTAAAAGAAAAAAACTCTTTTTTTCTTTTAAATGCCTCTGACGATCCAAGCTGAGTTGCCCGATCATCAGAGGCATTTAAAAGAAAAAAAGCCTCTGCCGATCAAGCAACTCAGCTGGGATCGTCAGAGCCTTTTGAAAGCATTTTTTTACAACCTCTCCACTCAAGTGGTTGTAGAAAAAATGGTTTTAAAAGTTAAAAAAAAATTGGCCACACCCACCCAGTCACATTACCCCCCCAACAAGCCACACCCACAAAACCAGTAGTAACACATTTTAGATTTCACCACTGGCCTCAACGTATGACCGTTATGACATATGACTGAAATTCTGCGCTCTATTATGGTCAAGGACTACCAATGCCACGTATGCAAGCTAATGGTTAAACCAGTACTATCTCTCTATTACAGATCTGAGTACAGATCTGAGTTTCCACAGGACAAAATTAACTTTAGCAATTGGGGTGAAGATCAGATCATGTGTATTTTGACTTAAGAAATTCGCTGATGGGATTCTACCACATATACAGTAACCATAGTCGGCATTATTTCTGTTTGTCCCTCATGCCTCGATATGCAAGAGAGGAGGTGTATGTGGTGGAAACATAAAAGTAATAAGTCCCAGGTAATTTCACCTGATGAATTTTGATTTAGGCCAAATAGGCTCACTTTTGCATATATATATATATTTAAAAAGCTTAACTTTACAATCATCCTTTGGAGAGATACAATTTCCATTTCCATATTATATTATGCAAATTTTACATCCCTAACTGATCCTCCGAAGACTTGAAGAGTGGATGAAAAAACAAGCTGTTCATTAGCAAAATCGCTGTTGAGGTCTGGCAGCACAACATGCTCCCTTCCGCCCTCCAACACAGCTTGTACAGTGTGTGCTATATGCATAGTACCATGTGTGCTGTTTCAGTCCTTACTGATTTCTACCTTACCACTGGAGAAGAGCCCAATAAAGACTTGACAATAGAGAAAGTTGGACAAATAACTGTATTTGCAGTCACAACATCTTCCATGCCTGGAATTTTATATATATATAGCAATAGCACTTAGCAATAGCACTTAGACTTACATACCGCTTTACAGTGCTTTACAGCCCTCTCTAAGCAGTTTACAGAGTCAGTATGTTGCCCCCAACAATCTGGGTCCTCATTTTACCCACCTCAGAAGGATGAAAAGCTGAGTCAACCTCGAGCTCAGTGAGATTCGATCTGCCAAACCGCTGGAAACTGGCAGCCAGAAGAAGTAGCCTGCAGTACTGCACTCTAACCACTGAGCCACCATGGCTCATATATCCTAAAGTGCTGAGTATCTCATGTGATTTTATGTTAACTACAATTTTGATAAGAATTCCCTCCAATCAGTGGTGGGTTTCTACCGGTTTGCCCCAGTTCGGGCGAACTGGTAGTGACGGCGGTGGGTGGCTCCGCCCACTCGCCTGGATGTCATCACAGATGCAGAAGGTTCTGTGCATGCACAGAAGCACCGAACGTGAGTGACGCATGCATGCACGTGCTCACAATTCCAAACCGATAACGAAGGTAAGCGGAACCCGCTACTGCCTCCAATCCTTTATCAAGGTCATTCATAAAATAGTGAAGAGTAGAGGACATAGAACTAAATCTTGTATCATTCCATTCAATGCCTCTTTCCAATTTGATGAGGGATCAGTGATGGGTATTTTTGGAATATATGAGTTTTGAGCCAGCTACCTAACTGCTTAATTCTCACACCATTCAGCTTACACTTAATGGTGTGGGCTCAATGACACTTGCTAATCAGCATGTCATTGGCTATTTGATGAACTGCTTTACTGAAGTCTACTATAATATGCAGTTTATATATTGTATCTATACCATTTTGACAATCTTAAGAAAATTACCTAATTAAGAAATTAGATATGGCTAGCTGTCAAGTTCTATTACTGAGAAAGCCACGGTGATTTCTGGTAATTATTACTATGTCCTAATAGGATGTGATTGGCTATGGGGGTGGGAAAGAGGAGGATCTTGCAAATATATCACCAGGTACCAGTCAAGATACCAGGATGGAGTAGCAGAATGGCTATTATTATCCAAGAGACCAGGAGATCCTGGCAAATTCCAGATGTTCTGTTGTGTAGATAACCAATTGGAGATTGTTGGTAGGTTTGGTTGTAGGAATATAGATAGGAATATACCCTAGGGTTGGTATAATCTTATTATAACAGCTTCCCTGTTGCATATCAGCATCCATCCCCAAGCTACATGACTGAGCTGGTGATGGAGTTTTCCCAAACCAGTGTTTTCCAACTTTGTCAACTAAGACTTGTGGACTTCAACTCCTAGAATTCCATCCATACTCTTCCATGCTGGCTGGTGAATCCTAGGAATTTAAGGTGATACGATTGAAATATAGTGCCCCAAACTAATGCTGCTTTGCAATTTATTCTATCCTCCCTAGGCAGCGGGTTGGAGATGACTTATAGGGTCTCCTGCTGGACTAGAAGACCTCCAATGTCCCTTCCAATTCTGTTGTTTTGTTATCATCCCCTAAAGTTGACCACAACTATTGGGTTAAACCTGCAGTGACATCTTTACCATTTTTATATATGTAAAGGATTTGCCAGAAGCTGGAGATTTCAACTTATCAGGTGTTACCCATGGGGAGAAGAAAGTCAAAATCATCAGTCTGGGGGATGCTAATTACCCTAGAAGCCCCATTCCTTTGATGTGTGTGACCTGTGTGTGACCCTGACTCTTCCAAAAGCAGCAAAGCTTTCACTGTGATGCTTTTTCTGTCTCCTTGATGAGTCTGACCCCTCCCTGTAGACCTCACTGCTTATTGGTATTCTCCGATCAATTCTCTCTCTCTCTCTCTCTTTCTCTCTCAGAAGCTTCAATCCTGCTTCTCCATCTTGCCATTCACTCTTTAATTTATTCCTTTTTTTTTTTTTAGCAGAATGCATATTTCCTGGGTTGGAGAAGTAAAAATATGGGAATTGAAAAGCTGACTTTTCTTTGTTAGCATTGTTCATTGTGCAAACCAAATCCGTTACTCAAATGTAATAGAGCTGGGGTGCATAATGTTTGTAGGTGTTTGAATTTCAAATTTTGATATAGGTGAAGGCATTAGTGCTATTAAGTACTCACCGTATTGCCTCTCTTTGCCATACATGCCATTTGAATTGTGCATTATCTAATATTATAATATGTCTAACCTAATAAATGGAGGTGCTGTATACCAGGCATAAGAATGCAAGATTACTCTGAGAGATTTTGCTCTCAGTATCTCTAGAGACAATCAATTAGCAGATGGTAGAAGTTGTAATGGGTTTATCAAAGAAATGAATTCTTAGCTTGTCATGCAAACAGCCTGGGAAAAAAAGCAATTCAGAAGAAACTCCCCCTTAATGAACTCACTAATAAAGGAGTGCTGGAGGGTTCCTCAGTTCTCAAATTTCTGTATTCCAAACAGAAATACTTGGCATTAAAACTCATTCAAGAAAATTCATATGAATCTTGCTTTCTCAAGCAGTTAAGAGACGCAAGAGATATCAAGACATTACAACAGCTTCCTAGTGGTGGAGATGTATGGATGCCTACAAGCTGAGAGGCTTGGGAGTTAGAAAATGCCCTCCTCAAGATCCACAGAACTCTAGGGCTTCAAGCTGAAACTGTAATTTTTGCAATTAATGTTGGGTCATTAACTGAACTAAATTCGCTTAGCTCACCAGAGGAAATTAGGGCAGGCGAATGTAAGGATATGATGCCAGTCTAAAAGCAGCATAACAAAACTCCCTGGGCAGCTTCTTTGAAATTATTCTGAAACAATTGAAATATGACTGAAAACAGTCTGCAGCCTGATTAGGCATGCTTTGTAAAGAAATTATATTATGGATTTATTTGTGAAGCGTTTTGATAAACTTTTAACTTCCATACAGGTAATTCTCTACTTACGACCATAATTGAACCCAACATTTCTGTTGCTAATTGAGACATTTTAAAAGTAAATTTTGCCCCAATTAATGTCCTTTCTTGTCCCAGTTATTAAGAGAATCACTGCAGTTGTTAAGTTAATATTTATTTATTGGTTAAATTTATGCCGCCCTTCTCCAGAGACTCAGGGCAGCTTACAATGCGTTAAGCAATAGCCTTCATACTTTTGTATATACCTGCTTAGTAGGGCTTTTGCCCCCCCCTCCAAATTGGTGTTCTTTTTTATACAAAGTCAGTTTATTGCCCCCACAATCCGGGTCCTCATTTTACCTATCTCGGAAGGATGGAAGGCTGAGTCAACCTTGAGCCTAGTGAGATTCGAACTCGTAGTAATTGCAGGCAGCTGGTGCTAATTAACAGCACTTTAGTCTGCTGTACCACCAAGGCTCTATCATGGTGGTTAAGTGAATCTGGCTTCCCCATTGACTTTGCTTGTCAGAAGATCACAAAAGGGGATCACAAAACCCCAGGACACTGCAACTGTCGTAAATATGAGCTTTCTAGTGATTATAAATCACGTGGCACAGCTGATCATCAGAAATATCGTTTTGGATGAACCAGTAGCTTTTATTACTACTGGTGCAAACTGGTAGCATTTCACCCCTGCTATATACATTTTCATAAAGATTACTTTTGCAATTGCTCAAGCAGGCTCACCAACAAACCAAAGGCATTAAAGAATTAGCACAATTTCAAAGGAGAAAAAAATGGTATTTCAGGAAAGAAAAGTTGGACTCGAAGTAGAATAGATTAGATGTGGACAATTTAAAATGTAAGAGTCACAAATGAGATCAGAAAACAAATTAAGAGGATAGAAGAAAGTTCCTTTTTTGGAAGAAGAAGAAGAAGAAGGATAGAAGGTAACACCGAGATGTCACAGGGAGGGGGCAACAGATGTACTAAATGTTTGTTTGTTTTTATTAAAAAATAATAAAAAGTTATATATATATAATTTTTTATAATTTTTTATTTTTTATAATATATATATAAATATATATTTATATATATGTAAAAGAAAACAAATTAAGAGACCACTGAAATGTACTTTCTGAACTGTGAAGTTAAAGCACACTCTGATTTTGTTGATCCCACAACCTTATAGCTTTCTTCTGTGACTATGTACCGAGATGCCTTTAGTACTATTTGCTCTTCTGGGTATCAATTGTTTTATTTAAGTACTGTCTAGTTCAAAAAGCATAGTCTGGCATGCTTTTTAATTAAAGCAGATGGCTTTGGAGGCATCAGCACAAGATCACTGACTATTTCTGTTTAACAACTCTTTTCTGATCAGTTTAGAAAGCACTTTTTTTTTAAAAAAAAGCTTCTTTTGTTATTAGCACCAGCGGCTTCATCTTTTCACAGAGAATAAAGCTAGCAGTTCCATGTTGGCTATTAACTCAGGTTTCTCCAAGTTTTGGAGCAGAATCCTTTTAAATAACAGATGTTGGAAAATATGAAAGGGAGGTTGCTGTTCCTTGAGAAAATGCGATAGCCCCATTGGTGCCATGAGAATTGGAACTCAAATTTTTTTACCTCATTCTCAGAATGTCTTATGTTAGCTTCTCTTTTTTTAAAAAAGGCAATTTATATTGATCAAATGAGAGTCATTACATAAATAAGTATTTATGGTTTTCATCATAGCTGTTGTGGTCTGCCAGCAGCCTGTAGAGCTGGCAGCAGAACCTGACAGTGAGGAGGCTGGGGAGGAACATGGGCCAGTCCTGGAGTCTGGGGAAGGCTCGGACGAGGGCTCTGCATCGGAGGCAGAGATGGGGACAGGGCCATCTGGGAGTTTCGTGTGGACTCTGGAGCCTCCAGAGTCGGACATCAGAGAGGCAGAGGAATAGGGGGAGCCTGTTCCTAGTGCGTGCATGTGCAGAGCTGCCAGAAGGCAAGAACAGTTAAAACAAAAGGGACGACTCGGGAGTAAGGCTTGGAGATGATTGGCCCCTCCCGTAAGACTTAAAGGAAGAACAAAGGCACTTGGGCCTTTGCAGAAAGGAATGTGGTGGATGGTGTCGGTTTGTACTTTGAAGCTCCGTTTTTGACTCTGTAGTTTCCATGTGGCCTTGCCAAGATAATTGCTAATTAAGTCTTTGGCAGCGTATCAAAGAAGATAAAGGTGGGTATTTACCAGCCTTATCCGAAGGACTGTGGCAGACTATGGACTATTTATAAACTCTTGGTGATTCAGCACGTGCTTTGAATGAAAAGAATTCACAGCTGTTAAAATAAAAAAAGGGGTTTTGGGTCTAATTGTGTGTTTTTTTATTTTTAAATTTAATTTATATGCCTCCCTTCTCTGGAGACTCAAGGTGGCTTACAATGCGTTAAGCAATAGCCTTCATACTTTTGTATATACCTGCTTAGTAGGGCTTTCCCCCCCCCCCCCCAAAGCGATATTCTTTTTTATACAAAGTCAATTTATTGCCCCCACAATCCGGGTCCTCATTTTACCTACCTCGAAAGGATGGAAGGCTGAGTCAACCTTGAGCCTGGTGAGATTCGAACTTTTTTTTTTATTATTAGATTTATATGCCACCCTTTTCCAGAGACTCAGAGCGGCTTACAATGCATTAAGCAATAGCCTTCATACTTTTGTATATTTTTTATACAAAGTCAGCTTAT
Organism: Masticophis lateralis; assembly: GCA_030761175.1. NCBI lineage: Eukaryota > Metazoa > Chordata > Lepidosauria > Squamata > Colubridae > Masticophis > Masticophis lateralis. The sequence continues at coordinate 332,153,805 of JAUDYJ010000001.1, forward strand.
TGCCCCCACAAACTGGGTCCTCAATTTACCTACCTTAGAAAGGATGGAAGGCTGAGTCAACCTTGAGCCTCGAACTTGCAATAATTGCAGACAGCTGAATGTTAATAACAGGCTACGTAGCCTGTTGAGCTATCTGAGGCTCTTGCAGTAATTGCAGGCAGCTAGTGTCACTTTAGCACTACTTAAGCTGCTGCGCCACCCAGGTTCTCTATACCTGCTTTTTACTATATCAGGAAGCCTAAGTCAGAACAATAGCTCTCACTTGAACCCTTGACTCTACAGTTTCCTTTATTCAGGATGGTGTCCCAGTCATAGAAAATCTATAGGTTCTTCTGGGAAGCAGGCCCAAAGTATAATATAAAATAGTCCCCGTTTCATATGAATTGGTGATTTGAAGAGTTCAGGGTTTAACCTACATTTATAATTCAAGATTCAAGGGTAACCCTACTTTATTCAGAACTGAAGAAGCTTCTTGGATAAGAAGTGAAACGTCTTCAAATAGAAAAAAGAAAAATCAGAAAGTCCAGTTGCCTCTTCAAAAACCACCTTTGGGACAACCATGACATGGATGATTGGGAATCTCCATAGACACCTATTTTATTCAAAAAGCACATGGTTGACAATATATAGTCTAATTTATGATGATCATATTAATCTTAATTTGCTCATATTAGGAAATTAACAAAGAATGAAGCCAAAGCGAGCTTTATTTTACTGAAAGTAGAAAAATCCAGTTTATAATAAAGCAAGCCATTTTTGAACAAAAAAAAGGACTGAATAATCCTGCTCCCACTGACTCATTTCTTTGTTATAAATTAAAGTGTCAATTTATATTTAAATATGAGCAATTTGCATATAGTTATGAATCAGTATTAAATGCTTAGCTCCTGCCTGGAAATTGGTAGAATTTCTCTCTCATTCTCGGAATACTTTATGTTTGCTTCACCTTTAAAAAAACATAGAATTAACAACTGGACAGCTTACAATTCAAGAAATGCATTACAATTAAAATACTAACACATATTGTTTATTTTAAAACAATAAAAAATAGAAACATCCAAATTAAGTATGCGTAGTAGCCAAGATACTTGGAAACGGGGCCTTGAACACATTCTGCATCCTAGGTATGGGAATAGTCAGGTTTTTAGGGCCTTACAAAAGGCCAACAGTATTTGGGCCATTCTGATTTCCAAAGGAAGGATGTTCTATAGAAGAGGGACCACTGCAGAAAACATTCATCTTCTAGTCAAGAAGGGAAAAGCAACAGGGAAAAAGCAGAACTTATTGAGGTTCTGAAGAAACTGGCACAGTGGTGGGTTGCCCCCAGTTCACCCGGTTCTATAGAACTGGTAGTAAAACTGGTGGGAGGCTCTGCCCACTGACCCTGACATCATGAAAATGGTTCTGCGCGTGTAATAGTAAAGGTAAGCAGAACCCACCCCTGAACTAGCAGACATGATCTCAGAACCACTGACCTATATCTTTCAAAGATCCCGAAGCACCTGGAAATTACCAGAGGACTGGAAAAGAGCTGATGTAATTCCCATCTTCAAAAAAGAAAAAGAAAAATAGATCCAGGAAACTACAGACTTATCAGCCTGACCTCAATATCTGAGAAGATTCTGGAAAAGTTAATCAAGGAATAAATCAGTGAACACCTAGAAGCAAACAAAGTCATAACAAAAGTCAACATGGGTTTGTCAAAAAACAGATTATGCCAGACAAATCTTAGTGCATTCTTTGACAAAGTGACAAAATTAGTGAACCAGAGGAATGTTGTGGATATAATTTACTTGGACTTCTGTAAGGCATTTGATAAAGTAGACCATAACCTATTACTTGATAAGATAGAAAAATGTGGGATGTCTGACAGCATCACTGCCAGATGGATTCGTAACTTTTAGGCCCAGTACTCTTCAACATCTTCAAAATGATTTGGATGAGGGGATAGAAGAGGAAATAATCAAATTTGCAGACAACACCAAGCTAGCAGGAATAGCGAACACTCCAGAAGATAGGCCTAAGATCAGGGGTGAAATGCTACCGGTTTGCATCAGTTTGGGTGAACCGGTAGCGGTGATGGCACGTGGTTTGGTGAACCGGTAGCAGCAGCAGCACAAAACTCCGCCCACCCACCCGGATGTTGTAACTTCCTGGTTAAAACCTGTTTTTGACCCTCTGTATATGCGTAGAAGGCTTTGTGCATGCACAGAGGGTCCAAAATTGCATGCAGAGTGCACACTTCTGAACTGTAGGGGAGGTAAGTAGATTTCATCCCTGCCTAAGATATAGAAGGATCTTGACAGATTTGAACATTGGGTGCTATCTAACAAAATGAAATTCAATGGTGAAAAAAAGTAAGGTTCTACATTTAAACAAGAAAAAACAAATACACAGGTATAGTATAGGTGGTACTTGGCTCAATAGTAGTAACTGTGAGAGGGATCTTGGAGTCCTAGTGGACAATCACTTAAATATGAGCCAGGAGTGTGCTGCAGCTGCCAAAAAAAGGCAACACAGTTCTAGGCTGCATTAACGGAGATAGAATCAAGATCAAATGAAGTATTGATGCTACTTTATAATGCCTTGGTAATTATAATGCCTTGGTAACTTGCAATACTGCATCCAATTTTGATTGCCACTGTGTAAAAAAGTTATTGAGATTGTAGAAAGAGTGCAGAGAAGAGTAACAAAAATGATTAGAGGACTGAAGGCTAAAACATATAAAGGATATAAAGGATAAAGCCAATACTCTGTCTAAAGAAATCTGCAGCATTCCCATTTACTTGATTTGTTGGATAGATAGAACTTCTTGGAAAAAAGGCAATCCTTAGGTAACCTGACTCCAGATCATGTAGGGTTTTAAAGGTAACCACTTAGCACCTTGAATTGTACCTGGAAAGATATCAGTAACCAATGCAGTTCATGCAGAAGTGGTCTTTTGCATGGCATGTATCTGGCATTATTTACAACCTGCACAGCTGTATTTTGCTCTTGTTGAAGTTTCTCAATAGTCTGAAAGATTGCTTTTCCGAACTTGTGAACAAAGAGTAGGACCATCTTGAGAAAGCCCACTCTTATCTTACATGGCATGTTGGTTTTTCCTCAAATGACTTATCTTATACAACTGGGAGATATCCTACATAATGCGTGTACCATCTGGAACATAGTTAGAAAGGAATCTGTGGGTTTTAAATCCTTACTCTCACAATTCTCTCATCCTGTCTTATGTCTCTATTCAGTATTTCAAGAACCAAAATAAACTGAAGAGGGGACAACGAGTACCCTTGTTCCTTTTTGTATCTCACATCATTGACTCAAGGAGCTCACAGCATCAACAAATGGTTGTAATGTTGTTACCTCATGATGCGTTTTGAACACCATGACGTTAGAAGGAGTTCTCTAACCTTAACATCCTTTGTTCTAAAAGCAAATACTTATTTCAGGTATAAAGTATGTCCATTTCTTTCACTACTTAATATTTTATTTTCACTATTTGTTTTCCTGTTCATAGCAATTTTTTTGTGGGGGTGTGTGTGTGTGTGTCTTTCTAATTAATCATGGTTATTTTTCATCTCCTGAAATAGGGCAGAACATCCTGGAGCTGGATTCTTAGCTGTGAAGTTGCAATGACTCAACCAGGGGTGAAATCCAGCAGGTTCTGACAGGTTCTGGAGAACCGGTAGCAGAAATTTTGAGTAGTTCGGAGAACTGGCAAATGCACCACTGGCTGACCCCGGAGTGAGGTGGGAATGGAGATTTTGCAATATCCTTCCCCCAGGAGTGGGGAGGGAATGTGGATTTTGCAGTATCCTTCCGCTGCCACGCCCACCAAGCCACACCATGTCCACAGAACCAGTAATAAAAAAAATTGAATTCCACCACTGGACTCAACATATTCTGAACAGAAGAACTAATTCATTTCTAGATAAACTTTACGCAACCTAATTTTCTTTTCATCCAATGTTACTTTTGTGTCTTGTGAAATTTGGCACCGAATTCCAAAACATTCTCAACATTATGTAGGATATCTCCCAGTTAGATAAGTCATTTGAGGAAAAGCCAACATGACATGTAAGATAAGAGTGGGCTTTCTCAAGATGGTCCTACTCTTTGTTCAGAAGTTTGGAAAAGCAATCTTTCAGACCATTGAGAAACTTCAACAATAGCAAAATGCAGCTGTGCAGGTTGTAAATGGTGCCAGACTGGCAAAGACCATTCTGAAAAGCATCTCTATGACAATAGTGTTAGCTGCAAATGTCAGCAGACCCAATAGCTCAGCGTGCCTTGCTCAAACTGACTCCAAACTGGAAAGGTAGATTAAATCACTCTTTATTTATATAGATAAGTATAAAAGGTGCCTCACTGGCAACTCAACCAAAAGAGGAGCAGCTTAAAAAGGTGGAAAATTATTTTATATACCAAGCATATTGTTTTTGGAGTTAAGTTCTTTCATTGGTTAAAATCAATTAACTCATCTCTGATGTAGTATATATGCTCAGTAGCTCTAGCCTATGACATGTAACATCCTGTAATTTGTTAGTACGATCTTGTTAATACTCATCTAAATATTCAGGAGGTGTGGCTTTCCCATTATAATGAGTTTGCAAATCACCAAAGTTCAAGTCAGTGTCCTTGGCAGCTTTAGACCTATTCTTGTATGGCAGCACACTTCTCATTCATTGCTTGCTTTGTCTACTAGAAACATTAATGAAATAATTTCCTAGCTGCTGAAAACATTAATCAAAGTTCACCGCCACTGCTGCCATCAGAAACATCAATAAGGAAGAGGCCCCACAAAGAGTTGCACACAAGAACCTTCTGATTAACAGATAACAGATTAACAGAGTTGGAAGGGACCTTATAGGTCATCTAGTCTACCCCCCCGCGTAAGCAGGAGACCCTACACCATTTCTAATAAAAGACAGTCTAGTCTTTCTTGAAAGTCTCCAGTGATGAAGCTCCCACAACTTCTGAAGGCAACTTCTGTTCCACTGGTTGATTGTTCTCACTGTCAGAAAGTTCCTCCTTATTTCCAGGTGTTGTGGTCTGCCAGCAGCCTGTGGAGCTGGCAGTGGAATGAGACAGTGAGGAGGTTGGGGAGGAACATGGGCCAGTCCTGGAGTCTGGGGCAGGCTCGGATGAGGGCTCTGCTTCGGAGGCAGAGATGGGGCCAGGGCCATCTGGGAGTTGTGCGCAGACTCCAGACCCTCCAGAGTCAGACAGCAGAGAGGCAGAGGAACAGGAGTTGCCTGTTCCTAATGCGCACATACCAATGGTGGGTTCCTCCCGGTTCAGCCCGGTTCTCCCTAGCCAGTAGCAGTGACGATATGACATCACCAAACCGGTTCTGCCCCCCCCCACGTTATTCTTACCTTTTATTTGTCCCCACCCCCAATCGATTGCTGCCTCCTGAGTCCCAGCTGATGGCTAGAGGGAAAAAAACTGTTTAAACTCTTGCCGCTGGGCTTCAAAGGGCTGCCTTGCAGCGGATCACTGTTAAAAGAAAGCAAATGAGTAGACCGGTGCCTGCAAAAAAAATGAGTACATCAGTGCCTGCAAAAATAAATGGGTTGACCAGTGCTTGCAAAAAATAAATGGGTAGATCGGTACAGCCCTGCAAGCAGTTAAAAGCCTGGTAGATCAATACCTCTGCTAAATCCTAAATAATTGTCACATGACCATCAAGCCATGCCCACAAAATAAGCCACACCCACAGAACCGGTAGTAAAAAAATTTAGAACCCACCCCTGGCACATATGCAGAGCTGCCAGAAAGCAAGAACAGTTAAAACAAAAGGGGCAACTCAGGAGTAAGGCCTGGAGATAATTGGCCCCTCCCATAAGGCTTAAAAGAGGAGCAAAAGCATATGGGCCCTTTGCAGGAAAACAACTTTGTTGTTTCCTGCAAAGGAATTCTGATTGGGAATTCTGTTCCCAGACAGCATCTCTGTTTGATACTGGACTCTGTGCGGCTTTGGCAAGTAGGTCTTTGGCGAGGGAGATAAAGGTTGCTGATTATCCCGAAGGACTTCTCCCAAAGGGCTTTTTGCAACTAATTGGACTCAGCTGTGAATGAACGTAACTATTTGTGTGTTTTAATGACTCAGGAGCCTAGATCACAACAACAGGTTGAATCTCTCCTTGATCAGTTTCCATCCATTATTTCTTGTCTGGCCCTCAGGTGCTTTGGAAAATAGCTTGACCCCCTCCTCTCTGCGGCAGCCCCTCAAATACTGGAATACTGCTATCATGTGTCTCCTGGTCCTTCTCTTCACTAGACTAGCCATGCTCAGTTCCTGTAACCGTTCTTCGTATGTTTTAGTCTCCAGTCCTGGTTGCTCTCCTCTGCACTTTTTCTACAGTCTCAACATCTTTTTTATAGTGTGGTGACCAAAACTGGATGCAGTACTCTAGGTGTGGTCTTACTAGGGTTTATAGAGTGGTATTAGTACCTCACTTGATCTTGATTGTATCCCTCTGTTAATGCAATTTAGAATTGTATTGGCTTTTTTGGCTGCCACTGCACACTGCTGGCTCATATTTAGCTGGTTGTCCACTAAGACTCCAAGATCCATCTCACAGTCACAGCTATTAAGCCTGGTTTCACCCAGTTTACATGTTTACTTTTGGTTTTTCTTACCTAAGTGTAGGACTTTACTTTTCTCTACATTGAATTTCATTTTGTTAGATTATGTTCTGAAGTTCCATCTCAATGAATTTGAGAAACTATAGAGCAAAAGAGACTTTGAGGACTATACCATGGATACCATATATCTCAGAAATCAGATTCCTGAGTGCCTTGTTTTTCCTTGCCTTCTTTTGAAGGAACTATGCCAATATGTTTTCTTCTGGGGAAGGTTTGATTTCCTCTTTGTTACCTTTCCTTTTTATACTTCAAAATAGTACCATAGTTACTGCTTTTCCACAAAAATATATAGGGAGAGAAACAAAAGAAACAAAAGAAAGTGAATGTTCAGACTCACACTCTTACTAGTTGCTACAAGAAAAGAGACTGAAGACAAGCTATTGAAGGTGAAATTATTCACAAATATCCAGGCCATGGCCCAAAGGGAGATATAAAGTGGTCTGAACTCGCAAACAGGAAGAGATTTACAGTATGTGCAGATGCAGGACATGAAAGGACCGAATAATTACATGTTAATTGCCTCCCACCGGCCGGTTCGCTCCCACAGAGAGGGCCTCCTCAGGGTGCCGTCAGCCAGACAATGCCGGCTGGCGACCCCCAGGGGGAGAGCCTTCTCTGTGGCAGCACCCACCCTTTGGAATGATCTGCCTCCGGAGTTAAGAACAATCTCTGACCTCCCAACCTTTCGGTGGGCTTTAAAAACCCATCTCTTTCAGCTCGCCGGCCTAGCCTGATTCCTATAACATTTTAGCATTTTAGAGTTGTATTTTAAATATGAAGTTAGTTTTTAAATTTTATGGCCACTTATATTATTATTTTATGAAAATTTTAACTTTTGTATGTTTGTTCTTAATTGGCTGTACACCGCCCTGAGTCCGCAAGGAGAAGGGCGGTATATAAATTCAAATAAAATAAAATAAAATAAAATAAAATAAAATAAAATAAAATAAAATAAATGTTATCTATCTAGGCTGGAATGTAATTTAAAACTCCATTTCCTATATTACTACCACATTTAAATAGTGGAAGTAAAGATAACATCAAACAGAATGAAGGATCATCTCTGAAAGATGGAAAATCTGGAGAGTTGGGACTGTGTGAAGCAGAGTACATAGGAAAATGACATGGCTGCCTGATTGGAAACTGATCTGTCTATCTGTCCATCTATCTAGCCACCATCTATCTATTATCATATCATCTGCTATCAATCACATTTATATGGATGCCCATTTCACGAAATGCGACTCTGGTGGCATCCAACAATAAATAAAAAAACCAAATATATTAAAACAATCATTATAAAATATAAAAAGTCGTCATTAAAAATGAAAAAAAAAAAAACCCAAACCCAACCTAAAAGATTTCAGGTATACAAACCACATCGAGAAAGTAAAAGACCAACAACAATGGACTTATCTAAGAACATCTCTAGTTCTCCAAGATCCTGTAGGCCTGATGATGCAACAAAGTTTTGAGGGGCTTCCAGAATGCTAATAGGGATGGAGCTAATCTGAATTTGGGAAGGAAAAATGTAGTATAGGGCAGAGGCCCAGTAGAGAAAGCCTGTCCCCTGGGACCCACACATGGAGGTCTCTAGCAGGTGGTATTTACAACATGCCTTCTCTCCTAGATATAATCGCTGCTCTAATCAGGAAGAGGCAGTCCCTCAGGTAACCTAATCATGTGTCATGATTTTGTTTGATTTAGATTATTGTAGGAATTCATTTCATCATAAAACCACAATTACAGCTAAAAAATATGAGGAGAAAACACATTAAATGCTAGAAATAAACATATAAAACATTAGAAACTGGAAGCTAAAACATATAAAAAATGATTGCTGGAACTGGGTATGTCTAGTTTGATGAAAAGAAGGACTATGGGAGACATGATAGAAGTGTTCCAATATCTCAGGCGTTGCCACAAAGAAGAGGGAGTCAAGCTATTCTCCAAAGCACCTGAGGGCAGGACAAGAAGCAATGGGTGGAAACTAATCAAAGAGAGAAGCAACCTAGAACTAAGGAGAAAATACCGGACAGATAGAACAGTTAATCTGTCAGGCCTGGAAGCCATCTTTTGCAGTGGGCTTTCAGGCCTGCCACATTTACTGCTGTGGGAACCTGGGAGGGGGGATTGTATGGAGCAGGGACAGTGGTGGGATTCAGCCAGTTCGTACCACTTAGGGAGAACTGGTTGCTAACTTTCTGAGCAGTTTGGTGAACTGGTTGTTGGAAGAAATCATTAGGGCAGAGAACTGGTTGTTAAATTATTTGAATCCCACCACTGAGCAGGGGTGATATATAGTCATAATAATATTCCTTTCTCAGAGAGTCAAGGACATATTGCCATGTACCTCGAGGGGTATGACTGGGAGGCATCTCCAGTTGGGACGATGCTTTGATTGGATCATGTGATGGACATGTGGGTGCTGGGCAGGGACTTGGATTTCCTTTTGGGTGAGGAAAACCCGGAAGCTTTCAGATTCGGGTTTTCCCAGATGTGCTAATATGACATCTCTAATAAAATAGAACTTTGAGGAACTTCAAGCCTTGGAGCCTTTTTTTGTTGGGGGGGTTACTTGGAACACTGACATAATCAGTGGAACCACTTGTCCCTAGATGTTGTAAATGCTCCAACAGTGGAAGTTTTTAAGAAGAGATTGGATAACCATTTGTCTGAAATAGTATAAAGTTTCCTGCCTAAGCAGAGGCTGGACTAGAAGACCTCCAATGCACCACCAACCTGGTTATTCTATTCTAAATAAACAATTTATAAGCTTTTTCTGTCTGCTAAGTAATTAATGAATGAACAAAGGATGCAATTTGCAAGTAAGAGGGTTAGTTTGAATCATCTACTTGTTCATACTGGCAGATGTGTGCTTGCATCATTGAAGAATCCTCTATGTTGCAAGGCAAGCTATCCATTACACATTAGTGCCCTACTTTTGCAGAAAAGTTCTTCAGAAAAGATTCCACTTATCTGATAGACAAAGCTGCCTCCTATGACCTTATTAAAAATGTGGTTGAAGCAAACTAGAGAAACTTTGCAACTTCTCATATCTCCTAGAGATTAAAGAAAGGTAACCAGAGGGCATCCAAATCCCTTCAATGTATTCTGTTAAGCAGGTTTTTCAACTAAAACAGAAATCTTCCTGAAATGGTGAGTCCATTTTACAACATTTTAACAACTTGCAATTGATTTCTAAACATGTACAAGATGTATTGCACATCCTTCAGAAGAAAATTATCATCCTCCTTTGAGATAGGATTTTCTACGATGCTTGTGTTACCCAACATACTACATGATGGGAGATGCTACTGATGGTGCCCCACTTTTGTAGTGTGTGTGTATGGGTGTGTGTGTGTGAGAGAGAAATTATTGTTTTTCTATCATGGTTCTGAAGTTTTGGAAGAGTCTTTCATTAGAAGCTAGAAGTGATGACTTTCTGGAAATGTTGTTAGTTGCGAAGTTGTGTCCGACCCATCACGACCCCATGGACAACATTCCTCCAGGCCTTCCTGTCCTTTACTATCCCCTGGAGAGCATTTAAGCTCACACTGACTGCTTCAATGACTCCATCCAGCCACCTCATTGTCTGCCGTCCCTTTCGTCTTTTGCCCTCAATCGTTCTCAGCATTAGGCTCTTCTCCAGTGAGTCCTTCCTTCTCATTAGGTGGCTAAAATATTTGAGTTTCATCTTCAGGATCTGGCCTTCTAAAGAGCAGGATTGATTGCCTCTAGGACTGACCATTTGATCGCCTTTTAGTCCAAGGGACTCGCAGGAATCTTCTCCAGCACCATAGTTCAAAGGCCTCAAGACTTTCTTATGCTCCACTTTCACTCCCATACATTGCAACTAGGAAAACCATAGCCTTGACTATACACACTTTTGTTGGCAGGATGATGTCTCTGCTTTTTAATATTCTGTCTAGATTTGCCATAGTTTTCCTTCACAGGAGAAAGCATCTTTTAATTTTTTGGCTGGAAATGACTGACAACCAAAGTTTTCCATAGGACTTTTGGAATATGGTTGCTTGTAATATTTGTCATTTGTTCTTGAAGTGATTTTGGAGAATGCTCTTCAATAGCCTCTTTAACCTCTGAAAACTGTATGAAAGCTTGCTCCATCCTTACACAATTTTAGGAAGTCCTAGAGGCAAAAGCACAGACTTCTTGTACAGTTCCAGAGGCTGCATGAGAGCACATCCCATTCCCATTCTATTCTGAAAAAGGAAAAGCAATAGAGGACAAATTGGGTGTCATCTAGATCTTCTGTTTAGTTTTGGAGAAACAGTAGGGATGGACAACATTTGATAGATGGAAGCCACATTTAACTTTCTTTGGATGTCAGGATGGATGCTGACACATATGAGTCTTTATTGGATGTTAGGATGGAAGCATGGATATGAATCTTTATTGCCATATTGTACATTTACTGAAGGCTAATGATAAGACATTAGGTCTCAATGATAAGATATCTTGTCCTGAAGGCAGGACAAGAAGTAATGGGTAGAGGCTTGTTAAAGAGAGAGCCAACTTAGAAGTAAAGAGGAATTTCCTGACAGTGAGAACAATTAATCAGGAATAACTTGTCTTCATAAGTTGTGGGTACTCCATCACAAGAAGAGCCATTTGTCTGAAATAATATAGGGTTTTCTGCTTGGGCAAGATGTTGGGATAAAAGACATCCAAGGTCCCTTCCAACTCTGTTGTTCTGTATTTTGTGAATCTAGTCAGAGCACAATTAAGGCTTGGTAAGTTTTTTTTTAAAGGCTATGTTAAATCGGTTCTCCATCTCAAAATGGCAGAAAAGCATGTCACCAGTTTTCAGCAATTGACAGCTATGACCCTTGGAAGTGCAGAAAGGAGTCAATTAGAGGTTTTATGGAGCCCTGAAATCTAAAGTTGAACCTTCCATATGTCTAGCCCCGTTTTACCTATTTCTCTCATGGTCAAAACTCTGGCATTGTTAACAGCTGATAGATGCAGAAGCAAAGAATGGAAGTTCCGTTTGGATCTTTTCCCTCAAGTTTAGAATTATCCCTCTGACCTTGTAAAGGACAATTCCAACAGATACCAACAAGATTTGATTTCAGTCTGGCAGCTTGTCATTCAACAAGATTGCCTTAAATTTTACATTAGCAAGGCTTACCTATAAATTTGCTGGAAGAATCTCTTAAACCCAAACAACAGAAAAAGCCATTTATAGTCAATGGATAATGATCATGCTTTATACTTTCCAAAAGCTGTACTAGGGGCAACGATTTCATGATGCCAACTGAAATGTACTTTTTTATGGCAGAATGTTCCTAACTGAACATCACAAAATGTAGCCGATGTGGAAGCATGCCTTTTGGTAGACAAACAGCTATATAAATTAGATGCAGGGGTGAAATGCTCCCGGTTTGGACCAGATCACCTGATCCGGTAGCGATGGCGGCAGGTGGTTCGGAGAACTGGTAGCAAAAATCCCTGCCCCCTCCCACATGCCCAGCTGAGCCGCACGATCATCAGAGGCTTTTTAAAAAAAATTTAAAAGCATTTTTTTCTACAACCTCTTTGGCCGAAAAAATGCTTTTAAAACAAACAAAAAAAAGCCTCTAATGATCACGCGGCTCAGCTGGGATTGTCAGAGGCTTTTAAAAGAATTTTTTTCTACACCTCTTTGGCTGAAGAGGTTGTAGAAAAAATGGTTTTAAAAGTTAAAAAAAAAAGGTTAGCCACGCCCAGCCAATCACATTACACCCTCCCAGCAAGCCACGCCCACAGAACCGGTAGTAATAAAATTTACATTGCACCACTAATTTGATGAATGAATGAATGAATGAAGAAGACAGTCTCTCCCACTCCCTCTCTCTTTCTTTCCCTCTCTTTCTTATAGTTGTCCAATCTTTTATTGAAAACTTCCAGCAATGAAGCACCCACAACTCCAGGAGACAAACTGTTTCATTGATCCATAGTCCTTGCTATTGGGAATTCCTCCCTTTTTCTAGGTTGAATCTCTCCATCCATTGCTTCTTATCATGCACTCAGATGCTATGGAGAATAAAGACCCTCCCTTCCCTGTGGCAACCCTTCAACAATTAGAAGATGGCTATCATGTCTTCCCTAAGCCCTTTTTTGTTGTTGTTAAACATACCTATTTCCTTTGGCCATTCATCATATGATTTAGCCTCTAGACCCCTCATCATCTTTGTAGCTGTTCTCTGCACACATTCTAAGGCCTCGGTATCTTTTTCTGTATCCTGTATGTAAGTATACGTATGTTCGTGCTGTATTCCCATTTCTGGTTACTGCATTCCAAATCCAAGTCACGGTCATCATTATCATCATCATGGAATTAGATGGGATCATTGAATCCAATCCCTCTTGAATTCATGACAAATGGCTGTCCAGCCTCTCCTTGAAGCATTGAGCGAAGGACAGCTATACTTCTCTGGATAATAGCTATATAATTCCACTGTTCTTAGTATTATTCTAATCAGATTGTACTAATCATATTATGGAAGAGTAAAACCTTGATTTAAGAGACTAATAAGAGAAAATGGATATACATTAATTCCAAATTGGATTTTTTCACATGCATATTTTGCATATTTTATATACTTTATGAATATATAAAATGGAAAATCAATTTAAGCACATGCATTTTATGCATTTTACTCATTTATAAAATGCCAGATGGGTATATGAAAGCATATCATGCATGGCCATTTTTTGAAAGTTGTATCTATATCTGATAAATCAAAGTCCATAAAATAAGAGTTTCTTGTACTGAGTTAACAGTGACTATTAAAACTAAGTGTGACAGTTTGATGTAGTGGTTAAAGCACCTTTTCAGGAGCCATGAAGTAATGAGTTCTAGTCCTGCCTTAGACTCAAAGCCAGCTGGATGACCTTGGGCCAATCACTTTCTCTCAGCCCAAGGAAGGAGCCAATGACAAACCACTTTTGAAAAACCTTGCCAAGAAAACTGCAGGAATTTGACCAGGTTGTTTCCAAGAATTGGATGGAAGAAAACAAACCTAAATATATGAAATAATTTTAAATAATAATATATAAGTGGAGCATTTCAGCATTAGTACTTATTCTCTACACCTTCAACAAACTGGTCAGTGTCATTTGATGGCAGCCTTCTATACAATGACATGGTCTGATAAGTTTGAATTATAACTACCAGAATTTCATGCTACTGCATGAGGATACTCAGATGGAGAATTTGCTTTATCAGCTATTTTTCCAATGACAAAGAATACATATGTTCAACAATTCTAGGATAGGGAAAACATCCAAGTAGCTTAAATTACTGTGGTGAAGTTATCTTAGATAAATATTGGAGAAGGCAGCATCTTCCTCCACTTAAAATGAAGTCCAGAGACATTTGCAGAAAGGAAAAAATAAATAAGTCAAGATCAATGGTGGGATTCAGCCAGTTCAGACCGGTTCAGGTGAACTAGTAGTTAAATTGCTGGCTGGCTCCATCCCTCCCTGAGCTGCCCTTTCCAGGAGTCCCCACATGCCCCATTTTGACTCCCAGGTAAGTGCAGGGAGGCCTCCTAGGCCCAAAACAGGGCGCGGGGGGTGCAGTGCACCACCTCATGGCCCGTTTTCACTCCCAGGAGGCTTCAGGGAGGCCTCCTAGGCCCAAAACTGGGTGCGGGGTGTGTGTGGTGTGTCTCCTCCAGGCCCGTTTTTGCTCCCAGGGGAGTGCAGGAGGCCGAGTGCTACCTGTCACATCCCCTGGCCACACCCACCATGGCCACACCTATCCATCTGGTCATTAGGGAAGAGAACCGGTTGTTAAATTATTTGAATCCCACCACTGGTCAAGATATGTCTGTGCAATTAATATCCTGTATTTTTTTTTCATGTGTCATGAGAAACATGAAGAAAAGGGGTGGAGCTTTGTTTACATGATTTTGGCCACCCATCTTGATTGGTTGTTATTGTTGTTTAAAACCCCCCACCCCCACGAGCAGGGTTAAGCATTCAATATACTTAAAAACAGGCCTTTTAAGTTAGCAGATTCTTAGACTGAACTCTCTGGAGCACTCTCCCTGTCTATGGGTCCTCTAAAACCTCTGCAATATTCAATATTTGAAGAATGATCACTGTATTCTTCTCTATCCTTCTCTATGAACTAGCAAAAAAGAATTCTACATGGGCCCTTTCATCCAGTTAAAATTAAACCACCCTCTCAAAATCCACAACATTGGTGAATGAACTTTGCACTTCTTTTCCACACATGCCTAACTATTGTTGCATACCACCAATATGTGCTTGGAGAAGACTGCAGTGTTGACTGTATCTAGAGTTCCAGTTCCTGTAATTGTTCTTCATATGTTTTATTCTCCAGTCCCCTAATCATCCTGGTTGCTCTCCTCAGCACTCTTTCTAGAATCTCAACATCTTTTTTATATTGTGGTGACCAAAACAAAGATGTTGAGACTCTAGAAAAAGTTCAGAGGAGAGCAACCAGGATGATTAAGGGACTGGAGAATAAAACATATGAAGGTTACAGAAACTGGGCATGGCTAGTCTAGTGAAGAGAAGGACCCGGGGAGACATGATAGCAGTGTTCCCGTATTTGAGGGCTGCCACAGAGAGGAAGGGGTCAAGGTATTTTCCAAAGTACCTGAAGGCCAGACAAGGAATAATAGATGGAAACTGAACAAGGAAAGATTCAACCTAGAAATGAGGAGGAACTTTCTGACAGTGAGAACAATCAACCAATGGAACAGAAGTTGCCTTCAGAAGTTGTGGGAGCTACATCACTTGAGGCTTTCAAGAAAAGATTGGACCTCCATTTGTCAGAAATTGTGTAGGGTCAACTGCTTGAGTGGGGATGGGGTGAGGTGTTGGACTAGATGACCTATAAGGTCCCTTCCAACTTTGTTAATCTGTTAATAGAGTTTTGTTTGTATGTTTCTATTTTGCTAGACCCAAAGTGAAAATTACTTTTTATTTATTTGTTAACAACACTAGGCTGCCACTGAAGGATCAGAACAGAAAGGGGGGAAATGTAATTAAAGAGAGACGCTGCCACTGCGTCAAAAGGCTGCAGCAGAAAAGTAAGGTGTGAAAACTAAGATTATTTTCCAGTTATTACATCTTAAATTGTCGTCAAGCTTTGAGAAAAGAAAGTCTCTTGGCCTTCCTTGCCAAAACAGCAGCTCTAAATGCCAAATGGATTCCATCTTATTATCACTTAAGGAATTAGAAATTCAAGGTCACCAAGAACAAAGTAGCTACCATGACCCTTAGTGGAATTGGTTTATTAAGTCATCTAAGAATACTTCTAATTTTCTACTTCCTTTTTTTTTCAATTAAAGTCCAAGATTAAGGTCATAAAAGAGAGATTAGCAGCTAAAATTATAAAATGTAGATTAGAGGATCAAGAGTCTAAATCTTTCACAGAAACAGACAAAGTATTTAATGGATGTGTTAAATTTATATTTACTGACAAAGAAATAAAGGGAAACTAGTATAGATCTATTTCAAGCTATTTAACTCTCGTCAGCTAGCCATACCCTTCTGGGATTCGAACCCAGGTTACTTACAGAATAGGTTGATGTATTAACCTCTAAGTCCCATATTTGGGTAGACCAGGTTGCCCTGATTAAAAAAAAAAAACACTTAATCTCTCCCTTGATAGAGTTGACAAAGTGAGGAGAGCCTGTAGTTTAGGACGGGAAGGGAAGGAAAGGGAAGGGAAGGGTAGGGTAGGGGATGGAGTGGAGTGGAGTGGAGTGGAGTGGAGTGGAGTGGAGTGCAGTAGAATGAAACGGAAGGGGATGGAAGGGAAGGGAAGGGATGAGAAATAGGCTTTTCTGATTGCTGAAAAAAGCAAAGCTGATCATTCCTTTGCAAACAGCTTCTCCCTGCAAAATAAAAGCAAAATATTGTTGATTTTTGATTTCCTGTCCTCATTTTAGCTTTCTCCTGCCTAAAACTGAACAATCTAAATATTTCCATTGAACTTCCTCAACTTCATGAGTTCCTTCACTGAGGTCCCCCCACCCCCCGCAAAAATAACCTTCACAAAAATAAGCTGTATGTGCATCACTTTTTTTACATTTCCAGTTAACCTGGAACTTCCAGACATCCCTTCCTTATGAGGATGAATTTTAAAATTAATTGCAAGTGATGCAGATTGATCCTCTGACTAAATGTAAATGTATTTTATAGCTTTTTGAAGAATGCTATAGGGAAATGACATATCTATGAGACCCCATCTTGCTATCTAAGTTGGGACAAAATTCCTAAGCCTTTAAGTCTTTAATTCCTATTAGACCCAGTCTATTGAATAGTTGAATTCTTTTTAAAGGCCTGAAATTTAACTCTGCAAATTCAAAGCAAAGCATATTTCTGTAGCTTGTCCAGGGTGATTTCCTCTCTTTCAGCAAGAGTCTTAGGTAAACTGTCTTTCTCCTCAAGGGTTGAATGCTTTTTATTCAGCAAATATCGATCTGTTTATAATAGTGCTGAAAATGGCCTATAGCAAAGATTCAACATTTTATATATATATATTTCAATTGTATTTATTCTGAACAGATGCCTTGCCAGAATTTGGATAGATTCCAGAAGTAGGTATGGATTGTATTTTCAACATTGATTGTGGATCTGAATTGGTTTTTCTCCAAACACAAGCTTTTACCTAGATGTTATTTAATGATGCCCTACAGAGCTTCCTGATGATATTTGTGGTGAACTAACTCTACCTACAAATTCCTATCTTTTGTTTCTCCAAAGATATGGAATGGATTTCCAGAGTTACAGAAGTAATATTCACTCAACTTTTAGAAAAGATTGCCTAAGACATCCTTTTTTAAAACTTGGCCTTATGAACTGTTTGCCATGTTTTGTTGTTTTAAGTTTTATAGTGCTGGGCTATAAATGAAATAAATTTCAAGATCAGCCTGTCAACTCTGAAGCCATCTTTAGAGTGTCTTCAGGGTTGCCATCTTCCTTCCTTCCTTCCTTCCTTCCTTCCTTCCTTCCTTCCTTCCTTCCTTCCTTCCTTCCTTCCTTCCTTCCTTCCCTCCCTCCCTCCCTCCCTCCCTCCCTCCCTCCCTCCTTCTTTCCTTCCTTTCTCTCTTTTTTCTCTTTTTTCTCTTTTCTCTCTTTCATGGGTTTTGCTTTCATTTTTAAATAGAATCCCCAATGTGGCACATGATCAAGAAGAAAAAAGCTGGAGCACGTAAACAATATAATCAGAAATGTAAACTCACCAAGTTAATTTGTCGGGTCAAAAAAAGACAAACACAAAAGACGAAAACAATGCTATTCCATAGTATTACGAATACTAGAAAGAGACTATACAAGATAGCAGATTAGATCTGGCAGCCCTTTGAAAGTGAGAACAAGAAATATTGAAACTCTATTTTATTGATGTAGGCTATAATAACAGAATCTTGAAAACCTGTTTTCAATGTAAGACAGTTCCTCTGTCTTACATTGAAAACAATCAAGGTGGGACTATCTTGAGTTTCTTTCTGTTTTTCTGAATTAAGTGACTGTTTTCATGTTTTCCTAATAGTTTCCTCCATATTCTTCTACACATGATTGGATGTTCTTAGCAGGTAAGACCAAAAATACATCAAGGTTTTATCCAATTTCCAGAGTGACTTAAGCCCTGATTGTTTACTGTCCTGCTATGCTACTTCTGTTGATAGTATTTTCCTTAAAATGATTGCAATCCTGCATTTAGGGGAACTCTTACCTCACTTGCTTCCCAGCTCCTTGGCTCAAGCCAGACCATTACTCCTTCTTTCTACTTCTGCCATAGATGTCTGATGTTTCCAACTCTAGGGGGTGGTGCTCATCTCTGTTTCAAAGCCGAAGAGCCAGCACTGTCCAAAGACACCTCTGTGGTCATGTGGCCAGTATGACTAAATACCAAAGGTGCCCGGAACGCTGTTACCTTCCCATTAAAGGTGGTCCCTATTTTTCTACTTGCATTTTTTACGTGCTTTCAAACTGCTAGGTTGGCGGAAGCTGGGACAAGTAATGGGAGTTCACCCCATTATGTGGCACTAGGGATTTGAACTGAACTGCTGACCTTTTGATCAACAAGCTCAGTGTCTTAAGCCACTGAGCTACAACATATAACAACTATACTGTCAATTATTGGGCAAAATGCCTAGTTGCAAAATGACTAGTATACTGTAATTTTATCTTGGAAGTGATAGAAATTTTGAAATGCAAGAGAGCAATGATGCAGCGATATCCAACCTTTCTGGTTCTGCGGACCAGTGGCAATGGCAGGGGGTGGGGGGAGAGGAGATGGTTTCATGGGCACACATGCTGTTTGCACAGCCTGGTTCCCAATGGGTCACAGCCTGGCATTGGGGTGCAGACCAGGGATTGGGAACCCCTGATATACATTGGAAGGAAAATCCATCTGGTTCAGTTCCAAGCTGGGAGAGAGACACTGGAAACAACATGGAGGCTGAAGGCTGATTGGAAAGAAGTTCCATTTATTAATGAACAGAACCACCAGGGTTTGTGGTTCGGGTCAGCTGAACCACTGGTTTGATGAGTACATGAATTTTTATATAAATTTCAGAGATGCTGCTAGGGGGTTGTGCAATGTCTGAAATGCCCTTAGGAAATTGTGCAACGTAGTGAGCTCTGTGTCTTCTGCTAAAATATGGTAGTGGGTTAATCATCCTAAATGGTCATGTCCTGTTCTTAGAATTTGGATGGAGGAGAAGGTAAAATTTTAATACCATCACTGGAGGTGAAGATCTTTTGTTTCTGAATAGGCTAGCCCAATCTTTCTTAATGGGCATAAAATATCTGCTGGGGGTTATTAAGAAATAATAAATAAATATAAGAAAGATCGAGTCCGCTTTCTATCTTTAAGAGCATGTTTCTCCCTTTGGGGAAATATAATATTCTGCCTTTTTAATACTTCCCAAAATATTCTTCTAGGAAGGGGGGATGGGCATCCCACACCTAATAAGTACAAAATGGGGAATTTCAGTGGGTTTCTTTTAAGTTTCTCTCTGTTGCTTCACTTCAAAGACCTCATCTCAGGATTTTTGTCTTTCCTTTCTTAAATGCCCTCCCCAGAAAAAGCTGCCTGCAAGTTTTAAGCCTCGGATGAATACTTGTGGTTTTTTTTAAAAAAATCTGTCTCAGCTTTTCTGAACAATAATTAAGGGCACACCTACTTCTCTAGTGTTTCCATCTTCCAAATTCTTGTGAAGCTGTTTGAAACCAATTATCTCCATCATTTGGAGGAACATCCTGAACATTGTTATGTCAACTTTTTTCTAGTGAAGTGCTGTCAGCCTTACTGGGTATACAAGGCAGGAAACAAGAGCAGATGAGTTTATTCTACTTTATTCTAAAGCGGGAGCCAGCAACCTTAAATACTCAAAGAGCCAAAAAGGTCCTAACCGGAAGCCCCCCATTCAATTCTGGAGCCGATCAGAAGTCCAGTTCTCCCACCATAGAGACTCCTCCTAGTGTGGCATCCTTTTTCCCCTGCTGACCGGAAGTCCAGTTCCCCCACCATAGAGTCTCCTTTTTCCTCTACGTGCCCTAACCAAAAGCCCAATCAATTGTGGAGCTGATCAGAGATAGGGAGCCACACTACAGGGATGAAAGAGCCACATGCAGCTCCAGAGCCGCAGGTTGCTGACCCAGGTTCTAAAGCTACGTAAACACAATTTTGCAAGACTAAAAGTACATTTCTCCTGCTATCTTCTGTACAGCCTAATCAAATGGAGAGCATCCCTTCTGAACCTCTTTTCTTGCCCACTTTTCAGCTGTCTCTTAGGTGGCCATTCCCTTGGCAGCATCTCTTGGCCTGTCTCCCAAGATCTTTCTCACATAACATTACAAGTACTCATCAAGGACATCTTAAGTCAATTAGGGGAGGATCAGAGGTGACATAATATCAGTGTTCCAATATTTGATGGGCTGCCACAGAGAGGAAGGGGTCAAGCTATTCTCCAAAGCACCCAAAGGCAGACAAGGAGTAATGGATGGAAATTGAAGAAGCAATCAACCAATGGAACAGCTTGCCTTTGGAAGTTGTGGGAGCTTCATCAGTGGAGGCTTTCAGGAAGAGATTAGACTGCCATTTGTCAGAAATGGTGCAGGGTCTCCTGCTTGGGTGAGGGGTTGGACTAGATGACTTACAAGGTCCCTTCTAACTCTGTTAATCTATCTATCTATCTATCTATCTATCTATCTATCTATCTATCTATCTATCTATCTATCTATCTATCATCTATCTATCTAATCTAATGGTTGCGAAAAGAAAGACAAAAATCCTGAGACAAAGGCTTCTAAGGCAGTGCTCTTAATCTCAAAGTGGAGCAGCTCTCTTTAAAGCAGCTGCAGCATAAACAAAAGTTCAGGAACATTTACCTTCATGAGCTATAATGGCAGAATGGTGCTGTATATATGAAATATCTTTTTATGGGCAATGATATGCACATAGAGTGAAATGCATCTGTCTTGTCTCGTGCAGCAGTCCTTTACACTTTATAGAGTCAGGGTCTAAGTCAAATAAATAAATAATTTATCTATCTATTAGAGCATTTGGCCCTGACTGTTTAGTCTGAAAGATGCCAAGAATGATTGGGAAAATGGAAATAATTGGGCTGGCCAGCACTTTAGAGCCAAAGAGAAAGTTGCTGTGTAGGTACTATGTACAGAGAGCACCTAGCAACATCTCTTAAAGAAGTGTTTTTCCTTAGATGTCATGACTCCATGGGAAAGGAACAATTTGGTCAATGTCCAAATTTGCAGACTTAGTGGACAACCAATTAAATATGAGCCAACAGGGGACTGGGGGCTAAAACATACAATTAACAGTTGTAGGAACTGGGCATGGCTAGTCTAGTGAAGAGAAGGACCAGGGGAAGACATGACAGCAGTCTTCCAATATTTGAAGGGCTGCCACAGAGAGGAAGGAGTCAAGCTATTTTCCAAAGCACCTGAAGGCCAGACAAGGAATAATGGATGAAAACTGAACAAGGAGAGATTCAACCTGGAAATAAGGAGAAATTTTCTGACAGAGAGAGCAATCAATCAATGGAACAGCTTGCCTTTGGAAGTTGTGGGAGCTTCATCACTGGAAGCTTTCAAGAAGAGACTGTACTGTCATTTGTCAGAAATGGTGTAGGGTCTACTGCTTGGGCAAGGGGTTGGACTAGATGACCTACAAGGTCTCTTCCAACTCTGTTAATCTGTTAAAGAAGCATTATTTTTTTAAAAAAACAACAACACTAAAGTAAAATCAAATGATGATGACGATGATGTTATCCATTCGGTCATGTCTGACTTTTTGTGATTCTATGGGCCAGGTCTCTCCACATCTTTTGATCTTCCACTATTTCTTTGAAGTTTTTTATGCTCTAGTTGGTATCAGCTTTGATAGTGTCAAACCACTGTGTTCTTTCGAAAGTTGATTTCTTTTTACTGCTAACTCTTCCAAACATAATTGCTTTCTCCAGTCAATTCCCCTGCATGATATGTCCAAAATAAGTGAGACACAGTTTTGTAATTTTGCTAGAATCAAACTCCATGAGATAAAATACTAGCAAAACAAAGATGGAACAATACATTAAAACGTGATGTCCATTGTCATAATAGGGCATTAATTGATAATACTGATGATGTTACCTAGTTGGGTGAAGAAATGTCTGCAAGAAAACAACCACATTTAGAGAGGACCAACAACCCCATTATGCACTAATTACCCGTGCAAGTGTAAATCTAAAAAATTAGTAGTAAAAAAATTATATAAACACAAAATAGCTAGCATACATTAAAGTGATAAATTAAACAGAAGTGACCATTTCTGTAACCACTTATGCCGTATTTTCATTGTAGCAAGACAGAATTTGGCTACTGCACAAGTGATAAAAGGTTTTAAATCTAGGAGATGGTTCACATCGAAATTGTCTTGCCTTCCTGGAAATTTACATAGTAGAGGCAGAATAGAAGCAGACCCAATATCCCTGTGGAATTTACAATGTAATACTACATGCAATATGGTTTCAATTTTCTTGTTGCCATGTGGCAGGCACACTGAGGTAATGGGGTTTTGGAGTATCTGCCTTGTGGCAGTGCATGTAGTTAAGTTGTTATTATACCTGGTTTTGAAAAATGCTATTCTCAGCTTAGAGAAAGTTAGATTTTGTAGATATCTTGCTGGTTCCCAAGGGTCCTTATCTACCCAATTTCTGCCATATTGGACATCCTATTAACTTCAGACTGAAACTCCCTATCCCTTATTCTTTGAGCAGTTGGTTGGCCTGGTCCTATCATAAAGAAATAGGAATGATACAGAAGGTCCATATAACGCTGTTGGAAGGAATATCCTTCAGTTCCAAGCTGTGAGAAAGACACTGGAAACATGGAGGCTGATTGGAAAGAAGGTTTAATGGTGAACAGAACCACCAAGCACATAGTCCTGGTGCAGCTGACCACATGGAGTTGAGAGTGAGGTGCTTTTATACCTTCTCTTGGGCTTTGAACTTGAACTTCCTGTTCCTGTGCAAGAATTTGTATTGTATTGGCTGTTGTCAGGCTCCCATGGGGCCATGTGGGGTCATGTTTGTCTGAGATACATTTGGTTGAAGTTGGCTTTTGTCTTTTAGATACAGTAGGATGGCCCAGTCTTTCTTAATGGGCATCAAATATCTCCTGGGGACAGGGAGCTGGGACTGAGTTTCTGTCTCCCTTAAGATTTCTATTTCTCTTTTAGGGGAAATATAATATTCTGCATTTTAAAATATTTCTCAAGTATTTCATTCTTCTAGGAGGGGTGACTTCTCTCAATGCCAATTTCCATGGAATGGCCTCTTTCCAGGTGTGGGAAGTACACCCCAAAAGGACAGTGCCAGAAACTTCACAGCACCAGGAAACCTCAAGAAACAGTGCCGAACAAACTTAAGCCAGCCCTTCTCCCTTTAAGAAAACCAAGAAGCACCAGCTGAAAGAAAAAGCAACCCTGCTAACAGAGCTGACAATAGAAACACTTAGCTAGAGCTATTAAGATAAGGGGAATGAGGCTAAAAATAACTCACCTAGAACTCCTCTTTTCCTCTTTCCTGGCAGAATTAACTCAAAGACAAAGGTCCTGGGACAGGATTAACCCATTAAGGCAGGAAGACAGGATCCAGGGCAATCACTTTAACTAGAGGCACACAAATAAACCCATAAAGCTGCAGGAATTACAAAGGGGATTTTTTTAAAAATTTGATTTATATGCCGCCCTTCTCCGGAGACTCAGGGCGGCTTACAATGCGTTAAGCAATAGCCTTCATACTTTTGTATATTTTATATTTATACAAAGTCAGCTTATTGCCCCCAACAAACTGGGTCCTCAATTTACCCACCTTATAAAGGATGGAAGGCTGAGTCAACCTTGAGCCTGCCTGGGATTGAACTCTCCAGTAATTGCAGCAGCTGGATCTTAAATGCTGCCTTTGTAGGAGGCATTACTCCCCTACGCTACTCAGGCTCAGTTAAGAATAAAAGGCTCAGAGCAAAGGTGGGATTCACTTACGTTCCCTACCAGTTCACAAATGTGAATGTGCATGTGCAGTGCTCGCACACTCCCCACTACCGGTTTGCCCGAACTGGACAGAACCGGCTGAATCCCATTACTGGCTCAGAGTTACACTTCCAAGTTAGCTTGCAAGCCAGAAATGCTTCAGCTGTGTCACTACTTTTCTTGCCTTCCTGAATTAAAGGATCCCTTTTCTGGCAGCTGCTTCCATGTCTATTTTTTCTCAGCATCAGTAATTGCTTCCCAGCTGGGAACGAACCAGGGAAATTTCTTCCAACACAGGGGAAAGGAAAATTGTCTATTAAAACTAGTGGTGGGACTCATCCGGTTCGGACCGCTTCAGGCAAACCAGTAGTTGCGACCTGGTGCTATGCCATCCTATTTAGCCACATTTTTTAAGCTGCGTGCATGTGTGCAAGCTGCACATGTGAGCAAAGCTCATGTGCAGAAGGCCACACATATGCGTGGAAGGTGCACTCACATTCAATTCTGGGCGAACCGGTTATTAAATTATGTGAAGTCCATCTCTGATTAAACCTAAAGGGGCCAGTCTGACTCAGAAAGAATTGGATTTTCATTCAGAAGTCTATCCTCCCCCTTCAGGCCCTTAGTTGCATTTCAGGCATTCATTTCTTAACTAGGTGTTTAGTGTACCATTGGTTGCAGTAGGGATTGCTGTCAATAATGTGTTTGCACAGATTCCAGGGCCTCCTTATTTTCATGGGAAAAGCCTTTAATGCTTTAAGATGTTAAACGCATGCTATGTTTGCGCCCAGGCTTTTGTCATCAAATCTGGAGCCAGCAAGGTCCTGATAAAAACATAATCATCCCTCTCTTTAAGTCTGTGATTTCAAAACACATGATTGAGAAGGAAAAGGGAATTAGGAAGGAAGAGAAAAAGAAGAAAATTCATTTTTCCTCTGTTGCAGTGATTTTAAATATGGCAACTTTAAGCTATGTGGACTTCATCCCCCAGAATTCAATATGATGGCTAAGGAATTCTTGGAGTTGAAGTCCACATAGGAGTTGCTATATTTGAAAAAAACAAACAGACCCTGGTTCAGTGGCTAGCTATGATTGAAATAGGGTGATCCAAGCATTTTATAACACTGTCCCTTTCCCCATAAAGGGAGCCTTCTGACTTTGGATCCCAAATCCTATAACTAGAGGGATGTCCCACATTTACTGTTCTAACACGTACATGGATCCCATGTGTTTCCAGATTTATTTTACCTGGGAGAAAGCCCACAGGATTAAATAAGATTTATTTAGGAGTGGATGAGTAAAAGATTGACTGCTTTAAATTGATAGATGCAAGAGCAGGTCTCAAACATTAAGAATGGCAACCCTGTTTTATTTTGAAGAGATTCTATTATTGCCTATGTTTATGATAAAATAATGATGGAAATTTTAGAGAAAAAGTAACAGGGAATAGTGACTGTCAGTGCTAATCAAGTATGATTTTAACGAGTGTTGTGGAACCAGAAAGAAGTGTGATAAACATCATTCAAACAATAAAGGAACTTCCAAATTCCAAGCTTTTGTGATGTTCAACTCTCTTAATTTCTCTCATTACATGTCCCCAAAGAATGATTTGGCTCTATAATTTGTCCAGTTAAAGATTTCAGAAAAGGAATAAAAATCGTTCATAAAAAAAAAAAAAACCCTTTTAAGAGCTTGGGAAAAATCTTTCTCAAAGAAAAAGAACGAAAGGAAAATCTACAAAGAAAATTTAATGGGGCTCTCAGCCGTTCAGTCCCCAGTCATCAAGCAGCTGACTATTGTAATGCACTCTACATGGAACTACCCTTGAAGAGCATTTGGAGGCTACAGTTGGCACAGAGTGTGGTGGTGCAGTCCATTTCAGGAACCCAAAGAATGGCCCCTGTAACGCCACTGCTCCGTAAGCTGCATTGGTTGCTGGTCTGCTTCTAGGTGGAATTCAATGAGTTGGTGATCACCTTTAAAACAGTTCATGGCTTGGGTCTGGGTTACTTTAGGGACCATCTCACCCTACTGGGATTGGCCCATCCCACTTGTGCCCGATTATTATCCCAATTATTCCAGCTGTGGAATAATCCAGCTGTTGTTCCTGCTCTCTGGAATATATTGCCCCCAGTGTGAGTTTGGCCCCAAATCTCCTCTCCTTTCATAAGGACCAGGCTCTGCCCAATGGGAGGAACAGCACAGTGGAGGTAGTTGATCAAGTAACACCAGGTCCCACCTCCTCCCACTCAACCCGTCTTCCCCATGTGTCCTTGATTTTAATCTTTGGTTTCAATTTATTCAGGGTTTAATGTAGAGGTATTTTTAATATCTGTATGCTACCCAGAGTTACCTTATGGTAAGATGGATGGCAAACAAACAAACAAGCAAGCAAACAAACAAACAAAATGTTCTTACAAAGCATGTATTTTATGATAGATACAAGTGTAAACATAATTATAAATACATAAAAAGGATACAAGTAAAAGAAAACTTTAGGACAGGGACAGTAGGCATGCTGATGCACTTATGCATGCCCCTTACAGACCTCTTAGGAATGGGGTGAGGTCTACTGTAGACAGTCTAAGATTAAAGTTTTGAGGACTTGGGGAAGAAACCAAGAGTCAGGTAGTGCATTCCAGGCATTGACAACTCTGTTACTGAAGTCGTATTTTCTGCAGTCTAGTTTGGATTGGTTTACCATGAGTTTGTATCTATTGTGTGCTCTTGTATTGTTTTGGTTGAAGCTGAAGTATTTATTGGCTGGTAGGACATTATAGCAGATCATTTTATGTACTATGCTTAGATCAGACTGAAGACAGCAAAGTTCTAAATTGTCTAAGATCAAAATTTCAAGTCTGGTGGCATAAGGTATTTTGTTGCGTGCAGAGGAGTGGAGGACTCTTCTTGTGAAATATCTCTGGATTCATTTGATTGTATTAATGTCCGATATGCAGTGCGGGTTCCAGACAGATGAGCTCTATTCAAGAATTGGTCTGGCAAAAGTTTTGTATGCCCTAATTTGCAGTTCAATATTACTGGAGAAGAAACTATGCAAGATTAGGTTAACAACTCTTAATGCTTTTTAGCAATGCTGTTACAGTGAAGTCTATGATAGGGTTTTGTTTTGTTTTTTAAGTAAATAAATATGTGGTTTTCAGGTATACAAGCAACCAAAAAAGTAAAATATTTGGGAGTCTGGTTATCAGCCAAATGCTCCTCAATCAAAAGAGATATAAGGAGATACTCATACTAAAGGCACCTCCCCCCTGCAAGACTGGCCAAAATGTTCCCGAATGCACCACCAGACTGTTGGAAATACAGACAAAATCATGGAACAAACTACCATATGTGGTGGATGTGCCCTAAAGCAAAAAAAAAAAAAAAAAAAAATTGGATTAGGATAAGAAAATGGCTTGAAGAGATAACCAAACAGCAAATAGATTTGAAACCAGAATTATTTTTACTAGGAATACTCACAGGAAACCATGATAAAAAAACCCTCAATACTTAATATTACATATTATAACCGCAGCGAGAATAATGTATGCACAAAATTGGAAGAATAACACTATACCATCAGAGGAAAATATGATTAGAAACGTTTTAGAGTGTGCAGAGATGGATAGATTTACAAAAGAAATAAAACATAAAGGAGAAACAGAGTACATGGTATGGAATGAATGGTATGAATGGTTAGAGGACAGGTGTAGAAGTTAAGAAAAGATTAAAGGAAGAAGAACTAGGAGTTAGAAATTATACGAATAGATATGACACAAAATGAATGAGTATAATTTAGCATTTCAATATGTTAATATGTAATATGTACAAAAGACAATGAAATAACAATATTTTACATACAAAAGACAATGAAACCAAATGTATAGATAAAGGTAAATTGATGTAAGGGTGGGGGGGAAATGGATACATAAAGGTTGTATACCGATGTAGAAATGTTGTAAAGAAGGAAATTTTAAAAAAAATTTAAAAATCTGTTCAATAAAAATTATTATTTAAAAAAAAGATGTGGTTTTCTCCTTGGAATGGAACGTCTGCTGTTTGTCCCCCATTTGCATTCATAGAGATGTTCCTACCCATACACCAAAACCCTGTCTCACTGATGTTCATTTGAACACACACAAGAGACACACTTCTAGTCCAACCCAGTAGGGAGTGGGACTAGAAGACCTCCAAGGTCCCTTCCAACTCTATTATTCTGTATTCTGTACTTATTGCCAGTATCCAGGTAGAATGTCTCTGCCTCCTGGTACACCGTTGGTCCTGATATTGCTGTGCCTGCTTTCACAAAAACCACATAAAAATGCATTTCCAGCAGCAGTTTGATTGTGTCATGTGACAATCACAGGAGGCCTTTAGGCATGTCCAAATGTTAGTGCTATTAAGGTTAAAAAATACTACCTTTTGTTCTATTTTATGCAGTAGGCTATTTTTTTTTTTAAAAAAAAATTCCTTGTGTTTATATTTCTCCAGGTGGTGAAATCATTGTCTTGTCAACTGTTTGCAGAAGGAAAAATGAAGTCTGTTTAGCTGCAACAGCGGAATTCCTCTTCGTGTTGTCTTCCGCTGTCGCAAGGGGAGAATTATATGTCTGAAATGCATAAGTGATCCTTCCGCTTGGAAATGCCGAAACTCGCATTTTCTTTTTGTTTCCTTTCCCTTGTGCTCTCTGGGGAAATGGTAGTGTTATCATTCCTCTCCCCATTTCATCATTTGCTCGACTTACTCTCACAGAATCACATTTAAAGGGATGCAGAAGCTTTTCCGAGTGTGCATTCATTACCTTTTCATTTCAGAAATTACAATGGCCCTGCTGTCATCACTGTGACTCATTGGTCAGTATTATTCTTACAAAGTCCCCATCTCCCAAAGCTTTAAAGCTGAGCTATGCACAGCCATTTTAGACTGAAGCTTGATAATATGCCCAAGATCTCCCTGGAGTTTTGCTTGGCTATGCTACAGTACATCCTTTCGTTCCAAAGTTCAAGTTGGCTTTCTAGACACAAAAACAAATAAAGGAGAAGCAAAAAATCAGACCATTCCCACATAGGATTAACATTTGTTTTCAATTTCTCCTTGGTACTTTCCATTTTTTTTTTCTTAAAAGCTTCTTAATTTGTCTTGGTCGCTCTTTTGCAGCAGCAGTTCATTTTGTAAGAACCCCAGTGAGATGTGCTCCGTAATTGCAAAATAACAGCGAATGGATGACAAATTAAATTTGAATCCATATAGTCTGCAGAAGAGATTGATGTCTTCCTATTTGATCACGTATGTACAATGTGTCAGGTGCTGAAAGATCAGGTTCACAGGTGAAGGTCCAACTAAACTGATTTATTGCTAATTATGCCTATACATAGGAATAGCAATAGCAATAGCACTTAGACTTATATACCCATGAGTGCTTATATAGACTTATATACCTATAAGCGGCCTTTTTTAAGCAGTTTACGGAGTCAGCATATTGCCCCCACCAATTTGGGTCCTCATTTTACCCACCTCGGAAGGGTGGAAGGCTGAGTTAACCTTGAGCTGGTAAGATCTGAACTGCCAAATTGCAGGCAGCCAGCAGTCAGCAGAAGTAGCCTGCAATTCTGCACTCTAACCACTGCGCCACCTTAGTTCAACCTTCTCAGTTAGCAATTAACATTTTCTTGGGGTTAGATAAAGGTCAACAGAATTCAAGGAAATTCTGGATTTAATTTGCTGGTGGCTACCTAGAGATTCTAGGCTGATACCTCTTTTAACTCCACCCCCATGTTCTGCCATTCTTTCCCCCACACTGTGGAAATTTAGTTGGGAGTTCTTGCCCCTTTCAAGGGTACCTCATCATCAGACAAAGAGTGAGATAACCTGATCTGTTCATTGGGGAGTGTCACCTTTCCAAGGAAGTGACATCAAGTCATGGATTGGATTACTAACTCCACAGGTTGGTAGCCCCCTTTTCTGGTAGGAGAAATGCTATTAGAAAGACCCCAAACCAGGGGTGAAATGCTCCCGGTTCGGACCGGCTCAGGTGAATAGGTAGCGATGATGGCGGGCAGTTCGGAGAACCGGTAACAAAAATCCCTGCCCCCGCCCCCCATGCCCAGCTGAGCCGTGCGATCATCAGAGCCTTTTTTTTCTTTTAAATGGCTCTGATGATCCCAGCTGAGTTGCCTGCTAACCGCTAGCAAAAATCTATCTGCCCCCCACTCCCAGCCTCCAGCTTGATTACCTTAGCTGCTGGTCGCAACGCCTGCCTTGCTTCGCTTGCTGTAATACCTGCAATCCATTGCATCAGTAAGCAACTGAATCTCCCTGCCTGCAATCAAGCTCATCGGTGAGCAGCTCTATCTGCTCTATAAGTTGCCAAGGTTGGAGACCCCTGTTCTATTGGGTCAGGTTTTTTTCCCCTTTGGTAGCTTAAAAAAAAAAAAGTTAATTGGGGTTTTTTTTAGTTGTTCTTTTTTTAGACCTAGCCATTTAAAATTTAGGAAGTTTTAAATTTAGCTGCTTTTATATAAAAATAAAAATAAATTAAAATAAAATAATATTTGTGCAGCTCTCTGAGATTTAGTGTGTTTCTGTAGTGTTTCACTCTAACTACACAAACACACAAAATCTCACAAAGTTGTATGTGGAATTTTGTGTGTGTAAAGTGTGAAAGTTGTTTTTTTGGGGGGGCTTTTTGTGGCTGTGTGAGGTTCCTGCTTGTTGCGGGGGCCATTTTGGGTCTAGCACAGGTGCTTTTACATTGTGGGTGAGCCAGTTGTGTTGTGTTGTGTATTATAGGTTAAAAAGGGCAAAGAAGTGACATTGACTTTGTTGTGTCCTTATAAGGACAGCCACTGGGGATTGGTTGAGAAATCCTCCGGCGGGAGTTTTGAATCCCTGTCAGGGGGCGGTGCGGCTGCCAGAGCGAATATAAGGAGAGCTCCGGCAGTGCAGCGCCAGTTCTGTTCCTGTTGAATAAAACTTGTTGCATGAAGTCCGCTGGTCTCATCTTCATTCCTGCGCCCATCTAACACTGGCGACGAAGGACTAAAAAGGAACCAACTGCGTGGCACGATCACCATCTCCAAGCCGAAGAGACTCGCCGCCGATCCGCACGATGGCAACGCCACAAGCGCTCTTCGCATCCATCGCTCCATTCAACCCCAGACGGGAGAAATGGAGCTCATATATGATTCGTTTCTGCCAATTTCTCCACAGAAACGGCTACAGCAACCTCGACGACGAGAGGAAGAGGGCTCTCTTCCTCGCCCACTGTGGATCCGATGTCCTGGAACTGGCAGTGAACCTCGTCACGCCTTGAGACATCGAAGAAATGCCCTGGACGGACCTGCAAGCCGCCCTGCAGGAACATTACGCTCCCACGGGCACCCCCATCACCAACCGATTCACCTTCCATCAGAGGAACCAACGTGAAGGTGAATCCATCAAAGAATTTGTCGCCGCACTCCACCAAATCGCAGCCAACTACGAGTTTGATAATGTGGATAATGCGCTGAGGGACCACATCGTCTTCGGCATGCGGGACGCGGGCCTCCAGAAGAAATTCTTGAGCAGAAAATGCATCCTGCTCAAGGACGTACTCGAAGAGGCCACTGCCGCCGAAACCTCAGAGCATGCGGCCGCAGAAATGCTAAAGGCGAAGGGGACCCACAAGATCCACCAGTCGATCCCCGAATCTTCCGAAGATTCCGCCACGCCATCCGACTCAGATGGGGAAATGGCCGTCCACAAGGTTTCTCAGCCATCCCGGCGGGAAAATCTTCAAAATGGCTGAGGAGAACGCTGCGGCAGCTGCAGGGGCGACCACCCCAGGACATCCTGCAGATGGCGGGATGTGACCTGCCACCGATGTCTGAAGAGGGGACACATCACCGAGGCCTGCCCAGCCACCGATCCAGCCCCCGAACCGCCCAGACCCCGGAATCGCGAAACCGCCACGACAACCAGAGGACATCCAAATGGTCCTCGCACCAGCCCAGAAGCGACGGCTATGATGATTCCCGGCACGGCACGGTGAATCAGACCACTATAGCCCACACCAGCAACAACAGCGCCACCAAGTTCCACGTGACACTATTGGCCGAGGGCTCACCCTGCACGATGGAGGTAGACTCCGGTTCCGTCTACACCATCATCGATTGGCAGCAGCTGAAGAGAATCAAGCCGGCAATCACCAAGAGCCAGCTCAAGCCCCTGCAGTCCAGACTGGTGGATTTTGGCGGAAATCCCATTGGCGTCCTGGGCAGGACCAACATCCACATCGCCTTCAAGAAGTTCCAGGGTCAGCTGCCAGTCACTGTTGTGGAGAAAAGCCGCCCGAACCTGCTTGGCGTGGAGTGGTTTCAGCTGCTGGGGCTTTCCATAGGAGGTATCCACCAGATTAGGGCAGATGAACTCGACTCACTCATCGAAGAGTTCAGCGAAGTCTTCGATGGTAAGCTGGGGAAGTACATAGGGAAGCCCATTTCTTTTAATCTGGACCAGGGGGTAACACCCATTCGGCTCAAGCCCCGCTGGGTTCCTTTCGCCTTGAGGCCTAAAGTAGACGAGCAGCTGGATAAGATGATCGCCCAAGGTGTTCTGGAACCCATCGATCATGCTTCATGGGAGACTCCCATTGTGACCCCAATGAAGCAGGATGGATCTGTGCGCATCTGCGCTGATTATAAGGTCACCATAAACAAGGCATTGCAGCAGAGCGCATACCCTGTGCCAGTGGTGCAGCACCTCCTGCACTCACTTGGCAAGGGCACAATTTTTGCAAAACTGGACCTGGCCCAGGCTTACCAGCAACTGCCAGTGGACTCTAAAACGGCGGAGGCTCAGAATATTGTCACACATAGGGGGGCCTTTAAGTGCAACCGTCTCCAATTCGGAGTCAGTGCTGCCCCAGAAATTTTCCAATCAATGATGGAACGCCTTCTCCAAGGGGTTCCAGGGGTCGTGCCTTAATTTGATGATGTGTTGATCTCCGGAGACTCAAAAGCACAACTTCTTGAATGGCTGAGGCTCATCCTACAGCGGTTCAGGGAGAAGGGCTTGAGAGTCAGACGGGATAAATGCATCATCGGGGTCCAGGAGGTCGAGTTCCTGGGCTATCTCATCGATAGCAATGGCATACACCCCACCAAATCAAAAGTTAAGGCTATCCATGAAGCTCCCAGCCCCAAAAACAAAGCAGAGCTTCAGGCTTTCCTTGGATTGCTTAACTTCTATGCAATATTCTTCCAACAGAAAGCCACAGTTGCTGAGCCGCTACATCACTTGCTGGGGAAAGCGGTTTCCTGGAAGTGGGGCGACAAAGAGGAAACGGCTTTCCAGGCCATCAAGGGACTATTGACGTCCAGCAGCGTCCACATCCAATACAACGAGACGCTACCCATCCGGCTAACCTGTGACGCATCGCCATAGGGTGTCGGGGTGGTCCTTAGCCACGACCTGCCCAATGGCACGGAAGCCCTCATCGCCTTCTTCTCAAAGACTATGTCCAGCGCTGAACGCAACTACAGCCAGCTGGACAAAGAGGCTTTGGCAATTGTCACAGGGGTGAAGCACTTCCATGAATACCTCTACGGAAGAAGCTTCACCATAGTGACGGACCACAAGCCACTCCTGGGCCTCCTCGTGGGCAACAAGCAAACCCCCACGTTCATGTCGCCGTGAATGACACGCTGGGCCATCTTCCTCGCCGGCTACTCCTACACACGCACCCACCAACCAGGAAAGGCCATCGCGAATGCCGACGCCCTCAGCAGATGCCTGTCCGCAGACGCCGTAGAAGACCCCGCCCCCACCCTCAAGCTCCTGCACATCGACCACGACAGCAGCTGCCCAGTCACATCTGCAGATGTGGCCACGCACACCAAGAGAGACCCCACACTCCGCCAAGTGCAGTCCTGGATCCTGAGAGGGTGGCCGGCGCAGATAAGAATACAGCCCCTTCAGCCGCAAGCAGAAGGAGCTGTCCACGATGAAAGGCTGCCTGCTATGGGGAGACAGGGTGCTGATCCCCGCTGCGCTGCAACGGAAGATGCTCGAGACGATGCATAACGGGCACCCTGGCATCGTCCGCATGAAGGCCCTGGCACGGAGCTACGTCTGGTGGCCATCACTGGACAAGGACATTGAGCAATGGGTCGCCAGATGTGGCCCGTGCCAGGAAGTTCGAGCAGTGCCGCCCCAAGCAGAGCCCACCCCATGGGAGACGCCCAGCAGCCCCTGGTCTCGGATCCACATCGACTTCGCGGGTCCGATGCAGGGGCGCCACCTCCTCATCGTGGTCGACGCATTCTCTAAATGGCTCGAGGTGCTTCCCATGGCATCAACCACCTCAGAAGCCACCATTCGTGCCCTCCGCCGCCTTTTCGCTACACATGGGCTCCCAGACATTTTGGTTTCCGACAACGGTCCCCAACTTACGTCCGTGCCCATGGATGCCTTCCTGGCAGGGCTGGGCATCCGCCATGCCCTCTCCGCACCGTACAGACCGGCCGGAAACGGCCAAGCTGAAAGGATGGTGAGGCTCACCAAGGAGGCACTCACCAAGATGGCACCGGGTGACTGGCAGGAGCGCATCAACACCTTCCTCCTCACCCAACACATAACGCCGCACACAACCACCAAGAAGTGCCCATCAGAGCTGCTGATGGGCAGAAGACTCCGCTCACCCCTCGACAGACTGCACCCCCAATACGACTCAGAGGTGCCTGCAACTGCCAGCTGCCAACTCCGCTGTTTTGCCGTGGAAGACCCCGTCTACGCGCTGAACTTCCACAGCTCACCGAAATGGCTGAAAGGCAAGATCCACAGCGCAACTGGCCCGAAATCCTATCAGGTAGAGCTGGAAGATGGACAGGTCGTGAGACATCACATCAACCAGCTCCGCAAAAGGTGGAAGGGATTGGACGGAAACCATCCCGACGAGGTAGGCCTACAACACCCTGAAGAGGTAGGCCTGCCCACCCCCGACAAGGTAGGCCTGCCCACCCCCGACAAGGTAGGCCTGCCACACCCCAGCAAGGTAGGCCTACAACACCCTGGGAGAGAGGGTCTGCCGATCCCTGCCCAAGCCAGAGAAGACACAGCACGAGTAGACTGGGGACAATGTCTGAGGGGAACCCCGAAGCACCCCGGGGTAGACCAGAATCAACACCCCGACATCCGAGACCCAGCCATTGACGACGGCACCAGTCCGAAAGCGAGAGGCAAATACAGAAGAAGCCGGTAGACCGGGGCCAACCGAGCGGGGGACATCAACAGCAACCCTGCAAGATAGGCAACTGGCACACCGGCAAGGGAGACCTCCATGCACCCCAGCAGAGGTCCCCGCAACAACAACCCGACCCGGACGAAGACCAACCCTGCGAGGAGGGCCTCCACCACCCCAGCAGAGGAGGCCTGCACCAGCAGGACCGAGATGACCGGCCTCAACAACATACAGACGGTGAGAGTCGGCGACCGCCACAGCTACGCCCACCCCACAGAGAAGGCCTACGCCACCCCTGCAGAGAAGGCTGCGAGAGTCTTCGACCAGCCCAGCAGCACCAACCCTGCAGAGAGGACCTGCGCCACCCCTGTGAGGAAGGCCTGCACCACCCCAGCGAGGTCGAGCCATCACCAACCCGCACCACCAGCAGCCCTTGGAGTGGACCGGACTCAACCAGGAAGCCCCGGGGACCGACTCAGTCACCGCCGCCGGACCGGCACCCACGACCGGAACCGGCCAACCCCAACCCGATGGGAACCGAAGAAAGACCCAGAGACTTACTGTGGCTCAGGAGTTCCGGACCGGTCGAGCACGGGGACCCGCGATGGAGATCCGACGATCGGAGCAGCAGTGAAGAAGACCAGCATTGCCCACAGGCGGAGGTCAGCGACCTGGCCGGAGGTACGGAAACACCTCCCGCGTCCTCGACGGCCAGATCCAGCCCGGCTCCAGGGATGGCACCGGGAGCCACAGGAGCGCCCTCTGACCAGGAGGGCTGCCAGCCGACTAATGGACTGCGCAGGTCTGGTCGAGCACGCCTACTTATGTGACTTTATTACTGATGGACAGCTTAAAAACTAGGGGGGAGGAGTGTTGTGTCCTTATAAGGACATCCACCGGGGATTGTTTGAGAAATCCTCCGGCGGGAGTTTTGAATCCCTGTCAGGGGGCGGTGCGGCTGCCGGAGCGAATATAAGGAGAGCTCCGGCAGCGCAGCGCCAGTTCTGTTTCTGTTGAATAAAACTTGTTGCATGAACTCCGCTGGTCTCATCTTCATTCCTGCGCCGATCTAACAGACTTGGCCACGCCCACCCAGTCACCTTACCACCAAGCTCCACCCACTAATTAAGTCATGCCCACAGAACCGGTAGCAACATTTTTTAGATTTGAATGATTCTTTAATTCTTTCTGCAAATGGATACTGACAGAAAAACAAAATATTTTCTTCAGAAAAACATACCTTACTCCTGTTCTGCTAGACAACATGGACCTCGTCTCTCTGCCTTTCTTTTGGCAGCTCTTGTGGTTGGTATTAAGGCAAGAATCACATGACATAAATAGTGAAGGGAAGAGAAGGAGCCAACATAAAAGGGCCAGCGAAGAAATAAGACTTGAAAGTGGAGGCAAATTTTTTATCTGTTTATATTGAATAAAGTTTG
Organism: Masticophis lateralis; assembly: GCA_030761175.1. Lineage (NCBI taxonomy): Eukaryota > Metazoa > Chordata > Lepidosauria > Squamata > Colubridae > Masticophis > Masticophis lateralis. Next base: position 332,190,634 of record JAUDYJ010000001.1, read on the forward strand.
TTTTTAAAATCTAAAAAAAAGGAAAAAAAAGAAAAAAAAGAAAGTGGAGGCAGTTGGATAACCTCCTGCACAAATTACTGAGTTTAGTGCAATGGTGAAATCCTATTTTTTTTATTACCGGTTCTGTGGGCGTGGCTTGGTGGGCATGGTGTGGCTTCGTGGTGTGGCAGGGGAAGGATACTGCAAAATCCCCATTCCCAATCCACTCCTGGGGGAAGGATATTGCAAAATCTCCTTCCTCACCCCACTCTGGGACCAGCCAGAGGTGGCATTTGCCAGTTCTCCGAACTACTCAAAATTTCCACTACTAGTTCTCCAGAACCTATCAGAACTTGATGGATTTCACCCCTGGTTCAGTGGATATGTGGAGCCTCCACAGTCAACAAGCCTCTCTCCACTGAGATTCATTGATTCGGCTCTTTTCCACAATTAGGAGCTATAGAGGTAGAGGGTGCTGCTGTACTGAGTAGAATGAACGTGGGGCCAGACCTTCTTGGTAACATTCCCAATGGCTCTTCAACTCCCTTTCATACTTTCCATCAGTTTTTTTATTTTGTTCTATGAAAGATATTTTTAAATGACTATCTTGGGAAAGGTTGGGCAGGGGATCATTTGTTCAGTGAGATCAGTACTGACAAATAAGCATGGAACTGTTGTCTGTGATTTGTTTGGTCCCCTTGGTAGGATTGGAGAAAAGGGACAGGACAGGTAATGAATTGAAAACAAGCCTGAAGTGAAAGAAAAGCAGAAGACATAGAAAAGAGAGTATAAATTGGCAATAGGGAAGTTATAATCAACCCCATTGGGTTTCAGCATTTGCTTTGGCTTTAAAATAGGACCTAAATAAATAAATAAATAGCCCCCAACACACACAAACCATGGGCACCCATAGCAGGGTAAAAGAGCAAGTGAGGTCACATGAGCAAATGATATAGTTTGCATTGGTCATGACACAATTATTTCTATCATTTGCATGATGATGTTATAAGATATGGTGGTTTGTGCGAGAAACACGATATATGATACAGTCTCTGATGTGGACATACTTAGGAGTTAATCCTTTTGCACAAAAAGACAGAGATCTTATCTAAAGGAAATTTGAGTTGTTTGCATCTACAAACCCTGGATGTCATCTTGTTTAGTGATCTGGCACAGGTACAAGGAGGAGGAGGAGGAAACATATGAGTCTGTACCAGTGGTGGGTTGCCCCGGTTCTCACCGGTTTTACAGAACCGGTAGTAAAACCGGTGGGAGGCCCTGCACACCGATCCCAATGTCACCAAAATGCTTCTGCGCATGTGCAGAACAGCGCGCGCACAGCCCCGCTACAAACCGGTAGTAAAGGTAAGTAGAAACACACACACACACACACCCGGTCTGTACAAATAGATTTCAGTGGATGCGAGATTTTAGCTTTTTCATATTACAATATTTAATTGGGGATATGACATCTAACAGGCACTGTCTTACTGACTGATGTTTTAATGGGTAGCAATTATTTCAAAGCAATAGAAGATTACTTTATTTTTTAAATCTCTTGGGCTTTTTTCTTCTTCTTTCATAATTCAATAATCAATATCATCATCAACACACACAGAGCTGATGGACTGAATGACATCATCTAGTCTCTTGAAATAAATATGGTATGGTAACTTGCGATGCTTGATTTCTCTGCCTACATTTTATGCATAATGTTTATTAAGAATTTTGATTATGATAGTAAACTGTAATATAAACTAAAAAAAAGAATAGAAAATGTGACAAGATAAAATAAAAAAAATAAAAAATGAGTAAAGATAATCTCTCTCTCTTTCATAAAACATTGTTTTAAGGTTGATATCAAGAGAAATTCCATAATAGCTTGCCAGAAGTAACAACACATCTTAACTTTGATCAAAGAAACCAACTTTATATTCTTAATCTTTAGTTCATTCAAATATTGTCATAGGATTTGATTTCTCTTCATTTCTTCTTTGTCCCATTACACAGAGTTTTTCCAGGCTTTAACAAAGCTGTTTTGTAAATCCAGAAAAAGTTATCCAGGTTACTCTTGTTATTTGCATTTCTTTTTTAAATTTTAAAATCTCAGCCAGTTTCTTTTGTAGATCAAATGAAACACCCTTTTCTAAATCATTTTCTTGGCCTTTCATTTATGAATTAATTTTTGGTAATTTTATTCTTGTCAGATAAAAGTTGTTCTGCATTTGACATTTGTTCAATAACATCTTTTGGGTATGGTTTACCCATAGAAGTGGACTTCACATAGTATTGTGGTTACTATTTTCTGATTCCATTCTTTGGAAGTCTCCTTCAGAAATTTTACTGCCATAAAAAGCTCTGGTGGCTCAGCAGACTAAAGCAGTGTTATTAACTGTCATTAACATTCAACTGCCAGCAATTACTGCAAGTTCAAATCCCACCAGGCTCAAGCTTGACTCAGCCTTCCATCCTTTCTAAGGTAGGTGAAATGAGGACCCAGTTGTGGGGGCAATAAGCTGACTTTGTATAAAATATACAAAAGTATGAAGGCTATTGCTTAACACATTGTAAGCTGCCCTGAGTCTCCGGAGAAAGGCGGCATATAAATCATTTTTTTTTAAAAAAAAAGGTTTTACATGATCTTTCAGGCCCCTATATCTTTCTTCTACGTAAAATCTTTAGTCCCCTCTAACATCCAAGGTAGTGATACAATACTTTATGTTGTGTCTTGTGAAAACCAAAGTTGGATCTATTTCCCATGAAAAGCATTACTTTACTTTAAATTAATTCCAAAATTAATTTAATTAAAAGATTTTAATTTTAATATTTTAATGAATATTTTAATTTTATCTGGACTCTTAATCTTAGTCTGTTTACAGCGTTCTAAGATTCAAATCTTATTTTTGCTGTTTATTTCAGATTCTTCAAATACTTTAGCTTACAATTAAAATTTTCTTTCATTCAGGATTAAAGGCAGATTCAGACCATATTTTCAAATTTGTCATTCCAAAAGTCTCTAATAGGTTAGGATTAATGAACAATTTCTGAAAGTAATTTAAAAAATGAGTGTTGCAAATGTAATGTCCTTTAAAGGTCTCTGCTGCAGTTGCAAGCAAGCTGGCTAATATTATCTTCCTTGCTCCAACTAACAGAAAACCACTTTCCTACAGTCTCATCATGGTAAGCAGCTGCCCAGAGCACATATGAGTGATCTCCCATCCTTTCCTTATTTGGTTGGGCTTTGCTATAGTTACTGGTTCTGCTTTCACAGAGTCAAACCTCCCCTGCAAGTCCCATAATTTGTCCGCCTATACAAGGTTTATATGGTAACTTGTTTTTAAAGACAAAATGAGAAAGGACAGGAACTTGTTGTCCTTCAGATAGCAATAGCAATAGCACTTAGACTTATATACCGCTTCACAATGCTTTACAGCCCTCTCTAAGTGGTTTATAGAATCAGCATATTGCCCCCAACAATCTGGGTCCTCATTTTACCCATCTCAGAAGGATGGAGGGCTGAGTCAACCTAGAGGTGGTGAGACTCGAACTGCCAAACTACCCTGTTTCCCCTAAAATCCCCTGATAAGCCCAACCGGGCTTTTGAGTGCATGCACTAAAACAAGCCCTTCCCTGAAAATAAGCCCTCCCCAAAAATATTTAAATGCATGCACAGCCGGTCCCTGCCTTTTCCTCTGGTTTCCTCCATGCACCCCAAAATAATAACACCTCTCCAAAAATAAGGCCAAGTGCTTATTTTGGGGGGGGTCAAAAAATTTAAGACAGGGTCTTATTTTTGGGAAAACATGGTACATGCAGCCAGCAGTCAGCAGAAGTAGCCTGCAGTATTGCATTCTAACTACTATGCCACCATGGCTCTGTTGGGATACAATTCCCAGCATCCTTTTTCATTGTCCCTGCTGTCTTAGAATTCTGGGAACTCTAGTTCCCTAACACCTGGAAAGGTGTGGGCTCCCTATTTTTGATTGTTGAAAATAAGTTCATGCTTACCTAGTTAATAATTATCCACTCCCCAACCACAGCAACAAAATCAAGCTTTACATAGAAGTTATTCTGATCATTAAGCACTGGGCTGGTGAATGATTTTCAATGTACTTTGTGCTTGTTTAAATTCTCATTGGGTGTTTTAAATAATATACAATGAATGAAAACTTGAGAATGCTTGCCAAACTGAACAATCTGCATTTAGGGGAGATGAGATACAACAGTGGATTTTCATTAGATTGAAGAAGAAAACAATGGAGAGAGAGAGAGGGAAAAAAATCAGAGTGTTTCAATGTCTGATTAATCAAAATGCCACTTTCATAAATTGCTAGTTAAAAAGAATGTATTTGCCATCAGCAATTTGCAACCAGCAATTAGAAAACAACAGACTGTGCCAGAATTCATCAAGCAAATTGTGGTGTGGATTTGGGCTCCGTGTTTGCATCTTCTCAGAATGAGGAGAATATATATAGGGGGACTTTCATCAAATCTGGCAACAGCTGGACAAGAGCAGAACTATCCAAGGCGAGCCCATTATGCTCTCATCAGTCAAGCCGAGAGCAGCGGAACAAAATTTCTCTGCTACAGCTGAATGGCTGCTGGCTGTTTGCTTCTAGTTGCTTCTTCTGAAATATACAACAACACATCAACAACAACAACAAAGTAATAAAACATGGATCTTTTTTGAAGTATGGCTGAATCCCAGGGTTTCTTTAAAGAGCTTTGATCTTCATTGCACATTCATTTGGATTTATTTTAGGATTATCTTGCCTATAGCTCTAAAGAGTAAATGATTTGCAGAGCCGGAGTTACAAATGAGGGCCACATGCTCCAATGAGACCATTTAAAATGTGATACAATGATTATGGAGCCGTTTTGGAGCGTCCAGCATTTCTAACATGGAGGGTAATCTTTATGAGTTGAAATGAGCAGAAACCTACACTATTTACAGAGATTCTGTTTTAAACTGACTTGTGACGGAATATAAAAGCCCAAAAGCTATGCTGAATGAAATCAAAACCTTATCTACCTCCTTATCATGATCCCTCCAGATTTCTCCATTTGAAGCCCGCAACCAAGAACCTAAATGCAAGATTACAATTCTCTTGTCCCTGAATGTTAGAATCACAAAGACAAGTGATATAAGCTCCTTCTTCTTAGATTGTCACTGCACTGCATTGTCTCGGTATTCTGATGATAGTTATGGGTCCACATCATCTACCACGCTGCAAGCTACTTTAGAAGGAAGTCCATAACAGACATAGACAAAAAATAAATAAATAAAAAAATATCTTGGACAAGTGTGTTTGTGTGTATGGCTACTGGATTTTTATATCCTATGAATTCAAATTCTGAAGAATGGTATTTTTCTAAAATACGTAATATTTTCAGAAATGCAAAAAGTATGCCCTACAGCAGGGGTGTCAAACTGGCAGCCTGTGGGGTGGATGCATCACCCCATAGAGAGGGATTCCTCGGGGTGCCGTCAGCCAGGCAATGTCGGTTGGCGACCCCCCAGGGGAGGGCCTTCTCTGTGGCAGCACCTGCCCTCTGGAACAATTTGCCCCCAGAGATACGAAGGATACCAGCTCTCCGGGTCTTTCGCCGTGCCCTAAAAACTTTTCTTTTCCATCAAGCAGGGCTGGCGTAACCCTCCCTCTTTTTTTTTTTTTAGTCTTTTTGTAGTTTTTTTAGTTTTTTAAGTGTCAATTGGGTTTTAGTTGGATTGTTTTAAATTGTGGGCCAAAGCTGTATAATTCTTTTTAATGATTTTAAATTTTGTATTGATACGTTTTTTTTATTCTTGGCTGTGCACCGCCTGAATCCAAATAGGAGAAGGGTGGTATACAAATTGAATAAATCATCATCATCATCATCATCAAACATAGGCCATACCCACCCCAGCTCTGCAAAGGCAAAAAAACCCCTCATGATATGACACGTGACATCATGTGATGCGATTGAGTTTGACACCGAGCCCTGGAGCAATGTTTCTTAAACTCCAAGGTTCTGCTTTAGGCCCAGTACTCCTCAATATCTTCATTAATGATTTAGATAAGGGGATAGAAAGAGAAATCATCAAATCTGCAGATGACATAAAGCTGGCAGGAATAGCCAACACTCCAGAAGATAGACTCAAGATATAAAGAAGGGTCTTGGCAGATTTGAACATTTGGCCCTATATAACAAAATTCAATGGTACATTTAGCCAAGAAAAAACAAATACGCAGATATAGGCCAGGTGGTACCTGGCTCAACAGTAGCAACTGTGAGGGTGATCTTGGACTCCTAATGGACAATCACTTAAATATGAGTCAGCACTGTGCTGCAGCTGCCAAAAAGGCCAATGCAATCCTGTAATGCACTAACATGGGTTGAATCACTTGAAGTGTTAGTACCGCTTTATAATGCTGGAATATTACATCCAGTTTTGGTTTTCATGGTTTTAGTTGTCATGATATAAAAATGATACAGGGACCCTAGAAAAAGTACACAGAAGAGCAACAAAGGTGATTAGGTAACTAGCAGATAAAATATATGAAGAACAGTTGCAGGAATTGGGTATGTCTAATTTAATGAAAAAAGAACTAGCGGTTACATGCTGGCAATGTTCCAATATCTAAGGGCCTGCCCCAAAGAAAATGGGAGTCAAACTATTCTCCAAAGCACCTGAAGGCAGGACAAGAAACAATGAATGGCAACTAATCAAAAAGAGAACCAACATAGAACTAAGAAGAAATTTCCTGACGGTTAGAACAATTAATTAGTGGAATATTTTTTCCTTCAGAAATCGTGGTGCTGCATCACTTTTAAGCTTTTAAGTAGAGATTGGACAAGCATTCGTCTGAAATGGTATAGGCAGGGCCGGATTTAGATGAAAAGAGGCCCTAGGCTATTCCACTTATGAGGCCTTTTCACCTCCCATTTTTTTCAGTTCAGTGTTTTAGTGTTCACTGTTTTTAGAATAGTGTAATTTTAATTTTGCTAACAATTTGAATGTAGGCCCCTCTTGATCTTGAGGCCCTAGGCTGAAGCCTAGTTAGCCTATAGGAAAATCCGGCCCTGGGTATAGGGTTTACAATGGTGAGGCATCTTGCCAGTCTACCAATCTCTCCATAGTAAAATTTACTACTGGAAGATTTGTTTTAAAAACCTAGTTTAGCTAACAGTGCTGGACATCCATTTTGGAATAAATAGCATATTTGTTTGCTAAATGTTTACTCAGGTTTAATGGCATGTCTTTCTTGTCCATTATTTAAAGACAATTTCAGTGGGTCCACTTTGGCATTTCTTTTAAAATGTGATTTTGCTGAAGTTTTGATTGTTTGGCAATTCTCACTGATGGAGTACATAATGCTTTTGATGAAGGCCCAAAACAAAAAAATGGTATGCTTGATAGCAAGAGAATATTCAGAAAGATGAGGAGATGGCATTTTATTCAGGCTTGGTGCTTAGAAAACATACATACGTAGGCAAGTGACAACACGTTCATCAGTTTCAACCCCATCATAGATATGACATGATTTACTTACTTGCATTTGGGCATGATTTACTTCCTGAAATATTGGCATGTTGATGTCATTAAGGCTTGTAGCATACATCACTGCCTACTTGGGAATTTTCTCCTTAGTAAATGACCAAAACTACTTCCTTGGGAGGACTTTGAATGATTCTACTTGAAATTTAAAGACGTGCTTTCCACCAGCTGTTAGGAAATCTAATGGTTAAAATAAAATACTTTGCCCTTTCTCTTAAAAAAATAAATAAAAAGAGGTTACTTTTGCAGGTTAGGTGAAGATAGATTTTGGATCTACAAAAGCAAGCCTTTTATAAACTTGGTTAATCTGCATTTTCTGAAACTTTTTTAAAATCACAGTTCTTGCCAAGTCATACATTTCCTGCTCTTTATGATGACCCTGAGAGCCAGTGTGGAGTAGTGGATAAAACACCAGGTGTCAGGGGTCCAAGTAACACCCCCAACAAAAGAAGACTCCGAAGCTAGAGATTCCTCAAAGTTCCATTTTATTAGAGATGTCATATTGGCACAGCTGGGAAAACCCGAATCCTAATCCATAGGAAAGTCCATGTCCGTGCCAGCACCCACATGTCCATCATATGGCCCAATCAATGCACTGCTCCAATCGGAGATTCCTCCCAGTCACCCCACTCCAAGTACAGGTTGGATGTCCTTAACTCTCAGAGAAAGGAATGCTATTATGACTATATATCACCCCTGCTCCATACAATTCCCCCACCCAGTTTCCCACAGCACTAAATGTGAAGATCTAATGCAAAAGACACTGTGATTTCTAATACCATTTTAGGCATGAAGCAATCTAGGTAACTTTTGGTCAGTGATTCTCTTTCAGCCCTTGGAAGTAGGAAATGACATTTATTTTTTTATTTTTTTTAAAAAAAATCATAAATAAATTAAAAAGAAAAAGAAAAACAAACAAAGGGCAGATTTGTTGGGCCACTGATACTTTTTCTGCCATCAGTTTTCTATGCCTCTAATCATTTCTGAAAAAAAAAACCTTACCAAAGAACACTGAAGGGACTTAACCCAGGTAATGTTCAAGAGTCAAAAACTGACTCGAAGGCACCAAGAATATCCAACTCTTCTCTGCCCCACCTATTATCCTCCACATTTGAGCAGCACAATGGCCAAAATTCAGTTGGCATGGTTTCCCACTATTTACAGTTAGAGAAAACTTAAAATGAAATAAAATAACAAAGCAAACTTTTTTCCCAGCACATTATTTTTCAAAATTGAAAGAGCCTGGTGGCGCAGCAGCTTAAAGTGGTGTTAAAGTGACACCAGCTGCCTGCAATTACTGCAAGTTCAAATTTCACCAGGCTCAAGGTTGACTCAGCCTTCCATCCTTTCAAGGTAGATAAAATGAGGACCCAGATTGTGGGGGCAATAAGCTGACTTTGTACAAAAAAGAACACCACTTGGGGGAGGAGGCGAAAGCCTTACTAAGCAGGTATATACAAAAGTATGAAGGCTATTGCTTAACGCATTGTAAGCCGCCCTGAGTCTCCGGAGAAAGGCGGCATATAAATTAAATAAAAAAAAAAATACGGAAGTTCAATAAGCAGGTCATTTTATTTTCTCCAGACCCTTCCTTTCAAGCTGGCTGAATCTATTGCTTCAAGCTGCCACCATCAGCAGTTTATCTTTGTCCACCTTTTTCTATTCCTTAGCACTCAGGCATTTTGCTTGTTTATGTGTAAAATGCCATTATAACTATCACCCTACAACTGAATACCACAAGTCATCAATTTTTAATGCACCCTTATCTGGCACTCCGACAGAAAAAGGTGCTAAGAGAATCTTACAAAAGAGAAAATTGGTAGGGGGTCAGGGTCAGGAGTGTTGCATTAAAAAAAGAAGAAACAGAAAAAAAGTCTGTCTTGCATATCTGTTCAAAAACGATGCAAAGGAGCTTGGAAGACACAATGGATAATTTAACACAAGAGGTGCTAAAATTATTCATGGGCAAAGGCATTATTTGATGGTTCTATTAGTGCAGGTGTCAGCAACCTGCGGCTCCGGAGGTGCATGTGGCTCTTTCGCCCCCATGCTGTGGCTCCCTATCAGCTGAACCCACCACTGGCTGGCCCCACCCCTTGCCCTTTCCTTCCTGTTACTCCTCGCCTGGCCTGAGACAGATAAGACAGAGACAGAGACAGAGACAGAAATACCTGTTTCCCACAGAAAACACTGGGAGCCACAAAACCTGGGTAGTTGTGGCTGGGGGGGTGTCATGTGACTGAGTGGGAGTGAGTGATGTCTAGCTGGCCACACCCACCCAGGTTTTGTGGCTCCTGGTGTTTTCTTTTCTGTGAGAAATGGCTCCAAATGGCTCTTTGAATGTTTAAGGTTGCAGACCCCTGTGTTAGTGTAAGGAAGAGGACACCTGAGCCAAAATGATGGTTTGGTTTCTTGTATGTTGAACCCTCTCCCACTTTGGGTGATTTTCCACACAGATAAAAATCCTACATTTGGTTTGTGATACTTTTGTCCAAGTTTATGACTTTCTTACTTTTCAAAGTCTTGAACTCTTCTTAAACAGCTAGTCATATTTTTTTTATCACAAATATACTAGCTAGCTAGTCTACAACGTTCTTCCAATATAGCTAACATCATGAAATTTCTACTGTTTAATAAAATTGTCTCTCAGAATTCCCAAGAGTTTATTGGTGGTTAATGAACTGATGGATGTCTTCCTGGAAATGAGCTTCATCAATTTAACAGGGTAAGAAAATATATGGAAGAGAAATGAGGAATCTCTAACTCATGGACCTAATCTGGCTTTCTAAGATAGTCAGCCTGGCCCATTAAATAGTTGACTATTTAGGAACCTGTATGTAAAAGCACTTCTTGCACTTTCTAGTGGCACCTTCTGAGAAGGTGAAATGACATTATCGGGGTGCATTTTAGACGGCATGTCTGCAACAAACTGGGACAAGATTTATTTTTAGCTGCCATTATATGTTTCTAAATTGTTCATTGTGTAATTTCCTGACAATGGGAACAATTAATCAGTGAAATGGTTTGCCTCCGGAGGTTGTGAGGTGCTCCATCACTGGAAGTTTTAAAGAAGAGATTAAACAGCTATTTGTCCAGGATGTTATAGGGCAGTGGTGGCGAACCTTTTAGACACCGAGTGCCCAAACTGAGCGCGCACATGCCCAAACTGAAAGGTGTGACTGCGTGGACATGCGTGTGCACAGGCATGTGTGCACATGCACGGACATGTGCGGACATGCACGTATGTAGACATGCACACATGTGCAGCAGAGACCCCAAGACTGGCTGGCGGGAAGTGGGGCATCCCAACGCCAACAGCACGGCAAGTGCTAAGATTTTTTTTCTTTCATGAGCTTCTATTTTGTCATTTGCAGGGAAACAGAAGCTCACAAAAGAAATGCCATGGAGATCTGACCTGGGGTGCTGGCACACGTGCCAGCAGAGAGGGCTATGTGTGCCACCTCTGGTACACGCGCCATAGGTTCGCCATCACAGTTATAGGGTCTTTTACCTGAGCAGAGGGTTAGACTAGAAGACCTCCAAGGTTATTTCTAACTTTGTTATTCTGTTTTCTAATGCCTCTTTAATGTGGCATTAGTCTTCCAGAACCTTACAGTAATACAACTTCATTATGTGCCTTCATTGTAACACTGCTAGAGGGGGAAGCTACACAGTGACATTACTATGGATGATGAAATGCCACAAAAGCATATTCTGTGCTTTGCTAGCTTGCAAAAAACAGGCCAGCTAAGCTTAGCTGCCTCGTTTTATGTTGGTAATGACTAATTACCAGCCAAGAGTAGGGCAGCAGCTTTTGGCCTGTGCCTTGTTGGCAAGGAAAAATTAAAGTGCCCTTTTGCTCCTCTCCTTGGATCTTGCTTTAAATTTCCTGGACAATAAATTATGTTGGTTGTCTGTAGTATGGAAGTACTTAGTTTGAGAGACCGAATGAAGGCCCTCCAAAGTCTTGGATGTAGCCTCCAGAAACTTTTCTAAAAGGCACCCAATTTGATCAGTAGGCTAATGAACTTTGACAACAAAGTAAACAAACAAAGTGGCTCTCAAACTTTGAGGCTGGGTAATTACTTCTATCCTCATGTCCTGATATAAGGTAGCTACATACCTCTTACCCCCATCCCCCCACTTTTTAAGTCAGTATTAACTCTTGGCAAATACTGCCAAGAGTCAGTATTAACTCTTGGACATGTCCCAGCAGTATTCTTGGTAAAGTTTTTTGGAAGTAGTTTGCCATGGCCTCCTTCCTATAACAGAGAGGGAGGGAGAGAGGGAGAGAGAGAGACCCAAAATCACCCAGTTCAGTTTCAGTTTAAGGTAGAACTAGAATTCACAGTCTCCCAGTTTCTAACCTAATACTTTCACCACTACACCAAACTAGCTCTCCTACCTACTGTTAAGGATATTGTTGCTGTGTTTACAGCTAGCAGAGTAAAGTGCACAGAGAAACGTTGCTGAGAGCAATGAGATAAAGATACGTGCAAACTTGTGTTATCAAAAGTTTTCTTTATAGTGGAAAATAACCAATCTCGTAGTCTTCTAAACAGTCCAAGTCTTTACCGGTTAAATCCAAAAGGCTTCTTACCAAACAAACAGTAGTTGGTTCACTCTGGTTCACAAATCCTGTATGGTAGCAGATCCACCCACACGATGATAGCAGCTTATCATCAACTGAATACATTACAGTACCTTTCTTAAATACGTTGCTAAATTACACCTAATTATAGCATGACTCAGCATTACAGCATGATGCAGCATTAAAACTTAAAGTCACACAACACAAATATTGCCTGGACAATCTGTTAGGCCCAAATCATATCCTAACACCTACTTCAAATAACTGTCTTTTTTTCTCCAAACATCGAAATACCTTTTGCAGTTCCAACGTGCTTTAAAGGAGGAGAGATGATGTCCCCTTGGATGAAAATCTAGGTTGTTTTTCTTTTAAGTTTTATACGTTACAAAATGTTGAAATGTGCACGTTAGCAGCACAGCAAAGCAAAGCAATCATAATACATGACTGAAGTGGATTCTTTGCTTTTTTTCCTTTCATTTTCCCTCCCTTTTGATTTCAAGGCCAAAACAAAGGGGAAAAAAAGTTAAAAATTCTGCCAAAATCTCTTTCTAGCCCCAGGTTCCCTCATTAATTGAAAGTAGGATCCACTTCAAAGTGTCTCCCTGTGCACTCAATGGCATCCAACCAGTGTTTCTCACAGCTACAAATTTCTCTCTCAGTTGTGTGCTTGGATGAATTTGGGGCTTCACTGAAGCAGAATTCCCACCAGAAGAGTCACAATAAGGCCCTTTCTTTTCACGATCACCAAGGCCTGCCAGAAAAATATTCAAGAGGAGTATTTGGAGGATTGCAGAGTCTTTCATTTGCATCTCCCCTCTGGCAATAGCAAAAGGTGGTGTTGCATGGCTTCTGTGACAGAATGAAAATACATGGTTTCTGCACAGAAATGATAATTTTAAAAAATCCATGCAGATGAGTTTCATTTGCTTGAGAGTCTACAATCAACAGGGCTAGGTCTGAAGAGCCCCGGTTCCACAGTAGTAAGAATACAGTATTGCAGGCAAAGCAGGGGTGGGATTAAAAAAAAAATAGCAACCAGTTCTCTGCCTCATTGCTGGGTGGGAGTGGCCCTGGTGGGCGTGGCCTACTCGGCTTCCTGCACCACGGTGGGGGTGGGGGTGTTTTTGCCCTCCCCAGGCTCTGGAGGCTTTCAGCCTCCAGAGGGATGAAAATGGCCTCCCCTGGGCTCTGGAGACCCTCTGGATGCCCTCCAGAGGCCGGAAACAGGCCCATTTCCAGACTTCTGGGAGGCCCATTTTTCACCCTCCCCAGGCTCCAGAGGCTTTGCTCAAGCCTCTGGGAGGGCAAAAACGGCATCCCCCGGGCTCTGGGGGCTCTCCAGACGCCCTCCAGATGCCAGAAATGGGCCCATTTCCAGACCTCCGGAACTTCCAGGAGGCCCATTTTTCACCCTCCCAGAGTGTCCATGCAGGCCCTGCACTTACCTGGCATCCAAAACTGGCCACGTGGAGACTCCTGGGGCGGGTTGGGGCCAGCCAGTCCTTGAAACTACCAGTTCAGTGAATCAGCGATGTAAAATTCACATCTGGTTCACCCGAACCAGTCCAAACTGGCTGAATCCCACCCCTGAGGCAAAGTCTGCCCACTGCCTGGAGTTCGATCCTCATAGGGCTCTAGGTTGACTCAGTCTTCCATCCTTCTGAGGTCAGTATAATGAGGACACAGATTGTTGGAGGCAAATTGTTGGCAATTGTAAACCACTTGGAGAGTATTGTAAAGCATGGTGGGGTGGTATATTAGTCTAAGTGCTATTGCTTTTTCTAAGATGGTACTCGAACCATCTAACCTACTTTACAATGAAATCCTCAGCTCCAGAAAAAGCTACAGGTTAACTCAGAGAAGTGGGAAAAACCTGAGCTCTTACAAAAAAGATGTTTGAATCCTGGGAAACTAAAAAGCATGAGAAAGGATCTTAAAATCACTCTTTTGTGACCACGTTAGGCATAATACACCTACTTGCAACCCCTACTTGCAATCCTCAACTTGCATCCCCCTTTGGGACCAGAATTTCTGTTGCTTAAGTAAGACAGTTGTTAAGTGAGTCAGATCTGATTTTATCACATTTTGGAAACTCTTGAAGATTATGTCATTTTGGTGAGCCTTCCCCTGAGAAGTTTGGACTGGGAATTGCCCTCTTTTTATACAGTATTGTCTCCTTTGTATTGTTGTAGTGCTATTATTTTTGTTTGTATGAGATACATTTTATATTGTATTTTTCTATATAAGCAGCTGAGAGTCACTTTGATTGCGGTAGTATTTTAAATAAGTAAATAATGAACCCTATTCTTGAACTGTTACACTAAATTTTCTTCTTTGATTAAGTCCTGCCCCCATTGTGCCAACTGTTGCCTCCACATTGCTGTGGTGATATTTACTTGCTCATAAACTTCATTCTGACTTTAGAAAATTCCAGCTGGTCACTAAGCACAGTATCCACCCCCCTTTTCATCCCCCCTGTAAAACATTTAATGGAATAAAATGCATCTTCCTCCCTCTCTCCCTCCCTCCCTCTTTCCTTCCTTCCTTTCTTCCTTCCTTCCTTCCTTCCTTCCTTCCTCCCTCCCTCCCTCCCTCCCCCTTCCTTGAAATGCTGCAGTAGTATTTCCAAATGTATTTCAAAGGTGGAGTCTTATGATGGATAGTAAATCAAGGATAACTTGAGGGGTCAATCTGCCTTTAGTGAATTTAAGAAGTAACCTACTCCAAATTGCCTTGATCTGTGTCTCATTCAGGCCTTGACATGAGTGAAAGCACAATCCTTTATACGCTAGTGAAATAGTTGGAAATGTATAGTTGTTACTCATAGGGATGAGATTCATATCTTGCCTAGCAAAAACCTGCATATTTTTTTTTTAAATCAGCACTCACTGAATGTGACTTTTAATATGTTTGCTGTGGTGATATTTACTTGTCTGGGTACTGAAACTAAGTGGGTTTATATCTGGTCAGTACTTGGATAAGAAATTATCAGGCCATGCCACAGAAGTGGTATGCAAGATTGGGAAGTCAGAAAATGTCCAAGAAGAGGCTAATTTTTAGATTATTTCCAAGAAAGCTGCACAACTGTGTCCACATAGACACTAGGAGTCAAGCTCAGTTTTTCTAAAAATTGTACTGTAGCAGCAATTTTGAAAATACTTTCAAGTTTTCTAGTTGGGCATCGCTTATATAATAAAAATCTGTACTGTGCCTACTTGCTCACAGTGTCAGTTGAAAGAACAATATAATAGTTGGGGGAATGATATTATTATGCACCTCCTTCTACTTTCCAATTCAATGGCCCTATGAAAAGCTAAATGTGCCTATCTGCACATTTCTCCACTCTTCCGAATCCTAGTCAACTGCTGAGTAGAAAAAACAAAAATAGCCACTTGCTGAATAAAACTGCATGGAAGGTAGTATAGGGATTCAGATGGCTCTTGTGTTGCCCATAAATGTCTTTAGTAAGGGTGATCAGAATGATAGAGTCCTAATTTGTTGGTTTGCTTGTTTTCCTTTCCTGTTCATTTGCATAAGAATGTTACACATCAACTGTTTTTTATGTTTTGTTCTATGATTGTCGTCAAAAATCCGTTTTTCATCTTCTTGGAAATATTTCATAGGCATTGTCTATAAATACTTTTAATAAACCAAAAGAATAAAATGAACAAAGATGAAGGTCATCGGAATCTAGGCATCAAAATATGAATCTGGGTCCAATTTCTGTGAAGGTTTTTATCAGTGACGAATGTCATTTTTCTTTAGGCAAGTTGATTAAGGAAAGGGACTTAAAAGACCTCATGACCGCAAACTGTTCACTTAGTGTCTAGGTATCAGCCCGAAGTTAAGTATGTTTAGATACATAATAATATATGATCTAGCATTTTATAGAACTCAATTTGGTACTGTCATAATTTGTAGGATCGAATACAGTTCAGTCACCATGACGGCCTGGACTGGATCCTGCAACATTGTCCTGGGACACGTATATTCACCATCATTCAAGTCACAATTTGGATAGTAAAGCTATTGTAATGTTAGCCCTGTGTTTCAGAGAATTTAGAGAATTTGGAGAGCTGTTTGTTGAAAGCCATCTGGGGAGCTCATCCAGTCAAGTATGTCATGATAACCCAGACTTTCCATAAGTAGTTCTTACCATATTTGACTCAATATAGGAAATTTCCTATGTTGAAGATTGTGTAATTAAAAGAAAAAATCACTGGCTAATTTGGAGAGAACTTTCTTCTTGATTTTAAATTAAATCATAGAAGATCCCCCACTTCATGTCAAGTCAAGGGAGTGTGGCAGTGGTGAAATTCAATTTTTTTTTTACTACCAGTTCTGTGGGTGTGGCTTGGTGGGCATGGCAGGGGAAGAATGCTGCAAAATCCCCATTCCCACCCCACTCTGGGACCAGCCAGAGATGGTATTTGCCAGTTCTCTGAACTACTCAAAATTTCTGCTACCAGTTCTCCAGAACCTGTCAGAACCTGCTGGATTTCACCCCTGGAGTGTGGCCTGATGATCTGTAGCTGTCTCTTACATAACCTTGTCCCCTAAATAGCACTTTAGCAATAGCACTTAGACTTATATACTGCTTCACAGTGCTTTACAGTCCTCTCTAAGCAGTTTACAGAGTCAGCATATTGCCCTCAACAATCTGGATCCTCATTTTACCCACCTCAGAAGGATGGAAGGCTGAGTCAAGGTGAGACTTGAATTGCCGAACTGCTGGCTCTTGGCAGTCAGCAGACTTAGCCGGCAATACTGCAATCTGCATCCTAACCACTGCACCACCACGGCTCTTCCAGGATACTCTGACTTTCCTTGCCCTTTTTAAAATTACTTTTGACTGTTCTATCAAACCTTTGGGCTTAATTGTGTGTGAGTTCATTTTAGGTGACGTAATCAACATTACTTCCTCCTGTTTTATTATATGTATTCTCTAACTTTGCAAACTGCTTTGGAATCCCATGGAAATGAGCAGGGCATAAAACTCAACCACCCAACCTACTAATCAACTAACCAACCAACCAACCAACCAACCAACCAACCAACCAACCAACCAACCAGCAAATGTAGTAACTATGTAAGTGCAATATTTTTCCATCTGTTTTAATCAAAACCGGTCACCCGGACTGCATTTGATTTTACAGATCCCAAAAGGAGTTTCCCAATGTGACAGCTTGCATTGCTCTTCATGAGATTTGTCCTTGAGAATGTTGCAGTGGACTGGATTGTAAATCTCTTCCAAGGAATAATTTTGGGATCTTACATTAGATTGATCACATAGGTGCGCCCTTCATCTCAACTCCCTTTGACATATTGCAGATGCACCTGAAAGTTTAGCAGGACCGGATTTAGTCAATATTTGGATTGGGGGGTGGGGGGAACCACCTGGGAATTTCAAGGCTGTTGGACTAAATGAAAGAAACTACTTGTAAGATACTTCTGTAACTTTACTAAGATAAATGAACGGATGCAATTAGAGCAGCAAAACTGGATTCCAAGTCATCTGGACTACTATTTGATAGTACTGCTCTATGCTGCAGTAGTGATGCTACACTTGGAATATTGTGTCCAGTTCTGATCACAATACAAAAAAAGATACTGAAGCCCTAGAAAAAGTTCAGAGAAGAGCAACAAAGATGATAAGGGTTAGGGTTAGGGATGCTAAAAGGCTAAGGCAGGTCAATAACAAAGATTAGGCTTAAGGGTGACATTATAGCCATGCCATATATTAAGAGCTGTCACAGAGAAGAAGGAATCATGAATGAAGACCAATATATGTGTCCAGAATAATGTTGCAGGATCTAATTTGGATCAGTCACATGGACCAGAAATTTTGTTTTCCAAGCTTTTGGATTCATGCTGGAGCTTCAGGGAACTTCTCTCTAGCAGAATGTGTGCTGTTATTTATGTGTTATTTATAGTGCCTGTTGTAAGTAGCTTTTTAGATGTTGATTGAGGTGTGCTGATGACTGATTTTTAAATCATTAGCTGTCATTTGCTTGTACTTCCTAGTCCTCACCTTTTAAGTGCTTGATAGGCTGTTAGTAAATGAGAATGCCTGTTGACTGATGAGGGACCAGTTTCCCAGGCTTCAATCACTTCCCTGGCTGTTTTTGTGCCTGTTCATCCAACAATCTTGGTAGCTGCAAAATTGAATGTGTGCCCGTGTTCATTGCAATGTGAGGCTAGCAATGAGTTTTGGTCTCCTCATCTGACTGCTTGTTTGTGTCAATTTATTCTCCAAAGCATCTGAAGGCAGGTCAAGAGGCAATGGGTGGAAGATAGTCAAATAGAGATTCAGCCTGGAACTACCGGTAAGAAGAAATTTCCTGAAAGTGAGAACAATTACCATATTTTTCAGAGTATAAGATGCTCCAGACTGTAAGATGCACCTACCTATTTTAGTGAGGAAAACAAGCAAAAGAAATCTGCCTCTGCCTCTGCCTCCCAGGAATCTTGCTTCATTGCAGCAAACAGCAAATAGCCCGCTTAATTTCATTTTCGTTTTCAGCATAGTTTGATTAGCATAAAATAAATAAATAAATCTGCTCCCAGCAATGTACCTCCTTGTAGCAAGCAGCAGAGGTCCAAGCATCAATAGGCAATGGCAATCCCTGCAGCCTGAAACAGCTGAGAGTTGGGAGGCTGATCCACCTGACAATCAACTTGTGCTAATTAGGCTGTGCTGAAGCTGAAATGGGCTGTTTCTTCTTGCTGCTTGTTGCAAGGAGGTAAATTGCTGGGAGGCAGAGGCCAAAGGGTGAGGGCCAGTAGGTGTTTGGGGCGACATTCGGTGTATAAGATGCACCCAAATTTTCACCCCCTTTTAAAGGAGAAAAAGGTGCATCTTATACTCTGAAAAAATTTGGTAGTTAATGGAATAGCTTGCCTCCTGGATTTGTGGATGCTTTATGGTTGGAGATTTTCAAGAAAAGATTGAACAACTATTTGTCCAGGATGGTGTAAGGACTTCTTCCTTGGGTAGAGGGTTGGATTAGAAGGCCTCCAAGATCTCTTCCAGCCCTATGATTCTATAATTAAAAGGTAGAAAGCAGCAGAGCAACAATTTTTTGAGAGTTGGCGTCCTCCAGCATTTGATTCACTGTTTGGCCGTCCTGATGGTGGATTTATCCCTAGACTGATCAAACTCCAGAAGAGTAATTATCATTTCTCTACATAGCAGATAAGTGTCACAGGAAGCAACTCAGACCAAGAGGGAAAATTCAGCAGAAAAAGAATAAGGCCACACCCCATCATGGTGATTCCCCCCATCTAAATATCCCCCCGACACACACTATTATAGGTATGTGTGAAATGTTTGCAAGAAAACAAACAAACTCAGAAAGCACCAAGGACTCCAAAATTCAACCCTGAGCTACAAATATTCTCTTCTATCAGCACCTTTGCCCTCTGTGGCAAACTATCCCCCTTAACCATCTCTGCTGAATAAAAGATGGATGCAGATCAGTGAGCCATTATGCGACAGACAACCTGCTCTGAGAGCTAGTCATCATTGCATCTTTTTTGTTGGGGCTTTGTTGAAAGAGGCAATTACCATTCTTAGAGGGATGGATCTAAACCTTCTTCTGAAAAGCTAGAACAATTACATCGCATGAAGCACTGGCTTCCTCCAAGATAGCTGCCTTTGCTTCACCAGAAACTTGAATTGTTCAGCTCATACATCTCTTTTGTGTGCAGTTTGGGATTGGCTGCCCTTTTCAATTGATTGCAGAATGCTCCAGATTGGGTGGGAGGAGATCTTTTTGTCAAAGCTGGTGTTGTAATTCGAGTCTTCTATACTCAGGAGATCAAAATCTTCCTTTTACTACTCCTGTTCCTTTGATCTGAGCAGTAACTAACTAGGCGTTCAGACATGCTTCATTTTCCACTCCTATTTGGTTCTTCTTCTTCTTCTTTTTGATTCTTCAAAAAACAATTACTTGGATTCTTTTCACTAAGGAGTGAAAAGAATCCAAGGGAGAGGGATTTGCCTACCTCTTGAAACTGCACTGAGAGCAATTACCCATATTTTAAATCTAGCTATCCTTGTGCCACAATTCAGAACTAGAAGGCTGTTGGATAATTTCGGTAATAAGTTTGGAAGGCACCACCAATTCCACCATATTTTGCTAGGCAGAATGTGTGAGACTTACATTAAATCAAAGAACTGTGGGAAAGGTTAGTCTAAACCAGGGGTGTCAAACTCAAGGCCCCGGGGCCAGATCTGGCTCATGGGGTGCTTAGATCTGGCCTGCATGGCCGCCCTAGAAACTGGCCTCCTGCCACCCTCTGCCAGCAAAAATGGAGCTCAAGGGGGGCTGCATGCACCTCCCCTGAGCTCCATTTTCACTGGTGGAGGGCAACAGGAGGCTGTCCTGGCTGAAAATGGAGCTCAGGATCCTGTTTTTGCTGACAAAGTGCTTGGGCCACCATGGACACCCCCAACACAAGTGACATCAAGCTGGTCATGCCCACCCTGGCCATGCCCACCCTGCCCCCAAGGTCAAACACAACCCTGATGTGGCCCTCAATGAAATTGAGTTTGACACCCCTGGTCTAAAAACTGATTCTTCTGGATTATTCCTAGAGACCTGAGTTGTCACACACCTAGGCTATCAATCTGAACAATCTGCTGATCTTTTTTTTTCTTCTTCTTCATTACTTTTGCTAGCTCAGTTTGAATGCTCTCTAGTGTGAGGATGGGAAAAGATTTGATGTCAGTATCTTTTGACAACCATACATGACCACTTCATTTCACAAATTCACAACAGTGAGAAATACAAAAGTCTCTTTGGACATTCATCATTCTACTTATGCAGGGGAGACCAGAATATGCACTGTGGCACTTCAGTGCTGACGTCCTAGTGCTGACAGGGGATATCTGAGCAAAGGCCATAAACGTATTTTACCTATTACATTGACAGTATTCATTACAATCAGATCAGTGGTGGGTTTCAAAATTTTTTACTACCGGTTCTGTGGGTGTGGCTTGGTGGGCGTGGCATGGCTTGGTAGGGGGTGTTGGTGGGCGTGGCTTGGTGGACATGGCAGGGGAAGGATATTGCAAAATCTCCATTTCCTCCCGATCAGCTGGGACTTGGGTGGCAGAGAATAGATAGGTTGGGGCCAGTCAGAATTTTTACTACTGGTTCTCCGTATTACTTAAAATTTCTGCTACCGGTTCTCCAGAACTGGTCAGAACCTGCTGAAACCCACCTCTGAATCAGATATTGTACATAATTACATGACAGGTGCAATTCTACTCATTTGATGTGGTGGCAGCTTCTGTTCAGGCCTTCCAGTTCCACAGGAAGTCTAAGTATGAGGAGATCAGAATCAAAACATAGTTCTATTTCCCTTTTGGGATTACGCGTAGTCCTTGACATATGACCCTTTGCTTAACGATGGTTTGAATTAATGATGGCCTCAGAAAGGGTGCTTTATGGTCAGAAAAGCTCTTCCAACCATTGCAATATCTTACACACCTACACTCATGGTCACGTGATTGCAATCAAGTGTTTGGCAACATCTTTGCACTCACAATCAATTGCCAAGAACCCACAATCATGTGATCATCGTTTGCAACCTTCTATGCCCTGGTGGTGCAGTGATTAGAATGCAGTATTGAAGATAAACTCTGCCCACAGCCTGGAGTTCAAAAGCACTGTTGCCGCTGCTTTTCAAGTAGATTGAAAATGTGGTGGTTGAAAGAACTCCCTGCTGATGGTCTCCAGCTCTGTGCCTACTTTCACGGAGCTGAAATCCTTCGTGCCTGCTTATGCAGAGCTGAAATCCTTTGGCGGGAGCTCTTTTAGCTAGCACCCAGAGATAAGAAGAGGGAGCTGAAATCCAGGCAGGATTTTCATCCCCCGAGCAGAAAGGCAGTGCAGTAAGGTAACGAGTGGAGGGTGCCCCTGGAGGGTAAGAAAGCCAGGCACATGTGGCATACAAAATTGTCCTCACTCAGAGGATGAAAATCCTGCTTAGATTTTAGCAAGAGGATTTTCAGCTCCTGAGCAAAATAATATTTGTGCAAGGTCTGTATTGGGCCTTCCAGTGTCTCCTTACTTGGGACTGCATCCACTTAACAACACACACAAAATCACTTATCAGTCACAACTGGGAATGTCAAGATTGTGGTCATTGTGTGAAGCAGTCACAGGACATCTCTTCTTGAGAGCCAGTCCTAATTGTCATCCTAAATTGAAGGATTACCTGTAAAATAAGTAATGGTTAAATAAAACTGTAATAAAACCAAATAAGCTATTGCCCACATAAAATACTTCACAATATCAATTCTAGCACCTGAGCATTAGGAAAAGTTTATGTTTTCCCCAGTGTAAATATCTATCAGAAAATTCTGCTTTTTAATAAACAAATTTAAGGTTGTTAGCCTGAAAAGGTGCTACCAGACTCGTTATTTCTGGACAATGTGTTCTGAAAGTGTAAATTTCCTCACGTCAGGATAAGTATAATCTATTTTTCCCAAACACCTGAGGTAAGAACTGAGATAAATGTTCCCACAGGCTCCAAGAAAATTCAGTTTATGAGAGTTATACAGTAGGTCCTGCTGCAGCCAAACCCACATAACTGTGTTTATAACGGTCCCATGCTCAATGAACAGAGGGGACCAACAGGTTAAGCAATAATTTTATTCAGCAATTATCATTGGTTCTGTTCTGCAGAAACAGATACCAGCATTACGATATTACTTACAATACAGTACTTACAATGTGTCTATTTCTCATTGGTTGCACTTTTTTAGAATTTTTGCACAAAGGCATTTGAATAAATATTTTTATTAAGGCCCCTGATGAGAATTGCAAATTTTATTTATTTATTTATTTATTTATTTATTTATTTATTTATTTATTTATTTATTTATTTATTTTTATTTATTTATTTGTTTATTTATTTATTTTATTTGTCAAGCATATATAACAGGTAAAAGTATAAACATAATTTGAACACATGAAAAGAGTAAGAGTAAAAAGGAATATTAGGACAGAGATGGTAGGCACGCTGGTGCACTTATGCACCCCCCTTACAGACCTCTTAGGAATGGGATGAGGTCAACAGTAGACAGTTTAAAGTTAAAGTTTTGGGGGTTTTGGGAAGAAACCACAGTCAGGTAGTGCATTTCAGGCATTGACCACTCTGTTACTGAAGTCATATTTTCAACTTCAGTAACAGTCATATCGAGTTTGGAGCAGTTTATCTTGAGTTTGTATCTGTTATTTGCTTGTGTATTGTTGTGGTTGAAGCTGAAGTAGTTATTGACAGGTAGGACATTGTGGCAGATAATTTTATGTACTACATTTAGGTCAGACCGAAGTCAGCATAGTTCTAAATTGTCTAAGCCCAATATTTGAAGTCTGGTGGAATAAGGTATTTTATTGCGGATAGAGGAATGGAGGATTCTTCTCGTAAAATATCTCTGGACTCTCTCAATTGTATTTATGTCCGATATGCAGTGCGGGTTCCAGACAGATGAGCTGTATTCGAGAATTGGTCTAGCAAATGTTTTGTATGCTCTAGTTCAGAGGTCACCAACATTTCAGACCTCAGGGAACACTAAATTCATAATTTTAAATCCCGCAGACCACTAATATGATCTGCCTAATGACTGGCTGGGTGGGCGTGGCTAGGTGGTAGCCAACTCCTTGCCTCCCCGCCCAGGCTCCTTAGGGCCCCAACAGGAAACAGTTGTTGGAGTTAAGCAGCCACCAGAAGAAAAAGTTGGCAAAACAGCTGGCTCGGTTCAAATTGGATCTGACCGAGAAGGAGGCTCAGCAGAAGCCTATGAGCATAGGCTTTCCAAGTAGAGGGAAGACCTGCAGAAGTGCAAGGCCTGGAGGCTCAGCAGGCTGAGATGGTCAGCCAGTTCCAGGCCATGAGGCCAGTCCCACTGGAACAAGGTCTTCCGGCTCTTTGTCACCAGCAACACTTCCCTCTAGCCTTCGCCCAAAGCCCCACACCAGGAGGCCAAAGCAGACCCCAAGTTGGAATTTATGCCCCCCTCTTATGCCCCCTTTTGTGACCCACACAAAAAGACCTCAAAGGGGGAGACTCTCTGCAGCAACACAAACATTCATTGCACATACCTGTCTCAGGGGCCCTAGTTTGAGAACACCTGATTTAGTGCAATATTAAAAATGCAAATATTTTTTCTGCGGACCACCAAAATTTTCTTGCGGACCACCAGTAGTCCACGGACCACCAGTTGGTGACTGCTGCTCTAGTTAGTAGTACAATATTACCAGAGAATATATAAATAGAAACATGTTAAAAATAAAGTAAAAACAAAACAAGATAAAATGCTGTAATTGGTGGTGGTTTCATCAGTGGACATTGATGTTGTTACTTAGCTGGGTAATGAAAATCCAGAGGTGGAATTCAGTTTATTTGGACCATTTTGGGCAAACCGGCAGCAGTGACTGTGGGTGGGCCCCCTTATCCACTCCAGCATATTTAGCTACATTTTTGAGGCCATGTGCATGCGTAAAAGGCACATATGTGAGCAAAGCGCATGCGCGGAAGGCCAGGCACATGCACGGAAGGTGTGCGCATGCATGGCAAACCGGTAGTAAGAATATGTGAAACCCACAGCTGGAAACATCTGCAAGAAAATAACAGGTTTAGAGAACACCAAGTTCAACACCATAGTTCAACCTGAGCTACAAATATTCTCTTCTATTGCTAAAACTCAAGGTGATGGATGCAGAAGCATGATCAAAGCCGAGCACCTTTGTACATGTGAGCAACATTGATGGATGTACAAAAGGGGTGCAGCTTTGATCATTCAGCTCTGATTGCCATTTTAATTTTTCTTTATACTTTTACCAATGCCCTGTGGCTGCTACTGCTTAGTTGTAATATCTAATTATGATGAGCAGCCACCACTGATAGCCTATCCACCATGAATCTCTTGAACCCTCTTTGAAGTCTAACTTAGTGGCTTCCATCATTTCATGTGAATCAAAGAAACATTGGGGCTGGTCTTACAACTTTGACAATAATTCACTATGATCATGCTCAGTGACTACATAGGACATGAACAGCGAGAAGATCAGCTCTTAGATCTACAAGTTTTCATGCTGGCTCTTTGGAAGCTTCGACCTCCAATGTTCTAACAGCTTAGTGAGGAACTGGAGCAAAGAGTGTGGTGGAATTCTTCATAAAAATAACAAAAGCTTGAAATGGGAAGATCTCTTCATAGCAGAAGAAAAAATCCAATAAGGACAGCAAGAAGAAAAGCAAGGAAAAGGCATAAATGATTTCGCTCAATTGCAAGATGAGATAGAAATAATTCAACAGTTCCAATTCACTTCTTGTTTTGTTTTGCTTTATTTTATTTTATTTTTTCAGTTTTCTTATCTGATACGATGAGGCCATCCCTGGTTCCCAAGGTCTGTGCTCTCACAAAATGGATACCTAAAACAGGGAATATATAAAACAATGGCTATATTTATTCTGGTGCAATTTTTTTAAAAAAACTTGGGGAAAATCAATGTGCTGACAATATGAAAGAAACTAAAATTATCTGTGTTGTATTTGTATTCTGGGATTATAGCCAAAGGAGTATTAAAAACAAAAAGGGGCGGGAGGGAGGGGGGGCTTCTTTCAAGATAAAAATGCTGATTTGGAGAGAAAGGGAAAGAAGGGTGGAAAAATATGCCATTCTAATGAAAATATGTTCAGCTGTAGCTCATTTTCTTTTTAGAACAAGACATTCGCATAAACATGATTAGAATTAATTAATCCTGATGTTGATAGAGCAAAAAAACAAAAACAAAAAAACAAAAACAAAAAGTAAAACAAGACAGGACAGATTCCTCAGTAATATTAGGAGCAGTTTTAAATTTGGAGAGGCAGAAAAGAATAAGCAATGGAGGACGTGCTGAAATAACTCAACTTAATGATAAATAATTATATATTTATAATTTATTACATTAATGTATTATATGACTCTTCTTTTATTAGTTTTATTGTTTTTATTTCAGGTTTTACATTCTGTAAGCTGCCTTGAGTTGCCATGTGCGAATAGGCAGCAATATAAATTCCCTAAGTAAATAAATTCCCTAAATAAATAAATATTAAGAACTGTGGTAGTTTGGAATCTAGAAGGATATCTTCTCTTTTCAATTTAATTTAATTTCAAGATGTTGAAATTAAGGTGCCAAAAATCTCCTCGGAGTGAATACAAATGTTGTCTTAGCATGCAGACTCTGAGAGTTATATAAAATGGGCAGGGGGAAGGAACTCACCCTTTCCCCCAAAAATTTTGTTCTATTTGCTACTTTCTGGGAAAATCTGGGAAGCAAAGTGAGATTTCTTTCCTCTTTACATAACTAATTTACAGAATTTCAAATCCTAAACTGGACTCAATGTAGCGAGGAGTCTGTCCTATCCTGTTTTATTTTATTTTACTTTTTATTTTACTTTACCAATCAAGTAGCACTCAAACATCTCTGCATCTATATTATTTTAACCTCTGAATGGACATTTCTCAAAAATGTGGTTTTCTATTCCACATTTATCATTTTATTCTCAGAAAGCATGATTATCAGGGTTCCAAGTAACAACCCCAATGAAAGAAAACTCCAAGGCCTCTATTTCTTCAAAGTTACTTTTTATTAGAGATGTCATATTGACACATCTGGGAAAACCCGAATCTGAGAGCTTCCAGGTTTTCCTCACTCAAAAGAAAAGATTCCTCTGAAACTGAAGTTGCCTCCCAGTCACCTCATGGCAGCTGCAGGGCAAAGCGGCCTTGACTTTCTAGAAAGAATGTTATTTTGACTACGTATCATCCACACTCCATACAATCCCTCCTCCTATTTTCCCACAGTAGAAATTGTGGCAGGCCTGAAGGCTCCAAAAGTAAAAGATGGCTTCCAGACAACGACAACATTTTAATTCACTTTCAGGGGATTGTAGCACCTTAATCCCAATATCGTGAATAAAATCAAATTGAGAAAAGAAGACATACTTGTAAGGTTACAGAATACTACAGTTCTTAATGCTTAACAGAAAAAAACATGAGAATGTATTTTAATTTTTTTTATGGGAGACGTTTTGGTTTTACTTTCATAATGTAGATGGCAGCTCCTGCAACTATTCCTTTCTATTAAGTACATTCTTGGCACTCAGAAGCCTCTCTGACAGCCATATGTCTTTGTCTGAAAAAATCCATTAGGAGGGGTGCCTTGATGAAGACTTCCAGTGGATCTCTTGGAAATCTGGGAAGCCAAGGAAATCACTAACGAGCGGATTATACACTGAAGGTGGAAATATTCACAGATATGCCATCATTGTCTCATTACTGAAGAGTGTTGCGGTTAGAATATAATCAAAGATTTCTTCTAATCTAAAAAAAAAAAACACATTAAGAAAATAGAATGAAAATCAGTTGGGGAAATGTGTGAAAACAATGTTTTGCCAGCATTAAAATAAATCAGAAAATTTTTGCAACAGGAAAAGATACTATCTCCAATCAACAATAATGTCAGGATGATTTCCTTCCTCCCTCCCTCCCTGCCTCCTTCCCTCCCTTCCTCTTTCCATTATTGTCTGTTCATGGTTATAATGGAAATATTGCCATCAATCCAAGGGCATCCATGGAGGTGCCAGGTGGTAATCAAGCAAACAGGCTGGATTTATACAATATGCTCAGCACAAAAAAAGCTAATAAGGTTAACACTAACAAGCTTAGAATACTATGTCAATGTAGTCACAATGGCTTTAATTGATCTGCCTAAGTGGGTTGTATGAATATAGCTATTTTCTGTGCTTCCTGTGCTCCCAGACTCACAAATGGCTGACTTGGATCTTACAAAAGTTAAGGAAGCACAAAAATGTAATCCTGGGCAGGAGCAACAGCAGTCCTGTTCTGAATGAGTAAGCATTATCCTCTAAGATCAAAAAGCAATATCAGAAAATCCTTTCCACAACACCTGTACAAACTCTTTCTTCTTGCTCACCATCTGTCAGGTTATTCTAGCAACAGTATCCACCTGAGCCTGGACTTTTAACAATTTTCTTCCCAACCTGTCATTCCTGTGCATAAGTGAAAGGAAGTTTCCTAGAATCAACTTATTGCCTGACATCAGACCCTCCAAAGCTTCTGGGCTTGTGTTGACGTTTCTCAGAGTTTTGGTGCTGAGGGTCTTCAATCTTCTTGCCTTTGGTAGTTGTGGTGGACTCTGGAGTAACCTGAGAATTCATTCCCATCATACCTGTCTACCAGGGGTGGGTTCTACTTACCTTTACTACCAGTTCGCAATGGGGTCGCGCACACGCTCTTTTGCGCATGTCATTCTGATGACATCAGGGTTAGTGGCAGAGCCTCCCACCAGTTTTACTACTGGTTCTAGAGAACTGGTGCGAACTGGGGGCAACCCACCACTGCTGTCCACCATCATTTATTTATTATTTATTTATTAAACAAATGTATATAGCCACCAAACGAGGGGTGGGATTCTACTGGTTTGGACTGGTTCAGGCGAACCGGTAACTCCAACGATCAGCTGGGAGTGAGCTGGTTTGCTCCAATGAGCAGATGGGCTTGCCCGCCCCTACGCTTTACTGACCTATATCTTCTCAGCTGATTTGCACGGCAGAGTGGATTGCCGCACCTCAGCTGTGTTACTTCCCAGCAGTAACGCAGAAGGTAAGTTTTTGTAAAACTGCACATGTGCAAAGCATGCGGTCACCGAAACAGTTGCTAAACCGGAAGGATCCCACCACTGCACCAAACTCACACATAGGTGACTCTGGCTGGCTTTCAAAATGTAAACACAAAATAAAATAAAATCCACCATGTAGGAAAACCCCATTAAAAATAAAATCCCCTTACCACACATGCAGCAACAACACAATCAAATCAACCACCTGAACAGCTCTCCATCTCCATTTATGGTCCCCAGGCTTGTTGACAAAGACACTTTTTAGGGCTTTTTTGAGAAGCAGAAGGGTAGGGTCCAACTGTACCTTGGGGGAAATAATGTTCCATAAAGAAGGGGCCACCACTGAGAAGGGCCTTTTTTGTGGACAACTATCCCAAATTGATGGGACCTGTAAAATGCTCTGCCTTCCCATCCTGGTGGGGTCCTTCAAATAACCTCATCTGTACCCATTAAATTGTTTCCATCATAGTGCATAATAAAGGATGGATCACCCAGTGTCCTATTTTCCATGTCTAAACTGTTCCAATTCTAAGAGCTGAGGTGGCACAGTGGTTAGACTGCAATACTGCAGGCTACTTTAGCTGACTGCTAGCCGCAGTTCGGCAGTTCAAATCTCACCGGCTCAAGGTTGACTCAGCGTTTCATCTTTCCGATGTAGGTAAAATGAAGACCCAGATGGTTGGGGGCAATAGGCTGACTTTATAAACTGCTTAGAGTGGGCTGTAAAAGCACTATGAAGTGGTATATAAATCTAAGTGCTATTGCTATTGTTATATAAAGGGGAGATAGCTGGAACAACCAAAGCTCACTCCCTTTGAGCCTATTCATGCTAATTACATACAATATTGGCTAATCAGGGAACTCCTGTTTCTTTTAATATAGATAGGTCTACAGCTAATGTAGAATAGTGTTTTACAAACTTGTCAATTTTAAGATACGTGGACTTTTAACTCTCAAGATTCTGAATCCCTGTTTGCTGGCCGGGGCTGAAGTCCACATGTCTTAAAGTTGTCAGGTTTAAAAAATACTAATGTAGGTCCTTCATATTAAGTCCTCTGACCTTTTATCCTTTGCCTGATGTTCTCTTTGCTTTTGCCTATTTTTTTGCACCATTTTTCTCTAATTAACTGTTTTGTTTATGTTTGCTGCATTTCTTTCTATTTTCTATTTTCTTTCTTTCTTTCTTTCTTTCTTTCTTTCTTTCTTTCTTTCTTTCTTTCTTTCTTTCTTTCTTTCTTTCTTTCTTAAATCAAGCTATATTTCTTTTAGTTGTGCTGAGTAGCATGAAGGCTTGCTCTGACCTGGCTAGATAGTTCAGTGGGAGTATGCTGAATGTACACAAAAATTGAAATTCCCACTGTAATTTTCTGACAAAAATGATATGAGCCAGCAATCCTCTTTGGTTGCCCTGACTGTAGAAAAAGCTGCTTCTGAGATAAGGTTTGCTGTTGGCATTCCAGAAAGCTCTAAAGAGCTTCCTTTTCAAATGAGCTTTCAAATCTAAGCTGCTATTATGCCATTTTCTTTTCTGTCTCATAGGTCTGAATATGTTGCGCTTTATCAGGAATGGTTATTTTACATTTTACTCTTAACTGCATGATCAGTTGATTAGGTTGAAATATCAAAGGTGGAATACCAAAATAATAACAGTCCCAGCAAATTATATCCTCCTGCCTTGACAGACTTCTTGCATTAATTTCTCTCAGCCTTGAATGTGGGAGAAATCTACAAACCATTACTTTAATAAGTAGTGGTTTGCTTTTAGGTTCTCGGTTCCCAAACTTGGCTTCTTCAGTCCCCTTCCGTGCCACTTCAATATGCAGCTCTAAACCAGCATTTTTGAAATTAGTCCATCAAGCATCAGCAATCAGGAAATCCAGTCAGTTCAAGTGAATATAAAGGTTTATTGCAAGATTAAGGTCTCTACAAGAATCTGAACTGTTAACCATCAAAGCAAATTAGCGGTAGATAAGAGTCAGTGGAATTCAAGTTAGGCTGGACTTAGCTATCTTGTGGGCATAAAGAGATTCAAGACTAATGATGTATTTAACCCCTCCCTCAGGCTCAGCCTGGTCATCTCCTACTCCTCCTCTTAAGATGTCAGCATGCTGGTTGGGGAATTCTGGGAGTTGAAGTCTGTACATCTTAAAGTTGTCAAATTTGAAAAACAGTGGCCTAAACTCACAGACGTCTCTCTTAGATCTCTCTCCTCACCCCACTCCTATTGTCTGCCCCCACCCTCAACCCTCATAAAACTGCTGAATTCAGGCTTTAGAAAGACCAGAATCTTGTTGAGGAATCTTTCTTTAGCTCTGTAAAATAACTTTCCTTAAACTTTTCTAAAATGTTCTTGTTCTTGTTTACTTTCAGCACAGCAAAAGCCAACTGCCTTTCATTAGCTGTAAAAGTTCCACATCCAGGAAACCTGGATATACAATGTGAGTTAAGGGATCTCTTTGTGGAGAACAATAGTTATCTGCCCTGGAAGGCCACTTTTGACAAGTTGCTCATTCCATTTTAAAAGAACCAAATATGTTTTTTCTTCAATGGAGCCAAAGTCTTTTTTAACTCAGGATCAAATCATCAGGGAGAACAGGAGGAGGAAAAAGTTGCATATATCTGCCATGATGGCTCCCTTGTGGGATGCAGAACCAATCACATGTAATTTACTGAACAAATTCTAGTCCTTCGCTTCTTGTCCTTGTGTAATTCACGCTCCGCTGCTCTGTTGGCTAAAGAGAATGTGAAATACATAAATTGTGCCCTGCAAACCATGAACTAAGGCACTACATTCTGGTATAGTATAAATAAATGCCCACAAAGGAGTGCTGTATAAGCGACTGATAAAATGTGAGAAGATCCACATTGCTTTGGAGAATTTGGTGCCTTATAAATTGGAATGTTTCCATGTTGGTGGTGATTATCCTGCTCCAGAAGGATCCATCAGTCAATGACCAGACTGGTTTTAAACAGGAAAACATATATTGGAGTTCCACATCCATGCTACTCATGCCATCTGGGTTTAAATGGTACTCAGTGGGATTCTATTTCTGCTAAAGATGCAAGGCTAAGAATAAGCCTTAGAATTAAACATTCATTACAGATGTACTAAACAACACAACAGTTGTCACCGGTGCCTGAAGAAATAATCATGCAATGCTCTTCAGTATAATATAATACTATTCAGTGGTCTCGAAAACTTTTCCTCGGTGATTCTATTTCAAAGGTAATCCCAGGGTCTATGATGGTTTTGTAACATTGATACAATTCAGGTCCATATGATTCTATTCTATTCTTCCTCCAACATCTTAGACCAGCGTATCGCAATCTTGGTCACTTTAAGACCTGTGGGCTTCAACTCCTAGAATTCCCCAAACTGCTTTTGCTGGCTGTGGAATTCTGGGAATCGAAATCCACAGGTCTTAAAGTGGCCAAGGTTGAAAAACACTGTTAGATCATCTAGATATGCAGCAGGACATTAATAACACTAAAGCACTTTATCAGTACACCAATAACATTAAAAAAGAAAAAAATTCAGATGATATAGTTTGACGTTTGTTCAGGGATGGACTGTAACCTAGTCCTGGCTAAGATGATGGTGTTTATCATTTATTTTTATTTATTTATTTAATTATATTTTTATACCACCCTTCTCCCGCAGGACTCAGGGCAGTGTACAGCCAAAGTAAAAACACAAAACACCATAAATATTTAAAAATTTTAAAAGTATTAAATAGTTTGGCCCAGTTTTGTTAAAAACCCCAGAATTAAAATACCTAATTAAAATTCACTTAAATGATCAGCCCCGCCTGTTGAAATAGTAGGGTTTTGAGGGCACGGTGAAAGGTACGGAGGTCGGGGATCCTGAATATCATGACCTTAAGAATATGTTGTATTCCTCCTAGCAGTCTTGAAGAAAAGGAGACAATAGAATAGTAATAAAACGCAGAACATTCCTTTTTTACAACCATTTCTCCTCTCATTTATCTTATGAAAATATTTTTTTCCAGGCAGTTTTCCATAACATGTTTTTTTTAAAAATATATACTCTCTTTTAATATATGCATTGTTGTGAACAATTTTTACTATATAGTTTTTTTTAAGATTGATATTACACTGCAAAATTCTGGACTAGTAATGACTAATTTGTATGTATTGGTTTGGAATTTAAAAAGGAAACATTAATTGTATTAGTTTGTATTAAAATGCAAAATGAATACATTTTCCCTTGGTCCCAATTTTTTTTATTAATCAAGTATATAATCATAAATACAGTCCATTTATTTCAATCTAACTAACTTGGGAGTCATCAAAGTTATGTCAACTATCAAGGTAGGCTACTGTGAACTAAAAAAAAAGAAATGTCCATTTCCATCAAAAATTCATCAGTTTCCTGGATTTTATTCAGCTTGGATGGTCTTTGAATAAACAAGCTTGCCTTAATAGTTTTTCATTCCTTTGTGAAATTGTTCTATTAACAATAAGAGCTTGATTAACAGTGCATTGTGCTAAATCAGTTTCTTGGTAATGTTCTTCAAATGGATTGGTACTACACCTTGTAGAATTCCAACAGCTCAAATATAGCTATGATAAATATTCTAAAACATTTAACTTTTCCTTCCTTCCTTCCTTCCTTCCTTCCTTCCTTCCTTCCTTCCTTCCTTCCTTCCTTCCTTCCTTCCTTCCTCCCTCCCTCCCTCCCTCCCTCCCTCCCTCCCTCCCTCCCTCTCTGCAATGTGCAAATTTATGAGGTTGAACACTAAGATAAAACAAAGAAAAATTGAGGTCACTGTTACTAGTAATAAAGATTTGGGGGAAACATCATAGAAATACATGCATATTGTAGCAATAGTAGGAGGTACTTTCCAACAAGTATTAAATCAATGGCTAAGGTAACATTTTGAGATACAACCAAATAGAGATTTCAGAATCTCAAAATTATTCCTTTGTAATTTTGACTGACAACATAGTTTGTTGCTGACGATCAATAATGTTGCAACTTTATTGCTATTTTAAACTACTCCATACTTCAGCTACAATATTTTACAGAGAATAATGTTTGTATAATTCAGCAAATGAGTTTTGCTATCAGTTCCTTAGAAATATGATAGTTTCTTAGAAATATGTAGAGGATCAATTCTCTTGTTTCTTCAAGAGCTCCATTGGCATTTCCAATTTCATTCATTTTTTAATTTTGCCTAGAATATCAGTTGTGTGCTGTTCAATTTAAGGGAAATAACATTTCAAAGCTAAAGCAAGCAATTCTCGATACAAATGACTAGTGCAGGCATTCATTTTTCTTAGATCCAATGATATAGGCAGTCAAAGGTTGCAATGTTATTTTCATGAAATTTAAAAATTAAAGTGAAAAAACTTCCAAGAACATTTTATGATACTGGAGAGACAGAAGAGAGTGGAAAGCCTCCATAAGTGCTAATAAAGTTGCGACAATATGATTTTGAAACAAAATATTGTAATTAGGTTGAGATATGCGCATTTTATTTGCACTTCAACCCTTCTCTCATTTTCGGAGGAGATTAACATGAAAAGAAAGAGTGGATATCATTATATTTCAAAAAACACTTTTCAAATATTATCATTTAGATTTTTTTAATGAACCAATCTGATTCATTTTATTTTGGAAATATAGAAAACAGAAAAGGGATCGATTTAATTTTTGCTTGGAGACAAAGATCAAATTCATAAGCACTTCTTATTTAAAAGTGGTGCTGAAGACTGAACTCAGTGGCTGCATTTGGAAGAGAACAATTACTTGAATAAGTTTCAGTGCTGGAATTCTTCTCTTCTATGATTTTTGTGGTTAATTTTAATTAATACTAACCATAGTTTGTCTAATCAGATAAAGCAATAAACTTTATAAGTCTTGGTTGTGTCAATCCTGGAAGCCAACTTTTACTTTGGATCTTCCGGGCTGCCACATTTAGTGCTGTAGGAAACTGGGAGGGGGGATTGTATGGAGTAGGGGAGATATCTAGCCATAATAACATTCTTTTCTCTGAGAGTCGGAGACATCCTGCCCTGCACTTGGAGTGGAGTAAGTGGGAGGCATTTCCAGTTGGGAGGGTGTATTGATTGGACCATGTGATAGACATGTGGGTGCTGGGGCAGGGACTTGGACTTTATTTTGGGTGGGAAAAACCTGGAAGCTTTCAGATTCAGGTTATCCTAGATGTGCCAATATGACATCTCTAATAAAATCGAACTTTGAGGAACTTCTAGCCTCGGAGTCTTCTTTCATTGGGGGTGTAACTTGAAACCCTGACAGGTTGTTTAACACATCATTGAGAGAACGTGTAAAGAATACCTATGGTGACATTAAAGGTATATTTCTTAGAAAAGTGAATTAGGGTGTACTTCTGTATGCAGGTAAAGTCATTATGTTGACTAAAAAACCAACACCAACAAATATTACATGAAGTGTCAGAATGATGAGCAGAATAACATTTGGAAAA
This sequence comes from Masticophis lateralis, assembly GCA_030761175.1. NCBI lineage: Eukaryota > Metazoa > Chordata > Lepidosauria > Squamata > Colubridae > Masticophis > Masticophis lateralis. The sequence goes on from JAUDYJ010000001.1 coordinate 332,225,917, forward strand.
AGAAAGGACATTTTTTGTTTAGTCAAGAACAGTTTTTTTTTAATAAATCCTGCTGAAATGTATCTTGAAAGGGCATTTAAATGATTACTCAGATCAAACAGATAGTTGTGAGCTAAACTTGTTCTAGTGTCCCCCATTATTGTCAGGTCTTCCTTGTGTATATTAAGGACAGAATATCACAAACATATTATTGTGATACAGTGATGATGCAGTCCTTAATTGACTCTGTTTTAGAGTCTGATAGCATCTGTAATTATAGCATTTGATTAAAGAATTTAATTTTGAATGGTTGTTTGAATTCTCTTATGGGAATTATCCTGTGTCTTAAAAGAGAGACTCTTGTATATTTAAATGGGTGAGGGAAAGCTTCAGGGTGAAATTCTTCTGCCAACTTTTGTGTATTGTTCAGAACATTTTCTGGTTCTTCATCTACTTTGTTGATGAAGCATATTGAACTTTTTTTTGTCCAATTGTTTCAGTGCTTCAGTGTCAGGTCCTAGCCTAAAGATGACACACAGAGATCCAATCGAGTCTGATCCTTTATTTGATTACACCAAATGGACAGAATCTTGTCAAACTAAAGCTATCACCTTCTAACTTACTATGGTGACACAGGGGTTAGAATGCAGTATTGCAGGCTAATTCTTCCCACTGCCAGGAGTTTAATCCTGGCCAGCTCAAGGTTGACTTCCAAAGATGCTTTTTCAAGAGGCAACTTGACTTTTTTGTTTTTTTCTTTGAAGATGTTTCACTTCTCATCCAAGAAGTTTCTTCCACTCTGATTGGATAGTGGAAAATGGAAGGATTTATATTCCTTGCAGACAGCTGATCATTTCCATTCAATGACTCTCTAAAAGAATGCAAATGACCAGCTGCCTGCAAGGAATATAAATCCTTCCATGCCTCACCATCCAGTCAGAGCTGAAGAAGCTTCTTGAATGAGAAGCGAAACATCTTTAAGAAAAACCTGAAAGTCCAGTTGTCTCTTGAAAAACATGGGGGCATTTGGGAAACCATGGGCATTTGGCATTTGGGACAACCATGCCCTGGATGACTGAGAATCTCCATAGACGTCAAGGTTGACTCAGCCTTCCATCCTTCTAAGGTTGGTAAAATGAGGACCCAGATTGTTGGGGGCGATTTGCTGACATTGTAAACCACTCAGAAAGTATTGTAAAGCACAATGGAGTGGTATATACATGTAAGCACTATTACTATTGCTAGAGATATCCTGAGAGATTCTATGGTGTGACTGTTCTGAACCACTTCCTCTCCCCACTCCAATTCAAAACTAAGCAGTCTCTTAATCTGGTTTCTCTCTGAGAAAATTCTGTTTTGCCAAAACTCATCCTCCTCCACTGTTTCTCTAGGTGCACATTCCATTATATCCAACTATCTCAAGGTCAACCACTTGGAATTTCATTCTTATCACATTCATTTCAAACTAAAGGCCACACTACAACACTAAGCCATATAGAAATCGGAATTTATGCTTGTTGCTAGTGATTCCATTTCTTTCTGTTACTTCTCTCATATAGAGTTCCTGTCAATGGACTACAATGGGAATTATAGTATCCCCTCACTTTGGTGTTTGACAGGCTTTCTCACCTCACTTAACTTTCCCATCAGTATGTTATTTAGTGGTTTCCATATTAGGGAGGGTGCTCCTACCTGATCCTTCAGAATTTGTTGTTGATTAATTGGTGCAGAGAAAAAATGGCTTTGTATTACATTTTTAAAGATCCACTAGAAACTGGTATAGCATCACCGGCCATCAAAATCAACGAATAAGAGAATTATATGGGACAAAAGGATGTCTCCCCCTCCCAATATAAAGCTCCAACAACTTAAGGTTTTAACCAAGGGTGAAATGGTATCGGTTAGGGCCAGTTTGCCTGAACTAGTAGTAAAAAAATGCTTTAAAAAGGTAAAAAAATCATTCCAACGATCGCACGGCACAGCTGATTGTTGCAAAACTGATCATCAGAACTTTTTTTAAAAAAAACTTTTTAAGCATTTTTTTTACTACTGGTTCACTGGAACCTGTAGTATAAAATGCTTAAAAAATAAAAAAATAAAAAGTTCAGATGATCAGCTGTGTGACAATCAGCTGTGCTGCATGATTTATATTCAGGAAATCCTGCTTTCTAGCAAATCTAAATCACTGTTTCCCCCCACCCCCACCCCTCACTGTTCTACTTACCTTTTCAGAGTCAGAAAAGGCGTCTCAGTGCCTGCGGTGCACATGCAGATATCTGAGCATTTCACCCCTGGTTTTATCCCTTAGATCTTTGTTGTATCCTTCTCTTACTTCCTTTAATGTTGGCACCAATATTGTCACTCTGACCTCTCGTGTCAGCTACTGCAATTCCTGTATCTTCAAGCTTTTTAAGATGTCCATTTGTCAAACCAGTTCCTGTAGTATCATCAACATCAATAAAGTTTAGAAAAGGCTCTCTGACAGTCACCACAGCAGAGACATTTTCAATAGCTTTCTTGGCAACACAATACACCATTACAGTTATTTGTTCCATATGGCTAATTAGGTGTGCAGTCCAGAATAACAGAATATTATTTTACTGGCTTCAGATGTGTCCAGTCCTAGTTGACTTTTTTTGCCCTTAACTGCACAACCTAATTTAGAATTGTGTTTCCAAGGTAGCATGTGATTAGATGTCTTAGATGCCTCTGAAGTAGAATATCACGTTCAGCCATCAGTTCCACAGTTTTAAGAAAATCTCTGTTGTCTGGCATTATAAAATGATTAGGGGAATAAAACATACAATGAACAGTTGCAGGAACTGGGCATGGCTAGTCTAGTGAAGAGAAGGACCAGGGGAGACATGATAGCAGTCTTCCAATATTTTAGGGGCTGCCACAGAGAGGAAGGGGTCAAGGTATTTTCCAAAGCACCTGAAGGTCAGACAAGGAATAATGGGTAGAAACTGATCAAGGAGAGATTCAACCTGGAAATAAGATGACATTTTCTGACAGTGAGAACAATCAACCAATGGAAAAGCTTGCCTTCGGAAGTTGTGGGAGCTTTATCACTGGAAGCTTTCAAGAAGAGACTGGACTGCCATTTTTCAGAAATGGTGTAGGGTCTCCTGCTTGGGCGAGGGGTTGGATTAGATGACCTACAAGGTCCCTTCCAATTCTGTTAATCTGTATCTGTATCTGATCTGAAGTGCTATATAGTGCTAGATTTTGGGTAGTAAAGATTCTCACAATAACAAATGAGCCTTTTTTAGAACATTTTGCCAGTAAGGGAAGGCTGATACAATCTTCTCTTGAAACTGATTGTCATTCTACCTATAGAGGGCTACAGAATGCACAGAAAATCACAGGAAGAGGGCAGTGGTAGATGACTATATATATGTGTATATATGTATGTATATGTATATATGTGTGTGTGTGTGTGTGTATATATATATATATATATATATATATATATATATATATATATATATATATATATACACACACACACACACACACACACACACACACACACACACATATACACATACATACACACACACAAACTGTATATATACATACATATGTAAGTATTAAATACACGAACAGTGTGGCATCTGGGTATCATTAGTTTTCATACCTAATAATAATAGTAATATTGATAATATTAGTTACATTAATCATACTCACATAATTATAATATTAAAAATATTAAAAATTAAAATGATTAATATGCTAGTATTTGCTCCACCATGTTCAGTATATAATCCTTCATCATGTAATTATTCAATATTTTAATACACAATACTAATAACAATAGTGCAGTGGTGAAATCCAATTTTTTTACTACCGGTTCTGTGGGCATGGCTTGGTGGGCATGGTGTGGCTTTGTGGGCATGGCAGGGGAAGGGTACTGCAAAATCCTTATTCCCTCCCCACTCCTGGGGGGAAGGATATTGCAAAATCTCCATTCCCACCCCATTCTGGGGCCAACCAGAGGTGGTATTTGCCAGTTCTCCAAAACTACTCAAAATTTCTGCTACTGGTTCTCCAGAACCTGTCAAAGCCTGCTGGATTTCACCCCTGCAACAGTAATATTATTTAAATATACGTAGTAAAATCATCTTTCAACTTCTAATCTTTACATCTACATATTAATTTTAAAATATTGTATAGGAATATGAATACTTCCTAAAATAAGATTTGGTCTATTAAAAATTAAGAAGAGCCTTGGTGGCGCAACAGACTAAGTACTGTTAAGTACTGTTAAGTAAAACCAGCTGCCTGCAATTACTGCAAGTTCGAATCTCACCAGGCTCAAGGTTGACTCAGCCTTCCATCCTTTCAAGGTAGGTAAAATGAGGACCCAGATTATGGGGGCAATAAAATGACTTTGTATAAAAAAGAACACCACTTTGGGAGGGGGGGTGAAAGCCCTACTAAGCAGGCATATACAAAAGTATGAAGGCTATTGCTTAACACATTGTAAGCTGCCCTGAGTCTCCGGAGAAGGGTGACATATAAATTAAATTAAAAAATAATAATTAGAATAGAGGTAAAAACTAGAAAGGGGGGAAATTTTATCAGTCCCACAATCTTGTCAAGATAGAGTCTCACTAGCAGATAGTAATGAAGGTCTACAATAATATTGTATTTCTTGCATGTAGACAACAGATTAATATAATGAGGCAGCATGTTACAAGTAATGAAGGCAAATGTAGGAGCCACTAGAAAAGCGCCTACACAGTTCCCTCATGCAGGAGAATTTCCAGTTCAAAATGGGCAGCAACTATGTTGAGAGAGTAAACTAAGGCTTCTACAAAAGGGAGTAGGGAAAAACATTTCTACATTAAGACAAATCATTGGCCTATTTGTCCAACATGGTCCTATGAATCTTTCAGGCATTGATAGATGGATCCTGTAGCATGAATTTGGTTAATCTCCTTTTAGAACCATCCCTACCAATGCAATGAGTTCTATCAGTTCCATGGTGGCTGGATATTGATAACCCTAATTCGAAGTCAGGGCAACACAATTCGTCATGTTCTTCACTAAGAAGAAAAAAAGAAGGAAAAAAGAAGAAAAAGAAGCAAGTCCCAAAGATGCTTTTTCAGGAGGCAATGGGACTTTCTGCTTTTTCTTTGAAGATGTTTAGCTTCTTCTTCAGCTTCTTGGATGAGAAGCGAAATGTCTTCAAGGAAAAACCAGAAAGTCAAGTTGCTTCTTGAAAAAGCACCTTTGGGACAACCATGACCTGGATGACTGAGAATCTCCATAGACAAGAAGAAGCAAGCTAGAAAAAGTGCGCCAGAACCCCCAGTCTGTACACTATTTTATGGCTTAAGGTGAGTCTCGGGTTCATCTACCATATACTGTAGTAAACCAAATATATTGTAGTGAACCAAAAACCTATCCAATCCCATCTGAGACTAATTTAGATAGTTGTACAAACTGAGCTATTCTATGAGTCCTATAAATTTATTGTATTATAGAGATGGGGATCTATCTATCTATCTATCTATCTATCTATCTATCTATCTATCTATCTATCTATCTATCTACCTACCTACCTACCTACCTACCTACCTACCCACCTACCTACCTACCCACCTACCTACCTACCTATGTCTTCACCATGGATGCTGAAAGCATATGTATAGCAACTGTACATATCTTATGGTAAGTGTTCCCTTCATGGCTTAGATCCAGGATATCTGTCAGACCACCTGCAACCAGCATCGACTTCCCATTGCCCGGTGCGTACCCACAGAGAGGGCCTACTCAGGGTGCCGTCAGCAAAGCAATGTTGTCTGGCGACCCCCAGGGGTGGAGCTTTCTCTGTGGCCACGCCCACCCTTTGGAATCAACTTCCCATGGGTCTTCGGTTGGCCCCCAACCTTTGTACCTTCCGCCGTGAGCTTAAGACCTGGCTATTTGAACACCCTAGCCAGGATTGATGGGGTCAATTGTTTTAATTGGTTTTAATCTGTTTTTAATCTGTTTTAATATATTTTTTTATCTGTATTTATTGGGATTGTTTGTTTGATGTGAGCTGCCCTGAGTCCTATCGGAGAGTGGGCGGCATATAAATCCAATAATAATAATAATAATAATAATAATAATAATAATAATAATAATAATAATAATAATAATAACAACCACGTTGCTAAGATCATTCACTGGAAATTGTGCCAGAAGTTTGGATTTGAGTACAGCAAAAACCACTGGGAACATCAGGTTGAGAAAGTTTTAGAGAATGAGAAACTCAAGAACTTGTGGGACTTTAGGATTCAGACTGACAGGCACTTGGTCCACAACACATCTGACATAACAGTAGTTGAAAAAAAAAAGTATGGTTCATTGACATTGCAATACCTGGTGATGCACGGATTGAAGATAAGCAGCAAGAAAAAAATCACAAAGTACTGGGACTTGCAAATTGAAGTTGAGCGACTGTGGAAAAAGAAATCATGTGTTGTCCCGATTGTAATTGGAGCCCTTGGAGCAATACCCAAAGGGCTACCCCACTATTTAGAAATTCTAAATTTACCGGACTTGAACATTTTGACTCTACAAAAAACCACCTTACTCGGAACAGCTTACATCCTCCGACGATACCTTAACAGTTCCTAGGTTCTTGGTTAGGACTCGAGCCGCTGAGCTATTAACCAGCCTCAAAGACTGTGAATCTCACTGCAGATTAACCAATAATAATAATAATAATATACAGTAAAATCTATATCAGCAAAGATTTGGGAAAGTTAATCAGTCACACTTGGTGACTACCTGGACAAATGCCCTCTATCTCATTCTCTACCTGGCAGATGACATGTTCTGATGAAATGTAGGAATGACCTTGCAGCCTAGAAAAAAGTCTGATAAGAGGCAACTCTGTCCATAGGTGGGGAGAAAACATGGGAAGCATTTCAGAAAGAGATGCTTCCTAGTTTTCCAGAGTCTAAAAAGAGAGGAAGGAAGAAATACTTTCATTCTTGCAAGATTCTATTTAATGATTCTATTTAATTTAACAATCAACAGATAATTAGAACTGCAGAAAAAAACAATTGCTACCAACCTGCCTTCCACTGAGGACCTGTATACTGCACGAGTCAAAAAGAGGGCTGTGAAAATATCTACAGATCCCTCACATCCTGGACATAAATTGTTTCAACTTCTACCTTCAAAACCTATAGAACACTGCCCACCAGAACAACTAGATACAAGGACAGTTTTTTCCTGATTGCCATCCCTCTGCTAAACAACTAATTCCCACAACACTGTCGAACTATTTACTAAGACTATATTACTATTCTTCTTCTCATCTTCCCATTACCTGTCTCCTCCCACTTATCACCATAACCATGTCACTTGTAATTTTAGGATTTATTTTGTTCTGTTTGTTTCCTAGTATGATTTAATTGCTTTATTAGAACTTATGATTATCACTAAGTGTTGTATCTTGTGATTCTTGATTAATGTATTTTTTTCTTTTTTCTTTTTTTCCCCTTTTATGTACACTAAGAGCATATGCACCAAAGACAAATTCCACTTGTCCAATCACACTTGGCCAATAAAGAATTCTATTCTGTTCTGTTCTGTTCTGTTCTGTTCTGTTCTGTTCTGTTCTGTTCTGTTCTGTTCTGTTCTGTTCTGCTCTATTCTATTCTATTCTATTCTATTCTATTCTATTCTATTCTATTCTATTCTATTCTATTCTATTCTACCTTACCAGGTAGTCTGTTGCTTCTGGTTGCAGTTCTTGTCTGGACTGCCTCAAAGAGCTAACACATCCAAGAACCTGGAAAAGTCGCATAACAAAAACAAACAAACAAACAAAACCTAAACAAAAATAAAAATCATGCAGATTTTAAAAAGCAGTATTTAGCAAAGAAACTTGTATCTAGTTTCTCCGTATTAGAATGAAACATCTACATTAGGAAAAAATGCAAATGGCAACATATGCCAATTTTTCAGCATTTCCTTTTCAAACTATCTTGAAACACTAGCAAGAAGAGGATGAGGAATAATCCCTGCCTGTCTAACATGATCTGCTTTCAGCTCTGAATATGCTATTATTTATCATTGCTTTTCTGGTGACAGTGGTGGCATAACATCTAGAACTTTGTTTGAAGCCCACACATACTCTTTAATTGCTGTAACTGCTCTAAAACTGTTGTTTGTTTCCATTCCAGCTTGGAGGGATAGGATAAAGCAGGCTGGGTGTGAGTAACAGGTCTAACACTATGGGCACTAACACTAATGGTACCTGGGCTCTGTAAAGGCAGAAGGCTGACTGTCAGCATTTCTGGATAAGGATAAACAGCTTGTCAGTGTGTAAGACAACACAGTTGCAAAATGAACACCTTGCAATCCTTGGTTTATGACTTGCATCTAGCTCTTTTTCTGAGGAGAAAAAATGAAGGGAAAAGCCCAAACAATGCTGATAACTTTTACCCAGCGTAATCTCAGTGGTAGAATAATGGATTCTATCATTGTTCAGTGGGCACTGAGATTATCTTTAAAAATTAACCAGAAAATGGAATTGATTGGTTTATTATATAAACCAATTCTTCCATTCTTCTTAGAGAAAGATTTTCGGATAGTTTTTGTATTATCTAGGCAAAGAAAAAACAACAACATATTTATAAATTAAGTCTTGCTCTAGAAGGAAAGTAAGATAGTGAGGGAGGACAAAACAAACAAGCTTAGGTGACAATTCTTAGTCAAACAATAATTGTGTATGTAATAACTTAGTTGGACACAGTTCAGGGGAAGAACAATCTAACCGAACTGATTTTTCTACATGTTTGAGGAATAGCTACACTTCCCTTCGCAGCAGTTCTCTGGAGAAGATGCTATTTTTGGCACAACAAACAAACGAATATTAAATCACAAGGTATAATTTATACATTATTCACACAGACTGAGACTCAAAAATATTAGATATCATTATGAGCATTTCCTGCTTTTGTTCTGCTATTTCTTTTGAATATATGGGCTATCCAGTTGGATGGAAGGAAGGGAGGGAGGGAGGGAGGGAGGGAGGATTAACACATCCCTTCCTTTCAGGGTGGCTTACTTTAATTCAATTCTTGTGCATAAATTAAAGGAATTAGGGCGAAGGAGGATAAGCAATTCAAGATAGCGCTAATTTTAACAAGAACTCAACATTCTCTGAGTTTAGGTCAGTGTTTTTCACACTTGGAAACTTTAAGTATACTAGTTGGGGAATTCTGAAGTCCACACATCTTAAATTTCCAAGTGTGAAAAAAACCTGCCTTAGATTATATATTCATAGGAATTAGACACAGGCAGCATTCCTTCCTTGAATCAGCTACTTTTGCTACCAATGCTTTTTTAGCAGAAATAAAGTAGACTACCCAAGTTGGAACTAATCCTTCCTCCCATTTTAGGCTTCACAAAGTAGCCAGTGTTAGAAATCAGCTCCAAAGATGAAGTGCCTGGGATGATCAATCTAATTCCATGCTGTTCCCAGACTTGCTTATCTGTCAGCAAATAGTATCATACTCACACATACACTCATTCAAAATTAAGAAGCTCCAGGCTCAGAACTGCCAGAAGAGTTTTCATCTTCAGGAAACCTTTGCAAAGCAAAATATGGTGAAGGGCATGTGAAGAAAATTGGCAGAACAGAAGGCATTCCATGCTGGGGCGGGGAGAGATAGAGAATTAATGAACTGGTATTGCTAGTGCAAAGCATAGGGTGGACTTGATACGCAGTAGGGATTTTTTTTACAAAAATCAAGATGGAAGTCATAACAAGTTAAATTAAAGCCCTGGCTGGTTTTTTTTTTTTAATGTGTGTGGCGCATATATAGGTTGTCCTCAGTTAACAACTGTCCTATTTAGTGACTGTTCAAAGTTATAGTAGTGTTGAAAAAGGAATTTTATCACTGATTCTTTCACTTATGATCATTGTAGTATTCCCATGATCAGGTAATTGTGATGCAGACACATCACAACCTTCTTTCCTTCCTTCCTTCCTTCCTTCCTTCCTTCCTTCCTTCCTTCCTTCCTTCCTTCCTTCCTTCCTTCCTCTTGTTGTCATGTGATCACCATTTGCACCAGGTGTGGGTTCTACTTCCCTTTACTACCGGTTTGCAGTGCAGAAGTGTTTTGATGACATCAGGGTCGGTGGGCGGGACCTCCCGCTGGTTTTACTACCGATTCTAAAGAACTGGTGCAACCTACCATGATTTGCACATTTAACAGCCAGCTTCTGAGAAGCAGAGTCAATGGAGAAGCCGTCAATAAAATCGCAAGTCAGGGTCACGTGATGTCTTGCTTAATGTCTGTGAGATAAATGACATTGAAAATCTGTTGTGGTCACGTGATGTCTTGCTTAACAATAGTGTTGCTTAGTGACAGAAGTACTGCTCCTAATTGTGGTTATTAAGTGAGGTCTTCTTGCAACACACTTAAAAAACAAGCATAGTATTGATGACTCATCATGGCTACTATCTTAACTTGATATTATAATAATATCAATAGATTAATAATAGGATGAATAATAATAAGATTTCATTAGATTAATCATAAGATGAAGAGTCCAGATATATTGGTGTTAGAACAATGATGCCATCTCTTTCCCTACTAGCATTTTGTAAAGAAAACATGCAATCTTTTTTTTTTTTTTTTGAAGTGGGCAAGCGTTGTCATCTAATGAAGTCCTAGTGGTTGTCCAATTTTGAGGTCCATGCCAGAATGTCTGCAGCCAACTTCAATGGCACTCAATATAGCAATAGCAATAGCACCTAGACTTATATATCGCTTCACAGAACTTTTACAGCCCTCTCTAAGCGGTATACAGAGTCGGCATATTGCCCTCAACAATCTGGGTCCTCATTTAACTGACCTCGGAAGGACAAAAGGCTGAGTGAACCTTGAGTCTGGTGAGATTCAATTTGCCAAATTGCAGGCAGCTGGCAGTCAACAGAAGTAGTCTGCAGTACTGCATTCTAACCACTGCACCACCACAGCTCTTCAATATACTTATGAATACACTCAATGTTTTGTTGATGTAAATCTGGCCTGATACCTGATGAAGGTATGTAAATAAATCATGCTATTTGCATTGTAATGTCATAACATACATTCCCCCCCATCTCTTAGACACAGACACACACACAGATACACACACACACACACACACACACAAGCACACATACACACACACACACACCCCAGTGGTGAGTTGCCCCCAATTCGGATTGGTTCACAAGAACCGGTAGTAAAATTGGTGACAGGCTCCATTCACTGCCCCGGATGTTGTCATGGGCAATCTGTGCATGTGATCCCATTACGAACCGGCAGTAAAGGTAAATAGAACCCACCCCTCACACACACACACACACACACACACACACACACACACACCATTATGGTTGTGATGCTGACTGGATTACTTTGAACCTGTCACTTTGTCTCAGCCTAGCTAGCTCACAAGAGTATTGTGATGGGGAAAAAAATTAGAGAAGAGGCTGTTATGTCTGATGCTGCAAGTTCCTTCAATGAAAGGTGGGACATAAATTAGCATAAATATGTATTGTAAATAAAATGAAGACAATCTGCAATGGGATAACAGAATAACTCTGTTCACACAATATACTAAATTCTAATGCTTGTGAACAAAACACTACCGCTGTATTTACATCAGAAACTGTGCCCAAATGAATAAATCTTATTACAAATTAAAATACAAATACAAAAAAATATGTCTGAAGGATTGATGAACTTGTCCACCAGACAGGAAAGATGGAGCTAATCAAAAGTATCATTTTTCTAACTTTATGGATAATAATGAGCGTGATGATGATGATTAGTTGATCTGAAACTAGAGTTAGACCATTCTTCCCAGACTGCTCTTTAGTTTTCCAACCTCCAAGAAATACTGATGAGCTGACAATTAAATCATGTAGGTCCTCATCAGTAGTGGTAGGGCCAAGATGCTAGGCCTGGTTTTGCAAGGGGGAGTCACCCCTAATTTGAGCATTCAACTTGCCTCAGAACTTTCTCTCTTTCTCTCTCCCTTTCCCTCTCCCTCTCTTCCCCTTCTCTCTGCAAACACTGTTCAATACACCAGTGGTGGGTTTCAAAATTTTTACTACCAGTTCTCTGGGTGTGGCTTGGTGGGCATGGCATGGATTGGTGGGCGTGGCTTGGTGGACATGACAGGGGAATAATACTGTAAAATTTCCATTCCCATCCCATTCCAGGGGAAGAATACTGCAAAATCCCCATTTCCTCCTGATCAGCTGGGATTTGGGAGGCAGAAAATAAATGGGGGCGGGGCCAGTCAGAATTTGTACTACCGGTTCTCTGAATTACTCAAAATTTCCACTACCGGTTCTCCAGAACTGGTCAGAACTTTCTGAAACCCATCTCTGCTGTACAGTCAGAAACACATATGGATGTATATGGTAAATTTGTACATGTATAGCACCTTTCTCTTGTTGTAGGTTTTGTTTTGTTTTTGTATTTTCTATTTCTTGGATTTCTGTCAATGTAGTGACCTGATATTGTTTGCTAAGCATTGTTCAATAAAAACAATGGGGGGGGGAATGAAATGTACACACTGTTTTTCCCCCAAAATAAATCCCTGTCGTATATTTTTTGAACCCTGAAATAAGCAGTTGGCCTTATTTTCGGGGAGGTCTTATTATTTTGGGGCGCATGGAGCAAGATGGGGTTCCTCTTGCCATCTTACCTGATTTCTAATCTGCATTTAAATATTTTTGGGGAGGGCTTATTTTCGGGGGGAGGCTTATTTCAGTGCATGCACTCAAAAGCCCGATCGAGCTTATTATCAGGGAATGTCTTATTTTCGGGGAAACAAGCTTTTAGCTCTTTGGTTAAATATCTTTAAGATACGGGTGACTGATCAGTTAATTTCCAGGGCCCTGTGATAACAGCAGTTCTTTCCTTTTCAGACACAGTTTGACAGCTTATATTTAGTTGCGTAAGTTTTCTGCTTTGTATTTCCAAGTGCAGTTTTGACTCTTGCCCCCTCTCTCTCTTCTCCACTTTGCATGGCTGTTGGTTTCTCAGGGTATCGATTGATTCCTCTGATGCTTTTTCTCACTCGGTCGGGCTCCCTCTGCTCTGCCTCATTGTATTTCATTAGGCAGCCTACAGCTCTTCTGTCTTCAAAATGTTCTTCTCAGCTCCAGCATCCAGCTTGATCACTTCTCCTTCAGGGCATTTGCCCTAATAATAGGGGGCATTTATTAACCTGACCTTGGTTCTGCCTGCAAAGTCTAAAGGGCATTGGATGTAAAATAAAATAAACCACATGCTTCTTTGTTTGTGTATGTATGGGGGGGATTTTTCCAGGAGCCCAAGAAGATGTTTATTTATTTGCTTTGTAGAGTTAGGCACACAAGAACATTTCTAATACAGGGTTTTTGAAACCCAACCCTGAAAATCCTAAGAGTTATTATTTAAACACCCTTGAAGGACATCAGCTTGGAAAAGGTTGACATAACTTATTAGCATAGTTTACAGTTTATTGCTTGATCTCTCTTATGACTGTACCAAATAAATAAAAAAAAGTAAAGTATAAAGTCTGTTTCCAGGATAAAATGGATGAATGAAAATATGATCATAAAGTGCACACATGCTAAATACAAAGAATCAATGTTGAGTTAAATACATCGCCTTCATATAATACCCCAAGCTGTTCAATATGACAGATTCTTAACTCAACTGCCTTGTATATGTTACCGGCAATGCATGTAAAGCTGGCATTGTATGGAATGCCAAGGAAATCTATAGAATAAGTGACATTTTTAGGCAATGTATGAAAGATCTGTGTTATTTTAATTGCTATATGCTTTCCCTAGGCATTGTATATAATACCTAGGCATTATTCAGAATGACAAGTACTATTTAGGCAAAGTATGAAAAGAGTCATGAAAAGAGCTAGGGTTTGTTGTTGTTAGTCGTAAAGTCATGTCCGACCCATTGCGACCCCATGACAATGTCCCTCCAGGCCTTCCTGTTCTCTACCATCTCCCAGAGTTCATTTAAGCTCACGCCGACTGCTTCAGTGACTCCATCCAGCCACCTCATTCTCTGTCATCCCTTTTGTCTTTTTCCCTCAATCTTTCCCAGCATTAGGCTCTTCTCCAATGAGTCCTTCCTTCTCATTAGGTGGCCAAAGTATTTGAGTTTCATCATCAGGATCTGGCCTTGTAAAGAAAAGTCAGGGTTGATCTCCTCTAGAACTGACTAGTTTGATCGCCTTGCAGTCCAAAGGACTTGCAGGAGTTAGGATTAGGGTTAGTGGTGGGTTTCACTTACCTTTGCTACTGGTTTCTCTCTCTTGTGCTTGCTTCACTTGCACACGGGCCATGTCCAGGAGGGTGGGCGGCGCCTCCTGTCACCACTGCTACTGAATCAGGATGAACAGGTAGCAACCCACCACTGGTTAGGGTTAGGGATAGGGATAGGGATAAGCCTAACTCTAATCCCCCCCTCTTTTTTGGACACATATGGCAATGAAAGAAGAAATGCAAAATAACATATAGGATTTTCTAACTTAAAACACACACACACAAGAGTGAAAATAACCAGGATTGACCTACTTGTTGCAACAAAGGAAGGCTGGAATGGCATTTTAGCAGGAATATTTTATATTTTCCTTTTTGGTACCGCACAGAATGTTTCGGAAATGGGCAAAATATAAAGCACTTCATACTTGGACATTCTATTTTTGGCATTCTGTAGATTTTCTAGGCAGTCTATAAAATGTCCCAAAGGTGCTTTCTTTTCAACAGGCAACTGGACTTTCTGGTGTTTCTTTGAAGACATTTTGCTTCTCATCCAAGAAGCTTCTTCAGCTCTGAAGCTGAGAGCTCAGAATTGAAGAAGCTTCTTGGATGAGAAGCGAAACGTCTTCAAAGAAAAAACAAAGTCCAGTTGCCTCTTGAAATAAAAAGCACATTTGGGACAACCATGACTTGGATGACTGAAAATCTCAATAGACATTCTATGAAATGTCTAATTTCACACATTGATGGTAACATATACAAATTTAGCAGTTCGTCTAACAATGTTATTTAATTCCCAAATCCCAATATTTTCCCAATCACCCCCACCATTATTAAGCACAAGGGTTCTAAGCAAATACCGGATGGATTATCATTGGTTGGAAAGAAAGAGTAACGGGTGAAAACCTGGTGGAGTTCCACTCTGTCTCTGATTTCATAGCACTCCAAGAGGCATGGCTGACCATAGATGATGAAAAGATTCACTTACCAAGCTTTGGTTCTTGGATTATTCCTGTAAGGAAATGCAACATGGGCATCAGGAAGTCTGACCTCACATGAGGTCAGGATACTGCAACTGTCATAATTATAAACCAGTTGTCAAGCATCCAAATTTTGATCATAAGACCATGGGGCTGCTGCAACGGTCATAACTGTGAAAAACACATTTTCTGTGCTGTTTGTCAGGGTTCCAAGTAACATCCTCAACAAAAGAAAACGCCAAGACTTGAGGTTCCTCAAAGTTCCTATTTATTGAATATGTCATATTGGCACATCTGGGAAAACCCAAATCTGAAAGTTTCCAGGTTTTCCCCATCCAAATGAATGTTCAAGACTCTGCCCAGCACCCACATGTCCATCACATGGTCCAATCATCCACCGTCCAAACTGGAGATACATCCCAATTATCAGACTCCAGGTGCCAGGGCAAAGTGTCCTTGACTCTCTGAGAAAGGAATGTTATTTTGACTACATACTACATATCACTTATATTCTATGCAATCCCCCCTCCCATTTTTCCACAGAAGAATATGTGGCAGGCGTACAGGCCCAAATGTAAAAGATGGTTTCCAGGTCTGACACTATTGTAACTTCAAAGAATCACTAAACAAATGATGCATTTTAACCAGGTTCCTTATATATTTCTCAGTCACAAACTCCACTAAGAACATCTTATTTTGAAAGCACTTTTTCTTTCAATGAGCAATATAAGTCACTTCCTATCCTGGTTGCTTTAATGAGGATGGCAGTATATTGCTCAGAAGTTTCCTTTTGAGCATAGTGCCTCCCATAGGAGCAGAGGAACAAAGAATTCACTGCTCATTGCTCTAACAAGAAGGGAGTTAGATGCGGCGGAAAGCTGGCCATGAATCCTCAAGCCCAAGAGGCAAATGTATAGATGCTGCTGGCTCTGCAAGGTAGTGAAGTCAATGGAGGTGATTAGTGAGGCTATAGAAGTACAAAGGACAAGGTTAAAAACTATGCAGAAAGTTCCTTGCCAAGTAGAAGCAATGCTGCTACAGCGAAATTTGTATAAGATGAGTATTACAAGATGCCTGCTTGCAAGTTTGTCTCTAGATTAGAGAACCTAGCTAGAATAGAAGATTTATTTCATCATACAATCTATGATGTATGAGCGAAAACCACTCATGCATTAATCACGAAATTTCCAGAACCGTAAAGTCTACAAATTTGAAATTTGCCACATATGTTCCTCTTAGCTTCTAGATGCTCACTAAGAAAGGATTTTTCGAAATGACCATCAGAACATTAGTATTTCCTATATTATTAAAACACTCTGATGCTAATTAGTTACATTCTACTACCCCTCCCAACTTGAAAATAACTCTGGAGAGAATGGGATTGCATAGGACAGGCTTCTGTGGGGCAAGCCTCATGGAGAGAAGGGGCTAGAAAGCCTGAGGGAGAGAAAGGGAGAGGATAGGAGACGTTTCTGTGGGGCAAGGCTGAGGGAGAGAAGGGGAGAGGATAGGGGAGGATTCGAGCTGTGTCGATTTATCAAGCCCGATCACATAGTCTCGTAGCAACTATGGGATCCAGCTAGTATAGAATATTGTAGAGTCTGAATGAATGCAATCCAGAGGGAAACATAAATGAATGGATGGGAATAAAATGTATTTAAAAAGTGTTTGGTCCATTTTGGAGACACTTGAATAAGATAGATGGTTTTGTTTAATGCATTGCCATGGGCGAATAGGCGACAATATAAATTCAATAAATAACTAAATAAATGAAAACGACTGCTTAGAAAAAAATTCTGTTTATTTTGAACAGTGACTTCAACAGATTGTTTTAGGTAATTTTATCTGGTCTCAGGCAAAAAGCCAACAACTGCTTGAAAACCAAGTTTCTGCCTGCAAGATTACACACAGAAACGGAAGGACATTTCGATCCCCACAATGGACGAATGGCTGCAAAATTTGCTAGAGTTAGTTAGCAGTGATGGCTAAATTGGCTGCTTAGATCAAAGACAAAAAATACAAATACTTTTTTTTCTGCCTGGAAACCTCTTCCAAACTTTGTGCTTGAGGTGGAGGAAAAAAAATAAAACGTTGATTTTGAGTTTTACCGATTCGATAGATTTGTTGTTATAGAAATGGCAAATGTTATGTAAAAGTAAAAAGTTGAGGTTTGAAGTTAATGCCTTATTCTACTGCACCAAGGGGAGTCGGAAGTCAATGCCTTTTCTTTCTCCCCCTCCTCTTTTCATCACTTTTTCCTTCCCTATTTTCCTACTATTTGCTTTTTCTGTTTTCTTTGTATGTTTCAACATAAAACTAATAAAAATTGTTAAAAACAAAACAAAATCAAGCTTCCATACAATTTGAACTTTTGTATGTTCTCAAAAGCAATTAATTATATAACTCCCTGTTTTTATTCATTGACTCACCCAAACTACCAGTAGCTAATGCCTGCCTCAATGCCTTCCATTCAGTATTGTTATAGGGCAGATAATGTGAACTTCCTATGGCTCATTGTGGCATACAAAGATACAACAGATTTTCTTTATATATTTATATGTGGTTTTATAGGATATTGTGCCAACATCTTATTTCTTCTCTTTTAATAGCAATCTCTGATAATCAGATATTTCTGTCTTGATTTCCTGCTTGATGATAAGATTTTTCTAGCCACATACAATTTAGCATCAAGATTCCAGCAGGAGATTCACAGCAGAAAATAAGATGGATTGCTATATATACTGATTTTTAAATTTATTTCCTTTTCTTTTATCTGATTTTGTTTTCTCAGTTCATTATGGATCATAATAACATGAAAGATTAAGATAAAGACAAATGTAAGACTAATGAGATTCCAATTTGGGACAGACTATTTTAATAGTTCATGAATAGCTCTTGGGAGAAATGTGGACCAAGAAAGACAGTAGAGTAGATATAGAATAATGCTTTATGCAGTTCTAGGCTGCATAAACAGGGATAGAATCAAGATCACGTGGTGAAGTGAACCATTTTATAATGCCTTGGTAAGGCCACACTTGGAATATTGCATTCCGTTTTGGTCTCCACTATGTAAAAAAGATTTTGAGACTCTAGAAAGAGTTCAGAGAAGAGCAACAAAGATGATTAGGAGACTGGAGGCTAAAACATATGAAGAACTGTTCCAGGAACTGGGTATGTCTAGTTTAATGAAAAGAAGGACTAGGGGAGACATGATAACAGTGTTCCAATATCTCAGGGGCTGCTACAAAGAAGAGGCAGTCAATCTATTTTCCAAAGCACCTGAGGGTAGGACAAGAAGCAATGGGTGGAAACTAATCAAGGAGAGAAACAACTTAGAACTAAGGAGAAATTTCCTGACAGTTAGAACAATTAATCAGTGGAACAACTTACCTCCAGAAGTTGTAAATGTTTTAAAGAAGAGATTGGATAACCATTTGTCTCAAGTGGTGTAGGGTTTCCTGCCTAAGCAGGGGGTTGGAATAGAAAACCCCCAAGGTCCCTTCCAACTCTGTTATTCTGTTCTGTCTTGTTCTGTCCTGTCCTGTCCTGTCCTGTCCTGCCCTGCCCTGCCCTGTCCTATTCTATTCTATTCTAATGGGAGAATGAGAATGGGTGAGTCTGTAATGAAAATATGTTAGAAGGTAGATTACTTTCTAAACAAACAAAGAGAAAAAAAGACTAAGCAAGACACTGTTAAAACAACTTGAAACAGAGTAAAAAACTTTGTGTTACAGAGTGCTACAGATGTCTATAAATTATGCTAATGGCAGTTACTTAAAAGAAAAATCAAATGATAACGTAAAAGAAGCTATGGATATGAAGACAATGTATATAAGGCAGGGATGCTAAACTTGTGACCCATGGGCCGGATGCGCCACTTGGTGGCCATGCCCATACCAGGTTTAGTGAAGGGAAAAAAGTTGTGGTACATCATATGACGACATGAGTTTGACACTCCTGATATAAAGCAATGATTTCTGCAAAAAATTAGAGAAAAACAGTAATCAAAAATGGCAAGAAAAGGTTAAGATTTTAAAAAAGTGGAGAAAATCCAGTGACTTTGGTTGAAATTTAAAAAAGAAAATATTTGACAGTGGGCAAAGAGATCCAAAGGTGGTCAAACAGAATTGTATTCTATTCAAAGGTGAATAGAATTGAAAATGAAACTAGGGTAATATTGCATCTTTAGAAAATGATGAAAACTGTTTGTTAGTTTATTTATTTACTCAGTTTCTAAAACTGCCCTTCTCAGTCAATGACTCTGAGTTGTTTACAATTCAAAAATATTTATTACAATTAAAAATGTTAAAACATTTTAAAGCAATGAAAATAAGAAACTAAAAACTTCCTCATTAAACATTCATAGGAGCAAGATACTTGCCCCGTTGACAATAAAGCTAGGAAACAGGGCCGTTAACACATTCAGTGCCCGAGGCACAGGAACATAGTTTTTAGGACCCTATGAAAAACTAATGTGGAAGGGGCCCTTTTAGAATAGGATAGGATAGGATAGGATAGGATAGGATAGGGTAGGGTAGGGTAGGGTAGGGTAGGGTAGGGTAGGGTAGGGTAGGGTAGGGTAAGGTAAGGTAGGGTAAGGTAGGGTAAGGTAGGGTAGGGTAAAGTAGAATAGAATAGAATAGAATAGAATAGAATAGAATAGAATAGAATAGAATAGAATAGAATAGAATAGAATAGAATAGAATAGAATAGAATAGAATATGGAATGGAATGGAATGGAATAAATAGAATAGAATAGAATTTTTTTATTGACCAAGTGTGATTGGACAAACAAGGAATTTGTCTTGGTGCATACGCTCTCTGAGTACATAAAAGAAAAGATACATTCATCAAGGATCATAAGGTACAACATTTAAAGATAGTCATAGGAAACAGTCAATATAAGTCTTAATCTCCAAAGGCAGAATGTTCCATAGACAGAGGCCACTCCAAATACTTAAGAATTCAGATGATCCTGATGTAACTGGGAAAATGTTTAAATATGCATGGGATTTGGTTATGAAGTGGCTGTGTGGGTTGTTCAATGCATTTGAATGCCGAATATCAGTGCTCAAAGATTGGAAGAAGGCTGTTATTGAGCCCTTGTTGAAAGGAAAAGATAGCAAAAAATGTATGCAAAAACTACCGGTAAATTAGTTCATGCTTAGCGGTAATATAGAATTTAAGGCTGGTTGCTGAAAAAGTGATAAGACAAGTATACCATGGATACTTGCATGAAAATAAAAAGAATATTTAGCTACTGGTTCAGCACTGATTAGAAAGTAACATAAGAACATATGATGTCATCTTGCTTTTTATGTATTAAAAGCATCGGTGTTATAAACCGATATTGTAGTACATTTGTAGTACATTTTTGGGGATGTGAACACACGATGCTGTGCTGTTGGCTAAGAAGTGGTATTATTTGCAGGAATATTAGATAATGTTATGACTCAACAAGAAGTACAGATTTGAAAATTAATATATCACAGGTATATTCAAGATACAGGCAATACTCAACCTATGACCACAATTGGAGGCATTTTTCTCTCGTAAGTAATTGTGGTTGTAAATCAAGTTGGACTTGGTATTAAAAAATTCATGGCATTCATTAACTAAATCACCACAGTTGCTAAGCAAACCACCACAGGACAAGAAACAATGGATGGAAACTAATCAAGGAGAAAAGCAACCTGGAATTTAGGAGAAACTTCCTAACAGAGTGGACAATTAACCAGTGGAATGACTTGCCTTCAGAAGTTGTGGGTGCTTCATCACTGGAGGTTATTAAGAAGAGACTGAACAGTTATTTGTCTGAAATGGTATAGGGTTTCCTGCTTGAGCAGAAGTTTGGACTAGAAGACCTCCACAGTCCCTTCCAGCTCTTTCTGATTGACTCACATGGTCATTAAATGAATCCAGATTTCCCAATAGCTATTATTTTTCAGAAATCATCAAAACAGAAAGCCCACAACTGCAATCATGTGACTGCAAAACAATGCAACCAATCATAAATACAAGCCAGTTGCCCAGCCCCAAATCACAATCACATGACCACAGGGATGATGTGATGGTCATAAATGGTCTTCTGCAGATGAGATGGGCAGGACATAAATCTAATGAATAAATAAAATTAAAAAGTGCAAGTACACCTTCTAAGCCACTTTTTCTAAAGTCATCGTAACTTCGAACCATCATTAAATGAACTGCCTGTTTTGACAGGGAAAATGGAACAAACAATTGCATATATTACATGTATGATAGAGGAATACTAGAGATGCTGCAATGGAGAAAGTTGTGCTGGTAGAAAGATAGAGGGTAGTATGTGATAGGCATGTGGATTGCATGTTTGTGGGGGGGGAAATGCTTATAAGAGTGTGATTTTGTCCAAATTTTAGGACAGAAAAAGAAGATCAGGAGAAACAGCTGTAAATTAGTATGCAGTGAGAATTTGACATATAAGAAAGTGAGTGGTAAAAATAAGAAGAGATAGGGTTAAGTATAGGGATGCGGTGGCTCAGTGGCTAAGATGCTGAGCTCGTCAATTGAAAGGTTGGCAGTCCAGCAGTTCAAATCCCTAGTGCCGCATAACGGGGTGAGCTCCCATTACTTGTCCCAGCTTCTGCCAACCTAGCAGTTCGAAAGCATGAAAAAATGCAAGTAGAAAAATAGGAACCGCCTTCGGTGGGAAGGTAACAGCGTTCCATGCGCCTTTGGTGTTTAGTCATGCCGGCCACATGACCACGGAGACATCTTCGGACAGCACTGGCTCTTCAGCTTTGAAACGGAGATGAGCATCACCCCCTAGAATCGGGAACAACCAGCACATATGTGCGAGGGGAACCTTTACCTTTACCTTAGGGTTAAATATGAACAGATATACAATGAATTTGGAATATTAAATATTTAAATATGGAATATTAAAGAGAGCAACCAGTACAAAAAGGAAGTATCTTGGTCATATAGAAAGAATTAATAAAAAATTAAATTGCAAAATGACTATCTGAAGGAAGAGTGAATGCGCTGATTGCACTGCTCGCTTCGCTTGTGCGCGCTATCCTGTTGTGAACCAACAATAAAGATAAGTAGATCCCACCCCTGCTGGAATGCACTACCTGACTCAGTGGTTTCTTCCCCAAACCCCCAAAACTTTAACCTTAGACTATCTATTGTCGACCTCACTCCATTCCTAAGAGGTCTGTAAAGGGTGTGCATAAGTGCATCAGCGTGCCTACCATTCCTGTTCTAATGTCTCCCTTTATAAATATATAAATAAAATATTATTGTCAATAGATGACAAAGGCAAAAGTAATGACAACAATCAGCCTTAGTTAGCTGACAAGCTAAAAATATCATCTATCTTTTGGGAACAACTATCAATAATCAAGTAGACAGCAGGCAAGAAATACACTGCAGAGTAGCACTCGGTAGAGTCGCAATGAAGGCCTTGGAAAAACAAAAATATTCATACCAATCATGTACTTATACCAAGATCAGAATGATGCAAAAACTGGTTTTCCATGTGACACTATAGATCAGGGGTCTCCAATCTTAGCAACTGTAAGATTTGTGGACTTCAATTCCTAGAATTCCTCAGCCAGCTTTACATATAAGCTTTGCTGGCTGAGGAATTCTAGGAGTTGAAATCTACAAGTCTTATAGTTGTCAAGATTGGAGAACCCTGCTATAGATGCAAAAGCTGGAGGAGTAGGATGGAAAGAATATTGATAAGTTTGGCCCTTGGCTTGATGAAGACTCTTGAGAAGAAGAAAGAAGACTCTTGAAAATGATTGAATGGATTGTAGAACAAATCAATGCATTGTTCTCAACTGAGGCACAGATGAAGAGGCACAAATTATCATATATTGGAGGCATGAAGACCCAGCTCCCTTCATAATGCTGGGAAAAGTGGAAAGAAAGAGAAGAGGATGGCCAGCAGCAAAGTCATGCAATTACAACACCAATGAATGACCTTCTGAGAGACCTAAAAGGTCAGGTTAAAGGATAGATGATCTTGGACAAAGACACAAAGCTATGCAATTGCTAAAAAGGTCAGGGGTCAGCAACCCGCAGCTCTGGAGCCACATGTGGCTCTTTCATCCCTCTGCTGTGGCTCCCTGTTGCCAGTTGGCACCAAATTGATAGGACTTTCGGTTAAGACAGGTAGAGGAAAAAGGATACTGTGCTAGGAGGAGACTCTATTGTGGGGGAGCCGCACTTCTGGTCAGCTTCAGAATTGAATGGGGGGCTTCCGGTTAGGACCTTTGTAGCTCTTTGAGTGTTTAAGGTTGCTGACCCCTGATTTAGGTCATAGTTGAGATATAGTAGGCTTCATTTCTCCTTTGTGTGGCATGCTAAGGATTGTACTCTGAAAAGTTAGTTGGGGCTCAGAAATAATTGTCCTGAAAAATGAAACTTGATTAGATGCAAAACTAAAAGTAAAAAAATTAAATGTACATTGAGGAGGATTATTTCCCATATATATAATTAAATAGAGCCGTGGGTTGCTGACCCCTGACCTCGTTAGCAGTTGCATAGCTTTGTGTCTTTGTCCAAGATCATCTATCCTTTAGTTTGATCTAATGATTAAGGTACTGGGCCAGAAAGCAGGACACAGTGAGTTCTAGTCCCATTTTCAGCATGAAATTCAGCTGAGTGATTTTGGGCCAGTCACTCTCTTCCAGCACAACATACCTCATAGGGCTGTTTGTAGGGTAAATAGGAGGAGAAAAGAATATTAGGTATGTTTGCCACATACCTTTCAGTTACTTATAAAGTAATAAAGGTGGAATAAAAATCTAATGATAAATTTTAAAAAATCCCTTCTGTCACATTTTAAGTGGCGCAGTGGTTCGGTGGTTAAAATGTTGGGCTTGTGGGATGGAAAACTGGCAGACCAGGTTCAAGACCTGGGCACCACATGACAGACACCATGGTTTTTTGGGTGGGTGGGTGGGTGTCTCATGTACTTCTTAGACTTCAGGTTGTATATTCCTGGATTAGACTGTAGCCCTTGCCATTCTTAATCCACTCAATATGCCAATGAAAAAGATCATTCATTCTTGCACCTGCTTTTCTCCTTTCATTTGCTCTCTTTTGAATATCAGCAGCTGAAAATACAAAACTGCAAAATGTATTCAAAGCCCTGGCTCTTTGGAGCTTAGGTAAAAGAAAGAGGAAGTGGATGATGAGACTAGGGCAAACTCAGATTACAGAACTTCATGCTGAGAGATTACTTCAGAATAGCAATAGCAAATAGCGCTTAGACATATATACCACTCCATAGTGCTTTACAGCATCATCTGAGCAGTTTTCAAGGTCAACATATTTCCCCCAACAATCTGAGTTCTCATTTTACCAACCTCGGAAGGATGGAAGTAATGGTGGGATTCAAGTAATTTAACAACTGGTTCTCTGCCCTAATGATTTCTTCCAACAACCACTTTGCCAAACTGCTCAGAAAGTTAACAACCACTTCTCCCGAAGTGGCGCAAACTGGCTGAATCACACCACTGGATGGAAGACAGAGTCAACTTTGGTCAGTCAGGATTGAACTTCTGGTAGTGGGCAGAGTTAGCCTGCAGTACTACATTCTAATGACTGTGCCAGCAGGGCTCATAGCTACCGCCTGTTCTTCCATCAGGAGCCATGAATCCAATGGAAATATAGCATATTTCTGCTGTCATGGACTAACCCAGCTTTTCTCCCAAAATGCTGAGGACTAAAATTACAGGATTGTTAATATAGTTAATCATGACTGCTGATTTTGATAGACATCTATGTTCTCTTAAGATTTTCCTTAATATAAAGAATCTTCCCTCATATTAAGAATTACAGGTATTTTGAATACTATGCATAGCTAACATGATGATTATTCATCACAGGAAGTGTATACTAGCTCTTGACTTCTCCAATGAGTAATTGAGAAATGTTATTTTTCAGTGATTGAACAGGCTGTTATTTTTTAACAGAGAGACAGACAGGGAAAGGGAATGACCTGATCTTATTTTATTGGGCATTTGGCATGAAGGTTTGTATAGTCCACAATCTGGCCCTATTTAAAGGAGCCTTTAAAACTTGGCTTTATCCCAAAGTTAAAATGAACGATGGACTCCTTGTGTCATATTCTGGTTTTTCTAAAAGCTGTAGTTGCTTGCTTGCTTTAGATCAGTTATGGGCAATCTGTAGTCACAACCAATCAACCATTTCTGTGCCCTATAAGATTTTCCCCTCCCTTCAACTGGGCTGCTGGGATTTGACTGCAAAACACAATTTTTAGTGCAGTTTTTGTCCTAATCCTAAAAAATTAAAGAATATAGCTTGCATTTCCTGAAAAAAAGCAAGTGGGATCACAGTAGCAATGGCAAATGCACTTAGACTTATATATCACTTCACAGTGCTTTACAGCCATCTCTAAGCAATTTAGAGTCAGCCTATTGCTCCCAATAATCGGGGTCCTCATTTTACCGACCTGGGAAGGATGGAAGGCTGAGTCAATCTTGAGCCAGTGAGACTTGAACTGTCAAACTGCTGACAGCTGGCAGTCAGCAGAAGTAGCCTGCAATACTGCATTCTAAACACTGTGCCACTATGCCACCAATAGGGTCCCCCCATAGCTGGGTTCTAAAATTTTTTACTACTGGTTCTGGGGGCATGGCTTATTTTGTGGGTGTGGCTTGATGGTCATGTGGAAATCTTTAGGATTTAATAGAGGTACTTGTCTACCAGGCTTTTAACTATTTGCAGAGGTGTACCAGTCTACTCATTCGTTTTTGGAGGTACCGGTCTATCCACTCGTTTTTGGAGACACCGGTCTACCACGACTCTGCCTTTTAACACTGATCAGCTGTAGGGCAGCCCTTTGAAGCCCCGCAGCAAAAGTTTAAACAGTTTTTTTCCTTCTAGCCAATCAGCTGGGACTCGGGAAGCAGCAATAGATTGGGGGTGGGGCCAAATAAAAGGTAAGAATAACGGGGGGTGGTGGGGGTGGCGGGGGTGGCGGGAGGGCCCAGCTCCTGAACAAAGAGAACTGGTTCGGTGATGTCATATTGTCACCGCTACCGGCTCGGCCGAACCGGGCCAAACCGCGAGGAACCCACCACTGGGTCCCCCCCAAATGATCATGAATTCCAATATTTTCTCCCTATATATGACCATGAAAAGGGAAAAATAGAAGAAATACATTTTTAAAAAATAGAGGTGTAATTGCTTGCTAAAAAGAACAAGAAAACAAAACAAAACAAACAAACTCTTATAGTTCTTTATTGATTTTCATTAAATACCTGTAATCCACTGTAATGGTTTTTATTTAATTTTAGAAAAGATGGGAGGATAGCTTCTTCCCTCCTCCCTCCCCCCAACACCTTGTTGGACAGCTTGTTATGCCAGACCTGAGTGAATTGGGGCTTTGATATGGAAGGCAAGTTTCTATCATTGACGGAGTTTGGTTTTAAGCCCTGAAAAACAGGCCCTGATTAGATGCACCTTCTAATACATTACAGACAATGGCAATGCGTTCAAATCATTACCAATTCTTCCAATAGAAAAAAAAAGAAAACATTATGCATGCAATTAATGTGATATTGCTATTTTTAAAGCTCATAAATGTATACATTGCGATAAAAGTGCAACTGACCCCTTTTCTGGTCCTGGATTTCTCTAATGCTGTACAAGCATGAATATTGCATAAATAGCAAGAATATTTAAGGCTACTCCCCTTTGCTGATGCAAAATAAAAATAAAAATCTCCTGGTAGTCCAATTACCCAAAGTAGAGCTTATCGCTAAATAAACTTCCACTGGATTGGGCTGTGTTTTGAAGCAAAAACAAGAAACTGTATTGCACCATTCAAATAAACTCCATAGGGATACTAAAGCAACCACATTACAAGTTCCAAATCAAAACTGAATGCACTAATTTTTGGATCAACAGGAGCTCTCGTTGTGCCTGGATATTAAACAAATTTGGAGCAAATGTAACCCAGAGAAAACTTCCTGGCAATGCTTGTATTATTTGGTTTGAATATGTCACAGAACTTTAATCTGAACAGTATTTATGCGTTTGTGAGTGAGTTGGGCAGCTATGTATATTGGTTAAATAAATAAAATAAAAATCAAAGTAAAACAACAACAACAACAACAACAATAATCCATTGACAATCCAAACTGTGTGAAACTGTTCCACAGTTACTATGTGAATGCAGCAAAATCACGCAAACTGATTACAAAGCTAGATACGACCAAGTTGCTAAATTAATCCACTGGTCATTATGTAAAAAATATGACTTATCTGTATCCAAAAAGTCATGGGAACATAAAGTGGAAAAAGTTACAGAAAATGAGAAGGTGAAGATCTTGTGGGACTTTTGAATACAGATGGATCGTCACTTGGAACACAACATGCCAGATATCACATTTGCCGAAAACCAAAACGTACAATTTATTGACATCGCGGTACTAGGAGATGCCAGAGTCAAAAAAAAAAAAAAAAAAACTGGAAAAAATCATGAAATATCCATAGAAATTACACGGCTATGGATGAAACATATCACAGTGATACCCATTGTTATCAGGGCACTTGGTACCATGTCCAAGAATTTCACAAAACACTTCAAGAAATTGCAGCTTCCTGCAACAACACCAGCAGAACTGCAAAAAACTGCACTACTCGGAACATCATATATTTTAAGAAGATACTTGGTCGATACCTAGGACACTGGCAGCAACCTGTATCAACCATTAGCACCAGTCAATGGTATTTGTGACACATTTTTAAATGTCAAGTTGACTGAGTTTCATTTTTAATGAATAAAAGAGAAGAAGAAGGAGGAGGAGGAGGAGGAGGAGGAGGAGGAGGAGGAGGAGGAGGAGGAGGAGGAGGAGGAGGAGGAGGAGGCAGCAAACTGTATCAATCATTAGCACTAGTCAATCATATTTATTACACGTTTTAAAATGTTCAGTTGACTGAGTTTCATTTTTAATGAATAAAAGAGATAATAATAAAATAAAATAATAAAAATAGATTTAAGGTAGTATTCACCGAGGAGTCAAATAGATTTAAGGTAGTATTCACCGGTGGTGCAGTGGTTGAATGCAGTACTGCAGGCTACTTCTGCTGACTGCTGGCTGCCTGCAACTTGGCAGATCGAATCTCACCAGACTAAGGGTTGACTCAGCCTTCCATACTTCCGAGATCAGTAAAATGAGGACCCAGATTGTTGGGGGCAATATGCTGACTCTGTAAACTTCTTAGAGAGAGCTATAAAGCACTGTGAAGTGGTATATAAGTCTAAGTGCTATTGCCATTGCTATACTGAGCTTGAAAGGAATAGCATGAATATGCTTAAAATAAACTTAAAATAAACATGGATTTATTTGTGCATTCCCCAAATTTTCTCAAACTAGCTATACCATGAAACATCTTTGAATATTAGTAACTCCGGTTGGTAGTTACGTAGTTGGCTTGAGATCTTGGATCCAATATGTACTGAAGATGTCTCCTTGAATGAGAATGAAACATTTGCAACCAAATCATCAAACTTGGAGCTCAAACCAACAACATAACTTCACCATCATTACTTTTGGCAGGGAATGTCATGAATGCCAATCAAGAAACCATGTCTGTCTCGGGGGCAGCGACTCTTTTTAGGTAGATACTGTTAGCGGGGCATTTCAGTGGTGGGTTGCTACCAGGGCAATGGTGAGTTTCAAATTTTTTACTACCGGTTCTGTAGGTGTGGCTTGGTGGGTGTGGCATGTTTTGGTGGGCGTGGCAGGGGAAGGATTCTGTAAAATCTCCATTCCCACCCCACTCCAGGGGAAAGTTACTGCAAAATCTGTATTTCTTCCTGATCAGCTGGGACTTGGGAGGCAGAGAATAGATAGGGGTGGGGCCCGTCAGAATTTTTACTATCGCTTTTCTGAACTACTCAAAATTTCCACTACCGGTTCTCCAGAACTGGTCAGAACCTGTTGAAACCCACCTCTTCGCTGGTGGAAATCCAGCAGATTCTAACAGGTTCTGGAGAACTGGTAGTGGAAATTTTGAGCAGTTCAGAGAACCGGTAGCAGAAATTTTGAATAATTCAGAGAACTGGCAAATACCACATCCGCTCTTTTGCATCCTCAGCTATTCAAATATTAATTCAAATGTGTTAGATTGCCTTTTCAGGAGTAACACTGACATTTTTTTTACAGGTGTACACAAAAAGAATCCAGCATCAATTTCTGCCTTTTATCATTGGTTGGGGTTTACTCTAACTGTTGTTCTTTCCTCCTTGTTGGTGCAGCCTTTTAATCTTAAGCAGTAGAAAAAACTCATTCCCTGCTGATGAGGCTTTCTTCTAAGAGGGCTGATGCTTTGTCTTCATTACATTACCAGATTCACAGGTAGCTGGTCGGTGTCAGGAGCCTCAACTCTATATGAGCTCAAGAGGCACTGGATAAGTTGTTCATTGATCATCTTAATCACCACTTGAAATAAATTGCATGTTTGGAGGAAATTTCTTGAATATCTGCAGCTTGCTCTTGGCATACTATGATAGGCCATGGTATGCAACCATTTCAAAGCTTGATGATCAGTGAAAAGTTTAAATGGCCTTGTTAGCAAATAATAATCTAAGTATTCAAGAGTCTTCTAATGGACTTATGCTCCACTTCTATTGTAAAGTAGTATGTTTCTTGAGGAAATAACTTCCCGCTAATAAAAATGATGGGTTCTATATCCTTGTTCAAGATCAACCTTGTGGTAAAGGTCATAAGCACCTAAAATAAAATAAAATAATAAAATAAAATAAAATAAAATAAAATAAAATAAAATAAAATAAAATAAAATAAAATAAAATAAAATAATAAAATAAAATAAAATAAAATAAAATAAAATAAAATAAAATAAAATAAAATAAAATAAAATAATAAAATAAAATAAAATAAAATAAAATAAAATAAAATAAAATAAAATAAATAAAATAAAATAAAATAAATCTTAGAACCCAGCCATGGATTATGTTCATGGCTAATCTGAAAAGAAAAAAAAAGCAAATCTACCACAAACAAAAAGATCCGTGGAACCTCCTTTGGATTTGAGATCCAATATTTGGCCATCACATTTTATCTTACTAAAAACTATTATCTAATAGCCTTGAATGATCACTGTGAATGTTGATCTAGTATTTAGCAATAACAATAGCATTTTAGGCTTATATATTGCCCTATAGTGCTTTACTCTGAACATTATACAATGTAAGCATTATTTGCATTTTGACTCCAACTCTCTGGGTCCTCATTTTACTGACCTTGGAAGCATGAGTAAAATCTACTTACCTTCCCAACCGGTTTGGAAGTGTACACGCCCACCCCCACGCCTGTCACATGTGCAAACCCTTCTGCGCAAGCGCAGAGGGGACCGGGTGAGTGGGCGGAGCCTTGCACCGCCATCGCTACGGGTTCTCCGAACCACTAGCTGCCATCGCTACCAGTTTGGTTGAACTGGTCTGAACCAGGAACATTTCACCCCTGCTTGGAAGAATGGAAGGCTGAGTTAACCTTGAGTCCTTCAAGACTGAATTCCAGGCTGTGGGCAGAATTTGCTTGCAATACTGCACTTTAACCACTGTACCATCAGGGCCTAATACCATGTGTGATAGAAT
This sequence comes from Masticophis lateralis, assembly GCA_030761175.1. Taxonomy (NCBI): domain Eukaryota; kingdom Metazoa; phylum Chordata; class Lepidosauria; order Squamata; family Colubridae; genus Masticophis; species Masticophis lateralis. The sequence continues at coordinate 332,256,813 of JAUDYJ010000001.1, forward strand.
GTGCAGCTGAAGTGGTAGGTGGAGATTGGCTAGTCTGGAATCTCTGCAGGAGAGGAAGTAATGGAGAACTGACCTTCTTAAATCTCTGGTTTTAAAATCCTCCTTAAATTCTTATCTGGTTATTCTCAGAAGAGTGCAGTTAGCCTGGCAAGATTCTTGTAAATAGGCAAATAGCAGAAAAGAAAATTTCTCTGATCAACTCATAATCTCATTCTGGTTCCTTGTGCATGACATATATCACAGGAAAAAATGTGACTTGGAATTTAAAAGTAACAAATGGTAAACAAAAATGAATAACTGATCAAATACCATATCTTGTGTGCCTGCAAAACAAAGGATAAAAGATGCAGTGAATGTGAAGGACTGTAATCTGGTCTTGTGAGGTTGATGAATACATGCAGGGAACAGAAGGTGTCAATTTAATTAAAAATAAAAGTGCTTAATGTATGTCTGAATGCAGATGTGACATGAGCTAGGTTGTCAATGCTTATGCAATAAGAACCTACAAGATCCTGATAGTTGCTTGTTACACTTCATTGAATACAGATAATGGAAGAACCAGAAATGTTTGGGGAATATTGTACCCCATTCTGAATGAATGTGTGTCAGGGAGAAAAAAAAGTTGCCAAAGGATATGAATAGATGGATAGAAACAAAACAAGACAGTACATAGCATATGACTGAGTCATTCAAAAACTCAAGTACAAATGAAAATGACGATTGATGAAAATCTGATTGAAAAAGGACTGGGGTTTTTTTTTTTGGAATAAGTGATTTAAATTTAAGTCTAATGGTATATCAGGATGGCAAAGTAATGCATTTAAATCTAAAAGTATGCTGGTATGATGATTTATTATGAAAGATTGAGAGAATTAGTAAAGAATAGATGTGGGAAGAAAGGCTCTGAATGTAGGGCACTATTATTTGCTAGTCTCAAGAGAAAATCTTGTAGAAAAATGGATACAGAGGGAGGAGTACGGAGGCAGAGCAAAAGCAGAATGATTTCAGGAAGAAAAAGTATGAGTGCTCTATGAATATATATTAGAAGACAGAATAATATCCCACCAGAGTAAATGGAAAATAGATGTAAAGGGATTGTGGAAGTAGCTTGGAAGAGAATAAGAAGAATGATGTACAAGTGTATAGTTTTGTGCTAATGGGAAGTATGAAAAAGGATGTTTGGTGGAATGATGAAGTGAAAGATGTTGTGGATAAGACAAAAATGACAATAAGAGATAGAACGAGGATGAGAGCAAGGACTTATTCAGTGTGTATACAGAGGTTAAAAACATAGCTGAAAAGAATGTAGTGAAAAAGAATACAGAACAGAATAACAGAGTTGGAAAGGACCTTAGAAGTCTTCTGGTCCAACCTCCTACTGGAGCAGGAGATTCTATACCATTTCAGACAAATGGCTGTCCAGTCTCTTTTTAAAAGCCTCCAGTGATGGAGCACCCACAATTTCTGGAGGCAAACTATTCCATTGATTTATTCCTCTCACTGTTAGGAAATTTCTCCTTTGTTCTAGGTTGCTTCTTTCCTTGATTAGTTTCCATCCATTGTTACTTGTCTTGCCTGCTGGTGATATTTTCCAAAGCAAGAGATGATTTAAAAGAAGAGAGAAAATGTAGAGAGAGTTTTAGACAATAGGCTAAACAAGGAGAATGAAAGGAAAATCAATGTGATGTTGGGTTGATTTGTTAGACCAGTAGCAAGGGAACCCTCAAATTAGTCCATATTTTATTTATTTATTAGATTTATTAGATTTATAAACCGCCCTACTCCTGGGGGACTCAGGACGGTGTACAGCCATAAATAAAACATATAAATACAAAAGTTTAAAATGGAACAAAACGAATTAAATAATTTGGCTGACAATTAAAACCCCAATAATTTAAAACAAATTAAAATTCATAATTAAAAGGGGAAAATAACTTAGATCAGGCCAGCTTGTTGGAATAAATAGGTCTTAAGCGCGCAACGGAAGGTGCGCAGGTCCGGGATCCTCCATATATCCGGGGGGAGCTCGTTCCAGATAATATTGACCCCTTGAAGGTGATGGGGGAGGGGTGACCTGGGACCACCCTCTCAGCCTCATAACTTCGCTTTTTTGTGTGGGTAAATAAACTACAAATCTAGTGAAAAAAAGATATATGGTAAATAAACTGAAATCCTTTACAGCAGGAAAGATTTAAAAAACAAACAAACATTGAAACTGGGATGAAACCTAATTGAAGCCATGCTGGAGGGGATATTTCAGAGGTTTGTAGAAGAATGAAGAGAACCAATTTGTTGCAATTGAAGGAAATGGGCTGGAGACCACAGGTTCAAGTCCTGTTTTAGGCATGGCGGGCTTTAAGCCAATCACTCTTTCTCATGCCTTAGAAGAAAGCAATGTTAAACTACTTTCAAAAACGTTGCTGAGAAATTTTCATGGAAAAGAAAAAGAAAAGAAAAGAAAAGAACTATTATAAAGAAAAGAACTATGATAAATGCTTAAGGTTGAATGATGCAGCTGGGGAAATGTTAATTCATGGAGATAGTTTCCTTATGGCATGTCTATGTGGCTTGTTTGAACTGTGCTTAAAAACTGTATGTGTGCACAGGGTAGAGAAGAAAGAAGGAAGGGGGAGGAGGACAGGAGGAGGAAGAAGAAAATCTTAAGAACAAAATGCACTAGATAAAGTGATATGTGGGTGTGATAGAAGCAAGGATAGTTAGCAAGGTTGAAAAGTATGGTGAGATAAAATGAACAGCACTTTGGTAAATTATATTTAATCACCGGGGTATGTGCAATGATAGTCAAAATGGTGGGTATCTCTTCTTTGTATAGGTGTGTAATTATACTACACATATTAAAAGGAGGAGGATGCTAATGAATATGGTCATGTCAACCATCCTGAGTATATGGCAGTGACAGTTGCTATGGACACACCTTTTTGGATGTATTTCCTTTCTCTTTTTTCATGCCTTTGATTTCTTCGCCTTGCTATTTCTTATTCCTTTTCTCCTATAACATTGCTAACCCTAGAAGAGAATAACATGATGGATGTGTACATGTATATATAAATATATATGAAATGGTTATAAACCAATAGCCATATCCCCCCCACCCCCGAAGTCTATATAATACTAGCGGTTGATCATTATTCTTAAAATGGCTGTTATAATGGGAGAAAGGTAATCAATGTTATCATGAAGCTATTAAAGCGGCAGAAAAATAATAGTGTGTCTTTAAAGTAATCATCAGAAATCTATTCTGATGGGGGCGGGGAATGGAAGAATTCATGAAAAATTGTTAGCATTAATCTGCATCTGCTTTTATTATTATTCTTTTACTATTTCCAAAGGGAAAAATCCTTGGTTTGCTTCTCTGACCCAATGTTGTTTAGGAGAGTCCTTCCTTCCTTCCTTCCTTCCTTCCTTCCTTCCTTCCTTCCTTCCTTCCTTCCTTCCTTCCTTCCTTCTTTCCTTCCCTCCCTCCCTCCCTCCCTCCCTCCCTCCTATGACTTAAGCAGTAATGAAGGATTAATTAGGATGGTGACTCCCTGGACTCATCAACCTGTCTGTTCCCATGTTGATAATGTAACTGTACCCCTCTGACCTTTGGGATGTAATACTCCATTGCCATCCAAAAAGCCAACCGAGTGCTTTACTGCACCAATGAACTTTCCTGTGTAAGCCTTAAGAGCTGACATTTATAAAACTGCTGCTGAACTCTGCTGATGAGGTTTGCCCTAATGTACCAGAGGTGTGGAAGTAGCCAGCACTTTCAAGCAATAACAGAGTTATGAGTGGGTGACCTTTCTGAAATGGTGGAGGAGCAGATGAAACCAGACATGGCCTCCTGTTTTGGGGACTCTTGGACCTCCTTTTCCTTTTTTTTTAAAGGCTTTCATTTATTTGGGACCAAAGGTTTCAGAGTCTAGTCAAAATGTGCAGAAAATGCTAATACATCCATACTGCTATTTGTTCAAGGCTAAGTGGGACCAGCTGGTCTTCTGAAAGTTTGCAAGATTAGTAAGGGATGGAAAAAGAAGAGAAAATTAGAAGTCATTGAAGTCTAAGCTAGAATTACTGTACACATCTCTATGTAATCCTTGATCCTTTTCATCTTTCCAACAGTTAAAATTCTATTAAGTTTTCTATCGCCATTGTTTTGTCTTTGGCCTATGAGGCTGAGATTAAAAACTAGAAGAGGCTAATTTTATACATCAAGTTTATTTATTGTCCTGTTTCTAACAGCTTATCTCATACCTCACCTTAAGTAGGATTTGGGGTTTTATAAAATATGCAGAATTCAGAATAAGAGAGAATGGTTCAAGGGAGAGCAATTTGGCCTCCTTATACTAATTAACCAAAAAAAAAAAAAAGAAAAAAAAAAGCCCTACATACTGTATAACGGTGTTGACAGCATACTATAACACCACATTTATAAAGTAAAATACATGGACAAATTTTGCATAAAGAAAACAGTTCCAAGATTAGGTTGTGTACAAATCCTTTTCCCTTCTGCTTTATATGAGGAGTGGGGGACTTATAGTGGAGATGGGTGGCAGAAAAAAATAATAGACAAACGAACATAGATCTATTGCCCAGATGTTATTAAGAATGTTGCAACTTCCAAGAGGGGCAAATAATGTCCTATCATTGCACAATCAATGGAATATATGTTACCTGCGCTGTACATTACACAATTCATATCAGTTAAATGATGACAACATGACAAATGTGATATTATTGATATTATTATGCCAAATACCCATCATGATTTCTTTTCTCCTTCTACTGAAAACCACAGTTCTATAATAGCAATAGCACTTAGACTTTACAGCCCTCTCTAAGCAGTTTACAGAGTCAGCATATTGCCCCCAACAATCTGGGTCCTCATTTTACCCACCATGGAAGGATGGAAGGCTGAGTCAATCTTGAACCTGATGAGAATCAAACTGCTGGCAGTAGGCAGAATTAGCCTGCAATACTGCATTCTATCCACTGCTCCATGATGGCTCCAACAACCTGTTATTTCCACTCCATTTTTAGATTTTTTAAAAAAAACTGTCTTCATTATTTTACGAATAACTCAAGGCAGCAAACATATCTACTCCTCCTTCTCCCTATGTGAGATCAATTTAGCTGAATGGGAATGATTGGCCCAAAGTCAACCAGCTGGCTCTTATGCCTAAGGTGGAACTAGAACGAACAATCTCCTGTCCCAAAGCTACAACTGGCCAGAATGGAAGACGTTTATTGGACGAGAAACAAAATATTTTCAAGGAAAAAACCAAGAAAATCCAGTTGCTTTTTGAACAGCATCTTTGGGACAACCATGACCTGGATGACTGAGAATCTCCATAACCACCATCTCCTGGCTTCTAGCCTGGTGCCTTAATCACTAGACCAAACTGAAGAATGATGCATTCTTCTTCCAACTCAGAGAATTACCTACAAAATCAGAAAAATCCTTTGTGATTGATCCCCAACTTTTAACAATGATTCTATTTTGTACTATAAAAAAGTTGGTCATTGTAGAGAAATGAAAGAGTTTGAAAAAAAGTTGGATGCATTGGGGATGGGAAGGTTCTGAGGACTTTCTAATCAATATATTAAATGTTTCAGGGCAGCTTTTCTTAACTATGGAATTCTGGGGTTCCCGAAAGAATTTGTGATTGAAAAAGAAATCTGCGCCATAGTGGTAGGAAATATGCAATATTTATTCAGGGGATCCTTGAGATCTGAAAAATATTTCAGAGGTTCCTCCAGGATAAATAATGTGGAGAAAGCTTGCAGTGGGGAATATCAGAGAATGTTTCTTCCAATGCTAGGTGGCCATCATCCAGGATTCTCTAAGGCCAAGGTCATCAAAACAGATTGAAAAGTAAATCATGAGTTGAATGGATGCCTTCAAATGCCACTTGGCTTCATCACTCAGCAACTGCTTATCTTAGTTGTTATCCTTTGAGAAAGGTGTCTGGACTGCCATTCAAAACTGGGGGAAATAAATGGATGGCAGACTCATGGTCGCCTGCTTTGTTTGCTTGATCCCTTTTCTCCTTTCAGAGAAAATTATTATCCCATTCTCAGAAATTAATTGTTATCCCATTCTCAGAGACAGCATATTTACCATTCGTAAAGGCTAGATCAGGAATGTCAAACTTGATGTCATTGAGGGCTGCATCAGGGTTGTGTTTGACTTTGGGGGGTGAGGGTGGGAAGGGGTGCGGCCAGGGGACATGGCCAGCTCGACATCACTCATGTCAGGGGCACCTGTGATGGCCCAAGCACTCTGCCAATGAAAACAGGCTCCTGAGCTCCGTTTTTAGTGGTGATGGCTTCCTGCAATCCTCTGCCAGCAAGAACGAAGCTCAGGAGGGCTGCCCGCGGTCCACCTGAGCTCCATTTTTCTTGGCAGAGGCACCATGGGCCAGTCCTTTGCTGTTTCCAGGGCGGCTTCTTGGGCCAGACCTAAGCACCCCACATTCCAGCCCCCAGGCCTTGAGTTTGACACCCCTGGGCTAGGTGAAGGAAGTTCCAACACTAGGAACTGGAATCAGATGGACCACTGCATATATTTCAGATAAAATGCTCAGCTGAAATGCTCACCCACCCCTGATAGTCTCACTACTTTATTGCTGGGCATCAGATTAAAAAGCATAGCAGTGCTAGCTTGTGCTTTCAAATGCTCCGAAGCATCTGCATTTTCTAATTAGAAAATTGCATTCTCTGATAAAATCTACCCCTCTTGGGCCTTGCGCTTTATGTTTTTCTCCGATGAAGATATTGTAACTCTTTATTAAGTCCTTGATGGAGCTGCAATTAATACCATCTTCATAGAACCGACACCTTTAAAGTAATCTGATGGGGAGTTTGTCACTAATGCAAACTTCCCTGATTAATTAAATAAGACATTGGGCTTCATAAAGCAATCACTGGAAAATGAAATTCTATTTACATCTAAATGCATTTAAAAAAAAAATAAAAAAAAATCCCAGAAACTTAATTTCATGTTATACGATCCCTCTTACTCTGTCATCCTCATATGATCTCAAAATTAATTTTCTTCTGTTCTGATATATTTCCAAGCCTGAAATATTTTTCATGAATAAATTTCAGTCTTTCTCCATAGACCAATATCTCAGTCCTGCTCCCTCTTGCAAACAATCTGTAGCAGAAAATGGAGAAGACCAGCTCTGGCTAGGAACATGATGTAGTTGTATCATTCCTGTTGTGCAAAGATGTACTTTTTAAAAAAGATGTGAATTCTACATTGCTCAGAGTAGCATGCCGCAGACTACAGTTTCCCGTTGGGGCATGTTAAAAAAAAAAGTGACAGTCCAAACAGAGACTCAAATTTAATTAATTTCAAGTGCATTAAACATAAATTGATTTCACTAAATAGAGCGAATACATTTATTCTATATATGTTTAATAATTTCCCCTACTGACATTAAAACTTGCAAATCAGAGTCTTCAGGAGCAATGCTTATTTATCTTGAATAAACTGCACTTCCACGCTTGAATTCCTTGTCTTCTAACAAGTAGAGTTCCATACCTCGTTTAGATTATTCTTCAGTTTGCTTACCTATACCCAAGCTCATACAATACTTTATCATTTCCTTGCCAGAGATTTCTGGATGATATCATCTTCATTTGCAATGTTGCTTCCTGTAATATTAAACACAGAGGCCAATATACAGGTCTGAAGAAGTCTATAGACAAAATGAACAAACGATGGTTATGATGTACCACCGTGTCATTTTCTACTCTTTGATTTTTTTTCTCCATAATAATCTGTCCCTAACGTGGTTTTTGTTTGGATGAAGTATAATGTTCTGGGCCAGATGGGAAATCCTATGAAGAAAGGCAAGATAGCTCCCTATCTATTACAGTTTATAATAAAAAGAAATCAGTTCTAAGACTCTTCGATTAAATCTTTCCTTAACTTGGCCATTATAGCCAATAGAAAAAAAATCTCAGCTTTTTAAGATCTATTTGCTAGGAATTTAAGAGATAGTTCCTTCCTTTCTTCCTCCCTTCCTCCCTCCCTCCCTTCCCCTCCCTCTCTTTTCTCTGTGGAATCACCATTCTGATAAATTGCCACTGGGTGGCACTGTGAGGCTATGTGTACGTCGGAATGAAAATGGCTTCCTAAATTCTCCACCCTTCATTAAACATTTTCCAGAGGGGAGGTGGAATTCCCACAATTTGGGGAAGCACACAAGAAACCTCCAAAAATTCATCTCTGGAGGAATTTCAACGTAGCAGCAATGGGAAACAGATTTGTTAATTCATGCTGATTTACATGCATACCTGAAAGTGTTCAGAATATTTATGGATCACAAAATTGTGAGATTGGAGGAAGGAAATTCATGACAAGGGCAGAAACCCTTTGACAATTTGGAGGAACTCTGAATGAGCATCTCAGAAAAATGCACTGGATTTTTTTCCCCCTGAAAAATGTCAGCCTGATAAATTGCTTGGTTGCTTAGCCTTAGAGTCTTTCTGACTCCTACTTCCCTCCTTCCAGGAAAGGGTTGGTGGTGATTGATCCATCTGCTTGTGTCAGTTTTCTCCGACATTCAAATTAAATCTAGATCTTAAGAGGCTTGTGAATTTTGATTAACTATTATCAAGAAAGAAATAACATGAGCATGTCACCCACCTGCATTGATCTACTTCTGACTGTTTTAGTTAATCCCACCGTGGAGACAAACACATTGCATCTGTCAATCAAGGAGCTGTAAACAATGAACCATCACAAAACTCGAGTCATAGGCTTTCTTGGCTGGTTTAAAAAAATGACAAAGAAACAAAAATCAGAAAAGGAACAGCAGTTCCAGTCATGGAACAAATTACCCAAATGGTGTTTGTTTTCTGTAGTCTTGATGTGTTCAGGCAGGGGTTAAATAGTCATTTGTTAGAGATGCTTAGATAGGATTCCTTGGCTAACAAGGGATTGCATTCAATGGCCTTGATAGCCTCTTCAAACTCTACATTTCTAAGAAATGGCAACTTTTATCCAGTTCTGGAAAAAGTATTTACTACACAGGGATGTGAAACATAATGTTGGAAGAAATATCCATCTGGTCCAGTTCCAAGCTGGGAGAAAGGCACTGGAAATAAAATGGAGGCTGATTATGAAGGCTGATTGGAAATCATCCATTTTTTTTAAAAAAAAAATTTTTATTAACTTTTCCAAGTTTAAAATCAACGTAAGACAAAAACATTGATTATACATAAAAACAAAAATCATACATTCCTCTCCCTTCCTCCCCCTTTCATAACACTAAACATACAAACACATCTATCCTGGCAGTTAATGTTCCTGCCCTCATTAATAAATAATTATGCCCATAACACAGAATAAAGTAAATAATCTCCAAATATGGTTTTCATACAATTATCTTTCAATCTAGATAAATACATCTCTCCTCATATTGACTTAGGCCCTCATTCATCTCAATCCTTTTATTCAACCACCAATACCAACTGTCCCGACTTTGAAAAAATTCAGAATCCTCCTTTTTTTTCAACATATACGTCATTCTATCCGCCTCAGTGCATTCTAATAAAAAAAAAAAGGTATCTCTACATATTTTAGTCGCAGCTAGAATAGCGTTCGCCCAACAGTGGAAAGAAAAAGAGATACCAGCTAGTGCCCAAATTATAAGAAAATCATCCATTTATTGATGAAGCAGAACTACCAGTTTGTGGTTCTGGGCAGCTGAACAACTTGATGAGTAAAATGGATTTTTATAAGTTTCAGAGATGGTGCTAGAGGGGGTTGCACAATGTCTGAAATGCCCTTAGGAGATTGTGCAATGCCGTGAGCTCTTCTGTTAAATGGTAGTGGGTTAATCCAATTATGCCCTAAAGGGTCATGTCCTGCTCTTATAATTTGGATGGAGCAGAATGTAAATTTTAATCTCATCCTTGGAGCTGAAATTCTTTTGTTTCGTGAATAGGCTGGTCCAATCTTTCTTAATGGGCACAAGATATCTGGTGGGGGCTATTAAGAAAGATTGAGTCTGCCTTTTCTTTTTAAGAGCATGTTTCTTCATTTGTCCTTTGGGGGTATATAATATTCTGCCTTTTTTAAATATTTCCCAACATATTTCATTCTTCTGAGATGGGGTGGGAGGGAGAGATTGCTTCCCACAATAGAGAGTCCATCCATGGAAAGTAGAAGAATTCAAGGTTCTACGCTTGAGTTCAACTGAATCCAACAGACACAGGGAAGAACTGAAAAGCTCCTTGCCACCGGTTTGCCGCATGTGTGCACACCTTCCACGCATGCACCCACCCTTCCTTGCATGTGCTTTGCTCATGCATGCACCTTCACGCATGCACCTGGCCTCAGAGACATGGCTAAATAGGATGGCATAGCATTGCTGGTTCACCCAAATTGGTTCAAACCGGCTAAATACCACCACTGCCTAGATAGGTGAATGAGTATATTTTGCCTGCTTTGACAATCAAGTTTTTTAAAAAGATGCTTAAATTCTTTAATTAAATTCTTAAATTCTTTCATTTGGGAAATGGAACCCAATCTCTGAAGACTTCATGGGATCACCAAGAACGGGAGGAATTGGTCATTTTACATTTATACTTAGTGTCTACATCTGCTAACACTAAAATGCAATTGTCCCAGGAAAGTAATTTATCACTGGATTTGCTATCGCGAGTATGAAAGAATGATGAAGCATACTTTAAAATGAATACAGTACATGTTTGTGCTTTTCAAAAAAAGCTCTCATTAATCTTGCTGAGTTTCTGCCTCCTCTTGATTTGCTCTTAACTAGGCATTGAACAGAATTCCTCCAGGGTATGGCTGAGTATGAATGGTGAACATTTTGTTGCTAGTGGATCCATGTCAGGACATCTCCATGGTAGCATTAAGGTTGGACAGTATTTGTATTTCAACAAAAAGACACACACGTACAGACATATTGGCTTTCCACTTGATTTCTAACCTTTAAAAAGTAGTGGCCAATATTTTTTTAACCTTTAAAAAGCACGGAGTACTTAAAGTATGTTTGGTCTCTTCAAACGATAGAGCCTAGTTTTCTGAAGAATAAAAGGAGTGAAGAGAAGAGATCCTTTTAGTCTTGCAAGATTCTGTTACTGTAAGCTTACAATAAAAATAGAGATGATACTCACAGATACGTTTCTTGTCTGGACTACCTCAAAGGGCTAACATCAAGGAGATGCCTTGGGGAAAAGCCTGTATTTTCCAAAGAATTTATTCTAGGTGGAAGTGCACTAAAATTTTTAAAGGTTAGAGAAAGAAACAATCTTTCAGCCACCTCTTTCATTTTAGACAATAAGTGCCTCTCCATCAATTCTCTATCTAAGCTAGTGAATCTTTGTCCACCAGAATTGACAGTTTAATGAAGAGCTCCATGAAGCTACCTGAGTAGCCTCTTAGATTTTCCTGCATCCTGTGACCATATAAAATTGTTCAGATTTTGCACCTTTTCCATTCTAAAGAAAAGGATTTCCTATTTAAATTAAACATGAATCAGCACAGAAATATGACTTTAAAAAAAAAAGGCAAAGTCAATTTTAGGCTTCGTTGACAGAAATACAGTTTCCAAGTCATGCAAGAAAGAGTTCTGCATTACTCAGGCTCCATATTAAGTATGGCATCCTATTCTTGAGTATATTACTTTAGAAAAGACTCTAAAGATTCTTTTGCCTGGAGGCACAGTGGTCAGAATGCAGAATCGAAAGCAAACTCTGCCCTCAGTCTGGAGTTCGATCCTGATAGGCTCAAGGTTGACTCAGCCTTCCATCCTTCTGAGATAGGTAAAATGAGGGCCCAAATTATTGGGGGCAATCTGTTCACATTGTAAACCGATCAGAGAAGGCAGTAAAGCACTATGGAGCAGTATATAAATGTAAATGCTATTGCTATTCAAATAAACTGAGTAGCCTGAGTAGCGTAGGGGAGTAATGCCTCCTACAAAGGCAGCATTTAAGATCCAGCTGCTGCAATTACTTGTGAGTTCAATCCCAGGCAGGCTCAAGGTCGACTCAGCCTTCCATCCTTTATAAGGTGGGTAAATTGAAGACCCAGTTTGTTTTGGGGGCAATAAGCTGACTTTGTATAAATATAAATATACAAAAGTATGAAGGCTATTGCTTAACGCACTGTAAGCGGCCCTGAGTCTCCGGAGAAGGGCGGCATATAAATCAAATTTAAATAAATAAATAAATAAATAAATAAATAAATAAATAAATAAATAAATAAATAAATAAACTGGTTTAGAAAAGAGCAAGGACGAGGTATTAAATGAGGAACTGAAGGAACTGGGCAAGTTTAGCTTTGAAAGAATGTCAAGATCTGTTCTCCATAATTTCAGAATATATAGAATAATATGTTTTAGTAATAGGAAGCCAGATTCTGACTGAGTGTTAGGGGGAAAAAAAGCATCCTCACAGTAAAATCAGACTGACAGTGGAACCAATTATTCAGATATATGGTGGGCTTTACTGGATGCCTTCAAAGTGATGCTACGTAGCCATCTTTTAGAAATGCCTAAATGTATTCCTAGAATGAGCAGGAGGTTGACTTCAATGGCCTTGCATAGCTCCTCCCAATAACTTAATTCCAGAAAGAAGTACAGCAGCAGTAGAATGTAATTATAATTTTTTTGTTTTAAAAAAAATCAAAATCCAGGTATCTCATTCTTGGCACGTGATTTATATTCCCAAAGAATTAAGAACCTTAAATATAATCAGATACTCAAAAGATGTCAGTGTCATCAGTGCTGCTTTGCTGGTCTGAATGATCAGTACAGATTAAACAAAAACTAACGACTAATATTTCTCTGGGAACTCTTTCAAAATGAGCCTAATAGTGAGTGCAAACTTTTGATTTAGTGGGTGTGATAGACTGTGACTTAGAATGACATGCTGAAAGTCCTATTTCAAAAATGATCAGGATCATGACAAAAGGTGCTTAAACCAATTAAAAAATAGAATGTGATTTAAATTTAATTGACCAATACATTAATTTACTACTATTGGTAGACTTTTTCCTAAGTATGCATACATTCAATATTTTTCTACATTAAATGTTCCTTTTTATAGCACTCTTACTGAAGATTACAATTAAAACAAAAATGTGTAGACACTAAAAAAATAAAAGAATAAAAAAAATAGAAGATGCAAAAAGGAAAAAAAAAGCACACTTTTGCTGTTTATTCCAAAAACCAGTTTTTAAAAACTTATATTTAAATTTTATTTTGCTAAGGATTGATGGAAATAATCCAGTGCTATAAAAACTTGCTGATCCAAAGTTCTCCAATAGTTGAAAAGCAGTTAATGAACAATATCTAAATATGATCAGAAAAAAATATATGCAAACTCAGTGTCCTTTCAAAGGTGTTGATTATGATTTGAGCAAGCTGGGAGTTCACTCATATCCTAGAGGTATAGAACCCCCAAGGACCATTGTAGTATAGTTTCCCTTGGGAGGAGTAGCTATCTGGAGAACCTGTGGGCAATCTTAAGTCTTGGCTTGTCCAGAGAGGAATGATAATAGAACAGGTCTATTTACCAGCTCTTCATTCCTTTGTGGTCATCACAGACCTGTCTTCAGTCTATCATGTTTTTCCCCCAGAAGTCCCAGTTATTTGTCAGTTTTGGAAGCCATATTAGAACAGAAGCTTCCACACTGCCACCTTCTTGTGTATGGGAAAGTAGGGGGGAAGATTTAGTAGAGGGAATGTAGTTAAACAAAATAACATTCTTCCTTTCGGTCAAAGTCACGACAATCCTGCATCTGGAGAAGGAGTGGTTGGAGTGATGTCTTGAGATGGGATGGATAGTGATTGGACCATATGATGGACTGATGAGTGAGGGGTTGGTTTCAGAGATTTTGATTTACTGAGGGAAAACTCGGAACTCTCAGATTTGTGTTTTCCCAGATGTGCCAATATACCTACTCTAATAAATGGAACTTTGAGAAAAAGCTTGCCTTGGAGTTGGGTTTTTCTGGAATGCTGACATTATTCACATTCCAAATAAAATTTGGTGGCAACATTTGGAAATATAGCCAGTGTGCATATTTCCAATCATTCTTCTTTCTTGTAAGATAGCATTGCTCTTTTGGAACATTTCTGAGTCAGGTTGAGTTGGACTGGAGATATTCCATCAGGGAAAACCTTTTGGTTTTAATATTCCAGGTAAAGTTCTAACTGAAAATTTCCCCCCAATATAATTAACAAGACAGCAGGTCAAATCAGTGGGGAGCATTGCAAATGCGATAAAATTATTTTGAACTTTCTCCCTGATTGGAGGAGGCCATGTTCATGGATTAAGAGAAGATTTAGACTAAGCAGGTATAGGCAGCTAATAACCAACTTGCAATTGTGCTCAATTGGCCGGGGCAGAATCCATTGCAAATTTAAACAAACAACACAGCTGGGAGTGGCCTGGATTCCAGAATAGAAACCTGTTAATTGCCTTGTGTGTAGGTGCTGAAAACATCCTTCTGGAAATCTTCTTAGCTGCCTAGGCAGGAAGGAACATCACACTCAAACAAAACTATGAATGAGTTTATTCAATCTGCTTCCTCCAGCAACTCATTTTTCCCTTCTAAATTCCTTTCTTCTTTCTATTCCATGTACGGAGATGATAGGAACATCTGAGAAATGTATGAATAAAAAATACAGAAAATAAAATCATTACCCACCTCAAATCATGCCTACCATATTTATTCCCCTTCAAGCAAGTAAACCAGGGATGTCAAACTCAATTTCATTGAGGGCCTCATCAGGGCTGTGGTTGACCTTGGGGGCCAGGCGGCATGGCCAACTGGGTGGGCGTGGTCAGCTTGATATCACTCACTGGGTGTGGCTAACTGGGTGGGCATGGCAATCTTGATGCCACTCCCCAAACGGCTGACATGTTTCTGTTTCGCACTGGGTAGACCAGGCCGAAGCCACGCTGGCCCAATGTTTCCTCTTTGCACTGGGTAGACCAGACTGAAGCAACATGGACTGGCCCCTTACATTTTCCAGATGGTCCTATGGGCCGGATCCAACCATATCGCAAGCCAGATGCAGCCAGAGGGTCTTGTGTTTGACACCCCTGAAGTAGACCATCAACATAAATCCTTGGAGAATTCCAGGTTCCTAATTTGATAATGGGAAAACACACTTCCTGGGGTGGGGGAACCCCAAGCCTTCCATAGTTTCTAATCTGTCCAGCAGTGCAAAGTTTAGGGGTGCATTAGGGATGATTTCGGTAACCAATGAACATGATCCCTATGATTTATGGCAGTTGCAGATTGTTTAGAAAAGTGTTAGGGTTCCTCTAATCAACATGCAATCTGACAACAGCTCATGGGCTTTGTGGTCCCTTTGCTCTTTTTCTCTATGGCTTTCTGGCCAGCTGCATATGGTAGCCAAGATCTTTTCAGCCGATAGCTCTCTTGTCTCAGCACGTCCCCCAAAATATATACACACACAAAAGAAAAGGAAAAAAAAAGATATAAAGATTCAGCATTATATACGACATAGGAATGGTTGATGAAAATGAGGGAACTTGATGCGATGGCTAAATTGACTCACTGAATCAGAGAAAAGACAACATCTACTGTATATGTATTAGTCTCTGGAGATGCCTTATAGACTTTTTGCATGAAATAGAAAAAAATGAACTTGTGGTTTGGGGGTTTTGATGATTAAACAGAATAGTTTATAGAAAAAAATAGGAATGTAACTATAAAGTAAGAGGTATAATTATACTTATAACTTTAAGTATAATTTGTTGCAAAGGAAGTCAGAAGCTACTTCTCTGTAAGTAAAGGTAAAGGTTCCCCTCACACATATGTGCTAGTCGTTCCTGACTCTAGGGAGCAGTGCTCATCTCTGTTTCAAAGCCGAAGAGCTAGTGCTGTCCGAAGATCTCCATGGTCATGTGGCTGGTATGATTAAATGCCAAAGGCACACGGAACGCTGTTACCTTCCCACCAAAGGCGGTCCCTATTTTTCTACTTGCATTTTTTACGTGCTTTCGAACTGCTAGATTATCAGAAGCTGGAACAAGTAATGGGAGCTCACCCCGTTATGCGGCACTAGAGATTCCAACCGCTGGACTGCGGACCTTTCGATCGACAAGCTCAGCATCTTAGCCACTGAGCCATTGCATCTCTGTAGCCCTTGCAATTTTTTAAACTATTTCTTCTCCTGAGAAGGAGATTCCATATTTCCTGTCTTTTTTTAGTGTCCTTGAGTTTTATTTTCAATTTCTTTAGTATTCTGTTAGGGCTTCCTATAATTATAGGAGACCAGAAGCTTCCCTATCTGTCTTCAACCCAATAGGAGGAGCTCGCTTCTGATGCCTACCCTTCCTAGCAAAGCCAGAATGATTACAAATTGCTGACTGATATCTATATAGGAGCCCTGGTGGTGCAGTAGTTAGAATACATTTTATTGATGGAAAAATATCCATCAAAATGTGGAGATAAGCAAAGATTTATACCTGGGCAGGAAAACCCAAAGATACAAGTACAGTTTAGGAGAAATGTGGCTCAAAAACAGTAACTGTGAGAGGGACCTTGGAGTCCTAGTGGATGATTGCTTAAACATGAGCCAGCAGCATGTGGCAGCAACCGAAGAAACTAATACAATCCTTGGTTGTGTAAACAGAGGCATAGAAGCAAAATTGCATGAAGTATTAGTACCACTTTATAAAGCCTTAGTAAGGCCACAGCTGGAATATTGCATCCAGTGTTGGCTACCACATTACAAAAAGATATTGAGACTTTGGAAAAAGTGCAAAAAAAAAAAAGCAACTGAGATGATTAAGTGTCTGGAGACAGAAATATATGAAGAACAGTTGCAAGAATTGCAAGGTATGGCCAGTCTAGAGAAAAGAAGTATTAGGTGTGACATGATAGCAGTATTCCAGTATTTGAGAGGCTGCCACAAAGAGGAGGGGGTCCATTTATTTTTCAAAGCACCAAATAGCAGGACAAGAAATGATAAATGGAAATTAATCAAGAGAGAAGCAACCTGGAATTAAGGAGAAACTTCCTGAACATTAGAACAATTAACCAGTGGAATGACTTGCCTTCAGAAGTTGTGGGTGCTTCATCACTGGAGGTTTTTAAGAAGAGACTGGACAGTCACTTGTCTGAAATGGTATATGATCTTCTGCTTGAACAGGGGGCTGGACTAGAAGTCCTCCAAGGTCCCTTCCAGTTCTATTCTGTATTCACTTTGCCCAGTTCGATCCAGATCCAATCTTGAGATGGGGCTCAAGATTGACTCGGTTTTCTATCCTTTCCAGGTCAGTAAAATGAGGATCCAGACTGTTGAGAGAAATATGCTGACATTGTAAACTGCCCAAAGTGTGTGGTAAAGCACCATGGGGCAGTATATAAGTCTAAGTATATTGTTATTGCTATATAATGAAAGGCATAACTTTCACTCAGCCACCTGATTCATCAATCAGTTCAACAGCTTTACTAATCTCCTCTCCTTTGGAGCACAATTTGAAAGTAAATTTCATTTCAGTAAAAAGAATAAGAACATAGGATATGTTTCTTGCCCTGCATGTATAGGTAAGGAAAAGTCAACTAAGGTCAGCTGTATTTGTTAACAGTCATTATACATATATTTGCAAAACCTCTCAAGTGCCAAAAGAACTAGGTAATTGGCAGTATAATAAGTGCAATAAAATAAGTAAAATGGTTTCAAAGCTCATTGTTATAGGGCGATTTGCCAGTCACCACTGTCAGATCTATATTTGTCTCAGGTTTCTGAATTGTTGACATCCAAAACAAAAAACAAAAAAATTGAGAAGAACTCTTATCTTTTAAATTTAGAAGTGTTTTCTGTCTGTGCCACCCTCTCTTAAGCATCATATGGGAAAAGGCTACCTTTTCAGATGAGTTGATGTTGGTTATACAGATGACAAACATAACAGAAAACTAATTACAAACTCATTGAACTGAGAGCGTAGCATAATTTTGTGTCATAAAAATGAAGGATGATAATGGTAAACGATGAACAACAAGTAGCAAAAGGTGTCAGATAAAGGGAGACATTCACACTGCAGTTAGGAACTGAAGAAAAGAACCTTCTGCTCTAGTATTCCAGTTTAAACATTGGCTCCACATGATTGCTAACCAACAAAATAGCAGATCACAAAATACTATAGAAATATATATCTAAAACTGACTTTGAAAAGTGGTTGAATGCAGAGGTGGATTTCGGTGGGTTCTGACCAGTTCTGGAGAACCAGTAGCAGAAATTTTGAGTAGTTCAGAGAACCAGTAGTAAAAATTCTGACTGGCCCCGTCCCCATCTGTTCTCTGCCTCCCAAGTCCCAGCTGATTGGGAGGGAATGGGGATTTTGCAGTAACCTTCCCCTGGAGTGGGGTGGGAATGAAGATTTTACAGTATCCTTCCCCTGCCATGCCCACCAAGCCATGCCATGCCCACCAAGCCACACCCACAGAACCGGTAGTGAAAAATTTTGAAACCCACCACTATTTGGATGGTGTAATGCAGGGATGTCAAACTCAAGGCCCAAGGGCTGGATCTGGCCCACGGGGTGCTTAGATCTGGCCCACGGGGCCATCCTGGAAACAACAAAGGACCGGCCTGCAGTGCTTCTGCCAGCAAAAACAAAGCTCGGGAGGGCCGTGGGCAGCCATCTCAAGCTCCATTTTCACTGGCAGAGGTTTGCAGGAGGCTATCACAGCTGAAAATGGAGCATAGAAGCCCGTTTTTGATGGCAGAGCACTTGGACCACCAAGGCGCCCCCAACAAAAGTGTTGTCAAGCTGGCCACACCCACCCCGGCTGTGCCAACCCTGGTCCCCCAAGGTCAAACACAATCCTGATGCAGCCTTCAATGAAATTGAGTTTTACATCCCTGGTGTAGTGGTTAGAGATTTTGATGTGGGAGACAAGGGTTAAAATTCAGACTACCTACCCTACCTATGGAGGTCCCCCTAATGGTTCACCTGCTGACCTCAACAAAATATGAGAGTGACACAAACTAGGAGAGTCATGCTGTCTCAGACATTATTTGGATTAATAAGATCCATGACTAATGATGAAGAACGAGGGGACTCTGATGATAACTTTGGCTAGTAGAGTAAACCATACATGGATGAGACAAGAGAACCTGGAATTGATGGAATCTACTACAACGATAGACCTACTGAGAGTTTATCTGTGAAACATATGAGACAATTGGAATGGCCAAGAAGGCCTTTGTGTCTACACTTACTGAGAAGCAACTTGTTACTCAATGCTTCAACATAGTGAAGAAGAAGCATGAGAAGCTGGAAAAGTATTGGGCTGCATACCTGATGCAAGAACTGGAGAGAATGGAGAAAATACAGGCCAAAAGGGGTGGTGGGAACACTTGGGACTGTGACTCCTAAGGTGGAAGAGTGGTTCCAACACAGTGGTGGAATTCAATTTTTTTTACTACCGGTTCTGTGGGTGTGGCTTGGTGGGTGTGGTGTGGTGTGGCTTAGTGGGCATGGCAGGAGAAGGATACTGCAAAATCTCCATTCCCACCCCACTCTGGAGCCAGCCAGAGGTGATATTTGCTGGTTCTCCGAACTACTCAAAATTTCCGCTACCGGTTCTCCAGAACCTGTTAGAACCTGCTGAATTTTACCCTTGCTCCAAAAGTAAGTAAGAGTTCTCTGTCCAGATGAGTGCAATCTAGGAACAACTAAGATTCGGTGCAGAACCTTCAAACTATATATATCTCTGTGTATGTGTATATACATATACATACATATACACCCACATAAATATATCTGTGTCTCTGTGTGTCTGTGTGTCTCTTTGTGTCTGTCTGTCTATCTATCTATCTATCTATCTATCTATCTATCTATCTATCTATCTATCTATCTATCTATCTATCTATCTATATGTTTTCTGAGGTTTTCATGGGTGTTTGTATGTAGGTCTTTGGTTATTCGGGTCTTCTCCCCCGTAACCCCGTGACGTTTCGACAAAGTCACTAAAATCCAAGAGAACAAGAAAACGGCAAAGCCCTCCTCCTATACATAAAAGGCACCACAGACAGAATAAACAAAATCCTCCACAAACATAACATCAAGACAGCATTCTCCACAAACCGAAAAATATCCACCATCCTAAGGAACCCCAAAGACAAAATTGAGTTAGAAAATCAAGGAGTATATGAAATCCCATGCACCGCCTGCCCCACCACATACATCGGGCAAACCAACAGAAGAATAAGTGCATGCATTGAAGAACACAAGAACTCAGTCAGAAAAGAGGAACCAACTTCTTCCCTGGTCCAACACCTTAAAGCCACAGGACATGAAATTGACTTTAAAAAGACCAGAACTATCACCAAAACTGAACACTTTAATAACAGAATAATCAGAGAAGCCATCAAGATAGAAAAATGCCCACACAGCATGAACAAACGAGACAATACCTCCCGCCTACCAGCCATTTGGAAACCCGCCCTTATTGACAAACGAGTCCCTAACACGACGAATGACACCAGACTCACACTCACGAGAGCCATACAGGATATCACCACCACACATCCACGCAGAAAGCAGACTCAAACCCACACTGATAATGAGGCACGACCAAGACCAGAAGCCAGACTGCAGCTGCATCATTAGCCTCTTTAAACCCCTCCAATCCATACATGAAGCAGACTGGCACCCACCATGAAGAGCTCTCACGGCCACAAACACGAAGCCAAACAACAACAACGCAGCTCACCAGCTCAAATCCCCCTGCAACTCAGACTAAGCCGAGCACAACCAAGCCCCCACCCAAACAGAACACACCCCCAGCCAATCAGAGCACAACCAACCCCCCATCCAATCAGAGCACAGCCAAGCCCCTAACCAATCAGAACATACCTCCACCCAATCAGAACACAGCCAAGCTCCCACCCAATCAGCTCACACCCCCACTAGCAGTTAAAAGGAAGAGACAGCTGCGATCTCACATTGCTCCTGGAAGCACGAAGCCGAGAACACCAGCCTGAAGATGACGAATGAGACTTCATCGAAACATCGCCAAGGCACTTCCAATTTTACGCGGGAGAAGACCCAAATAACCAAAGACCTACACACACACACACACACACAGTATATTTATATTTAAATGTATTTGTTTCTTGATATATATTCACAAACTACTCAAGAATTAGATATCTCTTTTCCAGTAAAACCAATAGTCCTTTGTTTTCCATGATGATCAATCTTTTTGGCCTAACAATCTCATAACACGTCACAGTCATCACATATATTATAGATAGGAACAAATATTGGTGTTCCACCAAGTCTTTGATCTGGGTCAGGCTTAGCTTTATTAACAAGCCCAGCAAGAGTCCCACAACTCACACTGTGGCCACTCTCTGGTTAATTAATAAAGCTGTGTCCCTCATTTCCTTTTCGGGAACAGGAGGTCCTCTGTTAGTTATCTAATTTTTCTTTAATTGAATGTGCCACACTGTTTAGTTTCTCTTGTACTGTATAAGGATAAAAAAATAACCTCTGAAAATTCCAGCAATAGAATTTTGTCTCATTAATATAATATTTTCTTATTTTTAAACCCCAGGTTTTTTTTCTCCAGGATCTCAAGGCAAAATTCATGCATTCCAGTCTCAAAGGCCACCCACTGGAAGCCAAGTTATTTGGGCATTATTGTTGTTATTTATTTATATTATTTTATCAGCAGTATCTTCAGAAGGGGAGGAGCAAAAAACAAAACAAAATGGTGGCTGCAATTTTGTGACCGAAACTCTTCCCCTTTGTAAATGCATGTCATCTGGTACATGATTACCATCCTGACTTTTCTTTTATTATTATGGATGGCCTTGATTTCATTGCTCTTTCTTTAAAAATCAAGTGACATACAGTTATAAAAACAAACCCAAAAGTGAACAAGGTTAAAAACAAGTCAAAGCAGAATAACACCCATATTCTGAGTTATTTTCAAAATCAACCACACTCTATTTAGCCTTGAAAAAGATACCTGCTCTTCTACTATTCCTTCTTCCTGCCTGGAGCCTCAGAAATGAAGGTACTGCTTGTACTCTCTAAAAATCCATACTTACAACATGTTTCGCTAGACCTACCCAAATCTCACTTCCACAGAACAGTCATTAAATGTAGCCATTTCCTTTCCTTTCAAAAGCATTTATTCTTCATACCGTACACCCACTAGCCAGCATTTTAATGTCTTAATATTTCTCCCACCCAGTTTATCAACTTTCGTTAATACTCTGTCAAAGCACACAAATCCATCTCCTTGTTTTAATCTTTTGCATAATGCGCAATTACTGTAAGCATGCAATCTGTCATACAATTTCCTTGGCCTTTAATACATTAAATGTTCATCACTGTTTCTCAGTCACAGAGTCATTCAAATATATGGACTTCAACTCCCAGAATTCCCCAAACAACATGCTTTAAGTAAGGGGTTGCCAACCTTGGCAACTGTAAGCCTGCTGGACTTCAATTCCCAGCTGGAGAATTCTGGGAGTTGAAGTTCACCAGGCTTACAGTTGCCAAGGTTGGGGAGCCCTGCTTTGGATCATAATTCCTGTTGCATCACAAAGCCTGTTTTGGCTGCTTTCAGGGTTTTTCAGGTTGTGGAAATGACATTTTGGTATTTCTTTTTTTCTTTTAATTGGGAAAATTGGATAGGTCTCAGATAATAAGTCCTGTCCTAATCATAATATCTTTTGTCTTTATGTGGAGGAACTCTCTTTTGAGAGGGAGTTTTCTCTTAGCCCCTCACCAGAGTTCTCCACAAAGGACTAAGGTGTGTGTGGGGGGGGGGGCTGGAATCCCTCTCTGGAAGGCTTTAATTTTTTTCTCTCCTTTACAGGTAGTCCTCGACTTATGATTATAATTGAACCCAAAAGTTCTGCTGCTGAGACAATTGTTAAAAGCATTTTGGTGCATTTTATGTCCTGGCTAGCTACAGTTGTTAAATAAATCCCTGCATTTCTTAAATTAGTAATATGGTTGTTAAGTGAATTAACTGCCTCCCCATTGACTTTGTCAGAAGGTCACAAAATTCCCCAGGACACTGCAACTATCATAAATATGAGTCAGTTGCCAAGGGTCTGAATTTTGATCACTTGACCATGGGGAGACCACAACGGTTGTAAGTGTGAAAAATGTTTGTAAGCCCGTTTTTCAGTGCCATTGCAACTTTGGTCACTAAATAAACTGTTATAAGTCAGGACTACCTGCAATCTCTTATGGAAAGATGTTTTCCCCTCCCCCCCCCAAGTCCATTGTACCTTTTAAAGTCCTGGTGGAACCCTAGGACTCCACAGAAACCAGTTTGAAAAAAATCTCCTTCTGTCTAGCATTTACTGCAAATTATTTAGGTTCTTAATCAACACCATGGCATTGTCTGCAAACAAAAATATGTGTATTTTCACATTTCCATATCTCCAGCATGCCCATAGCCTTCATTATAGAGTTATTCATAGATAGATTAAACAACCAATCAGATATCACAAATTCTTGTCCTACTCTTTGTTCACTGCTGAGCCCTTCACAAAGAATTCAATTTATTCTCACATGCTTTGCTTTCATTATATGCCTGTCTTACTGCATTTGGCAACCTCCCTTCGGCTCCATATCCACGAAAAAAAATTCCATTAACACAAACTTATGCACTTCATTATCACTGTTTTTAAAATCAGCAAATGCATAATTACTGACCGTTCCATAATTATGCGGATCTAAGTGATACGCTAAAGAGCAAAAGTTTGGTCTGTTTACTTCCTGCCTGGTATAAGGCCAGACAATACGTCCCTACTTTTGCTTATTGTCACTTCTCATACATTTGGATCAAATGTTCAGGCACATTTAACCAATTAATCCTCTGTTCATTGTTGAATTTGCTTTTGAAAACTTGCTCTTTGTGCATGGGAAAAAGAAGATGTTCTAACAGTTTTTCTTCCCAGGTTTCAGGGATAAAAAAACATCAGGCAAAATCAACATCTTAACCCAGTGGTTCTCAATCTGTGGTCCACAGACCCTTGAGGGGGTGGCGATGATGTCACAGGGGATCTGTGAAGGCTTGAAGAAAAGTTATGATTGAAATCTTGAGTTCAGTCTTGGAGATCCATGGCCATAGTCCATATTTAAAGAGGGTCTATGGTGAAGAAAAGATTGAGAACCATTGTCTTAACCCACCCCAGAATGATGACCACTCACCATGATGATGTCATCATCATAAATATTATCCACCCATCTCTAATCCCAGTCTTTGTTAAATTCAGGATTACGGTTTCAGCATTTATGACAAATAGTTAAGCACCTACTTTTTACACACTTCAGTCAAAGGCATAATATATTATTTGAACTCTTTCCCTTAAAGTAATTCATGTCACTTTCTCATATTCCTTACAGATTCTCTTTCATTAGAGGAACAAAGGATGTCTATCAGTTCTAGAACTAGACTAACTAGAAAATATCAAGTGCAGGAATCCAGGAGTCCAGATGTTTATACTGGAGTCTGAACTGCTAATGATCACAGTGAGTTGGCAGTAGTTAAGAGTCAATGGAATTTAAGTTTGGCTGGACTTAGTCTAGAGAAATGAAGGGCTAGTGGGTGACATAATAGCAGTTTTCCATTATTTGAGGGGTTGCCATAAAGAAAAGAGGAGTCAACCTGTTTTCCAAAGCACCAGAAGGCAAGTTAAGAATCAATGGATGGAAACTAATCAAGGAGAGAAGCAACCTAGAATTAAGAAGAAACTTCCTGAACATGAGAACAATTTACCAGTGAAACAGCTTGCCTTCAGGAGTTGTGGGTGCGCCATCACTGGAGGCTTTTAAGAAGAGACTGGACAGCCAGTCTGAAATGATATAAGTTCTCCTGCTTGAGTAGGGGGTTCAATTAGAAAACCTCCAAGGTCCCTTACAGCTCTATTCTGATTGGTTGATAGATCTCTAGTGGGCATGAAGGGATTTGAATTGATGATGTGTTTGACACCTCCCTTGGGCTCAGCCTGCAGAAATATTGACATTGTTGGAGGTATCAATCCAGCAGCAATAACTCTTCAGCAATTCATGACCTATTGGTTACAAAAGAGAAAAATAACGTAGATGGAGAGTAAATGTTTTTCTGCTTTTTTCTATCTCTCTCTTCCTGTTCTTTGTTTTATGAGATTGCTAATCTGAGGTTCCTCCCTTCTGCCTTTCTTCCCAGGGCGCATTTTCATAGAACATTTGACTTTTGATTCTCCTCTTGGTGGGATGTACATAGTCAAGAGCTAGGTTTTGCCTATCCATTTATTTCTTGTAAATAAATTTATGTTATTCAGGGGTGAAATGCTCCGAGTTCGGACCAGCTTGGGTGAGTAGGTAGTGATGATGGCTGGTGGTCTGCCCAGCCACCCCATTCCCCGGAGTCGCACACTGTTTATTTAATTCAGCGGCAGATGGGGTGTGCGCTTGCACAGCCGGCATGTGGACCAGAGCGGTTCATTCAAGGAGAGTGAGAAACTCCAGTATCTTTTGGGCGCTTGCCTTCCCTGACAGCCAGCCACAGGAGAAAGGTGAGCAGTAAGAGTCAGGGAATGGTGCATTCCCCGACTCCGGGGAATGGGGCAGGTGGGTGGAGCCACAGGAGAAAGGTAAGGATGAGCCAGCAGAATAGAAATTTAAAGTTTTCCTAGCGGGTTCTGTGAGCGTGGCTTGATGGGAGAGGGTCTTGTGACTGAGCGGGCATAGCTGTGAGTGACATCGAGTTGGCCACATCCACTCAGTCACAGGACACACCCACCCACCAAGCCACGTCCACAGAACTGGTAGAGAAAAATTTTAGATTTCACCCCTGATGTTATTGTTATGAAATCTGCTCCATTAATCACTATTAAGGTCAGATTCCAGCTCTCTAGAATGCTACAATCTCCTAGCAGAAAAAAAAAAAAAGACTCAAACCAACCAACCCTGAACATCTCAGAGGAAGTTGTATGACACAGAAAACAACTAAACATTGTTTCTAACACAGAAACAACTCACTGCAGAGGTCTTCGGGAGCTAATAGCTTGCCATGACTCAGCTTATGAAAGCAGCTGGATCCCCAAATGGCTAAGTCAAACGTAACTGGCTTTGCTTATCTCTCCCCTGAGAGCTTTGAAAATAACCTTTGGAAATTTCCTCCAGGGTAGAGAGTCAGAAATGAGTCCAACAGAAAAGGGAGCAGGAATGTCAGCCTATTGTTTTTAGGTCAGCTCAGAGGACTTCCCTCCTGCTGTCATTCCTCAACTGCCAGTTTCAGTATAGATCAATGCAAAAGTTATACAAAATCCAACATAGCAGAGGACAACACCCTCACTCTACTGCAGAGGTGTTAAACTCAAGGCCTGGGGGCCAGATCCATCCCATGGAGTGCTTAGATTTCGCCCGTGGGGCCGCCCTGGAAATAGCGAAGGACTGGCCTGCAGTACCTCTGCCAGAGAAAACAGAGCTCGGGAGGACAGTGGGAAGCCCTCCTGAGCTCCATTTTCACTGGCAGAGGATTGCAGGAGGCTATCGCAGCCAAAAACAAAGCTCAAGAGGGACGCAGGTCAGAGGTGGGTTTCAGCAGGTTCTGACCAGTTCTGGAGAACCGGTAGCGGAAATTTTGAGTAGTTCAGAGAACTGGTAATAAAAATTCTGACTGGCAATGCCCCCATCTATTCTCTGCCTCCCGAATCCCAGCTGATCGAGAGGAAATAGGGATTTTGCAATAACCTTCCCCTGGATTGGGGAGGGAATGGAGATTTTACAGTATCCTTCCCTTGCCATGCCCACCAAGCTGCGCCCACCAAGCCATGCTATGCTCACCAAGCCACACCCACAGAACCGGTAGTAAAAAATTTTCAAACCCACCATTGATGCAGGTGGCTCACCTGAGTTCAGTTTTTGCTGGCAGAGGGTTGCAGGAGGCTGTGGCAGCCGAAAATGGAGCTCGGGAACCCATTTTCATTGACAGAGCACTTGGGCCACCTCAGATGCTCCTGACACGAGTGATGTCGAGCTGGCCATGCCCACCCAGGCCACACCCACCACAGCCCCCCAAGGTCAAACACAACCCTGATGCGGCCCTCAATGAAATCAAGTTTGACACCCATACTCTATTGGGACCTAACCAGTGCACCTTCTCTATTGAAGTACCACAGCATTTAGTAGAAAATATGCATGCCTCCCACCTTACAGATGTTCTTCAAGTAATTAAAAATAGCACATCTTTTTGTTGTGGTAGTTTTGCTTTTTCATTTCACCCCCATTTCTTTTTGTCTGTGTATGTGTGTATTTATTTTGTTGTTGCATGTATGTTTTTAAAGCATATGTTTATTTTATATCTTGGAATCAACCCCTGGCAACTGTCTGGACTAATCCCTTCAGTTTTCTTGGCAAGATTCTCTTCTGGATGTATACATTTTTAAAAAATCATTTCTTCTCTTTTTCTCTGTTTGGGTTGTGAGCTGCCCAGTGTCTTTTGGGATCTGGATTGAATATAAAATAAAATAAATAAATACTGAAGAGCTATTCACTGAAGATATATTCTAAACCAGTCCCTTTGTATGGGGATTTCTATGACATGAATGGAGATGGATATACGTGTCCCAGGCTAATGTTACAGGAGCCAATCTGAATCATTCATCAGGAACATGAGCCGCAGTGGCGCAGTGGTTAGAGTGCAGTACTGCAGGCTAGTTCTGCTGATCATTTGCTGCCAGCAGTTTGGCAGATCGAATCTCACCAGGCTCAAAGTTGATTCAGTCTCCCATCTTTCCGAGGTGGGTAAAATGAGGACCCAGATTATTGGGGGCAATATGTTGACGCTGTAAACTGCTTAGAGAGGGCTGTAAAAGCATTATGAAATGGTATATAAGTCTAAGTCTAAGTGCTATTGCTAGTGCTAACAGAAGTTTGTCTTCCGAGCATTTGGACTCATGCTGGAGCCCATCCTCAGGGAACTTCTCTCTAGCAGAATGAATGCTTTGGCCTATTCTATGTGTAGACACACACAACCAGGCACCACATAAATACTACAGTACATATAGAATGAGGCTCCAGCATGAGTCCAAAGATAAACCTCTGGTCCCAATGAACGATTCAGATTGGACCCTGTATTTCTATGACAGTGTGCAACATGTTACATATTTGTGGATCCTTATAAACCCAGTTCTGTTTTATTGTTTGGGTTAGCAAAACAATATTCCTATAAATTAAACCTTTATTCAAAGCATATTTTCATCAGTAACTTTCTCCAACCTACGGAGCTTTATTAAAATCTCCAGAGTAATTTATTTTTTTTAAAAAAAAGCAAAACAAAAATCCTCAATTGTGTTTGGTATTTTTCTATATTGCCTAAATTCCCCACCCGAAAAAACAATCGAGGCCTTTTTAATGCAACTTTATCTAAACTTGAACAGTATGTAACTGCTTCTTTGTATACACAACTTTCAAAGATAGGGTGGCTTTTAAAAATAGGTATTTCCCTAAAGACCTACATTTTACACATCTATCACTTTTCTTGTATCTCACTCAAAGAAACATCTGTTCACCTCCAGAAAAAGCTCTCACTTTTTTTTAAAAGCATAAATCTTTAGTCCAAAGAAAGTTGGATCCAAGCAGATACCATTTGCTGATAAAGTCAATGCAGTGGCAAATCTATTTCCATGGAAATGTAATACATTTTCTTTTTCATCAAAGCAAGAGTTATTTCTGTTCTGTCTCTCTCTCACTTTTGTTTGTAAAGCCTGACACAGCTGAGGTTCAAGTGATCTTCAGGACTTTTTATTCCCTTACAGTCCAACCCACAAATCTTAAGTGTTAAGTGGGACATCTTCTCCTGGTTTCTCCATAGATATATTACATTTTGGCAGGAAATTCTGCATTTCCACATGGGAGAACTGCCATGTGTTGCTAGAGCTGAAGCAAGGAAAAGGGTTAAAACAGCAGGTGGCAAAACCTAGCCAAGCTTAGCTCGTCTCAAAAAAACTAGAGTTAGAATCAAGTAGTCCTTGACTTATGACTGAACACTTAACAATGTTAGAACAGACCTCCTCAGAGCTACTTACAGCCTATTTTTGGAGTTACAACATCTGCACAAACACATACATCCCACAGTCACATGATTGCATTTTGGGTGTTTGGCAACCCACAGACTTTTATTGCTATTGGCAATGTCCAGTGGTCATCTGGACACAATTTATGATGCTTTTTGCCAGTTCCCAAGTGTTTACTGCCAGTTTCTCACACTTATTGGAGAGAATGAATGAACGACCAAAGCATTCACTTAATGACCATCTTTTTTAAAAAAAACCATAATTTTAAATCTAGTCACATGATGCATTGATTTACAACAATAAAAACTTACAACTGTAATCCCAGGCTCAATTATGGTCACACGTTGCAAACTACCTGTATTAAGCATTTGGATGGAATACTACAAGGATGCCTCTAGCCTACAGAGGTCAAAAAAAAGCTTCCAGAAAAAGGAGGTAACTGGGATAGGATCCTACCAGTTTAACAACCAGTTCACTGAGTGCGCGCTTCGCAATTTACAAAAAATTGAACTTCCGTGTTGCTGAGAGCAAGGAAAACAGCTGAGGAGCGGCAATCCACTCTGCCACCTCAATCAGCTGGGCTTTGGAAGCAAAAATATAGGTGAGTATAACGCAGGGGCGGCTCCACTTCAAAGAATGAGAGAACTGGTTCACTCACGGCTGAAAGGTTCGCCCGAACCAGTCCAAACCGGTAGAAACCCAACACTGGAGATAACTGTCAACTGCACCAGGGATGGGTTCTAAAATTTTTTACTATCGGTTCTGTGGGTGTGGCTTATTTTGTGGGCATGGCTTGATGGTCATGTGACAATTCTTTACGACTCAATTCCCGAACAAAGAGAACCAGTTCAGTGACCTCATATCGTCACCGCTACTGGCTTGGCCAAATTGGGCCAAACTGGGAGGAACCCACCACTGATCTGCACTTCTATAACTATCTGGTTTGGTTCTGCAACCCAACAAGATAGACAGAGACTTCAGAGGATTAGAACTGCAGAAAAAATAATTGCTACCAACCTGCCTTCCATTGAGGACCTGTATACTGCACTAGTCAAAAAGAGGGCTGTGAAAATATTTACAGACCCCTTGCATCCTGGAGATAAATTGTTTCAACTCCTACCCTCAAAATGATGCTGTAGAGCACTGCACACACCAGAACAACTAGACACTGGACAGTTTTTTCCCCAAACTCCATCACTCTGCTAAACAAATAATTCCCTCAACAATGTCAAACTATTCACTAAGCCTGCATTACTATTCATCTTCTCATTGTTCCTATCACCCATCTCCTCTCACTTATGACTGTATGACTGTAACCTTGTTTCTGGTATCCTTAAGATTTATATTGACTGTTTCCCTATGGCTAACATTAAGTGTTGTACCTTATGATTCTTGATGAATGTATCTTTTCTTTTATGTACCCCGAGAGTGTATGCACCAAGACAATTCCTTGTGTGTCCAATTACACTTGGCCAATAAAGAATTCTATTCTATTCTAACCATTTCTGTAATTTACCAAGAAAATGGCATAGAAATGTGTCCATGCAGTCACCAGAGCAAAGCTCAATCCAAGAGAGTGCCTTATTTTCTAGAATGTTGGAGGTTGCATGTAGCTGGTTTTAAATGCTTTTGTTTACAGATTTCTCCCCACCCCCACCCCCCATTTATACATTTGTATTGTAGGCCACCTTGTGTTATTTGGGAGTGGATAGTCAATAGATTTGTGAAATAATTCCCTAAAGGCATTAAAAGGATAAACTTGGTGAGCCAAATTCCCCTAGTTTGGAGGCCTCCTGCTGAGCATTTGGCATTCCACAGTCCATTTTGCAGAAACTGGCAGTGGTGAGAGAGCACCCCGGCTGGTTCTTCCATCGTTTGCTTGATTCCTATGCTTTGGCTGTTTATCAAGTATTTATAGCACAGCGTTGCTTTTGCACTGATGGAAGCTGGCAGGCCTTTGCACACAGGTGCCGTTTTCCTGATTAAAGATGAAGGAAAGGTTCTGGCAAGAGACGAGAGGGAAAAGAAACCTTTTCAAAAATATTCTCCGTTTGCAATTAAAATTTAGGGTAGCCTAAATACAACAGGGCAGGAACAGCACACACTACGGTGGTAATAGAAGCTAGGTTAGCTTCTGCCTTGATCTCAGTTTGGGGGCAAGGCACTCTTAATGGGGAAAAGAAAAGAGGAACATCGATGATTGAAGCTGGCAACGTTGCTTGTAGTTAGCATTTAGACTAACTACAAGACTAAGAGGGCTTACAACAGGTCTGTCCTGTATAGAAATAGAAAAATCTCTGTATCTCATCTCTGTTCAAAATGTTTGGTAGGGAATTCCAACATGCTGTTAAAATAAAATCACTTTTACCAAACAAAGCAATATATTTAATGACTAGGGATTTTACACAAAGCATCCCCGGACATTGTAAATGGTCACATATGCACCCTGAAGTCACATGACTCCATGTCAGGCAGGTCAGCTTTATGACCAGTCCTGGCATCCCATGGTCACACAACTGTATTCATAGTTTGCCATAGTTTGCCCTCTTCATAGTCAGGAAGAGGCCAAAAAAAAAAAAAAATCCATTCAAATTAATGGGTTCACTTATTGACCATGGCATTGATTTAATTCACTTGGTTCAATGAGCCTTGCTTTATTTGTTTCCAACTGCAACATAAAACCTTTTATGCTGTATTTTCAACAGATTGGAATTTCAGACTAGGATGTTGGGGCTGGAGGCTAAAACATATGAAGAATGGTTACAGGAATAGGGTATTTCTAGTTTAATGAAAGGAAGGAGTAGGAGTGGCATAATAGCAGTGTTCCAATATTTGAGGGGCTGCCACAAAGAAATGGGGATCAAGCACCAGAAGGCAAGACAAGAAACTATGGATAGAAATAATTAAGGAGAGAAGTAATT
This sequence comes from Masticophis lateralis, assembly GCA_030761175.1. Lineage (NCBI taxonomy): Eukaryota > Metazoa > Chordata > Lepidosauria > Squamata > Colubridae > Masticophis > Masticophis lateralis. Next base: position 332,288,806 of record JAUDYJ010000001.1, read on the forward strand.
TAGAACAAAAGAGAACTTTCCTGACAGTGAGAACAATTAACCAGTGGAACGGCTTGCAAACAGAAGCTGTGGGTGCTCCATCATTGGAGACTTTTAAGAAGAGACTGGAAAGCCACTTGAGTCTCCTGCTTTTGTCTCCAATTTTCCATTTGTGGCAAAGGTTGTTGAGATAATGATATGCAAGCAAATTTGGAGCCTGGTCTACCCCAACATGTGGAAGAGGGCATTCTGCTCCCTTTCACCTTTCAGCTCCAATCCAGGAGCCCTCAAGCAGTCGCATTCATAACAAATCATTTTATACCAAATTTATATTTTGCTGATAAAGAAATAAAGGGAGACTAGTATAGATCTATTTCAAGCTATTTAGCTCTCATCAGCTAGCCATACCCTTACTTGGATTTGAACTTGGGCTTCCTGCATATTAGGCAGTTGAATTAACCTCTGAGCCAAATCCGAGTATGTGTGTGTGTGTGTGTGTGTGTGTGTGGGTGTCTGTTTTCTGAGGTTTTCGCGAGTGTTTGTATGTAGGTCTTTGGTTATTCGGGTCTTCTCCTGTGTAAAATTGGAAGTGTCTTGGCGACGTTTCGACGAAGTCTCATTCATCATCTTCAGGCTGGTGTGCTCGGCTTTGTGCTTCCAGGAGCAATTCTTGACGACGGCTTATGAGCCAGAAATAGCTATTTGGGTCTCCCACAATGCATCACTAAAATCTGTTTGCAGCCATAATGAAGAGAAGAACCAAGTGGGCTCCCACAATGCAACACTAAAATCTGTTTGCAGCCATAATGAAGAGAAAAGCCCAGAATGTAGTGAATTGTGATTTTACTCAGTAGTGGTTCCAAAAAATCTTAGATTTTAGTCTCCTGGCATTAACGTGTCCAACTTTGCTAGCTCCTGGAATTTTATTTCTGTCTTTTATTACATGAGAACAATTACATTAAGAACACATTTCAGAAATGATTTGCTCCTATCTCCAAAATTCAGTGCTAGGGTTGCTGGTTGTCCCGCTAGCACAAGCTACAATAGGTCTGCAGGAAATCAAGCTGCTGGGCTGGAGCATGGCTTTATTCGACAGTAAGGATAAGAAGCACTTTTGATTCAATTCCTTAAAGATGTTGTGGAACATATGTACATTTATGAATATAGTTCTTCTCTGGAACTTTTTTTTTCACAATCATATGGTTGCCCTTTGAAGCTCCCATGTGATCCATGAAAAGAAGCAACTACTTTAAAGGCAGTCACAATGAAAACATCATTTTGAAATCAGATCTGAAACACTCCACGGTCTAATTTTGCATCAGGTCTGAACATTTCTGAAGTTCATAAAAAGAAAATAATTTTTATTTTAAAAAAGGGAGGAGGGGGGATCGACTGCTATGCTATATCTGCTAGTTCTAGTTCAAGGCAGAAAAGGAAATGATATAAGGTAAAGATGACAAGAGGAAGGAGGCAAGAGGAAGAAAGAATAAGAGAATAACATAGTTGGAAGGGACCTTGGGGGTCTTCTAGTCCAACTTCCTGCTTAAGCAGGAAACTCTATACCATTTCAGACAAATAATTGTCCAATCTCTTTTTAAAAACCTCCAAAGTTGGAGCACCGATAACTTCTGGAGGTCAGTTGTTCCACTGATTAATTGTTCTAACTTTCAAGAAATTTCTCCTTAGTCCTTGGTTGGTCCACTCCTTGATTAGTTTCCACCCAGTGGTTCTTGTCCTGCCTTCAGGTGCTTTGGAGAATAAGTTAACCCCCCACCCCCGCCCAATTCTGTTTGAAGCAGCCCTCAGATATTGGGACACTGCTATTGTGTCATCCCTAATCCCTTTTTTTTTTCATTAGACTGTACAGTACACACCCAATTCCTGCAAGACAGAATATGCAGATGAAAATGTGAGGGTTCTGAGAATATCTTGCCAATCTTTCAAATCTGTCAGCATTGCCAGGCCCCATCTTCTTATCTAGCTCAAAAGCCATACCTTATTTTATGTTACAATGACAAAAGTGGACATCAGTCTTTTATCTATCCAATGACATTTTTGCAATGTAGGCATGAGATTTCAATACTATGGTAAGCTGCTCCCTCCCCCTTGTTTCTTCTGATTCTGGGGTAGAAAAGTCTCCAAGATATGAAGTGCCTGGGCATAAGAAGCTAATCATGCAATGTTTCTCAGCAGCTTAGGTACTAGACAGGACAAGTTTCCTCAGGGATGCCAAGAAATTCACACCAACTCACCAGCACAATTTTTAAGTACAGATTTCTTGAAGGAAAGGGAAGACTAGGGGGGAGAGAAAATGAGTAAGGTGCACAATTATAAAAAGTAAAAACAATCTTATAACCCAAAATATCCTGGGTTCTGATATAAGCCTCTTTAGCACAAGAGTTTTAAGGGTTTTCAATTCAGCATTTTTTCTTTCCTCTATCTTAGATGGTTGAAAATAAGCCTGATATTCCAGAAATAAGAAGACGTACAATAAGAAATGGATTAGGATCCAGAAGCATGACCAGGAACAATATGGATGTATATGTGTATGGCAGAGGTGGGTTTCAGCAGGTTCTGACCAGTTCTGGAGAACTGGTAGTGGAAACTTTGAGTAGTTCGAAGAACTGGTAGTAAAAATTCTGACTGGCCCTGCCCTCATCTATTCTCTGCCTCCCAAGTCCCAGCTGATCAGAGGGAAATGGGGATTTTGAAGTATCCTTCCCCTGGAGCGGGGTGGAAATGGAGATTTTACAGTATCCTTCCCCTGCCATGCCCACGAAGCCATGCCCATGAAGCCATGCCACGCCCACCAAGCCACACCCACAGAACCGGTAGTAAAAATTTTTGAAACCCACCACTGGTGTATGGGGGTGGAGTGGTGGTTTGCTTTATGTAGGGTGTTGGACAGCTGTGTATCTCTTGGCCAACCAGAATTTAGATGTGTGGCAATTTTCTTACCAGACACTTTTGTGTATTCACAAAAGCATGTTGGGTGATAGATCATGGGATGGCTACTGAGGTGATGATGGATTTGGAAAACAAGCCTTATGAGGACCAGTTAAAACAACTGAGTATTTAGACAACAGAAGAAAAAGTGAGAAGAGATATGATAGCAGTCTTGAAAAACTGTCACTTAGAAGGAGTGGTTGGTTAAAACCCTGTGGAAGTAGATTCCAAACCGATGTCAGGATTAACTTTTTGAATGGACAACCTGCCCAGCAGAACAGGTTGCCAGAGTTCTCCATTATTAGAAGTTTTCAAACAGAGGTTCGATGACTGTCTGTCAGAGATGCTACAATAGAGGTTGGTTGTCACTTCCTACTATCTGTTTTTGTTGTGGAAAAAAAGGCAGAAAACAGTACAACTTTGATAGCAAACTGGGTGAAAAATTTACACATGGCAAGACAGTCTGGGCTCGGTTTCTTCACCCTTGTTGGACTGGATGTTTTATATTTTTATCAAATGGAAATCAATTAAGTTAAAGGATTGCACAGATAGCACAAGCTAAACTGTGATTGATGGGCTTGGGCTGTCTATTAGTGAATGGGCACAATGGAGAAAGTCAACAGTTACTTCCAACCATCTTGTACAATGCCCATAACTCCCTTTTCAAAAGGCTCAATCACTTAAGTGCAAATTAGACATGTCAAGCAGAAAAGTGGGGGAGAAAGAAAAGAAGATCCCTGAAGCTATAAAGCCGCATAAATTTGCTACCTTTATTTACGAGGGCGCCTTCCATCAATAATGCTAATAGCTTGATTTACAGCCAGCTTTGTGGCTCGCAGGGTTGATAAATCAGAAAGCTTAAGGAGCTTTTTTGCTAGTGAGCTCTTCTTAAGGGCAGAACTAAGAAATGCAGGTTGCCAAGATTTGATTTCCATTTTAGTTTCATTTTGCTGCTTTCATTCTAATCCAGCTGAGGAATCGGAAACCGAGAGAGAGAAGCAAATGCAATTAAGCGCAAAAACCGAAAACAATAGATGGATTCTTTTGCTCTCGTCTAACAGCTCCATTAGTGAGATTATATTTTTTCCCCCTTCTTCCTGGCACATAATTGTTCATTCTTGTTTCCTCAAAAAGAGTGTGTTAAAAATGAAAAAGGACAAGCTTGGTCCTAAATTGTTCTGTATGGATCTATCGCAATTAAGGGTTTTGGGGGTTTTTTGCTACTGAGGGAGACCAGTGAATTCCCCCAAGCTTCAGCTGCAAGGAGAACTCACACATAACTTTGGGGCTTACTGGAAAATCATGTGATCACTCCATCATATCACTGAGCTGGTTACAACCTCACAAAGAATGTAGAATAATGGGAAAGGGCTAATCACAAAGCAATTTTGAGTTAAGATTCATTTTGGAAAATGTCCTAGAAGTCAATGGCATGCTAATAATGCATTGTATTAGAGAATCAAATAAAGACTTTAATTAAGGGTTTTTAAAACCTTAAATATTCTTAGCTTCTGAATACATTCAATATTTAACCAGACTAAATTTTTTGGGGGGCTCAGATAATTTCATTGCCCATTCCTGCAAAAGTAATCACGAAGAAGAAAGGAAACAAAGAAATGGGAGAGAGAAGTCTTGGAAAAAATGATGTTAATCGCAATCCCAAGCATCCATATTCTATCAGGAATGGACAAAATTAAAAGTGTGATTCTACATTCCTATTCCAAATCTTCAGTGTTTTAGCTGGCAGGAATAGCCAATGCCCTAGAAGATAGGCTCAAGATCCAGATGGATCTTGACAGACTTGAACACTGGACCCTATCTAACAAAATGAAATTCAATGTAGAGAAAAGTAAAGTCCTAACTTAGGCAAGAAAATCCAAAAGTACACATATAGATTGGGTGAAATTAGGCTTATCAGCATTAATTGTGAGAGGGATTTTAGTGGACAACCAGTTAAATATGAGGTAGCAGTGTGCAGCAGCAGCCAAAAAAGCCAATGCAATACAGTCAAGATCAAGGGAGATACTAATACCACTCTATAAAGCCTTAGTAAGACCACATTTAGAGTACTGCATCCAGTTTTGGTCACCACACTGTAAAAAAGATGTGGAGACTCTAGAAAAAGTACAGGGAAGAGCAACCAGGATGATTAGGGGCCTAGAGGCTAAAGCATATGAAGAATGGAACTGGGCATGGCTAGTCTAGTGAAGAGAAGGATCAGGGGAGACATGGTAGCAGTGTTCCGGTATTTGAGGGGCTGCCACAGAGAGGAAGGGGTCAAGGTATTTTCCAAAGCACCTGAAGCCCGGACAAGGAATAATGGATGGAAACTGAACAAGGAGAGATTTAACCTGGAAATATTTTCTGACAGTGACTACAATCAACCAATGGAACCGCTTGCCTTTGGAAATTGTGGGAGCTTCATCACTTGAGACTTTCAAGAAGAGGCTGGTCTGCCATTCATCAGACATGGTGTAGGGTCTCCTGCCTGGGTGAAGGGTTGGACTAGATGACTTATAAGGTCCCTTCCAACTCTGTTAATCTGTTAAAATCTGTTAGATGTGGCTGAACTTCACCTTATTGCTACAAGACAAGATGATCTAGGGCAGGAGTCTCCAACGTTTTTGATTCCACGGACCGGTGGTGGCAACGGTGGCTGCTTTGGTGGTTTTGGCAGCAGTGGGGGGAAATGGTTTCATGCACACAACCTAAATACTGTGCATGTGCAAATGAAGCTTCGCATGCTCGGCAGCCACTTTGGCAGCCTGGTTTCCAATGGGCCATGGCCTAGTAGGGGTCTGCAGGCTGGGGTTGGGGACTCCTGATCTAGTGGTATGACCACAGCACTGGTGGATGTCCTTGATCCAGTTTAGACTTTACTGTGGCACAACAGAGTTCCCTGAAGCACCTGATCCCATATTGAAGGAATATAATTCATTTTTCTGATACTCGAAAAAAGAAAAGAAAAAGAAAAAGAAATCTCCCACATAATCTTGTTTATTGTGAGACAGGAGGGTCTTATACTATAAATCATATAAATCTATGTATTGTATTATTCACAGTATTATGTTGCTCTCAGAAGTGTTGAAGTGGGAGTAGAAGTTATGTTGCAAACCTCAGGAAAGTACAAGGAACAGAAATAAGGAACTTGTTAAATGTACTCATGAGCTTAATGACCTATGTTCTATATCATCCCTGTAACAAACTTAGATTACGAAACATATTACCAGAAGTGTTCACGGAAAGTAACAGATGGTGTACCCATATATAGAAATACAGTCAGAAACGTCTCTGGCGTGGCTAGAATTGCAAAATGTATAAAAGGTGCACCTTGGGCATAGCCCAGGGTTCGGAATCTGACATGTGAATGCTCCGAACCTTTGCTAACAAATAAACCTGTGTTCTCCAACTTCTGTGGTCTTGTCTCCTGCATTTGGGAAAGTGGGTTTTTCTGCTTCAATTGGACCACTTGGCTTGTGGTCAGTGTTGTTTCTCCATGTCATATAATATATGTGGGTACATGCATAATATTGTATGTATGTATTTATTTATTGAGTCATGTTTATGTTTATATTAGAGATGGAGACCTTTTGAGAGCTGTATGCAATGTAATTTCATTTTAATGTATGCCAATTAGTGTACATTCAAAGTGACAATAGACTTATTCTAAGTCTAAGTGTCAACATTTCACGCTGCACTTACTCTAATGCTGACATAAGAAGGAGAAGCAGAGGTATCTGGAAAAGGGCGTTTGACTCTTCACCTACTTATTTTCCCTGGAGAGAATATCACCTAGGAGATGGGACGGGAGAGGGGAAATTCCTTTGAGTGGGAGCAGTAGATTAGGGGCAGAGTGACTGGGAAGATGGCCAATGAGTGTAGAGGAGTGGGGAGAGGAAAAGGAGGGCTTTGGCTGAGGAAGCCAGAGTTGGCTGCAATGAGTCTGAGTTAGAATGCTTGTGCTTAATAAATAAGAGTGTTTTTCATCAAAGACTTTGTTTGAAATGCAATTTATTTGCGACGACTTCGAAAACTGACACTAAGTTGTGTTGTTAAAGTAACATCAGTTTCTCCAAAGAACTGGCTTCCAGTTATTTCCATACTTTATGTAAAGGAAGGAAGGAAGGAAGGAAGGAAGGAAGGAAGGAAGGAAGGAAGGAAGGAAGGAAGGAAGGAAGGAAGGAAGGAAGGAAGGAAGGAGCCTCTTTTATATGGTTGTCAGCTGCCCAGAATCGCCATGTGATGAGATGGGTGGCAAACAAATTTAATAAATAAATAAAATATATTCCTAACAAATAAAGGTAAAGAAACTGAGATCTTTTAATTCTATTGGTTGTAATGGCCAAATTAATATTGAGCTGGTACCTTTTTAAATAGTCAGGCTTAAGTCATTTAGGTTTCTAAACAGCCGAAACCAACTGTGCATAAGAAAGATCTCAGAAAACAGAAAAAGGTTTTAACATATTGTAACTGTGAATTGATAAGGTACTTTGAATTGTGTCAAAGATAGTCTGCATCTGTATAATCACTAGTCTTCCCTTCTTCACACATCATCCCAGTTTAAACACTACATCCACCTAGATCATCTACGCATCTGTTTTTTCACCATGACAGATTAACAGGGCTCTCTTACAATCTCTGTTTTCAACAATGCTAGATTGGGAAGTCAGAACAATAGACAATGACAAACGACAATGACAATTCAGGAAGTCACCAGGAGTTTAGTCGGACTTGAAGGACCTTTACATGTAACCACTTAAATATCATACTTAGATTTCTTAATGATAAGAATACAGTTACCAAAATAACACAGTTATGTACAAGTCATGTAGAAAATATTAAAAGTATAGGATTATTCTGATAAATGCTCAAGTGTGACAGACTGAGAAGATTTGATAGCAACGTAAACACAGCAAGGATTAAAATGCAGGATTAAAAATTCAAGTGAAAAGAAGGACTAGAGGTAACATGATAGCAGTGTTCCAATATCTCAGGGGCTGCCACAAAGAAGAGGGAGTCAAGCTATTCTCCAAAACACTTGAACGCAGGACAAGTAGCAATGGATGGAAATTAAATCAAGGAGAGATGCAATGTAGAACTAAAGAGAAAGTTCCTGGCAGTGGGAACAATAAACCAGTGAAACAGCTTCCCTTCAGAGATTGTGGGTGCTTTATCATGGGAGGCTTTTTAAAAGAGACTGGATAGTCATTTGTCTGAAATGGTATAAGGTCTCCTGCTTCAGGAAGGGGTTAGACTAGAAGGCCTCTAAGATCCTCCCAACTCTGTTATTCTGTTACAGCTTCTAGCAGGAAACCACAAGATTGTTAACAAGGATGTGATGATCCTAAAGTATATACATATGTTAAAGAGCAGAAGGCAAAATCAAGAGAATTTGGCAGGTAGAATTGTTTATGTGAAGAATGGGGAAGCAAATCAATATTGAGTCTCCAAGTATATACATTAAATTGATGGCACTTTGGAAGAAATTTATTTGTGCTTTCAAACCAGTCAGAAAATGTGTAGCCGGATTAAGTGTGGAATTGGTTTAAACAATATTTGAATAATACCTAAGAATTTTGGAAATAATTATTGTCTATTTCAGAAAGATGTTTAATTGAATAGGGGGTTGAGATCTCCAGTGTACAAAGATTTCCACCACTACACACACACCGCTGTCCTTATCTATCAGATGACTACATTAGCCCTAAAGCTGGTATAAGTTTATAGTCTACTCTTGGCAATAATGGGAGGGAATGTATTAAAACAACAACAGCAAAATAGCATGCTGTAATCAGCGACAATAGATTTAGGAGTGGAGGAGATTATGCTGGTAATCAACAGAAGGCATGGATGAGATTATGTTGGAGAACAGCTAAAACAAAATGCTGTGAACCAGCTAAATAAGTAGAGTTAGGAGAGGAGGAAAGCATGCTGGTAATCAGCGACAATAAATTTAGGAGTGGAGGAGATTATGTTAGTAATCAGCGGAAGGAGTGGAGGACAAAATAAAATAGATTGGGAGTAGATAAAATTATAGTTGGAAACGTGGAATGAATGATAATGTGAAACGATTCTGAAGTGATTTTATGTAAAATGAGAAGTGTATTTCATGACAAGATTAAGGAAATTAGACGTAAATCAATAGAGGTTAAAATATAGATTTGATGAAATGGGTTTTAAAATTAAGGAATATATATGGAATTCTGATTGATAAAATGGAAAAAATCTAGAATGATGTTTATTTGGAAATGAAAGATTGTGTATAAAAAGGAGCTGCATTTATTTGTGATTTAAGATTTATGGTGATACAATCGAATTCCAAATGTTTAGAATAAGATGTTAGATTGTATAATAAAAAATTTGATGTTTTTTCTTTTTCTTTTTAAAGATGTAAATGGATGAAATTTGGAATCAAATTGGTTAAAGAAGTGTAAAAACAGCAAAATAGCTTTAAAAGGACATCTCCCCACAGGGAGAGGCCGTGGGAACCCCACCTGATGGATCCCTCGTCCTCTACAGCCCCCCTCTCTCACCTTTTGTGGCTGGATCCCTCCCCCGTGCTGCTCTTGGCCACCTCCGGAGGCTCCGAACTGACAATTCCTCCCTCTGAATTGCAACTCCCGCTCTACTCCCAAAGCCCCTGAGCCCCTGCACTGATTGGCTGGCTGCGAACTGTCCTGGGCACCCAAAAGCCCAATGCAAACAGTACTTCAACGAATGGGCCATAGTGAAGACACTGGGATGGAGGGGCTGTGGCCCAAAGTGCCAGGGTGTAATAACGTGGAGGAGAAACCCTGGAGGAGAAACAGGCAGAGCCAAGGGTTAGAGCTGAAAAGTCCCATTCCGTCTACCTCTATCTAGGTGTCAACATAGATCAACCAAAGTGACAGATGCCATCTCTGATTTATTCCTAGATTTGAACTCTAACAGACATGAGTCCATAGAACCAGCTTCATCTAGGATGCTCCATAATTAATCCCACACTATTGTTTCAACAATCTGTGCCACAAATAGAAGATTGGAGACAAAGTGATAGTTAAGCAATATATCCCATCTAAAAGTCCCAATTTCCTGAGAATATAATATAATAGGTTATTGGAACAGGTTTTGTGCTGCAGTTGGCTACAAATAAACCAAGGGTCTTTAAGGTGCCTGTGATTTTACCTATTCCCGTCCTAATTTTCTTCTTCCACAAAATCTCAGCCCCATATAGAAATGTATAATAGTCATTAACTGAAGCTCCTCCAACTTTGAGATCACTTTGGACATTGTTCAAATTAGGTTACTGCAATGCGGAGATGTCTTTGAAAACCATTTGGAAATGGCAAGTACTATAAAATCTAGCCTTCTGGGTTTTTGACTAGGAACAAGAAAAAATTAATGTCTATGTTCCCTTACCTTCCCAAAGCCAGTTTTTTTTAACCCTGCTTTGTTGAGAAATCATCACACTAAGCCCTGATGTGTAGGTTCACACATAACACTATGCGTACCAACCATATTATGCCTTAGTACTATGTATGATCCATGACTCCCTCACAAATTCTCAATGTGTTTTGTCAATTAGCAGCCCATTTGCAGTTTACAGTGATATTACCCTTTTTGAAAGCTTTGTGTTAGAGACATACAGAAAGCTTATTCCATCTCCCTTCTTATTGGTTCTCATTCAGTTTGAAAAAAAGAGCAATGCCTCTCATTTTTTTACCAAGAAGAATGTATTTCAGTAAGATGTACCTGGGTTGAGGATTGATCTATTCCACACATTTCACTAAAGGATGGCCTTGAGGTGTATCTGTCTTGTATTTCACTGAATGGTAATTTGTTTGGAGATCTACAGGTTCCCTTCAATTGAAGTCCTAAGGCAGTGATGGTGAACCTGTGGCATGGAAATGTCGCATTTGTGCATGCACTTGTTGCAGCCACACTCTGGAAAAGTTGAACTTCCAAGTTCTAGTACGTATGAGCGCCCAAAAATCAGCTGGCTGGCATGCATGTGCACACCGGTTTTTGGCACTTGTGGGCGTGGAAAGGACAGCTGATTGTCGCGCACACATGAGCGCCAGAAACCCAGAAGACAAACAGGCAAGGCTGCATGTGCCAGGCGACATGGCTTTGCGTGCCACATTGGGCACATGTGCCATAGGTTCGCCATCACAGTCCTAAGGGAAAAAAACATTTGAAATTCCTCCTGTTGGGTTTTCAGACTAGGAAGGATATCATCCAGTAAGGTTTCAGAAAGGCAGGAGTATCTCTGCAAGTATCCTTTGACTTACGACCACAATTGAGCCCAAAATCTGCTTAAGCAAGAGACTTGTTAAATGAATTTTGCCCCATTTGCCCCATTGACAATCTTTCTTGCCCCAATTGTTAAGTGAATCACTGCAGTTGATAAATTAGTAACAAGCTTGTTAAGTGAATCTGAAGTGAATTCCCCACTAACTTTCCTTGTAAGAAGGTTGCAAAAAAAGGGATCCCATGATCTCAGGTCACAGCAACCATCATAAATACATGCCAACTGCCAAACATCCAAATTGGGGAATGATGCAAGAGTTGTAAGTGTGACAATTAGTCACAAGTCACTTTTTTCAGTGCCTTTGTAACTTCAAAGCAGTGATGAAATCCAATTTTATTTACTACCAGTTCTGTGGGCGTGGCTTGGTGGGCTTGGTCGGCGTGGCAGGGGAAGGATACTGCAAAATCCCCATCCCCTCCCCACTCCTGGGGGAAGGATATTGCAAAAACTCCATTCCCATCTGACTCTGGGGCCAGCCAGAGGTGGTATTTGCTGGTTCTCCAAATTACTCAAAATTTCCGCTACCGGTTCTCTGTCACTCATCAAGGCTCAGTTTCTGTCCATGATGGCCTCCTGGAGCCCTTTCCCAGTGAAAATGGAGCCTCCCCGGGTTCTGTTTTCACTGGCAGAGGGTTGCAGGAGGCCATCACAGCCAAAAACAGAGTTTGGGCAGGCCTGCACACAGCTTCCCCAAGCTCCGTTTTTGCTTGCACAGGCACCGTGGGCCAGTCCGCTGTTTTCAGGGAAGACCACAGGACCAGATCTAAGCACCAGTGGTGGATTCCTCCCAGTTCGGCTAAGCCGGTAGTGGTGACGATATGACGTCACTGAACCGGTTCTCTTTGTTTCAGGAGCTGGACCCCCCTGCCCCCCCCTCCACCCCCCCTGCATTATTATTACGTTTTATTTGGCCCCACCCCCAATCTATTGCTGCCTCCCGAGTCCCAGCTGATTGCTAGAAGGAAAAAAAAAACTGTTTAAACTTTTGCCGCAGGGCTTCAAAGGGCCACCCTACTGCTGATCAGTGTTAAAAGGCAGTGTGTATGTAGACCAGTGCCTCCAAAAACAAATGGGTAGACTGGTACAGCTCTGCAAGCAGTTAAAAGCCTGGTAGACCAGTACCTCTGCTAAATCCTAAAGAATTGTCACATGACCATCAAGTCACGCCCACAAAATAAGCCACACCCACTGAACCGGTAATTAGAACCCACCTCTGCTAAGCACCCCACGGGCTGGATCCACGGGCCCTGAGTTTGACACCCCTGATCGAAAGCAATGTCTGGGTCCTTTCTAGAGTTAGATTCCATGCCTTTTTTCTAAACGACTGTGCTATCCAAAGTGAAACATATGGTGTTTGGGGATCAGGTGAAAATCAGTTTGAAGAAGTCACTCCCCTGAGAGGGTAGTCTGGCTCCATCTGTGCTAATTTTCTGGTGCCAAAAAATGTTCTATTTTTCCTAAGCTTTTAATTCAGCTTTCCCAAACCATATTGAGGGAAGCCGCTTTAATGCTTAAACTATGATGATTTTATCGCTGGTTGTTTTTCTTAATCTGCTGAGGTTTTTTTCCCCCCCAATCTGCTATGTTATACTTTTTTTTAAAAAAAATGTCATGATCATTTTATATTGATTGTTTTCTATTGTGTTTTCTATTGTGCAAAGCTGCTTTGTGAATATTTATTGAGGAACAGAATGCATCGCTTAAAAACAAAAGAACAAAAATAAATGCAGGTTTTATCAACAGAGTTACAATTACACTTGAATGCAGAGCACATTTGGGAGTGAAGAATGGAACAAGAAAAGAAATCAGGAACCTCCAAGGTATTCCATCAATAGCATAAGTGTTTCCTTACTCATATTGACATTGTGGACCTGAGTTTCATTATAGTCCTGGCTGGTTAACAAAATGCACTGTCTTTATTACTTGCACAGGGTAAAATATTCTGTGGACATTAATTGGAGTTGGCTGATGAATAGCCAACAGCATGTATTTTGGTCTCTTCTTCTAGGATACAAACAATTTCAAGAAAAGAAGAAAGGGGAGGGGAGGGGAGGGGAGGGGAGGGGAGGAGAGGAGAGGAGAGGAGAGGAGAGGAAAAGAGGGGAGAGGAGAGGAGAGGAGAGGAGAGGAGAGGAGAGGAGAGGAGAGGAGAGGAAAGGAAAGGAAAGGAAAGGAAAGGAAAGGAAAGGAAAGGAAAGGAAAGGAAAGGAAAGGAAAGGAAAGGAAAGGAAAGGACACAAATGTGTGGGCATGTCCAAGGCAGAATGATCTCATCATCAGCCTGAATCAGTTCACTTCAGAATGAAGATCTTTTTATTGAAGCATATGGACACAGTAATCTATCAGAGTGGTCCAGCACATGTTGATAAATTCAGTTAGTCCTAAACCCATGACCAAAATTGGGACCAGAATCTCCATTGCTAACAAGGCAGTTGTTAAGCGAATCATTGAAATTGAAAATGGCAATTACATGCTCCCTCAATGCTGTCATAAATACATGCTCGTTGCCAAGTGCTTGAATTATGATTGCATGACCTTGGGGATGCTGCAATGATTGTAAGCGCAGAACCAGGCTGGAAGTTGCTTTTTTCCATGCTGTTGTAACTTTGAACATTCACTAAATAAATAGTTGTAAATTGAGGATTACATCTCTCGTCTTTCAGTTCAGAATGGACAGAGAGTGACTAGCCCAAAGTCACATAGCCAGCTTCATTGCTGAAGAGAGGCTCTCCATTCCTTATATCACATTGGTTCTAAATCATTTTCATTATACATATGGCTATGAATGTGTGCATGGCTATGTGTTTTTGTGTGTAGTAACTGATACCCAGCAGGAAATGGAGATTATAATGCTGTATGCATTGATCTGTATGCATTGAATCAATAGCTTTGCATCTGTATACTCATACACACATAGTTGCATTTAATTTTGCTTCCCATTTCTTCTAGAGAGGAATTGATACAATTGCTGAGTGTGGCTCTTTGTAATTGCATGACCTCTCCAAGGGTCAATTGGCAAGATGTCTGTTAACAAAAGAAGGCAAGGAGAAATCAAATGTCAGGTTTATAATGTCTTTTACTTGCTAGAAAAAAGAGGAGGCGAGTGAGTCTCATTTTTACTGGAAATGCTGACTCCCCCCAACATTGAGCAAAACATTTTAAGATGCAGAGAGATCCAATAATATAATATTATTTTAAGAGCATCGAAACCTCTAGTGAGGATAGAAGGAAGCCTCGTGACAGCCTCTCTCCCTTTAATGACATGACAAACATTGATCTGAACATTTCCCGGACCTGTTTGATGAAATATTCTGGAGAACTCAGAAACCTACTCCAACTGTTGTCTTGCAAAAATTGATAGGTTCTAATAAAGGTATTGTCTCAGCCAGAAACAACCAGTTGACCTTGTCTGGGCTTAGAAACTACAGAAGGTATGTGGCAGCCTAGAAACGTTCAACAAACAAGTAACTTTTGTGTGTTGTTAACAATATGGGTATATTTTTAATATGTCTAAATTTTAAGTTCTAGTAAAGCACAAGCTTCCCTGGGAGATCCTTGGTGCGCTTTGAGCTTGGTTGTTTGCTTGCAGATCGTTCATTTCTCAAATTAAGTGACATCATCAGTTCTAGTCTAATCTAACACTAGCACTGATGATGTTACTTAGGTTGGCTGATGAAGGCCTGCAAGAAGACAACCAAGCTCAGAGAGCACCAAGGACCCACATTTCAACCCTGAGCTGCAAATATTCTCCTTTATCGGTACAAGCTTCCTTCTTAATGGTGCCTATCTTGAATTTATAGGCTGTTCTCATTCCAATTTGTGCTGCATCAATGTCGTTTTTATTCTCTTCTATTCTTTTTTTTTTTCCTTTTTGGTTCCATTGAAATCAATAGCCCAATATTTCTGGTTATATACAGGAACTCTTCATCGTGAGATAATTCTTGAGCTTCCATTTTTAGCCAATTTGTTTTATTACTTTGAATGAATCCATCTGGACATCTGAAAGAGTGATCAGTAATGTGGAACCTGTTCCTTGTGATTCTATCATTTGCCTACATCATCTCTACAAGGACTCACTAATTTATGGATTGGAATTTATGGATCGGAATTGATCATGGACTCCATCATGCATCAATCTTCTGCCTATAATGTCCCGAGGATTGGGACAATCTCTTGTTGATATCAAACCTTTTGCACCAAAATGTCGAGTTGCTTCTGCAAGTGAGGTAGCAATATCAAACAAACGAATCAATATAAAAATGAGAATGCATGGGGGAAGGATAACCTATTTTTATCAGCCTTTTTTTTAACAAACCATTGAAGATGGATGAGAACAATTAAAACTAATGCAAAGGAACATCCTTTGAAATAAAGCGTGGGGGGGGAATGCTCATTGCTTGGAGATAATGTACAAAAATAAATAATATTCTCCTTATGAAACACGAGCCTTCCTTAAATAAGAAAGTCCTAATCAATGGGCTAAAATAAAATAACATGGACTAGCAAATCAGTTTAGCTTTGCAAGGCAGAAAGTTCTGTTGTTTGGCAGTGGCCCTTGATTAGGTTTTTCTCTTGTCCTGGTAGATATTCATTTGAAAGTTCTATAGGAACTTTTGATGTGAATGGTGAATCTATGTTGTCTACCTTGGAGAGCTGCATGTTTTCTGAATACCTATTGCTGGGGTGGAAAAGGAAGAAAAGTATTATTCTTGTGTCTCACTTGTAAGATCTCTGGCAGCATCTGCTTGAACACTATGACAACAAAAAGTTTGTTGTGGGAATAAATAGCCCTTGTTCTTTGGTATAGTAACCAGTAGCAACCATTTGACTCCTCATCAGTTCTTATACTCCGGTCAAGGTATAGTATGAAATATGATGTTTTAATTATGTGCCATCAAGACATTTTCAGCTGCTAGAGCAGCTGAACATAGATTTTCTCCAGACTGATCTATCCCAAGGGTCTGCAACCTTAAACACTTAAACAAAGAGCCATTTGGACCCGTTTCCCTCAGAAAAGAAAACACCTGGAGCCACAAAACCCTTCCCATGCCTGACTATTCTTGAGCGGCCACAAAACTAGCCTATGTAGTTGAATTAAATGTTCTCTTTTCTTCTGAAACTTTTCTTTTCTTGGATTTATCCATGGTTGGCCTTACCGGGG
Source organism: Masticophis lateralis (assembly GCA_030761175.1). Classification (NCBI taxonomy): domain Eukaryota; kingdom Metazoa; phylum Chordata; class Lepidosauria; order Squamata; family Colubridae; genus Masticophis; species Masticophis lateralis. Next base: position 332,305,182 of record JAUDYJ010000001.1, read on the forward strand.
TTGAAAGGCTCAATAAATCGCGTGCCGGTGAGTGTCGCACATTGGCGGTTGTGATGCATATTTTGAGTGTCAGGGAGCTGCAGCAGAGGGATGAAAGAGCCACATGCGGCTCCAGAACTGCAGGTTGCTGACCCCTGATCTATCCTAAGCCATCCTTTCAAGTTTATCACCTCTATATCTGAGTGCACCAACTTACTGCTAGTTGTCCTCTTCTTTTTCCTTCCACTTTTTCCAACATTCAAACCTTTCCCAGAGAGCTAGTCTTCACTTGGTATGCCCAAAATAGGACAATTTGAGACTAGCCATTTGTGGCTCAAGTGAGAACTCTGTCCAGAGTCACTTTCCAGGGGGGTGACTCTGATGGGTGGCATAGAAATAGAATATAAAATAAATTAAAATAGATAAATTAAATAATAAACTCTGGGTTGATTTGCTCAATGACCCATCCGTTCTTTTTCTTCGCTGTCTACAATATTTTCAGGTGCCTTCTCCAACACCAAAGTCAAAAAGCATAAATGTTCTTCTTGTCCTGCCTCTTTAAATTTCAGCTTTCATTTCTTTAGAGTAACAAGTAATACGATGGGTACTGTGATACCATGCCACATTTCGCAATATACCAAAGTAAAAATTTGGTAGAGTGGTCGGGTAAAAAAAAAAATCCCTTATCCAAACATGACTTCCAGTGAAAACAAAGTGCTAACTGAGCGATAAATCAATTAGACAAAAGGAACTCTCAAGTGGGAGGAATATTGCAAGCATAACAAGATAGTGAAAGTATGAACCAGGAAGAATGTTAACTAGGTCATATGGGGAATAATAAACAGCTCCAGGAATTTAAAGCTTTTTTTGAGAAATTACCAACTTCTGACAGATTTTCTTTTATTCTTTGCATTTGGGTGCCTTTGCATTTTGAAACTTTACCTCCCTATCTCACCTCCTTACCATGCACATTAGCACATCTAAGCTATGTCAATAAATACATCAGAAGCTACATAATGTACATCAATGCGCTCGTCACGTCTCGCTTGGACTACTGTAATGCTCTCTACATGGGGCTCCCCTTGGGATGCATCCGGAGGCTTCAGCTGGTACAGAATGCGGCCGCGCGGGGGATTATGGGAGCGACAGGGCGCTCCCATGTGACACCCCTCCTGCGTGAGCTGCATTGGTTGCCGGTTGATTTCCGGGTGCGTTTCAAGGTGTTGGTAATCACCTTTAAAGCGCTCCATGGCTTAGGACCAGGGTACTTACGGGACCGCCTTCTGCCACCTATTGCCTCCCACCGGCCGGTTCGCTCCCACAGAGAGGGCCTCCTCAGGGTGCCGTCAGCCAGACAGTGCCGGCTGGTGACCCCCAGGGGGAGAGCATTCTCTGTGGTAGCCCCCACCCTCTGGAACGATCTCCCTCCAGATCTGAGAACTATTGCTGACCTCCGGACCTTTCGTCGGGCGTTGAAGACTCATTTCTTCCAACTTGCCGGACTTGCCTGATCCCTCCTATTTTTAAATATTTTAAATTTTAAATTATTTTAAATTATTTAAATTTTTAGAGTTTTAAATGTTTTATTCGATATATTTTCAGCCTAAATTTATATGGATTTTTAGTACATTTTAACTCACTGTATTGTTATTGGTTTTAAATTGGCTGTTCACCGCCCTGAGTCCGGAAGGAGAAGGGCGGTATAGAAATTCGATTAATAAATAAATAAATAATAAATAAATTATAATTTGCATAAATCTGTAAAGAGGGACCATAAGCCCTTCCTTGTCTTCAGTCTCTGTACTGATCGATAAATTAATCTGTATCTCAGTGAAGATGGGCAGATGTTGAAATAAACGTTTTACAACATCAGTGTAAAAATATTAATAAAATACATTAAGAATAACGGCATCCATTTGGCATTAGTGTTTATCTGTCTCTGATGGCCTTCCTAAACCGCTAAGTCCTCAGCAGAGTTTCAAAGCCTATAAGAGAAGGACTGTCCTTGTTTTGCGGGGTCAAGAGGTTCCAAAGAGATAGAGCTCTCAAAAAATGGACCTGCTTCTGGGACCTTCATGGTAGAAAGTGACCTTGATGGCAGTGGTGGAATTCAATTTTTTTTTACTATCAGTTCTGTGGGTGTGGCTTGGTGGGCATTGCAGGGGAAGGATACTGCAAAATCCCAATTCCCACCCCACTCTTGCGGGAAGGATATTGCAAAATCTCCATACCCACTTCACTCTTGTGCCAGCCAGAGGTGGTATTTGCCAGTTCTCCGAACTACTCAAAATTTCGGCTAGAACCTGCTGGATTTCACCCCTGCTTCATGGTAGGAAGTGATGTTCAGCAGGCATTCTCTACTTTCTTAGTATGGGCAAGTGTATTTTGGAAAGGTGATTTTAAAATCCCCCCAGGTCTCCAGATATATTGGACTTTATAGCTTATGACCAGCACATTAAGTTCAACTTGCAATCAGCAACACATCAGTAACCAATGCAGCTCTTTAGCAGTGGTGTTACATGGCAGTAACAAAACTCCCCCTTAAGCTGATCATGTTTTAATTTAAAAATAGAAAATGAATAAGAAACTAACAAATTAAAGGGAAGCAAAACACCACCCTCAAGCATTTTTAATAATCATCCAGTCATTAAATACATCTCATTTAAACCCCAGATCCCAAACTCTTGTGGGGAGGGGCTTATTTTGTCTATGTCTGGTTGGACAAAAGCTTTACACAACATTTTATTCCACATTTTCCCCAGTATAAGACTTTTGTTTGTTTATGTTTATGTTTATTATATTTAGATACCGCCCCTCTCCCGAAGGACTCGGGGTGGTGGACAGCCAGCAAATAAAATACAGAAATACAAAATTTAAAACAGTATTAAAATCCAATTA